>CM068375.1:15530918-16730918 GCA_034769895.1 Magicicada septendecula | reverse complement strand
TCAAATTTACCGGGCACTTTATATGCTCTGCCGAATCTGAGTGTTTGTGTAACGATCGTGTTATATTCAACAAAGAAGCAAATCCTTCTCTATTCCAAACGTTGCTTTTATTGCTAAAAGGCAAGCATGGCCAACTAAACAATTTCTGTAGAGTTGGAGAGGAGCACAACCACGGAAATTCCCTAAACCACGACCGTTTGAAACTAAGATTATAGCATTTACCTGAATATTTCACTTCTTTTGTACCACATATTTGTAGAGATTCAGTAGGGCGCCCACAATTTAAAACTTCCTTCTTATCTTCGTCTTTCCAACGTGAAAATGATGTTTCTAATAAAACACACACTATATCATAAACAGGATTTATATTTAAAACAGCACAGCACACGAAACAAGCACGCTCCGAAAGAATTTCACACTGGAAGAAGAAACATATTTCTCTCTTGTAACTTCACCCGTACGATTCTCTACAGCGGGTGATGTCACGGTTGTCATAGCAACCATCGCCCTGGTTATCGAGCTAAGCTCCGCCCCTGAGGTTGAGAAACTTGAAATAAAGCCTACCTCGCTTGGTTGGTCGCCGTGATAAGAATCGCACCGCGCTCGGTGCCAGAACATTGAAGAGTCCCGCGCCGTACAAAAATACAGAAATACGTTTCTATTAAAACCAACATACGTGATATGGAAAATAAATTTTTCTTTATAATAATTGTTATATTATAAATAAATAATATTATATTATTATAAATAATTGGTGAAGTGCCACTTCACCTACTACCCCTGAATAGCCGCCCCTGTTAAGCAGTTGTAACATTTACAAGAGAACTAAACTTACACAATGCCAAACCAATGTATGGATGGATCAGATTCTATTAGTCACGTGTGCTGAGTTTACTTGAAAATGATACAGCAGCAGAATTGCAGTATCAAATGTTCAGAATACTGCACATTTATTAAATATTTAATAAATTCATAAATGCATATTGTAACGACTATTATGACGTCCGCCTTGTTTAAGCCCCGTGATGGAAGCCAATCTGTAATGACTAAGTCCTTGGGTGTTCTGAAAATGTGTAAGTAGTGTGCATGTGTTCGCCTCACACTGGTGTCGTTACTTTGACACCAAAGGTTGCGCTGATGATGTCCGTAGCGATCCTTCAAATTACCAGTACACTAATGTGGGAACCTTACCTGTTCTTAGTAGGTGTGCATAAATCCCGGGTGGCGCCAAATTGTTTATGCTGAAAACAATTAAAATACAAAATAGGTCGATTGGATGTTCGTGGCTATGACGGTCTGGTGAATTCAATTATTCCTGCCTGTATGGGTTTATAAATCTCACTGGTAGTTCGCCGAGTTTCCGACGTGAGCGCTTACCGTCCTCTTTGCTAAATAATACACAATTTATATAATGCACTTCCCTATGAAATAAAAACAGTGGTTACAACTCAGTATTAGTTTATTTTATGGCGATTTGTATTTATTCAGTGATATATAAAATTATATTTTTGTTATTAAACAAATTTGCACCGGCAATTATTATAAGACAAAAATCTCAAGGTTCGGCGAAGCGATCTGAACGAATAATTCAGTCAAACATGGCAACTGAAACCGTTTGTTTACAATTAATTTCGTTCAGGTCCTGGATTCTTGTGATTACAAAAAAGATATTAATAATGATTACAATAAAGTACACTACCTTACATTAGTTGTACTTAGATAATATACTGAGTAATTATAATTTGTTCCTGAAGTGTGGTAAAGTGTGTTTCAAAAGTTCGTAATTTTCATACAGGTTATTTTGCTAGTTAATATAATTTTAGTGCATTAATTTTTATTAATCTTTGAAAGAAATAATATTCATTTTATAGTGAGAGTTCAGATTATTATGAGAAAAATTTAAAGAGAATTTAATTCAGAAATTTGGGTATTTTAGCAATACTTATCAAATCAGTCGACTGGTGGTGTACTGTCAGTCAGTTGTAATGGGATGGGGTCTTCAATCGTCATCAATTTTCAATATTCTTGGGGCTTAAGTACGTCTGGCATCCTTTTCATATTAGTTGTTGAAATTTATTAATTTAGAATTTGTTAAATTGGTCCTTGGCATCAGTTAAATGTTCTCGTCCTTCATCAGCTTCTTACGTCATCATCTTTGCTAATTTAAATCACTTTTTAAACGTTTTATATTAAAATTTTGGTCATTTGCAGCCTGGCGTCTATTCTTGATGAGCGTCACTTATGGAATAATAGGTTTTAACGGAAAATTCGTAACCAACGTTCCGTTGTCATGGTTACTGATTACTCATGATTGGCTGATCATGACTTAAGACCATTGTTATCATATTTGAATTTTTATTCAAAATTACTGTATATCTTCTGATTGCTATTATTCTTCCGTCTTCCTTTCTATGTATTAAATATTATCACTACTGTTCGTATTTTCTTTCAAAGATTATTTTGACATCCCATAAGGTTGGGTTTTCTTATGTATTATTGTTTGAACATTTATGTTGATATTTGTTAATTACATTTCTTTCTTATTTTAAGTCCTTAATCTAACATTTATCCTTTAATATGATTCAAAAATTGTCCTTGACTAGTTATTTGCCTTGGATTTGCTAATATTCTTGTTAATTTCTTACAATTTGTAGTTATTTGTTTTTTACAGTTAGGCATTTCATAGGCCTAAGTAGTAATTGGCTATTTTTACTTATTTTTTGCTAATTGCATTGTAATTTACCCTCGTACATGTTTTGTTTTGGTATTCTAAGTGATTTGTTTACTTGTTGACTTGTTTTGGATCTGTTTTTATAATAATTGTATGTTTTCATTAGTTTCTATATTATGGTTTGTTTGTTATTTTCTAACTGCCCTTCCAGTGTTATTAGATTTGCATTAATCTATCTTTTTACTTATTTATTTTGCCATTGTTTATAAATTGGCTATTATTTATTATTCTCTATTACATAAAACATAACATTTAGGCTTATGGTCTGTATAATCCCTTCAGCCATATTCCTATTCATAGATTTAATCAAACAATTCTTTAACAGCTATTATGCAACGTTTGTTTACAATAATTCGTTTCAGTCTTAATTATTTTTTGGGTGATAAACATCATCACACCATTTAAATTTACATAATTGACTATCCCTTAGAACATGGGGTGTTGATTGATTTTGCTCTTATTTTCTTTACTATATTTTTCTTATATTAACTTTACTCTCTAGCCATGGTAACACTAACTTTTGATCTTCCATGGGATTCCTACCCTGAATACTATTGTATCCTTCATTTACAATTAATCTTAATACTATCAATATATAATAATATTGTTCACCATTAATCATTTAGTGTTCATCACAGATTATTAAAGTGTTTATACCTATCAATAGGGTTTCTTATTATTTCGGGGTTTTACACTTTCACTTTTCACTTCTTATCTGTTATTTAAGTGTTATTAGTGGGTAATCCCTAACATTACATTCTCTTTGTCACTTATTTATGTTTACCATCTCACTATCTCTCTCTTTACAAAGGTTATTTATACTATGAATAAGTTCATGTCATTATAGAGTTCTTTATTACATTTAAACTCTATTTCTTTGGTTACTGTACTTTTAGTTTTTTCATTACATTATCGGGTTTTATCAGTTATCATTTACATTGATCATTTAGTCGATTCTAATACTTATCTTTTACGTTTGTTATTTATTTGTTTCTTTTTTTGTTATTATATTTAAGTGTAACATTTCTCCTTTTTCTATTCTATCTTATTTGTTTGTGTCTTTTCATTTCTTCTCATTTTATTTCATTTATACTTGATTGTTTCATTTTCATTTTCCTTCTTCTTTGATTTCATTTTATTTTGGTTTTTTCCCTTCTCATTTGGTTTTATTTTATTTGGTCAATCACTTGGGTTGGGTCATGTAGTCATTTGTCGCGTCATCGTCATTTTATTTTCTTTAGTTTAAACATTTTATATAGTTGATTCTTCGTTTTTTCCCTGGTATTGGGGTGGCTTGTTTGTGTTGTAACAATATTGATCAAATATATATTTTGAAAAATGTATAAAATACTTTATACTTCACTTTTAAAAATATATTAATTTCCAGGTTAATTGTTTACATGTTTAGCTGATGTTATTTATGTGTTTATTGTGTAGGGATCAGATACTTCAAGCTGTTGCCAAAGAACGGGTAGTGATAATTGCTGGAGACACTGGTTGTGGAAAATCAACACAAATTCCCCAATATTTACTTGAAGCTGGATACAACAGAATTGGTATGGTTTATAAAAATGTAATTTCCCATATTGTTGATTATTACATCTGTTGCAGTAGAGTGGTTAGAAACCCGGGAGTCTTTCTTGAGCGATGAGTTGTGCTGACCTAGCACATGAATAGTATAGTATTAGGTATTTAGAGAGGACAGAGGGGAGACATTGTGATAACATTTTGCTCTCTCATTTACCAACTCTCTCTGTCACATACTGTCCATTCACAATTATACCATATGTTGTTTGTTCTTAGAGTGGAGCCTGATATAAACAAAGTGGAATGATACAACACAGACAGTACGTGTAAAGTATGAACTTAAAACTTTCTTAAAAGAAAAAAGAATAAACATAACCCAAGGAAGTATAAAATCATTTAACCTTCTTTTTAGCGTTACTAATCACATTGTATTAAGAAAACATTTGTTGATGTATTTTTAATCAATTAACCTGGACGATGACACAACACACAATATTGAATGAGAACATAAACGAAACATTTCTACTAATAATTTTGTACAACCACTATGTTTTCTTTGGTATTGACAAGACATTTCTACATTATTATTTCTACAAAATTAGTAGTAGAAATATTTAAAACCACTAACACTCCAATACAACAATAAAATGAATGAAACAGTTTTTACAATGTATTTGTAAAATGTCAAGCTGATTTGTCGATTCCATGGGATACAACATACAGTGATATGGAGGCAATCATAACATAGTGTGCCCTTTATTCTCTGTGATGTCATCAATTATGTATTCATTAAACAATGTATTTGTGTCATTCTTTAGTGTATTTGCTAAGTGAAAAGTTTAGCCTTTACATGACATCAACATCAAAATTAATGGTGTTGTCACATAGCCAATTAATTATTTCACATTTTCACCAGGAATTATTTGGAAACCATGAGAGTTTAACACTGTGATATGGCGCTGTATTACCACACTATTTTCTGGTAAAACTTCTACATTTTTAAATCAGTTTTTAAACATGTTCCCAAATTATATTAACCATAAAGTGACTCGGTACGTAAAACATGAATAGATTGAAAATGTTCCCAATCATTTCTGTATGCTAATCTCAAGACTTATTTGATTCAAATACAAGAAGACCTTCTTTTAAAAATCTGTTTTCATTTTTGATGTGTAGCAAAATCAAATGTTTCCTTATTGGGTAAATTGTACCACCCAGTCTACTTGGAATGGGGTACTGTAACTGAAATGGGATTGGCTTTTGCCACAACGTGACAATTTTGTGTACAGAATTTGCTCAATCGTAATTATCTTTGTGCAACGGAAAAAGGTAGCAGTGTGGCCAGTAAACATACACAGTTTTTGAGTGAAGTATAAAAATGACAAAGGCATTCATAAAAGTGTCAGACAGCAATATTTGCCGAAGAGAAATGCCGACAGAGTATACACAATTTGCATACCAATAGTGCACACATACCTAACAGAACTTCCGAACCATATGGGTAGGAACAACTGTGCAGAGAACAAAAACAGGTTCAAATGTTTTACAAAAAGGAAAATACTGTAAGTATGAAAAAATTAAAGCGACAACAGCAGGCAGGGTCAGCGTTCTCAGACAACTGGCAGTCTGTAAGATAACCGTCATGAAGAAAATAGTAAAACTTCAAATAAGTAAGTTCACTGTACGAAAACCCATAAAGTAACTGACCTAATGATACTCTTGTAAATTTAGGGTGTTTATTGCTAAAAGCTTTAGATTCTGACGAAAGAAAAACCAGCACTTTATAAATCGTAGTTTCAGAGAAGTGGAAATCATAAAAGAATTCAAAGAAAGAGGAGAAGTACAAAGATAGAAATTCTGTAGATATTTTTACAACTACAAAAAATATGCTGCCGAGTCATAGAAATTTTGTATAGTTCAAATTATTGGCACCAGCATTTAACTGAGTTATGTTACCCACAACTAGTTACTCCTGATTAAAAAATTCATTGACGGCAACTATAAGCAAATAGCACAATAGTTGAAATGAAAACAAACTTCACTGAAATTGCACTTTTTACACTTTCTGTACTGAACTGCACTAAACCAAACTATGACAACTGTGCATGCTCACTTGTGAATTAATTTTGTTTCTGGCAGATGATTTAGTGATGTAACCACTCGCCTAACCAATCTGGTTAAAGTAGAAACATGGTTTTATTTACATCAGGCTCCACTCTAAGAACAAACAACATATAGCGTGCTTCCTTGTAGCAAGCAAGGCACAGTACACAGTATGAAACACTGTACAAGACTGTTGTGTATATGTGCATATTGTTAGCCTTCCAATGAGATGTTTCTCTAAGTAACTGTTCAAAATGTATTGTCAGGTCTATACATATGTTTGCTATGTAAGTTGTTTTTAATAGGCCACATGTCAGTTTCCTGAGGTCATTGATCCCAGTCTTTTTCGTTGCCTAGACTGTCTGTCTTTTTTGCTGTTTCTGATATGGTTTGTTTGTTTGTTGCTCCCCCCCCCCACACACACACACAGACTGAAGAACTGATAATGTAGTTTTCACCAAATGTTTGACTTCTCTAAAGATCTGCCTTGTAATTATTGAAATCTTTGAAGTTCTAAGACTTACATACATTTATTCTGTACTTTATTTAAAAAAAATTTAAAAAGTTTTACAACTAAAATATCATTTGTCATTCTGTCTATGTTAATAATTAATTCTGTCCCTATAAAAGGAATTAATACATAATTTGATCAAATTAACAATATTTGATACTCATTTTAGGTGTTGTACTGCAAGAATACAATAATACAGTATACGTAATAATAAAACATCCTTGTGCAGGATATGTGCAGGATTTTTTACTCTCATTATCTAACCATCATGGCGCCAAGGATTGTTGGATTAACAACAATTATAGCTTACCCACAATGCACATGATTTAGGCCTGTTTATATTTAATAAGTTAAGGTCAAGGAATATAAAAAAATATATAGTAAAACACACATTACATTAATACATTAATGTATTGAATCAAAGATATAAACTTGGTACATCAAAATACATTTTAATTGTTCAATTCGTAAGATTTAATTTGGAAAATACATAATAGTAAAATAATTTGCCAAAAATCCTTTGTTTAGACATAAAGAAGTCTTTATGATTGAAAGGAGTCTTTCAAAGATGTTGGTTTCTTGCTTGTAAAGAAGTCGTCTTTTGTTGTTTTTCTTGAGCACTTAGCTCCAATTCAAGCTATGACAGGTTAGTGCCTGCCTCTCTTACTGCCTCTCTTAGAGTGATATGTTGGATTACACAGAATGTCAGATTGACAAGTGCTGACTCTGTGTCCTTTGTTAACTGATCCCTTAAAGAGTGGAATACCATCTGCCAACAGTCAGTTTGGCACCTACAATCTCATGTTCACTCCAGGAATTTGTATGTTATGTGTGTGTGATGTGTTGTTTGAATCTTAAGATAGGGTGTTATTTGTATTGTTTTAACAACATCCAGAGGGGGCGATGCGATTCTGATTATGAGAAATATGTCTAAAACCGTTTGATATAGCCAGTACTGAGAGAGAAAAATCATGATAGAAAATTGATAACTTTATCTATGAATTGTATTTTATCCAAGTAAAAATGACTTGAATACTGATTAATAATGACTAGTTATTTTTAACTTCTGAAAATAAACTTGTCTTAAAAGCAAAACGTTGAACCATGTAAGTGGTTTCCACCTTTTTATTATTTGGATGCCTCTTGACAGCCCTTTTCTGCAAACAATAGTCCTCTTTTAAAAATATTTTTAATTGATACATTTGCACTTACACTTTCATAGTATTAAAGAATACAGCATAAAATATGATTAAGAGAAAATGCAATGTAATTTACATCTCATTTAATGCACATTAAAAGCTACAATTAGTAATATAAAACTTTGTCACGTGTTGAATTGCTAATTGTTTCATACTGAATAAGGCTTTTTGATTCCTAGTTATGACAGAGTTGAAATTAGCAGAACTGCTAACAGAGTTAACCTGACTGATAATAAGATACACATTTGTAAGCTGTTACTATTAACATAATAATACTAATACTAATAATTTTTTTAAGAGAGGGAAACTGTGCTTTATGCACTGTAGATGAAACAACGTGTCACCTGGTGTGTGGGACTCACCCAGTGAAGAATTTAGGCATTCACATTGTAACCATCACAAAACGTTCCATACTCTTAAAACGACCAGAAGAGTGAAAATAATACCAAAATAATTACGAATAAGAACCAAGTCTAGGTAAGGATGAAGTATATAATAGAATTCAAATCATAAACCATCAAAGAATGGAAAGAAATAAGACATTCAAATGAACCGTAGTAAATCTACTATCAGCATAAAATGACAATACAACATAACCAGATGATTTGACAGAGACGAATTGACAAAGACTAGTTCCCAAATAGATTGTTTAAGTGAGCATAACAAACCATTAATAAACCAAGTCAAACAGCATAAGTAGAATAAAAGATGAAAGAGATGATATTTATAGCATGTATTAGAGTGTAAACAGCACATTAGCTGAGTAATTGCCAAGTGTTAATTCGAATAACAAACAAAAGGAAATGTATTGTTGATAATCATAAACTATGAAAGAATTATAATAAATATCACTATAATATTGACGACTCGGAACACTAAGTTTTTTATAAGTAAAAACGTTAAGTTTTACCTTACAGCCTAAACCGGCTTTCACCTATAGAAGGCTTCATCAGAGGCTGTCGTTAGTAGCGCTGCTCGTCTTGTTGTTGGTGACGAGATAGTGTTTCGAAAGATTGAAGCTGTGTGTGTGTGTGTGTGTGGTGAGATGTGTTTGAATAATGCGTGCGATTTGAATTGTGTCTGTTCGTTTAGGATGTCGTTTTTATTTGTTTTTGTGTGTTTGTATATTTCTAATTGTTCTAGAGACTCTAGACGTTTTTACTTATAAAAAACTTAGTGTTCCGAGTTGTCAATATTATAGTGATATTTAGTTTAGTAACGGACACGTCATGGACAACGAAATCCAAGAATTATAATAAATAAACCATTAAAATAAGGTTAACAGTATAATCTCAATGTTAGATCAACATTAAAAGAAGGGTATGCTAAGGCATAATGAATAATGATAATAGAATATTTAATGAGAGAACAAATTGTAAATGTTCTAATAATAATATGATATCAATGTAATCAACAATGTAAAAACTATATGTATTTAAAAATGTTATAAGAGTGTAATTTTTGTAGAAAGAAATATTATCAGTCAAGGTGAACAATACCTTATTATGAATTGTGTAAACTAGGAGACTGGCATAAGATGAGTTAAGATGACTCAATGAATAATAAATAATATGATAAAAACTCAAAATAATGACTCACAACTACTTATGTGGAGTCCATAATGAAGAGAAGATTGAAATGATAGACAAACCAATGATGACCAAACAGATTATGAAAATCATAAAAATGTATCATAAAGAGACCCTTCAAAGTATAGGACAATATAAATATAATAATAATGAAAAAGGTGTAAGACACCGTATAGTGTCTAGTATAATATGTATAGGAATTAAGAATAATGTTGAATAAGTAATAATGAAGTAAAGAAGCCTTGAAATAATAATAAACAAATATGTTATAATGATTGTTAATGTTCAGCTAGATGCAGCAATTTTAAATAATAATATGTTAATTTCAATAAGATAATTGTGTTCAAAATAGAAAATTAAGGAGAGTTGAATCAATGTTAAAAAAATATTAAAATAGAATCTGCAAAATGTAGCAGAAGACATTTGAAAACAATGCAATATTTAAGATAGGCTTTCATTAAGATAGATTTTATTAATGAAAGATGTATCCAAACTGGCCTCTATTCATATCAAAATAACCAGAAAGGAATGAGCAATATGATGCTAATAATAGAACCAAATTTGTAATTAGTATAACTGAGATATAAACGTAAATATGATAAATTTTGTGAATTTTGGATGGTTACGAGTAACAGCAACAACAATAAGACCCACGCTTAAAAACAATTATGTAAGAGCTAAAAATAGAATGACCGCATCAACGACGCCATTTTTAGCCAATCAAAAAATTACTTCAAAAATTAATTGTCGCTGCCTAGCGGGATTTTCAGCAGACTATATATACGGTTGTACGAGTGAGGAGAGACACATTTTGTCAAATTCCATTCCAGCAGCTACTACAGGACTCCAGATCTAAATTTTCATCAAATCTTATTAAACAACAACAGTGAAGAAGTAAATACCTTTTAAAGTGCATCGCAACAAGTAGTGTTCATTTTACTAGTTGTGCGAAATAAAAAGAACGAGGTTAGGTGAAGTACCTAACCCAGTATTTAATTTCAAGAAGTAATAATCGTTCATTCGAGTGAAAGTGAAGTGTACGATCAGTGTACCCGATCGTAAGGTGAATTAAAAATAATCCAAAGCAATTATAAAACAGGGAGTACCGTGCAATATATGATTACAGCGTATGAATATTATGTGACTAGTATAAGAAATAATACATTCATGTACTAACGCAAAAACATTAATACTATAAGTAATAAGCACTGTCTATACTTTTTTCAAGAGGAATTATACGATTCCAAATATAATAATTCATGTACTAGGCTAACCATAGTTAACCTCAAACTTTGTAGAGGTTAGACGAACATTTTGTCAATCAATTTGAATATTTTAAAGGTGTCTAACATATTAAATTCAACTCTTGTAAAGCATCGTAACTCGAGCCAAAGGTATTTTATTCTGTAGTTTAAAAGAATTCACCCTTGAGATATAAATATTTTGTAAATAAACAAACCAATAATTAGAGTAATCGTTGCCAACCTTCTGGGTTAGGAGAGATTGAAGCCAGGTAGATTGTAATCCATTATTATTGTTAATTTGAATGTATAAAGTTAAAGTAAGCACGTTGTGAGCAATAAACAAGTAAATTGTTATTTAACAAACGTTGTAAGCAATTATTGAAACGGTTATTAAATATTTTTATCAATTAAAAGAGCTGCAATTTCAAGGCACTCAAACAATCAAGTTGGCGGCTTGGACGTGAGAAGCGCCAACAGTTTAAATACATAAACAAACCAGAAGGAAAATAATTAAATTATTTTAATTACTCAATCAAAGAAATAATTTATCATCAATTAAATTTATTCATTTTTTATTCTTTGAATAAATTCTTTTTATGGAATAAGAACTTGCGATTCCATATGGCGCCCAAGTAAAATCAATTTAGCTCACTTACTTACAAACAGTGCAGTTATACTGTTTTGACAAACCAATAGTATAATAAGATACTGAGACCATCTGAACAACCAGTACAGACAGAACTAAACCCACCAGTGCTACACCAAAGTGAAGGTTTTAATTACTTAATAATTTTGTCAAACAACACTTTACTGTACACAGACGATCTAGGTCTACGGAAGTGCTACTGAACTTTAAGTGAACTCCGAAGTGAACCACATTCGATTAACAGAGATTGCAATACTTAATTAATTAACTAATAAAAATTAATTAAACAAAATATAAAAGTGAAATCACTTAAATAAAAAAAATTAAAAAATTATTTATCAACCGAATTAAATAAAAGATAATCAACGTGTGACAAAATTTTTAAACACGCGGTAAGTTATAATATCCATCCTGGAACCTGAGCATATTACTTCAGGATGGAGTGTATTGCGCTCTTATCTTCTACTGCCTGGTGAGTACAAGTTGGGTCTGTCTTTTCTTTTATAGTAGGACCCACTGAATAAATGTAGAAATTTGGTCCCACTCTGCATTGCCTTGAAGCATAATCTTAACTATACTCTCTCAGACGTGAACTCTCAAAGCTCCATCTCCAGTGCCATCCTCTCTTGTAAAACTGCAGCATTTGAAAAAAATTAATAATAACAAAAATAAACAATATAGACTGTATTATTTAAAAATTGCAATGTAAAAATCTGTGTTTTTAAATATATAACATGTTCACACACACACACACACACACACACAGAGAGAGAGAGAGAGAGAGAGAGAGAGAGAGAGAGAGAGAGAGAGAGAGAGAGAGAGAGAGAGAGAGAGAGAGAGAGAGAGAGAGAGAGAGAGAGAGGGGGGGGTAGTTTCTGGAAATCTGTTCTCAATATCAAAATACTGTGATAAAAATATAAAAAGAGAAAGCTGTCTCCATAGCTCTGCATTTGTAAAATGTAGCAGAAACTTAAGGAGCACCTCTCGACCAAGTCGTATGTTTTATCTGAGGTTCAGCAGATAAGAAGAAATTATACTGTGACTATATTTGAAAGTCAACTAGAATCAGTTGAAAATGCGATTAGCTTTCTCTTTTGTCAATAGATTGTATAGCTCCTTTAAAGTAGTCTTCGAAGAAATCTGCAATTTAGTGGCTTTCTAATTGGTCTTCAATCGACCATTACTAATTTTTCCATGTAGACACCTGAATGGTCAGTTGTTTACTTATGGGCACATATACTAAAGGCTGGAAACCACCTGATCTAGAGAAAACAAGGACTGTTGCTACACCCCAGAATACTATATAGTTCTTGTCTGTGTATCCAGATGGGTTGGAAGTGAGTTTTATTGTAATATAACTCATAATGTCCCTTGTTCTGGGCGGCATTTGTAATAAAACTCATATTTGTGTTTCTTATTACATATACTCTACTAAAATATGTATAACCAATACCATAATTTGCATATTGTGTTGTGGTCTCCAAGTTGCATATAACTAACTATATTTAATATTACCTTGTGTATCCAGGTACACTGGTGCTCCTCCTTGCAACTTCAATGTTTCTTTAAAAACTACGCGTTTCGGGACTCATGGTCCCATCATCAGGTTGGTAAAAAACAAGAATCACTCACATGGAGTACGTCAACTTAATAAGATATAAATAAAAATAAAAAGTTTCACTCGCACATACCGCGTGTATACAATTACACAACTACACGATGCGCATCGTATCGGAACTTGCAAGCGACAAGTCGGAGTCGGAGTGGATACCTTTGTGATTATTTCAATGGTTCTTATATTTTATACCTCATAGATTTTTTTCTTTCATAATAGCCCTTGATACATTACAATATAACTCCCTAACTTTTGTAGTGGGTTCGGAATCGGAGTGGCTCACTGTGGCTTACATTCTCTGCCGTTCCTCAATACACATACTCAGATTCAGAGGCATTACTCTTCTCTGTCTGAGAAAAAATAAACATTGCACCAGGCAATAGTTGCACTATCACAACACATAAAATATAATACATATCATTCATCTTCAATAATATAATATCTTCAATATAATATTCAAGGTATCAGAGGTTTTCATTTATATCACATTTCCTTCTTTTACACTTTATAACATACTTTCTTTTCACAGGTAATTATTTCTTTTCAGACTTGATATTCTCGACTATGCTTTTTCATTAGCCGTATCGTTACTTTTTATACTAGTTGACAATTGTTTTAGTTTACTTGAGTATTCTTAAAATTACACACTTACATGGATGCTCATATAATTATGCGGTTGTTTTTCACATATAGAGACTACAATATTTTATTTTCACTATAGTTTACAAGTTCTTCCTTTCTCGTTAGTAATTTATACTTATCCTGAATTATCAGGTTTTACAATATTCATATATAAAATGTTCTTGGTTAGATGTTCTCTGACATATTTTGCTACATACAATATTTGATAATTACAACACAATGTGAGAATATAATAACAATATATTGATATCTAATTTTATAGACATTCTTGGGGTTACATGGTTCATTTAATAAACAATTTTTTTTCTCTCTCTCTACTTTCCATAATAATATCCTTTCATATTACACTCTTTGTTATTCTTCTTCTCTACTCCTTCAAGTGATGGTGGTTTTCACTTATTCTGGATGATTTTAATTCTCTTTTATGGAGTATACAATATCTGATAACTACAATAAACATTTAGCTACATACAATATTCATTTGGTAAACATTTGTTATTATTTTTTGTTTTCTTTAAACACAACATAGTCATTTTAGTTATATGCCACTTTTGGCTCTCTATGACATAATAAATGTCTTTTTTTTTTTTTTTCCATTAAATTATCCAATCACCCAATACAACACAAACTAGCTGCTTTTAGAACCATGATACATAGACTTAACAACATCCCCTTAGATGAAATAGACTACAAAGACGAACTAAACACGATAAAATATCTAGCAGAATCTAACGGTTATGACAGAACAATAGTCAGTAAAATCCTACACACAACACAAAACAAACAACAGACAAAGACAGAAAACAACAAATTCATAACACTAACATACATCAACAAACAAACAGAAAAAATTGCCCACAAATTCAAAAAAGCAGGATACAGAATCGCTTACAAAACTACTAACAAAACAGAACACACACTATCAAAACGCATGCCCAAAGCACAAAACAAATTCGATCTACCCGGTGTATATAAACTAAATTGTTCAAATTGCAGTAAATTCTACATAGGCCAGACAGGACGTAGCTTCAAACAGAGATACATTGAACACACAAAAGCACTCCACACCACTACAGAATCTACCTTCGCAAACCACCTCATTGAAGCAAACCACACATATAAAAACATCGACAATAACATGAACATACTACACGTACACACAAAAGGCCGAAAACTAGACACTCTAGAACAATTAGAAATATACAAGCACACAAAAACAAATAAAAACGACATCCTAAACGAACAGACACAATTCAAATCGCACGCATTATTCGAACACATCTCACCACACACACACAGCTTCAATCTTTCGAAACACTTTCTCGTCGCCAACAACAAGACGAGCAGCGCTACTAACGACAGCCTCTGATGAAGCCTTCTATAGGTGAAAGCCGGTTTAGGCTGTAAGGTAAAACTTTACGTTTTTACTTATAAAAAACTTTGTGTTCCGAGTCGTCAATATTATAGTGATATTTAAATTATTTAGTTTACAATGCATCTTTTTCTATCCTTTAGTGTGATCGATCTGGTTCTTTTTTAACAAGTAACAAATAGTTTGGCCTATATCTTAATCCTACACACTTTTTGTAACACAATAGGGTAAATAGGTTTGCTATTGACAATTAGTTACCTTCAATAATTCTGGGCATAATACGTGATCCTTTTAATCACTAAATGAGTTCGTTTATAGTAATCATTTTTAAAACATATTTTTCTTTTTACACGCTAAATGTTCTTGTGGTAAAGGTTGCCTACCACTATACTTTATCTGCTCTTAACAGTAATCACTTCTATGGTCTACATACATGGGGTTATTTTGTGCCTTTCCACTCTATTGGGTGCATTATTGGGGACAATTACGTTACACAGGTGTCCTTTCCCATATCAGTTTCTAGTATTATATGTTTGGGATATTTGGGCACTCTGCAATTACCTATCCTAATCAATTTCTTTAATCATAGTATTTCTTCAATGACGTTTGGTTGTAGGTTCCCTTAACCTTTTTATTTATCATATCAGTGAGTTCATAGGTATTGTTTTCATGGTCTTTGGTGATAGTATATGGGCCGATGTATAGTACCAGTAGTTTCTTTGTGATGCCCTCCATTGTGCTGGGCAGCTCCCTATTCCTCAATAGTACCTGGTCTCCTATTTTATACTTTATTATCCGGGTCGGCGCTTGCTGTTTATACTTCCTTCTACATTGTTCCAACTTCTCCATGATCTTGTCGTGGTATTGGATTGTATTAAATTGATACTCTGGACTCTGAGGGAACTTAATCATGTCACTGATCTCTCTGGGTGGAGGTTTTTCGAACATGGCATTGTATGGGGTGGTATCAATTGATTGGTGGTACGCTAAATTGATAAAATCTTCCGTAGCTGGGATGTACCCACTCCACTGTCTTTGTTGATTTGCACAATAAGTCCTAAGAATCCGTCCAACCTCTCTTAACACTCTTTCTGAGGGATTACTACTGGGATGGTACACTGCAGTTTTGTATGTTTTTATTCCATGTTCCAGTAGTGTGTCCTTCCATTTCCGTCCTTTGAATTGGGTACCGTGGTCAGTGATTATGGTTTTCGGACAGCCTACCTCAGGTATATAATTCTGTATTATTATGTTGAGTATCTTGTTGGTGGTTGCTCGATTCATTGGGTATAGTTTTATATATTTAGTATAATGGTCGAAGATAATTAATAAATATTTGTATTGTTGTCGACCTCCACTTCTGGGAAATGGACCACAAATGTCTACAAAAACTATCTCTAGTTTCGCCGAAGATGTTATGGGAATCATCTGCCCCTCCTTCCTTTCATTTGTGCATTTCACCATCTGGCATATCTGACAAGTTCTAATATATTTCCTCACCCTTCTATTTATGTCCTTTATGTACATGTGTTCCTCCTCTGCTCGCATCATATCTTCCGTGACATATGTGATCGCGTACTATGTTTTGTGTGGCCTCTGACCAATATTTTGTGCGGAATTGAGTCTTGAATTCCTCGTAACTGTTGACTTCGTGGCGCGTTGCAGTCCATCAATTATCATATATTTCTTTGAAATACTCATCTATCAAGCTTCTTATGTTGTTCCATCTGGTCTCTCGGATTCGTGCCAAGTTTTCTTCAACGCGTGCTAAGAATTCAATAGGGTTTTTCCGATAGGTTTTAAAATTAATCGCGTCGCGGTTGTCATTTGGTAGCAGATACTGACCTTGGATAGGACGGTTGCGAATAACTTCAATTTCTTCCCGTATTTGCACGATTTCTTGTTGTCTTAGTTCCTCAATTCTTTCCCGATTAGCGACGGTTAAATTTCTTACCGCGTCTACTGATGTACTCACCTCCTCACAGCGCTCACCTACGTCGGTCCTCACCCGCTTAATTTCCTCTTGACTCATTCTTTTCAAGGATTCTATTCGGGCTTCAGTCACCTCCTCCATGGTGTCGATCCTCCCGTCGACCTCTTCTCTTGTTCGCTTCAAATCCTGGTCTTGGTGTTCGCACCTTTTATTTACTTCTATTATTTCCTCCCTCACGACCGCTATTTCCACGTCTATTCTGGTGTTAATCTTCTCATTACCTTCTTCCATCCTCCGGCTAATTTCAGTTAATGTGGTGTTCAATTCTTCTCTGATGGCTCTACTGTTGTCATCTATTTTACTGTTTAGCATGTCCATGGATTTATGGATATTATCTATCTTTTTATTCAAGTCTTCTTTCAGTGACTCCATACTTTTACTAATAGATTCTATATTTTTATTATTGTCGTCCAATTTCGCGTGGAGATCCTCCTTTAACGACTCCATGTTTTTCTGGCTGTCATCCAGTTTTTTATGGGATTTCTTACCGTCTTCCTTTAATTCCATCATTATCCTCATCATCGATTCCCATCTCATCTCTTCAGTCGGTTTGTCTGGTTGTGGGAGTTCTTCAGGCCGTCTGGGTTGGTTGTCGACTGTTACTTCTACTTCCGGTTCTACCTGGGGTGTTTCTTCAGGTCGAGTTTCTACATTATTAATGGTAATGACTTCCATTTCGCGTATGGGTTGTGCTTCGTATGTCTCAGTATCTAGCCGTACTTCTCCTACCCGACTGTCCTTATATCTCGTATCATATTGATGGGTGTGTGGCATGTTTATCTTTTGTGTCTACCGGGCTGTTTATCAATATATAAAATATTTTTATTTAATATTTTTAAGCCACACTAGTTGGTGCGCCAATTTGTAAATAAACCATATGTGAGTGTTTGCGTGGGGGGTAATTCTGCCCCATGTTGGGCGCCAATTTGTAAGTAACCGAAATACTCTCCTTAAAGCCACACTGTTGGGCTAGGCAATTTGTAACGAACGTAAAACGGGATAGTTTAAATTTGATTTAATTACGTCTAAAATATTATTTAGGAATATGTTAAAGTTTGTAGTGGTTGAAAATTGAAGGTCACTGACTTTCAAAAGCGATTTAAAATGTAACATTCGAGGTTACTCAAAGTGTGTTTACAATTGTATAATTATAATTGTCTGAAAAGAATTTCCTTAAATAAAACAAATAAAATAGTGGTGTTAATATTATTTAAATACTAGCTTTGCTTAAGTTTAAAAGTAAAGTATAATAGTTGGTCGCTTGATGATGCTGATCGTCTTGTTGATACTAGCTGTGAAACTTCTCCTCCAGGTCGATAATAGTCTGAGTACGTTACGTCTAGTAATGTCTGGACAATAGAATAAATATAATATACTTTCACGTACCTGGTCGTGTTTTCTAGAAGTTCAATAAGCTGTCAACACGGTTTACAAAAACCAACTCACTTTAGCTACAAGGTTAAGTTGCCTTGTTTGATAGTGGGCGCCACACGGATTTATTTTGGGAAAATCCCGTGTAAAACCCATGAATTGAATCAATTAATGATTTAAAGAAATTAAAATAATGGTTGATTATCTTTATGGCAATGCTATTCCAAGTACTTAATCACAACTGAAGGTTGTTTGAGTTTTCTGAATAAAATATTTAACTATCTGTTAGAAATGAATTAAGTCGAGTTATGCTGTTAACAATGGGATTTTATTCATACCCTTGATAGAGAATTCAAACAAATATAATTAAAAAAAACATACAATGATGTACAATTGTAAACAAGTTATTACATACCCTGTAAGGCTTGCTCAGAACATAGACAGTAAATCTGGTTAAGTCCAGATATTTCTTTTTACTTTAAACATTAATATTATTAAAATCTCAGGTGTCAGTTCTTTGAGACACAAAAAAGAAAATTTATGCCTACACAATAGCTAATGATTTTTTGATATAATATTGACTAGTCCTGTTTTGGACATTACTATTATAAAGTAAACAAATAAAAATAACCTATTTGATAGGTTGTGCGTTCATCACGCTCGATTAATGATTTACAAAGATTATATTTTGAGAAAACTTATAACTAACATTCAGCTTAACTAATATTGACAAATTCATAAAATAAATTTAGACATGGTGTAACCTAAAAAATGTTTCAGTGTTTTTGTGTCAGTACAGATCAGTGTATTAAAACGTACAGGTTATGGCGCTCGTAGAAAAGAATAAAAAAATGTTTACACTGTTACCTGGTGTTTTAATCTTCCGATTAAAATTTCAATTAACACTTCGATAATCGGATTATAATGATTATCGTTATTCACTACACACGCACTTGAACAGAGAATTTCGATCCGCTTCTAACTTACAGGATCATAAATAATACTATTTAATTCTTTCTGCTGTTCATTATTTTTTCCCGCACTAAAATGAAATAATACTGCACATAATCACAATGGTTCCTTGTAGAATAATTTGAAGTAGTTGTATGTTGTTGTCGAACTGTTTCCTTTGATGTGTTCTGGTGATGACGCTATCAGTTATTAAAAATGTTGAGATGAGATCGGCGTACCTGTCACACCGAATGCAGTTAAGAAGTGTCTGTCGTTGATCTGTTGCGGTCTCTTATATACTCCACACCTTGATCGGCTCTAGGCAACACTGTTAATTACTAACAAATTTTGTCATTGGCTTAGACAGGTGTGATGAATGTGACGTATTGTCTTTTTGACCGTTAAAAACTTTCCCAACCGCCAAATGCTAAGATGATTGACAGCTATCGATGTTATTGGTTTTGACGACCAAATTTCTTAAACATATTTTGTAAATGATGCTAACGCCTTTCACGCACTTAATACAGTTGCGATTGGGGCTGTATCACCATCAAATTAAAGAATATTTTGTCCTCTTTAATTTGATATAGTTTGATACCGAGTTAGTTCCACTTTTACTGACATTGCTACATAAACAATGTTCAGGTACACTATTTCGCACTGTCGTCTGCTTACCAAAATCGGCAATTATACACTTTGACTAATATTGTTTGTGTACTACATCGCGTTTTATCACTCCAACGTTTATGTGAGAACACTATTAATTCTGTACTGATGTTTAATTACTGTACATTATGAATAAACCTTAACTTTAGACATTGTAATGAACTGTTCTTACATACTATGATATTTCGTTTCACATTAATTTGCTCTATTCTACTAACTAACAATCGAATTATAAATCATATCATTTTAATAATGCTTATTGCTATGTTTGAGCATAACAATTGTTTTGTGTAGGTGACCTACATTCATATTACTTCCTAATAATCATCTCATTGATGATTGTTTGGTCTAGGCCTTGTTAAGGCATACCGTCTATACTGGAATTCTGCCTTAAAAGCTTTTATTAGTTCACCATTCGGTAATTTTGCTGAGGTAGCTTCTTGGTATAAGATTCCCTCTTACAAACGTGTTTATTTGTCATAAGTATAGTTGAGATTGAAATATAGCTTTATTTTCATTTTGTGGCCATTGCTAATTTTAGTTCTTGGCCTCAATAATTACTAGTCATATTTAATTTATTATCAGCCAAATGCTGATTCTGATCTCACATTATTCAGATTCTTATTTAATCATTTTTTAGTAACATATCATATTCTGTTGTAATCTTTTACATAGATTGTTTTTATTACTTATGGTGAAAATGTAAATTTTGTCTATACGTAAATAATTTTCGGGCGCCATGTTTGTTAAGGTAAAAGTAACATGATCGAAATTTACTTTTAGGGCCAAAATTCGTGTAACACGTACCAGTTTAGTGGAACCAATTACCTGAAATAAAGACACATCAAATAACATATAGAAAGTATTTATTAATATTAAACATTGATAAGTATTACATAGACATAGATCTCTGATCGATATATTGCGCCATGGGCGTTGTCCACATGAAATTACACTATACAAAAAATATACGCTGCATTATAATACATGTTATAGTATCAGACATACCTTTATTATTTAAATGTAAATTTCAGCACAATCCAACACTTATAAATTTTAACACACACTCTCAAACAGTCCCTCTTCCACGCTCATGGTACAACTTTATGCATAGTGGAGCTCCTTTTAAATATAATGAAAAATTTTAATGATTTTTTAAATAATTGATTTAAAATTTGGTATTTGGAAATAATTAAAGGATTGAAAATGTAAAAGGAATGTTCTCACCCATTTCGTGTTGCTGGTTGTTATAGCTGGCGGTAAAACTTCGCGTCCAGTACCGCGAGTTTTACGTGTACCCTTCTCGGTCACATTTTTTTAATCGACGCACTGTACGGTGTTTTACACAGTTTATTAACCACCTATAGTGGTTTAAAAAGTTAAAATTCACCCGTAAGTGAATTGGTTTTGCCGGCCGGCACTGATCAGTTGCTGCAGCGAAATGACGACAATTCCTTGTTGAATTCTGCGGAAGTGGGGTGTACTGACGTCACATTTTCTTTGTTTAACTTGTTGACATCGCCGTTTTGTCGTTGTCAACACATTCTCCGCCTCTGACGTAATTAAGGCTTGGCTTGCTTATCGCAATAACTGCACACTGTTTTTATGACATTTTACAGATTCTGCTACGAATTAGTTCAAATCCTGGCAAATATTGTGATATAGTTCACTCACTGTAAATTCGATATCGGGTGTTTGAGGTTGGGTTGGGTATGTCAAAAAATAGAAAAATACAATATTTATGATCTCGTTACCATATTTTAGGTAATTCTAAAAATGTACCATGATTGTACCATCACACTGTTTACATTATTCACTGACTCGCTTGACAGCTTAAAGTGAATTTAAATTTGTCCATCAGTTTGTGTCAGTTATAGTCTGGTTGTAGTGTCAAACAGTATTTGAGTTTACTGTTTCTTGTGGTACTTCTGCTTCTTTCTTCCTCCATGATTCCTCTCTTCTTGGTTATTCTTATCATTACCTTATCTATTTATATTATCATTATGCATTTATTAAACCTGATAGTATATGTTTAGGTTAGGTAACATTTTGTTGTGTTACAATATTGTTAGCCTTCCAATGAGATGTTTCTCTAAGTAACTGTTCAAAATGTATTGTCAGGTCTATACATATGTTTGCTATGTAAGTTGTTTTTAATAGGCCACATGTCAGTTTCCTGAGGTCATTGATCCCAGTCTTTTTCGTTGCCTAGACTGTCTGTCTTTTTTGCTGTTTCTGATATGGTTTGTTTGTTTGTTGCTCCCCCCCCCCACACACACACAGACTGAAGAACTGATAATGTAGTTTTCACCAAATGTTTGACTTCTCTAAATATCTGCCTTGTAATTATTTAAATCTTTGAAGTTCTAAGACTTACATACATTTATTCTGTACTTTATTTAAAAAAAAATTTAAAAAGTTTTACAACTAAAATATCATTTGTCATTCTGTCTATGTTAATAATTAATTCTGTCCCTATAAAAGGAATTAATACATAATTTGATCAAATTAACAATATTTGATACTCATTTTAGGTGTTGTACTGCAAGAATACAATAATACAGTATACGTAATAATAAAACATCCTTGTGCAGGATATGTGCAGGTTTTTTTACTCTCATTATCTAACCATCATGGCGCCAAGGATTGTTGGATTAACAACAATTATAGCTTACCCACAATGCACATGATTTAGGCCTGTTTATATTTAATAAGTTAAGGTCAAGGAATATAAAAAAATATATAGTAAAACACACATTACATTAATACATTAATGTATTGAATCAAAGATATAAACTTGGTACATCAAAATACATTTTAATTGTTCAATTCGTAAGATTTAATTTAGAAAATACATAATAGTAAAATAATATGCCAAAAATCCTTTGTTTAAACATAAAGAAGTCTTTATGATTGAAAGGAGTCTTTCAAAGATGTTGGTTTCTTGCTTGTAAAGAAGTCGTCTTTTGTTGTTTTTCTTGAGCACTTAGCTCCAATTCAAGTTATGACAGGTTAGTGCTGAGTCAGGCTATTTCACTGCCTCTCTTAGAGTGATATGTTGGATTACACAGAATGTCAGATTGACAAGTGCTGACTCTGTGTCCTTTGTTAACTGATCCCTTAAAGAGTGGAATACCATCTGCCAACAGTCAGTTTGGCACCTACAATCTCATGTTCACTCCAGGAATTTGTATGTTATGTGTGTGTGATGTGTTGTTTGAATCTTAAGATAGGGTGTTATTTGTATTGTTTTAACAACATCCAGAGGGGGCGATGCGATTCTGATTATGAGAAATATGTCTAAAACCGTTTGATATAGCCAGTACTGAGAGAGAAAAATCATGATAGAAAATTGATAACTTTATCTATGAATTGTATTTTATCCAAGTAAAAATGACTTGAATACTGATTAATAATGACTAGTTATTTTTAACTTCTGAAAATAAACTTGTCTTAAAAGC
Organism: Magicicada septendecula; assembly: GCA_034769895.1. NCBI lineage: Eukaryota > Metazoa > Arthropoda > Insecta > Hemiptera > Cicadidae > Magicicada > Magicicada septendecula. Next base: position 16,707,297 of record CM068375.1, on the reverse strand, counting down.
AAAACGTTGAACCATGTAAGTGGTTTCCACCTTTTTATTATTTGGATGCCTCTTGACAGCCCTTTTCTGCAAACAATAGTCCTCTTTTAAAAATATTTTTAATTGATACATTTGCACTTACACTTTCATAGTATTAAAGAATACAGCATAAAATATGATTAAGAGAAAATGCAATGTAATTTACATCTCATTTAATGCACATTAAAAGCTACAATTAGTAATATAAAACTTTGTCACGTGTTGAATTGCTAATTGTTTCATACTGAATAAGGCTTTTTGATTCCTAGTTATGACAGAGTTGAAATTAGCAGAACTGCTAACAGAGTTAACCTGACTGATAATAAGATACACATTTGTAAGCTGTTACTATTAACATAATAATACTAATACTAATAATTTTTTTAAGAGAGGGAAACTGTGCTTTATGCACTGTAGATGAAACAACGTGTCACCTGGTGTGTGGGACTCACCCAGTGAAGAATTTAGGCATTCACATTGTAACCATCACAAAACGTTCCATACTCTTAAAACGACCAGAAGAGTGAAAATAATACCAAAATAATTACGAATAAGAACCAAGTCTAGGTAAGGATGAAGTATATAATAGAATTAAAATCATAAACCATCAAAGAATGGAAAGAAATAAGACATTCAAATGAACAGTAGTAAATCTACTATCAGCATAAAATGACAATACAACATAACCAGATGATTTGACAGAGACGAATTGACAAAGACTAGTTCCCAAATAGATTGTTTAAGTGAGCATAACAAACCATTAATAAACCAAGTCAAACAGCATAAGTAGAATAAAAGATGAAAGAGATGATATTTATAGCATGTATTAGAGTGTAAACAGCACATTAGCTGAGTAATTGCCAAGTGTTAATTCGAATAACAAACAAAAGGAAATGTATTGTTGATAATCATAAATTATGAAAGAATTATAATAAGTAAACCATTAAAATAAGGTTAACAGTATAATCTCAATGTTAGATCAACATTAAAAGAAGGGTATGCTAAGGCATAATGAATAATGATAATTAATAGAATATTTAATGAGAGAACAAATTGTAGATGTTCTAATAATAATATGATATCAATGTAATCAACAATGTAAAAACTATATGTATTTAAAAATGTTATAAGAGTGTAATTTTTGTAGAAAGAAATATTATCAGTCAAGGTGAACAATACCTTATTATGAATTGTGTAAACTAGGAGACTGGCATAAGATGAGTTAAGATGACTCAATGAATAATAAATAATATGATAAAAACTCAAAATAATGACTCACAACTACTTATGTGGAGTCCATAATGAAGAGAAGATTGAAATGATAGACAAACCAATGATGACCAAACAGATTATGAAAATCATAAAAATGTATCATAAAGAGACCCTTCAAAGTATAGGACAATATAAATATAATAATAATGAAAAAGGTGTAAGACACCGTATAGTGTCTAGTATAATATGTATAGGAATTAAGAATAATGTTGAATAAGTAATAATGAAGTAAAGAAGCCTTGAAATAATAATAAACAAATATGTTATAATGATTGTTAATGTTCAGCTAGATGCAGCAATTTTAAATAATAATATGTTAATTTCAATAAGATAATTGTGTTCAAAATAGAAAATTAAGGAGAGTTGAATCAATGTTAAAAAAATATTAAAATAGAATCTGCAAAATGTAGCAGAAGACATTTGAAAACAATGCAATATTTAAGATAGGCTTTCATTAAGATAGATTTTATTAATGAAAGATTGTAATCTCTTATATTAATTTATATTGTTTGATTACAATGTACAATGTATTTTGTCTGTACAACAATCTAGGGTGCCATGTTGTGCAAGTGTCTGTACTGTACTGTGTATGATCGACATTTACTATTAGGGCCAGAATTCGGTTAATACGTACCAGTTCAGTGAACCCTATTACCTGAAATAACGAAACTTCAAATAACATATAAAAAGTATTTATTAACATTAAACATGATAAATGTTACATGGATATATATATATTGCGCCATGGGCGTTGTCCCCATGATATTACTCTACACAAAAGATATACTCTGCATTATAATATATGTTATAATTATTTAAACGTAAATTATTGAAATTTCAGCACAACCCAACACTTAATATTTTTTAACCCACACACTCAAATACTCACTCTTACATACTCATGGTACAAATTTTATACATAGTGGAGCTCCCTTTATATATTGAAAAATTTAAATGATTTTTTAGTATTGAATTTAAAATGATTTTACATTGATTCAAAATTTGGTATTGGGAATGAATCAAAGGATTGAAGATGTAAAAAGAACGTTCTCACCAATTTCCGTGTTGACCTCCTCGCACTGTTGGAACCGTACCGACATCGGCACAATCGGTGTATTTTACTGCGCTTGACGGGACATCCTTTTGTGTCGACCCACGTAACCCACCGTCGTGGGACCGATTCTATACGTCGATCTTCTTTCGGACGATTCTTTGGCCGAGGACGCCTACACCAAACCGAACTATTACTGTTCTTAGTACATCTTGCAATATAGGTATTATATACTGTTTATTAACCACCTACAGTGGTCTAAAAAGTTAAAAAATTCACCCTTGGTGAATGAGTTTTGGCCGGCCGGCTCAAATCAGAGCTGCAGATGAAATGACGACAATTCCTGGTTGAAATCTGCGGAAGTGGGGCGTACTGACGTCACATTTTCTTTGTCTATCGTGTTGACATCGCAGTTTGGTTGTTGTCAACACATTCTCAGCCTCTGACGTAACGAAGGCTTGGCTCTGCTTATCGCAATAACTGCACACTGTTTTTGTGATGTGACACCGTTTTTTGTCATGAATTAGTTCAAATCCTGGCAAATACTGTAATATAGTCCACTCACTGTAAATTCGATATCGGGTGTTTGAGGTTGGATTGGGTATGTCAAAAAATAGAAAAATACAATATTTATGATCTCGTTACCATATTTTAGATAATTATGAAATGTACCATGATTGTACCATCACAAAACCCCCTCAATGAAAGATGGTGTGACTAAGCACACAAACTTTCATTGACCCTTTCATACTTCCTAAAGGGATCAGCCAGGACAAGTCGCCACAACCCCCTTACAATTTTACATAAAAAATAACAATAACTCACCCTTGGTCTGGTGACGGTGACCGTACCTAGATGACCTTACTGGACTTCTCCTGCGAGATCCCAACACCATAAGGCCACTTAGGCTCTTAACGCCCCTGCTCTGACGCGTTGGCCAGCTCAGGACCGCTGTCACACCACCAAACACTGAAACAATTTATAAAAAATATTAATATAGTGGCTTATTGAATCACTCCATCCTCAACTGATCTGGTTCCCCTTAGCTAAGTGCTGGTTTGTGCCAATAAGCACTGGGTTGGCTTACTATTTATAAAATTATAAATTATATTAAATAAAATTAGAAAGTATAAAAATTATAAAAATAATAAATCTCAAGGATTAAAAAGAATATCTTGCCTGCATATTACAAACCCTAATTTGAATAATGGTTTCGATTCCTATCGATAATAATTATCTTCGTTCTATAATTACTATAATTGTAACATAAGCACAAAATTATAAAAAATTGAATAAAATATAATTGAAAATATAAAATATATATAATATAAAATATAATTATATATCTCCCAAACTTGGAGAAAACAAATCAAGAAATTTAATAAATCGATTTATTTATTTATAACTCTTAAAATAAACTTTTATTATGATTATTAGTATTATTATTATTATTATTATTATTAACAGTTAATCATCTGGCTGATAAATATTATTAACAACGCCATTTAAAAATTTTTTCTCTTCCTACACATATTATAAAATCATGTTAAAAAGTTTTCAAATAAATACATAATACATTAATAATTAACACTGATATATTAATAATACAGTTAATACATTTTAAATACTCAATCATATTTAATCATATCTAAGATATGCATTAACATTTGTATAATTTACTTAAAAGTTGTATTTAAATTAAAATTTACCATTGCAGTTATTAATTAAACATCAAACTTATTTATTTATAATAATAAAATACATTTTGAACTTATTGTTACTATTCATATTCATTTTCTACTACCTTCTTAAACAATAACCCTTTGTAGATTTTAAAATATTGATTGTACTCAGAATCATCCAACTCCGTCTCTAAACTGTGTATTATTTTTCCAGACTTACCATCTGCTCTCTGCATGGTGTTAATATCCTTCAGCTCCTCTCCAAGGATTCTGTCTTCTCTGTTAATCTGAAAAATTTCAATTTCTTTTAAGTCCCTACCTGTTTTGTTATTTTCACAATCTACTCTGGATAAAGTATTGGGTACCTTATTTTCTGTTCCTTTAATGTACTCCCATTCGAAGTTGTACTCCTGTAAAACAAGTACCCACCTGGTTAATCGACTATGAGCCAGTTTACAAGTGTTGAGGAATGACAAAGCTTTATGATCAGTCCTAATGATCGTTTTGTTACCTAATATATACGTTCGAAATTTACCAACTGCAAACACAATGCTGAGTAATTCCTTCTCGGTGGTCGTATAATTCTTTTCAGCTGGCAGTAAGGATCGACTAGCGAACGCAATTGTCTTATGTTCCTTCTCCTCATCTTCCTGATACAGCTCTGCTCCCACAGCTACATTGCTGGCGTCCGTCTGTAAATAAAACATTTTATCAAAATCCGGGTGGTTCATCATAATCATGTCACTAAATTTTCGTTTTATTTCTTCAAAGGCTCCACGCTCCACTTCTCCCCATTTCCATTGTCGGTTCTTCTGCAATACCGCACTTAACTTAGCGGTTAGGTAGGCGTAGTTCCTCTGAAATTTCCTATAAAAGTTGCACAGCCCAAGAAAACTCTGAAGTTGTTTGATGTTTCGCGGTTCAGGGAAACGCATAATAGATTCGACCTTGTCCGGGTTTGCGGAAATTCCTTCCGATGTAATAATGAATCCTAAAAAATTAATCTTCGTTTGTAGAAATTTGGACTTATCCCAATTTACGGTTAATCCTCCCGCTTCTAATTTTCCTAAAACATATTTTAAATGTTCTAAATGGTCTTCAAATGTACGTGAAGCTATTAAAATATCATCTACATAAACTGTGAGAAAATCTAAATCTTTTGGTCTCAAAATTCTATCCAAACATTTAATGAAACTAGCTACGCTGGTATTTAGCCCAAATGGTAGTCGCTTAAACTGATAATTTTTTCCATTAAATAAAAATGCTGTGTATTGCCTGCTTACCTCGGCTAAAGGTACCTGCCAATATCCCGCAGTCAGATCTAATGATGTCATAAATCGTACGCCACTAAACTTTTGAAAGATCTCATTTATAGATTCTGGTGATTCTCGGTCTGGTATAATAATTTGGTTAATTTTCCTTGCGTCTAGGCATAATCTTACTCCTCCTTCCTTCTTAATTACCACCACTAACGGATTTGAGTAGTGAGACACTGACCTCTCGATGATCCCATTATCTAACATTTTATCCAACTCCTCTTGCACCGCTCGTCTTTTAGAGTAAGGCACTGGATAGCTCCGCTGCATGAATGGTGTGTGTTCCTTTATCTGTAACATACATTCATAATTTTTTGCCCTTCCTGGAATATCGGCAAACACTCCCTTAAACTGCTCTATTACCTGCCATAACGCTCTACGTTGGCCACTCCTTATCACCTCACCCCCACTACAGAATTCATCCGCCCTTATCTCCCATACTTCATTATTAATATTACTCAGTTCATTATCAACATCTTCTAAATACTCACCCTCTATACAAAAATTTACTTTAGTATCTAAGTGATTCTCAACTACTTGTTTCTGTAACAATTTCACACCAGTTGTTCTAACTTTATTTATCACGTTTTCAAAATTAATTTTCACAGACCGCTCACCCCCATCTAACTCCAAAATTTTTTCTTTAAAATTTATTACAGCTTTATTTCTTTGTAAAAAATCATTTCCCAAAATGATATCCAAACTTAACCCCTTGACTACCAAAAATGTATTATCAAAATTCATATCTCCAATTGAGAAACTTAAATGTATCTGTTTTGTCACCCTTTTACTACGTACCCCCGTGACTCCTATTACTGTAACCCCTGCTACGGGTAAAACTGGAATATTCTTATTAGATTCTTTCAATTCACTTAAAATGTTCTCGGCTATTACTGAAATTTCGCTCCCTGTATCCACAAGTGTTTTAAAGTTTCTATTATCTATTGTTACCTGTATTTCCGTGAGTCCAGCTCTCACCTCCAATGTCGTGTTACACTCCTCCTCCAATAAATCTGCAACGATGTCTGCTTTTATAACGTTGGATTTTAAGTTCTCGATGGGTCAGACCTCATGAGTTTCCCTGAACAGTGGTCGGGTCCTACTTACCACTGTTGACTTCAGTTTTCCGGCTGTGTCCTATTATGACTTGTTGAGGGCACAGGGTGTCTGCGTGTTGGTCCCTGAAGATACGGTGCTCCTCTGTTACTAGGGGCTCCTCTGTTCGCAGGTATGAATTGCTTTACTTGGTTATTTCTTGGTGCTTTACAGAAATAACAATGCTGCATGTGACCCCGATTCTCCTTCCTGCAACTAGAACAACTCCAACCGCCTGGTGTCTGTAAATCATTTCTAACATTATATTTATTGCCAGTATGATTAAAATAAGGCCTTGGCCGATTAAACTCATTGTTATTATTGTTATGGTTATACGTATTTGGTTGTATAGGGCGTCTACCCATTTCACGATCATTTATACTTTGTAGTATATCTAATACCCTTTCCAGTTCATCAAGATTTTCTATTTCTTTAGTCATCAGAGTGACCTGCACTTCTCTAGGTAAGTGCTTACTAACATACCTAACAAATGATTTAAATGGTATAGGAGGCTCTAAATATTTAGCTTCGTTGTACAATTTTGTTACATAAATAGTAATGTTATTATTACTAACGTTACGTCCCATGAAATTACCCATTCCCATAATACGGCTTCTTAAAGTCTCCTGCTCTTCTTCTGTCCAATATTTACCCTTAAAAGCTTTTTCAAAAGTATTATAGCAATCCCATTCTAACCTATGAGCTTCAGCCCATATGACTGAGTTACCCTTGAAACATTTAATAATTTTATTTAATTTCACTTCCCAGCTACTACTACTAAAATGATTATAATCCCTAGTCTGATTAAGGAATCGCATGGGATGTATTACTCTGTTTTCATGGCTAAAATTCTCTAGTTCTATTTCATTATAGAAATCTCTAGTTACTACTACTCTATCAGTTATGCTTGAAACATTTTTATTTATTTCTCCCCGTAATTCGTTTTTTACACTGGTCAAATTATTTGCAATCATATCATATTTATCATGCACATCCATACTATTTTGTACAGTTAAGTCATCAATTTCTTTAATCTTACTTTGTAACAAATTAAATCTACTCTTGGTATTTTTCTCATGTTCAGTCATAGTACTATCTATAGCTTCTAAATTTTTAGTGATATCTATCACGTTTATTTCAATGTTTTCTAAATGATTTTGCAACACATTGGTTTTAACTTCTACTTGACTTTCTACAAAATGTAAACATTTCTGTTGTATTTCTGTACTTGTTGACTGTAATTTACTTTTAATCGTGTTATTTACTGTGTCTTGTACTAGATCAATTTTAGTGTCTAAATCACTAATGGTACTATTGAACTTGTCATCAACAATGGCTAGTGTCTTTTTCTGAATGTTATCACAACGTGTTTCTACTATATTAATTCGTTCTTCTAAGTGAAAATTGTGACCTTTTAACTCTCTGAATTTAATATCAAAATTATCGAATTTGTCATTCAAATGTGTGAATTTAATATCCGTATCGCTTTTCTGTTCGTCTAGTTTTTTATCTAGTTTTAATAACAATTGTATCATTGCATTACTTTCATCTGATTTACTGTCTAAATTCGTTGAAATGGATGTGTCAGTTTGTTTTATTTCGACAGACACAGGCGTATTTACCTCGTCATTCTGACTAATGGGATTTATTTGAACCTCCATTTCACTGGTTAAATTTATGTCAGTAGCACTGATTTCTATAGTTATATTATCATTGGTATTCATCTTTGTTATTTTATCTTGCTAAAACATGTATATTTATAACCTAGGAACTTAACCCTATTCTACGCACGTGTGTATGTACTTACGCAATTACTTCAGGTAACCGTTCCACTTTCCTGGCAGGTATTACTCCATATAAAATTAAGTCTTATATCGAGTTCCTGTTATCATCGGGCGCCAATGTAATCTCTTATATTAATTTATATTGTTTGATTACAATGTACAATGTATTTTGTCTGTACAACAATCTAGGGTGCCATGTTGTGCAAGTGTCTGTACTGTACTGTGTATGATCGACATTTACTATTAGGGCCAGAATTCGGTTAATACGTACCAGTTCAGTGAACCCTATTACCTGAAATAACGAAACTTCAAATAACATATAAAAAGTATTTATTAACATTAAACATGACAAATGTTACATGGATATATATATATTGCGCCATGGGCGTTGTCCCCATGATATTACTCTACACAAAAGATATACTCTGCATTATAATATATGTTATAATTATTTAAACGTAAATTATTGAAATTTCAGCACAACCCAACACTTAATATTTTTTAACCCACACACTCAAATACTCACTCTTACATACTCATGGTACAAATTTTATACATAGTGGAGCTCCCTTTATATATTGAAAAATTTAAATGATTTTTTAGTATTGAATTTAAAATGATTTTACATTGATTCAAAATTTGGTATTGGGAATGAATCAAAGGATTGAAGATGTAAAAAGAACGTTCTCACCAATTTCCGTGTTGACCTCCTCGCACTGTTGGAACCGTACCGACATCGGCACAATCGGTGTATTTTACTGCGCTTGACGGGACATCCTTTTGTGTCGACCCACGTAACCCACCGTCGTGGGACCGATTCTATACGTCGATCTTCTTTCGGACGATTCTTTGGCCGAGGACGCCTACACCAAACCGAACTATTACTGTTCTTAGTACATCTTGCAATATAGGTATTATATACTGTTTATTAACCACCTACAGTGGTCTAAAAAGTTAAAAAATTCACCCTTGGTGAATGAGTTTTGGCCGGCCGGCTCAAATCAGAGCTGCAGATGAAATGACGACAATTCCTGGTTGAAATCTGCGGAAGTGGGGCGTACTGACGTCACATTTTCTTTGTCTATCGTGTTGACATCGCAGTTTGGTTGTTGTCAACACATTCTCAGCCTCTGACGTAACGAAGGCTTGGCTCTGCTTATCGCAATAACTGCACACTGTTTTTGTGATGTGACACCGTTTTTTGTCATGAATTAGTTCAAATCCTGGCAAATACTGTAATATAGTCCACTCACTGTAAATTCGATATCGGGTGTTTGAGGTTGGATTGGGTATGTCAAAAAATAGAAAAATACAATATTTATGATCTCGTTACCATATTTTAGATAATTATGAAATGTACCATGATTGTACCATCACAAGATGTATCCAAACTGGCCTCTATTCATATCAAAATAACCAGAAAGGAATGAGCAATATGATGCTAATAATAGAACCAAATTTTTAATTAGTATAACTGAGATATAAACGTAAATATGATAAATTTTGTGAATTTTGGATGGTTACGAGTAACACCAACAACAATAAGACCCACACTTAAAAACAATTATGTAAGAGCTAAAAATAGAATGACCGCATCAACGACGCCATTTTTAGCTAATCAAAAAATTACTTCAAAAATTAATTGTCGCTGCCTAGCGGGATTTTCAGCAGACTATATATACGGTTGTACGAGTGAGGAGAGACACATTTTGTCAAATTCCATTCCAGCAGCTACTACAGGACTCCAGATCTAAATTTTCATCAAATCTTATTAAACAACAACAGTGAAGAAGTAAATACCTTTTAAAGTGCATCGCAACAAGTAGTGTTCATTTTACTAGTTGTGCGAAATAAAAAGAACGAGGTTAGGTGAAGTACCTAACCCAGTATTTAATTTCAAGAAGTAATAATCGTTCATTCGAGTGAAAGTGAAGTGTACGATCAGTGTACCCGATCGTAAGGTGAATTAAAAATAATCCAAAGCAATTATAAAACAGGGAGTACCGTGCAATATATGATTACAGCGTATGAATATTATGTGACTAGTATAAGAAATAATACATTCATGTACTAACGCAAAAACATTAATACTATAAGTAATAAGCACTGTCTATACTTTTTTCAAGAGGAATTATACGATTCCGAATATAATAATTCATGTACTAGGCTAACCATAGTTAACCTCAAACTTTGTAGAGGTTAGACGAACATTTTGTCAATCAATTTGAATATTTTAAAGGTGTCTAACATATTAAATTCAACTCTTGTAAAGCATCGTAACTCGAGGCAAAGGTATTTTATTCTGTAGTTTAAAAGAATTCACCCTTGAGATATAAATATTTTGTAAATAAGCAAACCAATAATTAGAGTAATCGTTGCCAACCTTCTGGGTTAGGAGAGATTGAAGCCAGGTAGATTGTAATCCATTATTATTGTTAATTTGAATGTATAAAATTAAAGTAAGCACGTTGTGAGCAATAAACAAGTAAATTGTTATTTAACAAACGTTGTAAGCAATTATTGAAATGGTTATTAAATATTTTTATCAATTAAAAGAGCTGCAATTTCAAGGCACTCAAACAATCAAGTTGGCGGCTTGGACGTGAGAAGCGCCAACAGTTTAAATACATAAACAAACCAGAAGGAAAATAATTAAATTATTTTAATTACTCAATCAAAGAAATAATTTATCATCAATTAAATTTATTCATTTTTTATTCTTTGAATAAATTCTTTTTATGGAATAAGAACTTGCGATTCCATATGGCGCCCAAGTAAAATCAATTTAGCTCACTTACTTACAAACAGTGCAGTTATACTGTTTTGACAAACCAATAGTATAATAAGATACTGAGACCATCTGAACAACCAGTACAGACAGAACTAAACCCACCAGTGCTACACCAAAGTGAAGGTTTTAATTACTTAATAATTTTGTCAAACAACACTTTACTGTACACAGACGATCTAGGTCTACGGAAGTGCTACTGAACTTTAAGTGAACTCCGAAGTGAACCACATTCGATTAACAGAGATTGCAATACTTAATTAATTAACTAATAAAAATTAATTAAACAAAATATAAAAGTGAAATCACTTAAATAAAAAAAATTAAAAAATTATTTATCAACCGAATTAAATAAAAGATAATCAACGTGTGACAAAATTTTTAAACACGCGGTAAGTTATAATATCCATCCTGGAACCTGAGCATATTACTTCAGGATGGAGTGTATTGCGCTCTTATCTTCTACTGCCTGGTGAGTACAAGTTGGGTCTGTCTTTTCTTTTATAGTAGGACCCACTGAATAAATGTAGAAATTTGGTCCCACTCTGCATTGCCTTGAAGCATAATCTTAACTATACTCTCTCAGACGTGAACTCTCAAAGCTCCATCTCCAGTGCCATCCTCTCTTGTAAAACTGCAGCATTTGAAAAAAATTAATAATAACAAAAATAAACAATATAGGCTGTATTATTTAAAAATTGCAATGTAAAAATCTGTGTTTTTAAATATATAACATGTTCACACACACAGAGAGAGAGAGAGAGAGAGAGAGAGAGAGAGAGAGAGAGAGAGAGTGAGAGTGAGGGGGGTAGTTTCTGGAAATCTGTTCTCAATATCAAAATACTGTGATAAAAATATAAAAAGAGAAAGCTGTCTCCATAGCTCTGCATTTGTAAAATGTAGCAGAAACTTAAGGAGCACCTCTCGACCAAGTCGTATGTTTTATCTGAGGTTCAGCAGATAAGAAGAAATTATACTGTGACTATATTTGAAAGTCAACTAGAATCAGTTGAAAGTGCGATTAGCTTTCTCTTTTGTCAATAGATTGTATAGCTCCTTTAAAGTAGTCTTTGAAGAAATCTGCAATTTAGTGGCTTTCTAATTGGTCTTCAATCGACCATTACTAATTTTTCCATGTAGACACCTGAATGGTCAGTTGTTTACTTATGGGCACATATACTAAAGGCTGGAAACCACCTGATCTAGAGAAAACAAGGACTGTTGCTACACCCCAGAATACTATATAGTTCTTGTCTGTGTATCCAGATGGGTTGGAAGTGAGTTTTATTGTAATATAACTCATAGTGTCCCTTGTTCTGGGCGGCATTTGTAATAAAACTCATATTTATGTTTCTTATTACATATACTCTACTAAAATATGTATAACCAATACCATAATTTGCATATTGTGTTGTGGTCTCCAAGTTGCATATAACTAACTATATTGAATATTACCTTGTGTATCCAGGTACACTGGTGCTCCTCCTTGCAACTTCAATGTTTCTTTAAAAACTACGCGTTTCGGGACTCATGGTCCCATCATCAGGTTGGTAAAAAACAAGAATCACTCACATGGAGTACGTCAACTTAATAAGATATAAATAAAAATAAAAAATTTCACTCGCACATACCGCGTGTATACAATTACACAACTACACGATGCGCATCGTATCGGAACTTGCAAGCGACAAGTCGGAGTCGCTTGCAAGTTCCGATACGATGCGCATCGTGTAGTTGTGTAATTGTATACACGCGGTATGTGCGAGTGAAACTTTTTATTTTTATTTATATCTTATTAAGTTGACGTACTCCATGTGAGTGATTCTTGTTTTTTACCAACCTGATGATGGGACCATGAGTCCCGAAACGCGTAGTTTTTAAAGAAACATTGAAGTTGCAAGGAGGAGCACCAGTGTACCTGGATACACAAGGTAATATTAAATATAGTTACCATAATTTGGTACGTCTGAGTACTTACCAAATTCATTAGTTGCCGGGCTCATTTTCTTCTTTTATAACTTGTTTCTACCTAAGGGGTACCAGGGTTCATGTACAGGAAGATTTTGAAACACAGTTGACGACACAAATGATAACAAGATATTCTTGAAATTAACCATCAAATTCAATTCAATCTAAGGTAGTACATATACAACCATGCGGTCAAAATAGTGACGTCATATGATATGACCCAAAACAAAATGGCAGTTACTTTTTCTATCTCTTTTTATTCTCTCTATTTCTTTATCTGTTGAATTAATATCAATGTAAACTTTATTGCTGCAGCTTAAAATCATTTATTAATAGTTAATTAGTTACTACACAAACCAATGCCCTCGGCATATGTGGTTATGGCCATACATTCACTCGTTCATTCTCACACATTCAACTTCAGACCCGTACATTCTTTTTTATTCTCGATTTGGTATTAATGAGCTCATTAACTATAAAAAGGACAAAAGGAACTTCTCTGCTTATTAGGTGGTGGTGTCCATCCGTTGTTGGTGTGTGACGCCCATGGTGATGGCCGGTGTTCGCCTTTAATTCCGCTGAGTTTAATTAGATAGATGTGTGCACTGAATTTACATTTTTTATATATTTATACTGTTAAATAAGATGAGCCTTCATTGCTCCACTACTGTTGATAACATTTTTGTTAGTTAATTTAAACTATTGTTAAAAAGTTATACACACAACGATACATCGCTGTGGCTCCTCTGAAGAATGGCGTTGAAATGAGACCGAAGCAAATGTAAATTTTCGCTTGTGTGTGTGGTTCTTACGTCATCCAGCTTTGTCTTGCTGGACAACGCCTCGTTGCACATATTGTATTCAGTGCGTCATTGTTCTTAGCGATGACAGAACCGTGCTATAGCCCAATCATAATTCATATTGTAGTCCTTCGTCACAAACACCGCCATGGCCTTTTTTGATTTCAGCACGTCCATCGGCGACCTTGGTGTCTTACTCTGGCTGAATTTGCGTTGTTCCTTTTCCCAGAGGGACAATGGACCTAACCATTCCGTGTTTAAGTAATTACATAATACAAAACATTGAAAATACCTATATAACCCATAATTATGGTACTGGGTCATTATGTACTGTTACATTATGATTGCTAATTGTTTTGGGAGAGATAATATTGTATTCGTGTCAACCATAGTTTTAAGGATACATTAAGGAATAGAAAAAGTAATTTTAATTTTTTTATACTATTTACAGCGTGTACACAACCAAGAAGAATCGCTTGCATTTCGCTCTCAAAAAGAGTTGCATTTGAGACATTAAACGAGTATGGTTCCGAAGTTGGTTATCAGATACGGTTTGAAAAAAGCCGCACACAGTGCACGAAGATTGTGTTTATTACTGAAGGACTTCTCTTACGTCAGGCAGGTATTTGTATCTGTAGTATGCTGAAGTTTTTGTGTGTATTATGGACTTCTTTTGTTGTCTTTTTTCAATTATTATTAGCACAAATTTTTTTAGCATTACACTTTGTATATTGAAAAGTGCAGTATTCTGACTAGACTAGAAGTGTATAGATTACTATTGGGTGCTAATATTTTGTTCATTTACATGCTAATTAATCTTTTATTAGGTACAAGAAATATGTGATTAAATGGGTAGAATGACTGGAGTCATTCTCTCAGGACATTGAATATTGAATACATTTGCTTAAATTAACATGTGGTTTGATTGATTGTTAAATTGTACTTGGTTTTTATAAAACACGTCATTTTAAAATAATCTGCCCAAATTAGAAAAAAAGATTGTTATTTTTTTTTTTTGCAACATGATATGAATTTATTAATACTGTTTTATCTGCACTTATTCTGTTAGAAGCTATTTTTATTCCGGTACCACTGATTTCAGTATATGAGTATATTAGTACTTGGCAAGTTCTTTGTGTGGAAAGCACTGGATCTTGTATTCATAAAAATTGTAACATGGTTAAAAAAACGTTTATCTAGTAGTCTTTATAATTTGTAATTTATCATTTATGATCCTGCAAATGTTTTAAAATTCTAAGCTTGTAACGGGGCTAAAAGGAGGGGTTTTTATTTTATTAAAAAAGCATAAATTTGTTTTCGTCTGGGTGGCCAGCCACGTGTTAGATAAAAGCTTTGGTCAGACAAAGGAACAGTAAGGTGTAGCTGTACAATGGAATGTGTCGTGTTGTCCACAACGGTTGAATTCTCAGAACTTTAATACTGTGTAATGCGCACAAAAATCTGCGGAGCGCATAACCGACGCTAAGCGAAGTCACGCAAAATGGCTTTGTGTGAATTTTGTCCAACATGTGCTCTCGACAAGGCGGATGGCAGATTAAGGACACACCTTTTCAGTGACGTAAACCAGTGGACACCAAATTTCATCGACGTCCAACACACGGGAGTTGCATGTGTTATCTGTGCAGTGACTATGACTTTAGCACCAACAGGCAGTGAGTTCCCGTGTTGAAAAAACTGTGGAGAGGGGAACACGAGTAAGCTTCACCCCAGTTTATCGCACCTACAGGCCGCATGCGGTCCATTTGAATTTGACTAAAAGTTTTTTTTTAGGTCGGCCGACCTCGCCGGTGATAATCCGGAACAGTTATGTAAACAAGTGAAACATTAAGTCATAATATGAAGTAAAGTGTGGGAACCAAAAAATAAAATGTGGTAAATTGAAAAGAAAAAACTTTCGGACGGTTACGGGGAACGCGGCGCATGACGACGAGAGGAACGACGCAAGTTGGGTAATCGTCGAACAATATGTCATTTTAAAAAACAAAAAGGGTTTTCTAAATCAATTAAATGGGGTTGTAAAATTGTATGTGAGTTGAGTGTGGGCATTGCTGGGTCGCCTGAATAAAATAAAATAAAAAATGTAGATTAAGTTGGTTAAAACATTTATTTCTTGTTGTTGTATATGTTTGAAATTAGAAAAAGTAACGCTATAAAATTATCTCAGTTTTTCATGATTAAACAAGAGTTAAAATCAATGTAATTACACCAGAATGTTTTAAAAGTATAACTTGAAGTAAAGAGTTTGATGAAAATTATAAGTGGAGGAGAACGTAAGCTTGCAATTAATGAATAAAATGAATTAGTAGTGTAACCATGTGTTAAGCTAATTATTACGCCACATTACCATCACCTATCCAGTATGGAAGATTTCGCCTAACGAACCTGGCAATTAAAGTTGATTTAACGGTTTCGATGTAAAACCTTAAAACATCGTGGTGACTGATTAATAGTTTGGGGATCTTCTGTAAGCGGTAAGTCAGAGTGGCGGGAGAGAATAAGGTAAGTAAAAAGAATAGAACATAACAAGCTTTTGTTTTTCTAATATTTTTGTTTTGTTTACAAAAATGTAATTCTGAACAAACGAATAAGTGTTTAACTACTTTAATGTTCTGGCTAAGTCTTGTAGGTTTCATTTGAAAGCAGACAAAACCAACATTTCAAAATAGATCTGGGAAATAAACTCTTATGAATTCATTAATTAAAAATTTTGTTGTATTGTTGCAGGCTTCGTCAGACGGCAAACTTTCTGATTATGATATAATTGTACTGGACGAAGTTCATGAACGACATTTACATGGTGACTTCTTATTGGGTATAGTGAAGTGTATTCTGTATCAGCGAGAAGATTTAAAAGTAATACTGATGTCAGCAACCATAAATATTCAGCTTTTTTCTGAATATTTTGGGGACAGTGCAACTGTTGTACAGGTACTTCATGTTCATCAAATGTGGATGTATTGTTTTATTTTGTTGGTGGCGAATAACTATGAATTTTTTCTGTTGAACAATGCTACTGTTGTATTGATGTATCTTCTGTATTGTGGTATGTCTTGGAATATATCTTCTGTGTCGGCTTGAAGATGGTCCATACACCATGTTTCTTCAGCAGCTTGGCAATCCAGTCTGTCATGATGCTGAAATATGGCTATAAGGCCAACCTCATCAGTGCTTATTCTGCATCTTCTTGCCTTTCAGCATTGTTGTTTCCTGTGTTAAGACATAATATTATGTAATACAAAGGTTTTTAAAAATATATAAACACTTGGTACATTTCACAGATTTTATTTAACTCTGACAGCTATTTCGACGTCTTAAGTCATTATCAAAGAGATGAGTGAACACTAAACAGAGGATGTAAGGGTGGTTGGATATCTGTTTACGCCATGTATCGGACCATGTGTGAGGTGTGAAGATGGAGAGGGGGGTTAGCAGGACCTAAGGGAAGGTAAAGTGTCTGTAAAAACTAAATATAATCTGAATGCAAAATATACAATTAACTAAACTAAGTAACAGCTTTTAATAAACGGGATACACAGAATTCAGTTTGTTCACAAAAAAAAAAACTTAAATGAACAAACTGAATTCTGTGTATCCCCTTTATTAAAAGCTGTTATTTAGTTTAGTTAATTGCATTCAGATTATATTTAGTTTTCACAGACACTTGACCTTCCCTGAGCTCCTGCACCTCCCTTTCCATCTTCACACCTCACACATGTTCCGATACACGCCCTAAACAAATGTCCAACCACCCTTACATCCTCTGTTTAGTGTTCACTCATCTCTTTGACAATGACTTAAGAAGTCGAAACAGCCGTCAGAGTTAAATAAGATCTGTGAAACATACCAAGTGTTTATATATTTTTAAAAACCTTTGTATTAATATGTTTCACCAAGTGCCCAACAAGTCATCAGTTAATATAATATTATGTGATCTAGTCCCTGCTACTGCCATGTATGCCACCAAATGTATAGCAACCTTTTTAAAAACTAAAACCTTACGAGTTAAATTAAATTATTAATATTGAATTTTGTCCCTTTTTAGGGCATCAATTAAAGCAATACAGATTAATGACATAATAAATATTGTATTTTATGGTAACACCTACCTTTCATAAAACTTCCAGGGTCTCGTCTGGTGTATTCATTAGCAGAGAGAAATAGGTAAACGCAATAACCAATACATCTTGATATGTGAAATTAACCCTGTTTTATTATATCTACTTCAACATCTAAATAGTATCAAACAATTTATTTTACGTTACATGGCCAGCAATTTGAAATTTAATAGGTAATCCCCATTGTATATGTTTAATTTTACTCACATTGTACAGGAACTCAAATTTGTTAAAATGCTTAACGCTAAATCTTATACCCTAACCATGTAAATGAATTAATTAGGCCGCCCAGCCTGCTCACGCACACAAACATTCTTAAAAAATTTTGTTTTCTTCAAAAAATAGAGCTCTATATTCTAATATTGACATCATAGATTTTGTGATACAGTTACGTGTTGAAGAGTCGTCATTATCGGCCACGTGTTGCTCCCTGCATTTTTCACTACTTTATGTCCGGAAACTGTCACTGCTTTACTTTTTAAAAGATTTCAATTAAGTTCTGTGTTCTATTAATCACATTTTCTACTGGTTAAGTTTTGTTAAATGAACATTTACAAGCAAAATAATTTTCTTGACACGCGTGTACACACTAGAGCCGGCCAGCTCGCAGGTTTGCTGAACGACAAAGACGCTTTTTTCCAAGCGTCTGTCCTCACACTTCCGTCCGCCCGATTGCTGATTGGTTAATTTCACCCACGTGACCAGTGGATTATTCACGTGGTGGGTACTTCTGGCAATGATTTTGAGTTTAAGATTATAGACATCAGCACACGAGCGTGCACTCCCAGCTGCATTCCTATGTTGTTATCGTTTGTACCAAGCACGGACTGGTACGGGATTGTATATAGGGTGTCCAAACAAGTATTAGTGGTCTCGGTGGCCGTAAACGGTGTCCAAACAGATCAGTCTCAATATTGTTATTAAACGAAATAAAAAAATATATATCCCTCAAATTGCCCCGTTACAAAACAGATCACAGCCAATCACTCAGAAGCTTCTAATAATAATAATAATAATAACAACAACTTGGTGACATTGAACAGGGAAACCTTTGAAACTTAAAATTACCGTTCTTTATTTTTTTTATTGTAGTTTTTTAATACGTTTTTTATAAATCTATTACAGAAATTTATAACATTGAAAATTAATAGTATTTATTAAATTTTTGAATCATTTGGATTATTAAAAGGGCAATAATTAAAGAAAACTGACAAATAGAGACAAAACTGTAAATTTTTATTGTTCCTTGAAGACATAAAGTCTTATTATTCATAAAGTTCTGTGATTAAAATTTTTTTTTCTTGTGTCTATAGGTTCCTGGAAGACTTCATCCCATTGATTTACATTATCGCCCCATATCAGTAGAAGAGTTGACTACAAAAAATGAAAGATTAAATCCTGCACCATATGTTCAAATAATGCAACTCATTGATGAAAAGTGTCCAAGTAAGTGAACAATTTATTGATAACCACATAATAGTGAAGTGGATGGTGCAGTATGCAGTAGAATGTTGATCAACTGAAATCAGTTAATCAAAATGTCAGTTACCTGGCACATTTCTCAGAGAGGTTAAAAATAAAAACTGTTTGAGAGGTGAAGAAATTTAGGAATCATGCGGAAGGTAACCCATGATCTAGTTCATTAGCTAAATGACACGTAATGCTTAGTGGGTTGGAATATTCTCTACAATTTATAAAACTTCTCTTTCACTTTTCTCAAAACTGTCGAGTTGATTTCAATTTTACTGTTCCTTTTTCTAAGTTCCTACTATACTGTAAATTTAAAGCATTAGTGTGAGAAATGGAATATTCAATATAAAACAAGTCCAAATTCATTTTATTTTAATAATTTAAAATTATAACCATTGTGTTATCTACTCTACTTTTTAAATGTGATCTTACATTTTTTAACACATGTAATTTTTTTGGCTCATTATTATGTAATATAATTTTTCCATTTCTGTGGTACATGTCAAGTTTTTTTTTTTTTAATTTTCTCAGAGGGGTATTATGATCAGTTTTCTTTCCACCCAGACATGTAAGAATCAGTTGTCATTGTCTTTATTGTGTATAAATTTATTACAGTTCTTTCTATTTTGCACAGCCTTCGTTGAATTCAAGCGTTCCTTTGTTACCATCTGGCATTTTGTCATTTTCATTTAATTTTCTAAATAATATCTGTTATAGTTTAGTTGTATATCCTTTTAACTGTTATATTACATTGTAATAGTAGGAATGTAAGGCCTCATAACCTACCACCACAAAGCCCCCAAGAACATAAAAAAAAAGCTATCACTAAAAAAACATAACCATATCACTATCCCTGTTATTCACATTGCCAACTTGACCCGTACAACGTTTCAGTATACTGATTCTGGAATTCTTGATAATTTTAGTGTTTGTTAAAAATATGATTTTGTAATAATTCTTACACGAATACATCATTTGTTTCCTAAATAACGCATATGGAATTTGTACACTAAAAATTTAGATTGTGTAGCGGGTCAATTTTTGGGTGTTTTTACTTTAACCGTATGGGGCATTTATATATTTTTATTCATTTCGTTTTCGGTCGGGAGCCTTATAAAATATTGCGAAATAATTGTATTGTGCAACGTATTTGTCCGTACAACAGAACAGTGTTAAGAAACAGTTCGAAACAAAGCAGTAAGGCGCAGTTGTTGTCGAGGAATGCGGCAGAGAATTCGCGCCACCCTAAAAATTCGCAGAACTCTGTACTGGTGTGGCAGTGCACACACGCCACTACTCGAGCGTGAGCGCCTACCCAAGCGATGGTAAAAAACCAAGATGGCTAGAGAGGATAATATTCATCGCCTTCTCCAAGACCTTGCGGAAATGCTGTTTTAAGTCCCACCCACTTTTATGACATTAGCCAGTGCCTAGTTGAAATCGTCTGCTATCGTCACTCCAACAACTACATGACTAGCATGAGTCGAAACTGGGACGACTAACTGTAAGGCATTGATGTCCGTCGTCTTGACTAAAATGCTCCCGGAGTGGGGAACTGAGAGACGCCAGCAGTTCTTTGTCGACTCCCGCCTGCACAGGCTGCCCGACAACCAGGGCTCAGAAACAAAATTTTTGTAATTAATGTAACAACTAATATAACAGTGTAAAACAGTATAAATTTATATGACCGCGGTCGTGTTTAGAAAAAACATCATCAAGAATAACGTTGGAATAACTTAAAATCACCAATTCTCGGGAGAAGATGCGCGTGTGCGGTGACCGCGTGGCCGGCATTTGGGGTTTGGAATTTGTAATTTAAAATGTTCAGGGTTTAATAATTTACCGAGTGAATGTGTGTGTGTGCAAAGCTGGGCAGCTTTTGTGTATATTTGTGTTTGTATTTGATATTTGCGTTTGTGTCTTGTGAAATAATAAGGTAAGCTGTAGTTCCTAAGTGTTATGCTAGTGTTGCACAACTTTGCAGAAATGTATCCAAATGAATCTTCATGAGTTTACAAGCAGTCAAGATTAAATAATAATAAATATTAATTCTCTTCATAAATGAGTTGTGTCAGTACTTTGCGTAACCCATAGACCATGTTTGTATCTAGGTACATGTGATTGAATCCTGTGACCCTGTAAGAGCTATCGTACCGGTAAGTAACAACTAATCTGAAATTTGGTAATAATAATAAATGTGATCGATTAGTACGTCACAAGTGGCGCCACGGAACAGGCACGAATTGGATTAATTATAATTAATTAATTGAATTCCGCATCGACAGAGATACAAACATGTTCTGGGTTAGCATAGCGACCTAGCATTATATTACAAAATTTAAGTAATGACACCTTTATTTAATTAATCCATTTAAGCAATTTATTTAATTTAAGCATATCAATAATACAAAATGTCAGATAACGAGAATAAAATAAATGAAAATAGCGTCGAAAATTTCGACGACTCAAACGTTAGTAACTATGAAACACACTCGACTCCAAGTGTGAGTCAGAATGAAGCAGGAATGAGTATAACAAATCAAAGTAAAATAAATGAAGATTCGGGGATTCAAATAACCCCAATCTCGACTAATAGAAATAATCAATCCGAGAATAGTGATGTAATGAGATATTTGTGTGGCATGAATGCAATGTTGTGTGTTAAATTCGATGAGCAGAATGTTAAATTCCATGAGTTGAAAAGCGAAATACATGAACAGACAATAAAGTGCGAAAGCAATTTCAGTGAGTTAAAAACCCATATTAGTGAGATCAATCAATGTTTTGAAAATAATAACGAAACAATAAAAAATAGTTTAAATAAATTAGAACAGAGTGTGGAGAGAATGGAAGTAGTTGTGATGAATCCAGAGAAAAATAAAATAAATGAAAATTGTAATGACAAATACAAAAATGTAATACCAGATAAAGAGTTAACAAATAATGACAGTAATGTCGAAAATAATGTACGTAATACCGAGAATATTAAGGTGTTTGAAGAGTTAGTATCAGAGACTGATACGGTAAAAATAAATAATGAGAGTACTAATGAAATTGCAGAATGTAGTGATTATGAGATGTTAATGTGTGTCAGTGAGTTAGAGAGAGAGAGGAAAAATAATGTTGTAGTAGAGTGGGGACAGAGGGCAAATTTTCCCTTTATTATTTATGATGATTTAATGTGGCCACAAGTGGTATTGAAGGGCAAGGGTCCCGTACTAGTAGAAGATTGGAGTTGTTTATTTTATTTGTATGATATTATACCCTCTGTGTGGAATGATTTTGTAAGTATGAGATGGTGTTATGAGGAGAGAGAATTAGAAGTATATAATTTAAAGAGAGATTATGGTGAGTTGGAAGAAGTATTAGAAGAGTATTTAAATAAGAATGATTTGATTTTTAATACAAAAGTAACTGACCCGATATTGAAGAAATTTACTAACGGAGACTTAACAGATATACTTAGTGTTGACTGGTTGCAAGATTATTTTGGTAAGACGGATGACTTTGATTTTTGGGTTTATGACACACAAAGTATCAGTATGTGTGTTAACGAAATCGAAAAGTGTTATGTAGAACCAAGGTTAATTTGGAACGATGGAGGCTAAACTATAAACAATCAATGGACAATTTTATATATATTGTTTTATGGTTTTGTGACCTCGCAACCTTTGAACATTGAAGTGTGATATGACTAAATAAATAAGGATGCAGATTTGTAAATAAATGTTTAATAAGTTTATTTGTGTGTATTGTAGAATGTTAAGTAAACAATATGTGTGTAGATGATTGTTGTAATAATAATATTAATATTTGCAATTTAAACAAATAACCGAATTAATTTTGAAAACAGTAATTGGCTAATTGTAAATGTTTAATTAATTTAATTAAAATAATTTGAAATGTTTTAAATGTTTTGATTAATTCAAAGATTATATAATTGAATTTTCTGATGAATTTAAATGGTTTAACGAGAAGTGAAGTTGGTAATTAAATGACGAATTGTTGATTTGAAATAACTTTTTGTTAAATGTTTCAGAGGTTACTTGGAGTAGTGGTGTATGGTGTATATAGTTGTGTATGTCAGTATATGAATTATGGACTGTAAGTATAAAATTTTTATGATACAAATCAAATATAACAAAATGTACACAAATGTTTAACTTAATGGAACGAATTTTAACTTCAATAATGAAAATAACTTGAGATAATGATTTAAAGGATAATAATAACTGAGATATGATGAAAAATAAATATTAACAATGAATTTGAAAATTTTAAGTAATCTAATTGTAGAAAGTTATGAAGGATGATTAATGATTGATGATGGATGAAGAGGTCACATTAGAATGTTGTATATAAAAATTCTATTAATTAGCTAGTAAGTGGCTATTGAGGGGGTGGCCTGTGCTCTCTTAGATAGCGAAATGGGTTGGGGGTAACAGTGAGTGTTACCTCCATCGGAGGCCAAACTGGCGATAAATGTGCGGCACACCTTATCTGTGTAAAATAAAAATTTTACACACAATACTAAATAACGTGTCGCACATAATGAGATGGATATAAAACAGGCAGTGAAATGAAAGTGTAGATTTCCTCGACTTTTCGGGCGGTTACTGTCTTACCAGCACTAACCGTGGTTTTGGCTAGCGGCCAGCTATGGTCATATCAAGTCCCTTGACCATAGCTGACTTGAAATTGGTATATATTTGAAATTCATTGGGGGATGACATTAGAGGAAATCTCCGGCACTATGAAACAGTGGCTGCCACTCTGCCCGCCTTGGGGTAGCAAGACAGGTGGTAGAACCGTTTTAAGGGTGTATGATTATATAACAAGAACATGACGATGTTCACTAATTTTAAAACTTAATAGCGGAAGCAGAGAGACGGAGAGGTAAAAACCTGCTCCAAAATATACAGTCTCTGTGGAAGCGAATGGGCGCCACAGTCCACCATGATCTGAAATAGTGTGTGTGGCTAGGAGGTGACTCAAACGAGTCACGAACTTAAATTTTATAAAATAAAGAAATTTTTTGCTCATTCAAAGTTTGATCCAATGAAAATGTTTGCACTCTGCTCGAATAACTAGATGATCATATTTTCAATACAAGTTATCCATGCCATAATTTTAAGTGTATTATTTTATTGTAGTAAATAGATATAGTTGTTGATAAAATATGTGTTTTAATCATGTGTGTATATTTTTAACTAAGCCAATAATTAAATCGTCTGGCAGGCGGTCAATATAAACTATCAGAATCAGAGAAAATGGGAAACCAGAAGGTGAGGAGTGATGATAACTAAATATGTATATTTCATGTAGTTTGTTCAATTTGAGATGTGTTTTCATTATGTTAGGGTATCAGCTGATCAGCAATAACATGTCACTGGTGTGTTAGTTATAAATGTTTTAAGTAATTGATGTTCAATGTAATGTTTGATGTATTACAGAGGTTTTGGAGTAATGATAACAATAATGATAATAAGAAATAAAATAACAATAATTTATGCAAATTAATAAAAGATAATTCATGGGTGATAAATATGTTGTGGGACATGTAGATCTGTCCAAATTGAATTCAAAGTTGAATTTGAAATAGTAGAAATGAATATGATGTAATGTTGTTTTTGAGTTAATGTAATGTAACAGAATGTTGTGAAATATTGATGTTGACACAGTAGTTGTGGAGAATAATGGTATAGTTTTGAGTGATATATATTTATGTTTATGATTAATAATATTATTTTGTGTATTTGTAGTGAGGTAATGAGATTGAGATTTTTGGGGATGGCAATTTTGTATTAGGGGGTAGTGTCATGTAGGAGTCCGCAACAAGGGTTGGGACGGGATAGGGATAGATTTTAGTGGGGAAGGGGCCGCCTTAGGTAGAATCCGGGCCGCCAAATAAGGGAATTGAGTTTTGGGTAGGGGAAACACGTATCCTATGTACAAAGGGTTGGAGAGTATTTTTTTTATATATGTAGAGAAGGTGGCGTTTTGAGTTAAATGGTAAGTTGTGGCTTAGAGTGTTTTGATTAGTAGATATTTTGGTGGAGATGGGTGTCATGTTGATTGAAGTTGATTAATATTAGAGCTATAGGGAGAAAGATTATATATGCATAGAGATCTAATACAGTAATGAGAATGAATAAGTTACATCACCCACAGTAGATTAACGTAAGATTGTTACGCAAAAAGAGAGATTCATGATAAAGAATATACAATTGTTTATTTTTTTCAACCAGTGACAGAATTTTGATAAAATTTGAAAATAATGTAAAATTAAGAATTGATTGTTTTAAATAATTTAAATATCAAGGATAGGATTATTTATATTAAATATTTGTTTATTTTAAATATTTTGTATTTCAAGGTAGGATATTACAGATGTTCAGTGTATTTTCAGAAAGCATGTACAACATATGTAGGTCAAGCTTTGGACTTGACCTAGTTTCGATCAGCTGATGAGTTCATACACCTACTAAGCTTGTATAGTAGGGAATTAATTTTATTGGTTTATTTAATCACTTTAAACCAGTTTTGAATAATTTCTAAATATAAATGAAACCTTTGAACAAATTTAAATTTTTTTGAATTTTAAAATTTTTTGAAAATTTTAATTAAAAAAAAAAAAAATTTAGAAAAACAAGGAAGAGAATTTTTTGAGCATATTATTTTTTTTGAATTTTGAATTTTTTAAATTTTTAATAAATTTTAAAAGAAATTTTTATTTTTTTAATGTGCTATGGTAACATGTAATGTTAGTATGTGTGAGCCCAGTATTTGCTAAAGGCAGCCCAGCTTGCAAAAAGGGGAACCATATCGGCGGAGGAGCTGGAATAATTTTAGCCAGGGATTGAGGATTTTTGGGGATAGCATGTTAAAAGGCGAGGTGCGCCGTGGTACGAGTCTGCTCGATTTCTCGGTGTTGGGATCTCTTACGGAGAAGTCCAGTGATCTCGTTCAGATGAGTCCATGGTCGCTGAGCCAGGGGGGTCGTGTACCCATGAGATTAAGAACCAGGGAGTTGTTGGCGCCAGTTCCTCACCGGTCCTCTTCGGGGTTATCGATGAGATTTCTTCTGTCGTGAACAGCAGAATTCTCATCGAGGGGGTATTGTAGCGGGTCAATTTTTGGGTGTTTTTACTTTAACCGTATGGGGCATTTATATATTTTTATTCATTTCGTTTTCGGTCGGGAGCCTTATAAAATATTGCGAAATAATTGTATTGTGCAACGTATTTGTCCGTACAACAGAACAGTGTTAAGAAACAGTTCGAAACAAAGCAGTAAGGCGCAGTTGTTGTCGAGGAATGCGGCAGAGAATTCGCGCCACCCTAAAAATTCGCAGAACTCTGTACTGGTGTGGCAGTGCACACACGCCACTACTCGAGCGTGAGCGCCTACCCAAGCGATGGTAAAAAACCAAGATGGCTAGAGAGGATAATATTCATCGCCTTCTCCAAGACCTTGCGGAAATGCTGTTTTAAGTCCCACCCACTTTTATGACATTAGCCAGTGCCTAGTTGAAATCGTCTGCTATCGTCACTCCAACAACTACATGACTAGCATGAGTCGAAACTGGGACGACTAACTGTAAGGCATTGATGTCCGTCGTCTTGACTAAAATGCTCCCGGAGTGGGGAACTGAGAGACGCCAGCAGTTCTTTGTCGACTCCCGCCTGCACAGGCTGCCCGACAACCAGGGCTCAGAAACAAAATTTTTGTAATTAATGTAACAACTAATATAACAGTGTAAAACAGTATAAATTTATATGACCGCGGTCGTGTTTAGAAAAAACATCATCAAGAATAACGTTGGAATAACTTAAAATCACCAATTCTCGGGAGAAGATGCGCGTGTGCGGTGACCGCGTGGCCGGCATTTGGGGTTTGGAATTTGTAATTTAAAATGTTCAGGGTTTAATAATTTACCGAGTGAATGTGTGTGTGTGCAAAGCTGGGCAGCTTTTGTGTATATTTGTGTTTGTATTTGATATTTGCGTTTGTGTCTTGTGAAATAATAAGGTAAGCTGTAGTTCCTAAGTGTTATGCTAGTGTTGCACAACTTTGCAGAAATGTATCCAAATGAATCTTCATGAGTTTACAAGCAGTCAAGATTAAATAATAATAAATATTAATTCTCTTCATAAATGAGTTGTGTCAGTACTTTGCGTAACCCATAGACCATGTTTGTATCTAGGTACATGTGATTGAATCCTGTGACCCTGTAAGAGCTATCGTACCGGTAAGTAACAACTAATCTGAAATTTGGTAATAATAATAAATGTGATCGATTAGTACGTCACAAGTGGCGCCACGGAACAGGCACGAATTGGATTAATTATAATTAATTAATTGAATTCCGCATCGACAGAGATACAAACATGTTCTGGGTTAGCATAGCGACCTAGCATTATATTACAAAATTTAAGTAATGACACCTTTATTTAATTAATCCATTTAAGCAATTTATTTAATTTAAGCATATCAATAATACAAAATGTCAGATAACGAGAATAAAATAAATGAAAATAGCGTCGAAAATTTCGACGACTCAAACGTTAGTAACTATGAAACACACTCGACTCCAAGTGTGAGTCAGAATGAAGCAGGAATGAGTATAACAAATCAAAGTAAAATAAATGAAGATTCGGGGATTCAAATAACCCCAATCTCGACTAATAGAAATAATCAATCCGAGAATAGTGATGTAATGAGATATTTGTGTGGCATGAATGCAATGTTGTGTGTTAAATTCGATGAGCAGAATGTTAAATTCCATGAGTTGAAAAGCGAAATACATGAACAGACAATAAAGTGCGAAAGCAATTTCAGTGAGTTAAAAACCCATATTAGTGAGATCAATCAATGTTTTGAAAATAATAACGAAACAATAAAAAATAGTTTAAATAAATTAGAACAGAGTGTGGAGAGAATGGAAGTAGTTGTGATGAATCCAGAGAAAAATAAAATAAATGAAAATTGTAATGACAAATACAAAAATGTAATACCAGATAAAGAGTTAACAAATAATGACAGTAATGTCGAAAATAATGTACGTAATACCGAGAATATTAAGGTGTTTGAAGAGTTAGTATCAGAGACTGATACGGTAAAAATAAATAATGAGAGTACTAATGAAATTGCAGAATGTAGTGATTATGAGATGTTAATGTGTGTCAGTGAGTTAGAGAGAGAGAGGAAAAATAATGTTGTAGTAGAGTGGGGACAGAGGGCAAATTTTCCCTTTATTATTTATGATGATTTAATGTGGCCACAAGTGGTATTGAAGGGCAAGGGTCCCGTACTAGTAGAAGATTGGAGTTGTTTATTTTATTTGTATGATATTATACCCTCTGTGTGGAATGATTTTGTAAGTATGAGATGGTGTTATGAGGAGAGAGAATTAGAAGTATATAATTTAAAGAGAGATTATGGTGAGTTGGAAGAAGTATTAGAAGAGTATTTAAATAAGAATGATTTGATTTTTAATACAAAAGTAACTGACCCGATATTGAAGAAATTTACTAACGGAGACTTAACAGATATACTTAGTGTTGACTGGTTGCAAGATTATTTTGGTAAGACGGATGACTTTGATTTTTGGGTTTATGACACACAAAGTATCAGTATGTGTGTTAACGAAATCGAAAAGTGTTATGTAGAACCAAGGTTAATTTGGAACGATGGAGGCTAAACTATAAACAATCAATGGACAATTTTATATATATTGTTTTATGGTTTTGTGACCTCGCAACCTTTGAACATTGAAGTGTGATATGACTAAATAAATAAGGATGCAGATTTGTAAATAAATGTTTAATAAGTTTATTTGTGTGTATTGTAGAATGTTAAGTAAACAATATGTGTGTAGATGATTGTTGTAATAATAATATTAATATTTGCAATTTAAACAAATAACCGAATTAATTTTGAAAACAGTAATTGGCTAATTGTAAATGTTTAATTAATTTAATTAAAATAATTTGAAATGTTTTAAATGTTTTGATTAATTCAAAGATTATATAATTGAATTTTCTGATGAATTTAAATGGTTTAACGAGAAGTGAAGTTGGTAATTAAATGACGAATTGTTGATTTGAAATAACTTTTTGTTAAATGTTTCAGAGGTTACTTGGAGTAGTGGTGTATGGTGTATATAGTTGTGTATGTCAGTATATGAATTATGGACTGTAAGTATAAAATTTTTATGATACAAATCAAATATAACAAAATGTACACAAATGTTTAACTTAATGGAACGAATTTTAACTTCAATAATGAAAATAACTTGAGATAATGATTTAAAGGATAATAATAACTGAGATATGATGAAAAATAAATATTAACAATGAATTTGAAAATTTTAAGTAATCTAATTGTAGAAAGTTATGAAGGATGATTAATGATTGATGATGGATGAAGAGGTCACATTAGAATGTTGTATATAAAAATTCTATTAATTAGCTAGTAAGTGGCTATTGAGGGGGTGGCCTGTGCTCTCTTAGATAGCGAAATGGGTTGGGGGTAACAGTGAGTGTTACCTCCATCGGAGGCCAAACTGGCGATAAATGTGCGGCACACCTTATCTGTGTAAAATAAAAATTTTACACACAATACTAAATAACGTGTCGCACATAATGAGATGGATATAAAACAGGCAGTGAAATGAAAGTGTAGATTTCCTCGACTTTTCGGGCGGTTACTGTCTTACCAGCACTAACCGTGGTTTTGGCTAGCGGCCAGCTATGGTCATATCAAGTCCCTTGACCATAGCTGACTTGAAATTGGTATATATTTGAAATTCATTGGGGGATGACATTAGAGGAAATCTCCGGCACTATGAAACAGTGGCTGCCACTCTGCCCGCCTTGGGGTAGCAAGACAGGTGGTAGAACCGTTTTAAGGGTGTATGATTATATAACAAGAACATGACGATGTTCACTAATTTTAAAACTTAATAGCGGAAGCAGAGAGACGGAGAGGTAAAAACCTGCTCCAAAATATACAGTCTCTGTGGAAGCGAATGGGCGCCACAGTCCACCATGATCTGAAATAGTGTGTGTGGCTAGGAGGTGACTCAAACGAGTCACGAACTTAAATTTTATAAAATAAAGAAATTTTTTGCTCATTCAAAGTTTGATCCAATGAAAATGTTTGCACTCTGCTCGAATAACTAGATGATCATATTTTCAATACAAGTTATCCATGCCATAATTTTAAGTGTATTATTTTATTGTAGTAAATAGATATAGTTGTTGATAAAATATGTGTTTTAATCATGTGTGTATATTTTTAACTAAGCCAATAATTAAATCGTCTGGCAGGCGGTCAATATAAACTATCAGAATCAGAGAAAATGGGAAACCAGAAGGTGAGGAGTGATGATAACTAAATATGTATATTTCATGTAGTTTGTTCAATTTGAGATGTGTTTTCATTATGTTAGGGTATCAGCTGATCAGCAATAACATGTCACTGGTGTGTTAGTTATAAATGTTTTAAGTAATTGATGTTCAATGTAATGTTTGATGTATTACAGAGGTTTTGGAGTAATGATAACAATAATGATAATAAGAAATAAAATAACAATAATTTATGCAAATTAATAAAAGATAATTCATGGGTGATAAATATGTTGTGGGACATGTAGATCTGTCCAAATTGAATTCAAAGTTGAATTTGAAATAGTAGAAATGAATATGATGTAATGTTGTTTTTGAGTTAATGTAATGTAACAGAATGTTGTGAAATATTGATGTTGACACAGTAGTTGTGGAGAATAATGGTATAGTTTTGAGTGATATATATTTATGTTTATGATTAATAATATTATTTTGTGTATTTGTAGTGAGGTAATGAGATTGAGATTTTTGGGGATGGCAATTTTGTATTAGGGGGTAGTGTCATGTAGGAGTCCGCAACAAGGGTTGGGACGGGATAGGGATAGATTTTAGTGGGGAAGGGGCCGCCTTAGGTAGAATCCGGGCCGCCAAATAAGGGAATTGAGTTTTGGGTAGGGGAAACACGTATCCTATGTACAAAGGGTTGGAGAGTATTTTTTTTATATATGTAGAGAAGGTGGCGTTTTGAGTTAAATGGTAAGTTGTGGCTTAGAGTGTTTTGATTAGTAGATATTTTGGTGGAGATGGGTGTCATGTTGATTGAAGTTGATTAATATTAGAGCTATAGGGAGAAAGATTATATATGCATAGAGATCTAATACAGTAATGAGAATGAATAAGTTACATCACCCACAGTAGATTAACGTAAGATTGTTACGCAAAAAGAGAGATTCATGATAAAGAATATACAATTGTTTATTTTTTTCAACCAGTGACAGAATTTTGATAAAATTTGAAAATAATGTAAAATTAAGAATTGATTGTTTTAAATAATTTAAATATCAAGGATAGGATTATTTATATTAAATATTTGTTTATTTTAAATATTTTGTATTTCAAGGTAGGATATTACAGATGTTCAGTGTATTTTCAGAAAGCATGTACAACATATGTAGGTCAAGCTTTGGACTTGACCTAGTTTCGATCAGCTGATGAGTTCATACACCTACTAAGCTTGTATAGTAGGGAATTAATTTTATTGGTTTATTTAATCACTTTAAACCAGTTTTGAATAATTTCTAAATATAAATGAAACCTTTGAACAAATTTAAATTTTTTTGAATTTTAAAATTTTTTGAAAATTTTAATTAAAAAAAAAAAAAATTTAGAAAAACAAGGAAGAGAATTTTTTGAGCATATTATTTTTTTTGAATTTTGAATTTTTTAAATTTTTAATAAATTTTAAAAGAAATTTTTATTTTTTTAATGTGCTATGGTAACATGTAATGTTAGTATGTGTGAGCCCAGTATTTGCTAAAGGCAGCCCAGCTTGCAAAAAGGGGAACCATATCGGCGGAGGAGCTGGAATAATTTTAGCCAGGGATTGAGGATTTTTGGGGATAGCATGTTAAAAGGCGAGGTGCGCCGTGGTACGAGTCTGCTCGATTTCTCGGTGTTGGGATCTCTTACGGAGAAGTCCAGTGATCTCGTTCAGATGAGTCCATGGTCGCTGAGCCAGGGGGGTCGTGTACCCATGAGATTAAGAACCAGGGAGTTGTTGGCGCCAGTTCCTCACCGGTCCTCTTCGGGGTTATCGATGAGATTTCTTCTGTCGTGAACAGCAGAATTCTCATCGAGGGGGTATTGTAGCGGGTCAATTTTTGGGTGTTTTTACTTTAACCGTATGGGGCATTTATATATTTTTATTCATTTCGTTTTCGGTCGGGAGCCTTATAAAATATTGCGAAATAATTGTATTGTGCAACGTATTTGTCCGTACAACAGAACAGTGTTAAGAAACAGTTCGAAACAAAGCAGTAAGGCGCAGTTGTTGTCGAGGAATGCGGCAGAGAATTCGCGCCACCCTAAAAATTCGCAGAACTCTGTACTGGTGTGGCAGTGCACACACGCCACTACTCGAGCGTGAGCGCCTACCCAAGCGATGGTAAAAAACCAAGATGGCTAGAGAGGATAATATTCATCGCCTTCTCCAAGACCTTGCGGAAATGCTGTTTTAAGTCCCACCCACTTTTATGACATTAGCCAG
Source organism: Magicicada septendecula (assembly GCA_034769895.1). Classification (NCBI taxonomy): domain Eukaryota; kingdom Metazoa; phylum Arthropoda; class Insecta; order Hemiptera; family Cicadidae; genus Magicicada; species Magicicada septendecula. The sequence continues at coordinate 16,674,300 of CM068375.1, read as the reverse complement.
TGCCTAGTTGAAATCGTCTGCTATCGTCACTCCAACAACTACATGACTAGCATGAGTCGAAACTGGGACGACTAACTGTAAGGCATTGATGTCCGTCGTCTTGACTAAAATGCTCCCGGAGTGGGGAACTGAGAGACGCCAGCAGTTCTTTGTCGACTCCCGCCTGCACAGGCTGCCCGACAACCAGGGCTCAGAAACAAAATTTTTGTAATTAATGTAACAACTAATATAACAGTGTAAAACAGTATAAATTTATATGTCCGCGGTCGTGTTTAGAAAAAACATCATCAAGAATAACGTTGGAATAACTTAAAATCACCAATTCTCGGGAGAAGATGCGCGTGTGCGGTGACCGCGTGGCCGGCATTTGGGGTTTGGAATTTGTAATTTAAAATGTTCAGGGTTTAATAATTTACCGAGTGAATGTGTGTGTGTGCAAAGCTGGGCAGCTTTTGTGTATATTTGTGTTTGTATTTGATATTTGCGTTTGTGTCTTGTGAAATAATAAGGTAAGCTGTAGTTCCTAAGTGTTATGCTAGTGTTGCACAACTTTGCAGAAATGTATCCAAATGAATCTTCATGAGTTTACAAGCAGTCAAGATTAAATAATAATAAATATTAATTCTCTTCATAAATGAGTTGTGTCAGTACTTTGCGTAACCCATAGACCATGTTTGTATCTAGGTACATGTGATCGAATCCTGTGACCCTGTAAGAGCTATCGTACCGGTAAGTAACAACTAATCTGAAATTTGGTAATAATAATAAATGTGATCGATTAGTACGTCACAATTGGCTTATCATGTTGCAAATAAATGTGCAAACGTATTTTAGAATAATCATCTCTCTTGATTAATGTTTTAAAGAAAGACAAGTATTTAATTGATATACATGTGTTCTTTTTCTGAGAATTTTGTTAATGTGTAACATGAGTTTTGTAACAGAATAAATTAGTAAGGGACTCGTTTAGATTAGTGTTTTATTTTCACACTCATTTGTGTTCTGATAAAATGTAAACTGAGTTTTGTGAACTTTTCACTTGTATCTGATAACCGTAATCTAATAATCATATTTTTGTACTAGCAAGATCCCTGCAGAACTATTTTAATAAAAACTATTTTTACTAAATTTAATTAAATCACTACCGACTCGGAACATAAAGTTTTTTATGGGTAAAAACATAAAAGTTTTACCTTATAGCCTGAACTAGTTTTCAGTTTTAAAAAGCTTCTTCAGAGGCTGCCGCTGTGAGCACTTCCGTCTTGTTCTTGGCGACGGTATCGACTTTTGAAGGATCGATATGTGATATGTTTTGTGGGGTCCCACTTTTGTGGGATATGGTATGTTCGAATAATGCGTGTGATTTGAATTGTGTCTGTTCGTTTAGGATGTCGTTTTTATGTGTGTTCGTGTGTTTGTATTTTTTCCAGTTGTTCAATAGTGTCTAGTTTTCGGTGTGTGTACATGTAGAATATCCATGTTATTGTCGATGTTTTTGTATGTGTGGTTTGCTTCAATGAGGTGGTTTGCAAAGGTGGATTCTGTAGTGGAGTGTAGTGCCTTTGTATGTTCAATGTATCTTTGTTTGAAGCTATGCCCATAATTGTTTGTGATTTCATAATCACACACATTATTCGAACATATCACATCCCACACACACAACATCGATCCTTCTAAAGTCGATGCGGTCGCCAAGAACGAGACGGACAGTGCTCCCAGTGGCAGCCCCTGAAGAAGCTTTTTAAAAGCGAAAACTGGTTCAGGCCACGCTATAAGGTAAAACTTTTACGTTTTTACCTATAAAAAACGTTGTGTTCCGAGTCGGTAGTGATTTAATTATATTTAGTTGAGTAACGGACACGTCATGGACAACAAAATCCAAGAAACTATTTTTATTATTAAGATAGATACATTTTTAAACTATCAGAAAAATTATGAAAACCCTTATCAGAAGTTTTAAGAAAAATCAGTCATTGCATTCAAAAGTTACCGTGAGATGTTTCCCAAACAGACAGATAGCCAAATGTCAAACGATCATGTTAAAAACTATAAACTTGCTTTGCTCGTTCAATTACACATTACTTAAGTATTTTGACTTGATGTATTCTTTTCATGTATTTATTATGAGCTTCCAAAACAAATTTTTGAATAAAATAATTTTATAGTAATTCATTCAGTCAGTTTTATATTTGTTTTTTAGAATCAGAAAGAGGAGATCTGTTGATATTCCTAAGTGGCATGAGTGAAATCCAAATTGTTGTAGAGGCAGCTCAGCAGTTTAATGAGAAGTCTCAAGGATGGATTGTTCTACCCTTACATAGCTCTCTTTCAATCGCTGATCAAGACAAGGTATAAATATCATTGTGCTTAATTAGTAATGTCTTACAGGCATAATATGTCTTAATTATATATTTCTACTAGTAATTATATATTGTTACATGTAGATTAGTATCTTTAGGGTGATGAAACTAAAATGACACTAGAGACAGTAAAACAGGGTAAGACAAATAAATACTTAACATCACTTAATACAAGGTGCTACCCAAAAGTTCGGGGAATTTGAATGCTACACGCGAACTGTTTGTGGTATGACCTGCTGCCACTAGAGTGTGCGAATAGTACCCTTTGTGAATTAGTGTGTGAACAGCTGTGATGGTGAGAGGCTGCGTTCTTGAGTTTCATGCATTTTTGTTGTGTTGTGTCAAGTGTTATAGTGTTGTGGCGATTTTATAAATGCCAGATTTTACGGAGCAAAGAACCTGCATCAAATTTTGCTTAAAACTAAAAAAAAACTGCTGCGGAAACCATCGCATGCTTGTGGAAGCATTTGGTGACAATGCTATGAGTCAAAGTAAAACTTTTTTGTGGTACAAACTCTTTGAGCCTCCAGGTGGTCTAGTGGCTAACGCGGGCGATTGATGCGCTCTTGGTCCCGGGTTCAATTCCCGGCGGAGGTTCCGTACGGCGTGCACTCAGCGTCGTGAGGCAAACTGAGTAGGCGCTGAGATAACAGCGCCGCCTCCTGGCTGTGAATACCGCAACTAGCGGCTGGTGGCGCGTAGTACTAGCCACACACCGTCACACTAACACAAAAGCCACGTGGTACGCCTTGGTCCTTAACGGACTGTTGAGCGGAGGTTTATTTTTTTTATTTTATTTTTTTTATAAACTCTTTAAGGATGGACGACAGTCTGTTGACGATGATGAGCATTCAGGACGACCATCGACAAGCACAACACTGGAAAACATCGTGAAAGTGTGAGAGGCAATTGTTGCAGATTGTCGACAAACAATCCATGATGTTTGCGAGATCATAGGAATGTCGTACGGGTCCGTGCAACGCATCTTGTCAGACAATTTGGGCATGAGACACATTGCTGCAAAGTTTGTACCGAGACTGATGAGCAGTGACCAAAAAGAACATCGCGTGGCTGTCTGCACTGAATTGAAAATTACAGCAAGAGATGACCCCAACTTCATCTCCAATGTCATAACCGGTGATGAGTCATGGGTTTACAGTTATGACCCTGAGACTAAGCAGCAGTCGTCGCAGTGGAAGTCGCCACATTCACCGTGGCCAAAAAAAGCACATTAAGTTCGTAGCAACGTGAAGTCCATGTTGATTGTTTTTTTTTGACATCAAAGGAATTATCCACAAGGAATTTGTCCCCCTGGTCAAACAGTCAATGGGAAGTTTTATTGTGAAGTTTTTAAATGGCTACACGAGAGCATTAGGCGCAAACGTCCAGAAAAGTGGATGAACAACAGCTGGGTTATCCACCATGACAACGCGCCTGCCCACACATCATTAGCTGTTCAGCATTTTTTGGCTTACAAAAACACGTTAGTGATTCCCCATCCACCCTATTCGCCTGATCTCACCCCGTGTGAGTTTTTCCTGTTTCCCAAAATGAAGCTTCACTTGAAAGGCCGTTGTGACACAATTGAGGACATCCAGGCCGAATCGCAGAAGGTGCTTCGAACGATACACTTGCCGACCTCCAGCGATGCATGGAATCATGGAAAAAGTGCTGGGATCGCTGTATCCATGCCCAAGGGGAGTATTTCAAAAGAGACGGTGGAACTAGGAGTTATGGTAAGGAATTTTAATTTTATGGGCGAATTCCCCAAACTTTTGGGTAGCACCTCGTATCACAAGCACATTACAATCATTATAAACCAACTCATTAACTGGCCCAGTCTGTGTTCTGTCTCTATTTTTAAAGACTGCAGTCAGGATCACCCCTCTTGTAACATTATCATAGTACTACCAGACTTTTTTAGACATGAAGACATGAGGGGGAGTAGTGGGATTTTTCTAGAACAGTATTTCTCAACCGCTGGACTGTGGCATGATACTGCTGGATTTTATAATTTAAATTTTCTAAGCATTTTTCTGGACTAAATATTTTATAATAGAAATATTCTGAGAAGAATAACATTCATAAAAGCTCTTGTTATGCCCTAATTAATTATCAATACTTAAGTTGTGTAATGCATTGATGTAAACTTTTATACTTGATAGTTTAATGTATGAACTTAGTGAAAATTGAAAAGGTATTTATCAGTAAATTTGTTGATCCAACTTTCGTATAGTGAAAAAAGGAATTTGTTGGGCCACAGTCTTGAAGAGGTCGAGATCCATTATTACAGGACACACTAAAAGTACCGGTACATCATACGGATGTTTTGTCAATTTTCATTATTTAAACAATACACTGTTACTGTTTTCTATATCATTGTGAGAGTACTATTTTCTAATGCACAGATATTCCTGTTCTTTAATTTAAGAAGATCAGTTAGCAGAATTTTAACTGAGAAGAAGACAGAAAACAAGATGTAAAGATCAGGTATGGAGAGCCATGACAGAACATGACAATCATGGCGTGGAACATGCACGTACACATACAAATTTATGATGATGAAAAATTACTTCAGTACAATCATGTTACTCCAGTTCTCACTTATCCAGATTTCCGAGTAACCTTGACAAACTTTAAAACAAAAGTTAATAAATAAATGAAATAACATGTCTGGCAAAAAAATTGTAGTTGATGAACTGCAATTTTCTACATGGTTTTGTGTAGGCAGTGATTTATAGTGTTGGGCACAGTGTGGCCCATTCTGTATTTTAACCATTAACTCTACATTAAAAAAATAATTATCAGATTTTTGTACAACTTCCAGCTAATCTGGATTCCCAGTAATCTTGACTGTCTTCAGTCCTATCAAGTCCAGATAATTGTGACTCTACTGTACTACTGTGGTGCTACAGCCCAAAGTTAGGCCATGATTAACTTCAGGTTCTGCCTCCACTCATGTCAGTCAACTGTTGCTCTCTTTCAGTTTGTTATTCCCAATTCTTGTGTATCCTCTGTGACTCCCAATGTTTTGTGGTTTTTGGCCCTTCTTTTGTGGTCTTTGTTTTCACATCCATTTGCACTGCAGTGCCCCATAAGAAAAATTATATAAACAAAATAATTAATTCACAGAAACTCATGAAAAATTAAGTAGTCAGAGATTGTATGACATCATATTGGTAATAGTAATCAATGTTGGTTGTGAATTGCAGGTGTTTGATTATCCTCCTGAAGGTGTACGGAAATGTATTGTGTCAACGAACATAGCAGAAACATCAATTACTATTGATGGTATCAGATTCGTTGTTGATTCTGGTAAGGTGAAAGAAATGAGTTATGACCCAGTCTGTAAAATGCAGAGGCTTAAAGAGTTCTGGATAAGTCGTGCAAGTGCTGAACAGAGAAAAGGAAGAGCAGGTAAGTTTCTAGTTAATAATATAATTTACCGTATAATTTCCGTCAAGTGACGTCTAGCGTAATTTGTGCTGGGTTACGCGTTTCAGGCCATATGACCCATCTTCAGACCTTCACTCCAAAGGAGCTCATTATATAATAAAATCCATATTAAAACAAATACGTAAAATACAATGAATGAACATATTATAAGCGTACTATTAACCGACACGGTGCACCGCGTGTAGCATGTCAAGACTGTGTCGATGGGCACTGTTATCTAGTATTATCTTTAAGCGATCACAGCGCGGTATCATACAGTGGATTGGACCTGAAGTTAAGTTTATCATTGAGTATGTCGTCACATATATCGGGGTTATTATGACCTCTATATATCTCGAATTCTTCGAGTGCATCCATGTAACGGCCCTTACTACAATAATGTAGAGGTATAAGGTTAACGTTGAAATTGGTATATGAATGATTGCTTGAAATTAGATGCCGTGTAAAATTAGATTTAATATTATCTAGGGAAAAAACACCCCTGTTAAAGTGGCTGTGTGGTGTGTGTTCACGGAATCGTTTGATAAAAGGTCTACCCGTTTGGCCGATATAAAAACGGTCACAATCGTCGCATATAAGCTTATAAACACCGGTTTTGGATTCAATGTTGGTCTGAACGACTGGACGAACTAAGTTCCGTAGCCGGTTATTTGTTTTAAAGGTAACGGTGTAACCTAATTTACTTAAGGTGGATGTTAGGATCTTAGGCATCAACTCGGTGTATGTTGTTGAGATGAATTTGTTATTAGGTGTATTATCTTGTGTCTGTCTGGAACGACGGGCTTTGTGTTTTTTAAGGATGTTGTCAATCATTTGGCACTCATAGCCGTTGGCTATAGCTATGTATTTAATTATGTTGAGTTCACACTTGAAATCATCATTATTTAGGGGGATCATCAAAAGCCTGTGAATGAAACTGTTGTAGGCCGCTAATTTTTGAGAGAAAGGGTGGTGTGAGTCTGCATGTATGGTCACGTCTGTGGTGGTAGGCTTTCTGTAAATTTTAAAATTTAAGTTGTTAAGCCGGCTAGTGACAGTAAGATCGAGAAAGTTGAGTTCATTGTTGGTTTCAGTTTCCATAGTAAACTGAATATTGTGAGTAACAGTATTCCAGATTACTGATTTGGCGTAGGGTACCATTAAAAATCAGAAAAGTGTGATCAACATATCGGCCATAAAAGATAATATTATTGGCGAAGATGTTATTATTAAGGATGTAGTTGTTTTTATAAAAATCAAGATATATATCAGCCAACAGGCCGGATAACGGTGAACCCATAGCCAGGCCATCTGTTTGAATATAGTAATGCCCGTTGAAAGTAAAATAGTTTTGTTGAAGGATGAGCCTTAGTATGGTAATTAGTTCTTTAATGAGTTGTGTGCCCAGTTTGTTAGTGTCGTGGGGATTGTCGTTCAAAATATCCAAAGTTTGGTTCACGGGTATATTCGTGTATAAATTGATGATGTCAAAAGAGGCTAGTTTGTAACTGGGTTCTAATTTTATGTCGTTGACCCTGTTTATGAAATCAATATTGTTAACGATAATATGGTTGTTTTTTAGAAAGAGGTTGTCCTTAATTAGTGTGACAAGTTTCTTGGCTGTTTTGAAACCCGGCGCTGTGGTAAAATTAACTAATGGCCTGATAGGAATGTCACTTTTGTGGATCTTGGGTAAGCCGGTAAGTTTTGGGGCGCACGTGTTAATAGGTTTTAAGAAACGACGAGTGCGATCATCAAATAAATTGGTACAATTGTTAATAGTATTGTTTAATGATTTTACATATGAGTCGGTGGGATCGAATTTTATTAGCTCGATATTGTTATCGGAAATGAATTTGTGTACTTTCTGTGTGTATGTGTCGTTGTGGTTTATTACCAAAGTATGACCTTTGTCTGCTTTAGTAATAAGTGCGTTACTATTAAGCAACTTAGTATTTATCTTTTTGAGTGTCTTGCGTTCAGCCTGTGCTCTTAACTGTTTCTGTATGGTACGACCATCAGTATTACGGTTATTTAAAATTTTAATAAATTTATGATTAATTATGTGACGTGATTCATTTTGGAGTTTCGAGTCATTAATAGCTTTGACAGTGGTCTCGGCATTAATGACTTTATCAACGATATTATGTTTATTATCAGGTGGAAAGTTGTAGTCTAAACCTTTATTAAGTAGATTCATTTCATCGCTATCAAATGTAATATCGGTGAGGTTGACCATGCGTGGGTAAAACGAATGTTTACATTCGGGAATATGATGCGAGCGTTGTGTTGAGATTAAACGTTTAAGTTTCATAGTCTGTTTTTGTCGTATCGTACGCATTGTGTCTGAAATGTATGTGTTTACTTTGTTCATTATATTATCTATGATGGCAGGATGAATCTGGTTATATATTAGTAAATGCAACTTGAACAAAGTTTTGTTAAGAATGGCTTTTTTGACGTATAATGATTTAATTTATTGTTTAACACAATAGATTTCAGCGTGTTTCTTAGTATTTATTGCTGCCTTAGTATTGGAATTGATGTGTATGATGGCATATTTAGGAATGATTTTATATTTTAGACAAAGAACATTAAACTTTATGTGTGTGTTAGTTTAAAAAAGCTGGATTTTAGTGTTGTGGTATTTAGTTTAATAAACATAATATTTATTATAATTATAGTTTAAAGTTTAATTTTTGGTATAATTATGTTTAAATCTAGTTAATATTTTGTAGCATTTTTTGTATTTATTTTACAATTTGTCCAGTCAGCTGGACAGTAAGCACACGTTATGGTACATTAAGTATTTTTTTAGCAAAATAATCAAGTATTTTGTTGGAAGTTTTCTTTTGAGTATTCCCCCATTCTTATTTTATTATGTACGGTACATATTGACTGTACACACAAAGTTTATAACACATTACTGTCTTTTTGCTTGATAAATTCATCCACTAATTTGCAGCAAATTGACAAATCAGAATGTTTAATTCTCTTCAGTTGGCTTATTTAATTTTGAGTTGATAACTTTCATTATTATCATCAATTAATAAAAGACATAACTGTGTGACGGTACGAACGTCCGTCTGAGGGAATTATGGTATTCAGGAAATTTTATTGTATTTTTATTATTGTATTTCATATATAAAATATGGTTAGAACAACTCTTCCCATCAGTAACGAAACCAAACCCAAGGTCAGAGCCTACGTGCATTTCAACACATACGTTATGTATAACAAATAGAACAACAATAATGAGACGCAGTACAATCAGTGAAAAACGTCATAAGTATGACGTTACTCAAGGGCATTAGCTATATGAAACAATGGAACGCTGACAACATAACACACACACATGCAAGAACAGAACCAGTTTTTCGTCCCATTTCACATCAGACATTCAGAGCGTTAACACGTTATAAAATTCGCTGGTAGTTAATCGCCAGCAGAAGTGCTAAATTAACAAGACGTAATTGCAAGCAGTAATTCAGTGAGCTATTAAAATGTAACTAAGTAAATTCAGTGTGTGACAACAAAAATAGACAGAATGCAGTAAAGTTTTTGGCGAACACCGACCGGCGAAGAGTGGACGTCTGGAGGAACAACTACACTTCAAAATACAGGAAAGTGCACATTTTATCGAAATTCATTATAATAAAATTTGAGCTCAAAATACAATTAAATTCAGTTCAAAAATGTATCATTGATCTATTTCTGGGGCAAAATGAGTGTGTGTGAGAGTGGATGAAAGCCGGCTTTTAAACAGGCAAAACGCCATGAGGCGTTGGTTTGTGTTTTTCGTATTACTAATAATTAATGTGTATAAAATAAATACTGCAGTATAAAAGATATTCCTGTTGCTTTCTGAAAGTAAAATGAAAGAAAAATTATTATTATAAAATGAGATTGATTAATGGTAGTAGGCGAAAGTAAAGAAAGACGCCATTTGATTATTGTTGCAAGACACAATAATTTTTGATGTTCATAAATGTAAAAACAAGGCAGTATCATTAAACAAAGTTTTATACCATCAATACTGTTGTTTAAAAACATTATTTCAAGACCCAACTCCGTCTCTAATTTCGGTTAAAGAACTCTGGACCCTACAAAGAGAGAAACACATGGCAGTGAATCATATGCCTCAACCCATAATTATGGTGAGTACGATAAAATTAAATTTGTTCATATGTGTTAAAATAACAAATGTCACCAAGAATTAATTAATTTATTTATAATATTGTTAATACTATAACAACTGTATTCTCAACATTATTATTAATTCACATAACACTTACCTTTTCTGGGTACAGGATTCTTTTACACGAACTCACAGTCTGTAAGAGAGGTTAATGGGTTTGTTACGTAATAAACACGCTCTTTGACTATATTAATTAGCTCTGTTTATTATTCAATTTCAACATTTGGTTTACTTTTCTTTTAAATTTAGTATTCATTTTCGTCTAAAAATTATTCCGGTTGACCTTAATTACTTTTTCTTCGAAAGTACAAAACATTACTTTAACATGGTAAATATCCTAATAGTAAACGTAAATAAAACCTTAACGTACATAGCTAATTATATTACACGAAAGCAACCCAGCATCTCGCTCACACACACTCATACAGTATTTAAATTCCCCATTTAATTTGGATTGAGCGCTCTTATTAACTTGTCATGACTATTGGTTTAAAATTGCAGGTACTTCTTTGGTTATGTCCCTCCAGACCACGTGTTGCCAGCAGTATATTGTAGTTTGTCGAAATTACGTTTTCACTGTTACATTGTTCACTTCACTTCTGTTTGATGTTACACAGTCCTCACACGCTTTCTATGAGTCTGTTTTCTAATTTAATCACATTTTAATACTTTGGTTAAAATTTTGAGCCTCGCTAGCCTTTGTGTTGAACCCGGCCGCGAGCCATAGCTGTAGACGACAGACGCTAACACCAGCGTCCCAAAATGGCCACCGCCTTCTTGATGCTGACCAGCTTGCTCTCTCATTGGCTGAAATGCGGCGAGTGGGAATAATTCGCCGTACTTCCATTATCAACTTCGGTTGGTTGGAGATTACATACCTCCCCATGTCCTTTTGTGTCCTCTGAGCACACGTCGCAAAACAACAGCACACACGCGCGCTCTTACACATTCCAACGTTTAATTGCTCCCGTACCTCGCTCGGCCTGACACCGAGCTAACCACAGAGTATTACACAAATCAAGCCTTTGCGACAATAAATGTTGCCTAGCCAAGTTGGCCCCAGATTATTACAATTATTATAAAGATAAAAAATAAACCCTCAGCTTTATTTGCCCCGTTACAATACCCCCCCAATGAGAATGTTCTGTCGAAACAGAAAAACTCTCATTGCTAAACCCTAAGAGGATCAGTGAGGATATGGCGCCAACAACCCCCTTTGATTTCTTAACACATCATGGGTAATCTACCCTCCTAGCTCGGCGACTATGGCTGTACCTGAACAACATTACTGGACTTCTTTGTTTGAGATCCCAACACTGCAAAGTCGGACAGGTACTCACCATAGTACCACCTAACCTTGTAACATTCCAAATAAAATCAACAACTAGCCTTATACCATACCAGATCCTCAACCGATATATCTCCCCTTACATACATACTGGATTGCTTTTAGCAAAATACTGGGTGCACACACATACTCATTATTACATTAAACACATGTCCGGAAAAATGGGTGAAGACAAAAGCAACAGAGGTCATGAAAAAGCTATAAGAAAATGACCTACAGCATTGTTTCCAGCTGTAAAAAGGTTGCATGGAGCACTGTGGGATTGGGGCAGAGAGTACATGTAGGGTACAATATTTCATTTGTAAGGGGTGATAAATAAAAAATGTTATATCAGTATGGTTATTTTCTAGCCACACTTTGTATGCACTTTCCACGTCATTCTCTGCTCAAGATGCCTACCAAGGTATTTGGTGTGCTCTTGTGCTCTGTATGTTTTGTTTCCATTCAAAGTTATAAGAGGGGGTAGTTGTCTCTTCTAGTAATGGATGTACACAGAGTATATTTGTATGTTTCTTGTCGCAATTTCGTGGTCAGAGTGAGATGATAGAATAGTCCTAAGTGTATCACCTACAAATGTTGCCAGTGTTGGTGTTGTTGCTGTAGTTATTATGTGACGATTTAAAAGGAATTTAAATAGCACAAATAATTTTTATTTAAAATGACATGTGAGAAAATATTTAACCCTTCCCTGTGTACTTATATGCCTGTATCAACTTGTAAAAATCTAGTACGGGCATGAAAATTACTCTGTATTGAAGCGAAAATTAATGATTATGATAATTAAATAAAAAGACGTAATAATAATAATAAGAAATACCTAACTCAATAAAGAAAATGTAGTATTATTAATAGTAGTCAATTAGTATGATAATAATAATAATAAAGTACGAACTACTTTTCTGCCTCCGCGCGAACAGCTCCCTCTCCCTACTAACCGCCGCAAAACCAACCCCAGTCGAGCGAGAATCAGAGACAAGGTAACAGCTTTACCATGTGTCGTGAAGAAACCTCACAGGTTAAATTTCAACAATGAGTTCTATGGAAAAATAACTCATCCTGTAGAACGTATTTTATCTGAGATAACAACCACTGATGGCCTGAATATTACAAAACTTCTAGATTTTATCAAGCACCTATTACAAATCAAAGATCTGCGACAACTAAGAGATCACCAGATTTTACAAGTACTTCTACCTAAATGTAAATCTCCGTTAAAAGATCGTGTGTTGGAGTCCCTAAGGTATAATCACCCTCTAGAAGAACTACATACCACCCTGATAAGACATTTCATCCCCACCGGTATTTACGAAGAATTAAAGCGGAATTCTGTACTTCGTGTACAAGGATCTTACGAAAGACTAGCTCATTATATATCGGACATAAGGGAATCTGCCTTATTACTACAAGTGAACTGGAGTGAACAACAGCTAGTAGACACTATTTTAGTAGGACTATCTCCTGAGGAGCGATCTCGCCTAGCACTCATGAAGAGACCAACCACCTTCACAGAACTGGAAATGTGTTGTATACATTCATCCAACGTCTGGTATTCAGATCAAAACAGACGCGTATTAATGTCCCAAACTCCATGCAGAGATTCTTTTCTACCTCCCTGTGGAACTGATACTCGAACCTACCACGATAAGCGATTTTCAAGAACCTCTACAGCCCGGAACTACCCCAATACAACAAAATCACTACTAAAGCCCCGACAGCATGCGAGCGATGCCAAAGACGAAAGACGATGTTATAATTGTGGAAAGTCCGGACATATTAGCAAATATTGTAAACAAAAACGGTACCAACAAAAAACTGATCAGTCAAAAAAACTCGTGAAGCAGGAAGAACCAAAATCCTGTGTCTTCCGCAGCAAAAAAAAAAAGGAAAGGTAGTAACATGATTCAACCTAAAGTCAAAATAAAAATAAACAAACGTATAGACCCTTACGTAACTAGATTTTTTAACAAGTGTAACTCCATTAGCACATGTAAAACAAGTATATGCCTATTACCCTACATACAGATAGACCTTGGAGCAACGAATATCCTCGGTTTAGTCGATTCGGGATCTACACATAGTATTATCAATCAACAGCTAGCCACTGTATTAGCGAATCATAATCTTATAAGACGTACCCAAAGTGTGAACATAAAGTGTGCCACCGCAAATAAGCAAAATCTAAATATATCACGCAGTATTACCGTGAAGTTAAAAATAAAGAATTTTACTTGGTATGTTACACTACTCGTAGCTGAAGATTTAGGACAAAACTTAATACTAGGCGCCGATTTTATAAGCAAAACTGGCTTAATTCTCGACATATACGCTAAACAATATTGCTTTAGATTTGATCGCACGCGAAAATATCAGTTTGACACCGAGCTAAATAACAACAAGAACTGCGAAACTTCAACTATTCAGTTGGAGCATCATGAATCTAGTTTAAGTCATTTAAAAGAAAATGAGCGACAAAGGATCCAAAAATTAATAAGGGAATTTTCTACTGTACTCACACCTAAGTTAGGATTGACCAATCTCATTGAATACAAAATAAATTTAAGTGAACACAAAGTAATACGTCTGCATCCATACAAATTATCACCGCCCAAGATGGACATAATGAGAAACCAAATTAATAAACTCATTGAACAACATGTCATTGAACCGTCAACTTCCCCATATTCATCTCCTGCTTTCCTAGTACCGAAAGGAACGGATAAACATAGACTAGTCGTGGATTATAGACAGCTGAATAAGAATATAGAATTTTAATCTATTCCCCTGCCTGACATTCACAGCGCGTTCCACTATTTTACCAAAGCGAAAATTTTCACCATTATGGATCTCAACCAGGCCTTCCACCAAATCCCACTAGCTGAGGAATCAAAACATCTAACTGCGTTTGCTGTCCCATTTAATCTGTACCAATTTACTAGAGTACCATTCAGAATATCACAAGGAAGTTCGGTGTGTAGCAGACTGTTAGAAAAAATATTCCATGACGTTAAATTTAAATTCGTATATCATTATCTTGACGACATAGTAGTATATAGCGAATCGATGGATCAACACATTGATCATTTGCGTGAGGTATTATCAAGATTAAAGAACGCTGGACTAACGGTAAACCCCAGTAAAGTTAATTTCGCCGTAAAACAATTCTCTTTCTTAGGTCATATAGTATCAGCCGAAGGTAAGGTTAGCATCGACCCAGAACGCACACGCGCAATCCGAGAATTTTTACCACCCAGAGACCCCAAAATGATCAATTATTTTCATAAGTACATACCCCACCTAGCGGATATAGCAGCCCCATTAAACGCATTAAGAAAAAAAGGAGCTAAATTCGAGTGGACCACTCGACACCAAGCCGCATTCGAAACACTCAAAGAAAGCATAATATCACCCCCGGTATTGCAGTTAGCAGATTTCAATAAACCATTTGTCGTACAGACCGACAGTTCTAGTGTAGCATTAGGAGCAGTAATATACCAAGAAATAGATAATACAAGACTACCTATCAGCTATACATCACGTACCTTGATGGAGCAAGAAAGTAAGTTCTCAGCCTATGAACTTGAATGTTTAGCTGTAGTGTTCGCCTTCGAAAAGTTCAAACCGTTTTTAGAACACAAGGAATTTCTACTAGAGACCGACAACCAAGCTTTATCGTGGTTGTTGAACCATCCAAAACAATTAGGTCGTATAGGAAGATGGGTGTTAAGACTAAATTGCTACAAGTTTAAAGTACAACATATTCGTGGTACCCAAAATGTAGTCGCTGATACACTATCCCGCATGTTCCAATTACCCAATGCCAAACCTGGGGAAGACAAGATTGAAACCACCACTGTAAATACGCAAATAACAGAATTCCCCCTTGCATTCAAGGATATAGCTCATCACCAACAACAAGATCCGAAATTACAGAAGATAATAGAACAAATAGATAAAGGAAATTATTCTGACAAGTATACCTTGAGTAAAAGAGTACTTTGTTATAAAAAAGCTAACGGAAAGTCATTGAGAATAATCGCCCCGGAAATTATTAAACCCATGCTAATGGAATACTACCACTCATTGGACCATTGGAGCTCATATGGGAATAAGGAAAACGATATATAGTATTCGCAAGGAATATCAATGGGAAAACATGAACAGTGAAATAACTAAGTTCGTGAAACAATGCGAAATCTGTGCCCTCAGCAAGCCAGCAAGAAACAGTCAAGTCGGAAGATTAATCTCAGAAATCCCCACAACACCTTTTTCAAAGATATACATAGATTTTTCCGGACCCTATCCCCGTTCTAAGTCAGGAAACACAATGCTATTAATTTGTGTGGACTCTTTCACTAAATTCGTGTGGATGTATCCTATGAGACGTGCCTTAGCATCAACGACAATAAAGATTCTACAAGAGAGACTATTTAAAGACTACGGTACTCCAGTACACCTAGTATCTGACAATGGACCTCAGTTTAAATCGAAGGAATTTAATGACATGTGTTTTAAATTAGGAATAAATCATATTACAGTTACAGAGTACCGACCCCAAGGAAACCTAGCTGAGAGATACTTGCGAAACCTAAAATCCGCCTTAATATCGTATCACGCTAAAGACCAGACAGCGTGGGATCAAAATCTATCATGGATACAGTTTGCATTCAACTCGGCGTATCATGAGGGACATAAATCAACACCATTTGATCTGCTATACAAATATAAACCTAACCATCCATTAACCACAAAGTGGAAAATTCATGAGTTATTGCCCCGTGAAATAAATGGGAATAGTATAAGAAAAATATGGAACGAAGCTCGCGCAAATTTGCGAGCGAATTTACAAAAATCGCGGAAATATCATGAGCGAAATAATCGGAAAATAAAGTACAAAGTAGGTGATTTAGTCATGTATAAAACTCACCCTACGAGTAGAGCCGTTGATAGGACCACATCCAAACTATCTTACCGATGGCGTGGCCCCTACACGATTCACAAGTTCATCACCCCCATGACAGTAGCTCTGTACAAACCCAATACAAATAATTACGTTCGCAGAAGTCATGTATCACAGATTAAAATTTTTTCTCCTTGTGAAAATAAAGAAGCACGATTACGAGAAAGATAGTAAACCAAGAATACTACCAAAGTATTAAGAATAAAATATAGGAAACATATTATACGTGTATATTTTATACAGGAATACAATAAGACTTTGTGACATCCTATATCGTAATTGAGTCTAAACTCAAACACCTCGTAAGAATACTAGCAAGGCCTGATCAACCTTAGCTCATATTCTGCGAGAATAAAATAAATAATGAGAAGTCAGCTGACGCACAACAAAACTCTAGCACTGTAAAATAAAGGTAATTCTATTGTTATTACTATACGTTATTGTTATTAATAATCTATAACATGTTCATCCAAAGATTGATGAATATGATAGTGGTAATACACTAAATTGTATAAATTGTATACGTTTGTGACTAAGAGAAAGATGAAATAAGGAAATAAGAGGAGGAGCCGAGAACCAAAAGTTAAAATAATAAGTGATTCTATGCGTTGAATATTATAAATATTTCGCACACTTATAATATGCGAAAACCCTTATGTAAGAAAGTTAGAGAATCTTTAACCTTACAGTAAAACAGTATATCTCAAATATGCTGAAACTACTCATGAGTGTCACTCCTTCAAACGAGTGAAGAAACAAAAAAACCGGTAGTAGATTTAAGAACTTGAAATAAAGTAGAATTATGTAATTTGTGTTTTATGTGTTGTATATGTATTAAATTTTAAGTATTTTGTATAGTATGTAAGATAATCGATCGATGAATCGAAATAACCTTGTGAAGAGAAATTTCATCACGAAGTGCCCTGTCAAATATAATTGTATTTCTTAGGTTTTCTTTTAATACCCCATCGCCCCATCCTTATCTTTAAGTGGAGGAGGATGTGATGATTTAAAAGGAATTTAAATAGCACAAATCATTTTTATTTAAAAGGACATGTGAGAAAATATTTAACCCTTCCCTGTGTACTTATATGCCTGTATCAACTTGTAAAAATCTAGTACGGACATGAAAATTACTCTGTATTGAAGCGAAAATTAATGATTATGATAATTAAATAAAAAGACATAATAATAATAATAAGAAGAAATACCTAACTCAATAAAGAAAATGTAGTATTATTAATAGTAGTTAATTAGTATGATAATAATAATAATAAAGTACGAACTACTTTTCTCTCTCCGCGGGAACAGCTCCCTCTCCCTACTAACCGCCGCAAAACCAACCCTAGTCGAGCGAGAATCAGAGATAAGGTAACAGTTTTACCATGTGTCGTGAAGAAAAAGTGTAAATATAAAAAATTAATAACGATGTAACTGAAGGTAATCTTTCGTGGTGACAGACTCCACAAGTAATTGAAATGTGGTGAAAGTAAAACGAGTTATGTAGTTGAAATGTAGTGAAATAACTAAAAGTAACTAACTTAGCCGACACATCTCTTTAAAAAAGGAAACGAAATGTTTAAATTGTAAAGTATGTTCTATCCAAACATTATAGAGTAACATTAGTGCAGTTAAAAGCAAAATGTAAAATATAAAAAAGTGAACACCGTACATCAGGAGTGAAGCAACAACGACAAACTCACGAGCTTCAGGTAACAGCATCCTTTCGTCATGATCGCAATTAAGAATCTACAAAATCAATGGAGACACCTGAACGACATCGTAGAACTTCTAGGAAACGCAACTGAAGAGTAACAACAAGAGAACCTGCCGCTGATCACATTGTATCAAGGTGAAACCAAACCATTATACTTTTAACAATGGCAACAAAAGCAGTATATTTTTGCAAAGACTTATTCTAATCATGTAAATGTTAACATAGTAGTGTCTGTAATTACAATAATGAAATAGTAATCTGATGATAGTTAAAGGTAAAGGGTAATTCGAAATTTGTCAAACTAATATTCCAATAGCTTGCATAATGTTGACTTATTGTAGAGCATTATTAAGTCAAAACCCGGATCCGAGGTAATTAATAAATATTTAATTTTTATTTTGCTCACCAGAGTAACATGTTAAAAAGACGTAAGAGCATTCGATGCACAACTTTTGAGTAATTTATTTTTTAACGTAATAAAACAAAATAACAATAATATTTAAATTATTATTCAGGAAAATATAATAAAGAGATGTTTTTGCTAAATAACCAGAGAGTGAGTAAATTTGCGTAACCTAATCCTAATTCCTGTTCTACATATTTTCAGATTTGTTGGTAAGTAATTGTACTAACATCGGCAGCCGGTTTGATTGAAAGTAACCAATTAAACTGGTTCCCTCTGTTATAATGTCTCAGACAGGAGAGACACTATAATTATTGTTATTTAATTTGCTGTGTTTGGCACCAAAGCTATTAGGACCCTCCCTATCCAGTACTTTATAATTAATTTCTTCAACTGCTGTGCATGCCTCTAGATGCAGCCCATCTATTTCGTGACTTGGGTGGTTACATGAGATGCATTTTATTGAGAGGAGAATGCCAGTTCTGTGGAGGTGTTTTACTGGACAATCACGGCCTGTAGAAAGTCTGAATTTTGTAACTGCTGTTTTGTGTGGAAGGTCTGCAATTGCATCTGGGTTTTTGTAGCGGAGTTTCTATTTCTTGACGAATAATGCTGCTTTAGTTCTGGAATAATTCTTAGTTTCTGCAGCTATCTGTTTGTAATGGTTGGCTGAAGAGTATGTTAGTGGTCTTGCTTTTTGTTTCCTGCTAATTAAGATCCTTTCTTGACAAGCATAGCTGCAGTTTTGTTACACATTGGGGTGGAATTAATTGGGGAATAACTTATTTACTATGGGTGAGTAATGAGAAAATGATTTTATAATATTATCTTTAATTTGGGCTCTTAGTTAGGACACTGCTTGAACAGCTGCTTTTGGATAAGACTATATTGTTAAACATATCTTTCCTTGTTTGTAGTTTTCTAGTGCTGTTTTAATTTAATAAATTTTTCCATCAAAATTTGTAGTCCTTTAGCAGTGTGCCAGAAAAATGAGAATTTGGTGCAGTTTCCGCTGCTTCTGCACATAGTTCATAGTTTATTAAGGAGCCATCAATAAAGACATAAACCCATTCTTTAAGTGAGTCCAGTGAGTACCATTTGTGAAGAGAGTCCAGAGCTAAAGATTTTAGAATGCTGTTATCATGTCTTCTTAATTAATTCTGCTCAATTAATTCTGCAAAAGTTAGATTGAAACTCCAGAGGTTTGTTCTGTGTGAACTAAGTTGTCAGTCTGCTGGGATTTTAAATTAATTTGCCAATGCTTGTACTTATTCTAAAATTTTGTGTTTTTAATTTTTTTTTGGGAACACTTAGAAAGAATCTCAGATTCCAGACTGGCCAAACAAGTCTGGAAATTCAAACCTATAAGACGCAAGTGTATGGGTAGACTCAGGCAGAGATGGCTGGAGGATTTTTGAAGGGGAAAACAGTCAGCACCGTGCCTTTGCCATGTTGTGAAGATGATGATAAATTTTTTTGGTGGTAAAGCTATATTTCTTCATGCTCTCAATAATAAGTATATGGAAATTATAATTAAGCTCTCATTAGTTATGTTTTTTAACAGTCATCAAGTTTTCAGTTTGCTCTCCTTGTAACGACTGACAATAATACCGCCACACAACTACCACAGTCAGTATCAAATATCACAACACTTTGCAAAGACTCATCACATCCTTTCCTGTTGAACTGTCTCCTGTTCTGTATTAAATGTGTTCACACAATTCCAGAAAATATGTGATTTAGTCTTTCCTGTGATTCCTCTGCCTAGCTCTCTTGCGTATTTGGTCACATGATGGGCGAACCGTACTCTTTTGAGCATCCAGCAATCATCTTTCATCTTATGTTATGTATCTGATCCAGTTAATTGTTTCTGTCTTTCGTGGCAGGGTACCAGCAATCTCTTCTGGTTAACCCTCAGTAATTTTTTATATCATTTTTTGACAAATACCCAGTTTTCTTTGTCTTTTTCCCTGTAAAGAATCACGTCTTGCACTCCAAGTAGCATCGATGGAAATATTCATAAATCTTTTTGCTTTTAACTTTCAACCTTACTTATTTACTAATAAAATAAGTAATTTTATTTTAAATATATGTGTCATGACCAGAATTTCTACCTAGGTTGTTATAATAATTTTGTGACAACGTTATACGTGTATACTTGATGATGTTATTACATTATTTCATGATTATATTGCTGTTTGGTTGTTGTGATAATTTTGTTATATAGTAGTGTTTGTTGTACAGGTCGAACAGGTCCAGGTGTCTGTTACAGGCTGTATTCAGAAGAAGATTATTCAGCCATGTCACAGTATACAACGCCAGAAATACAAAGAGTTCCACTCGATTGTTTACTTCTGCAAATGATAGCCATGGGACTGCCTGATGCTAGAAAATTTCCGTTTATTGAACCACCGCCAGCGGACAGTATTGAGAATGCCATTATATCACTGAAACAACATGTAGGTATTTTAAATCAAATGCTTATGAGATTATGTTGGTAATCTCATGTAGGTACTATGTGTATGAGATTGTGGCTGTAAATCTGTAAGACAGTAGTAAATTACTTTTTATGGCTATCCTACACTAGTGCTAAAAATTATGCCTTTGTGTTGTTACAGAATTGTATAATACAGTAAGTGTAATAATGCATGTAGCAAACTACACGAGTGCTTTGACTGCTGTGGAGAACAGTAAAATACTGATGTTATTTTCCAAAGCCACTAAGAGTTCAGAATGTTAATTAGATAGTAGTAATGTGGATTTTTGATTGCTGACCTGTATTTTAATTTCCAAGTATTAGATGTATACACTTATCATCATTATCATTATTCCTGCATCTCCTAAGTGGAGCATAGGGCATCAATGAACTTCCGCCACCGGACTCTGTTCGCGCCATCGTCTTGATCTTGGGCCAGGTCTTCCCTCCTTTCTCCATCCCTTCCGCTATTACACTCCTCCTCCATGTGTTCCTTGGTCTGCCTCTTCTCCTGCTACCTTGTGGGTTCCATTCCAGGGCTTGTCTTGCTATGTTGTCTCTATCTCGTCGTAATGTTGTAGCGGGTCAATTTTTGGGTGTTTTTATTTTAACCGTTTGGGGCATTTATATATTTGTATTCATTTCATTTTCGGTCGGGAGCCTTATAAAATATGTCGAAATAACGGTATTATTGTGCAACGTATAACAGTCAGTGTAACAGAACAGTGAAACAAAGCAATAAGACGCAGGTTGTTGTTGAGTAATGCGGTGAAGAATTTACCACCCTAAAAATTCGCAGAACTCTGTAAATGTGTGTCAACGCTCAAGCGCAACTACACCTGCACGCGCTCAAAGGACACTCGACTAAAAACAAGATGGCTAGAGCGTAAAATTATTCATCGTCCCTTTGGCTTCACTTACACGTCCGGCCCACTTAAATGACGTCAGCCAATGCCTATAGAAGATCATATGCGACATTGACTCAAAAACAACATGCATAGCATGGGCCGAAGCTTCGGCGACGACGCCCAAGGCAGTGAATTCCCGTATTGAAAACTGTGGAGAGGGAACAGAGAGAAAACTTCTCCCCAGTGCGTCTCACCTACCGACCGCTTGCGGTCTGGTTAAAATTTTATTTTACAAAATGTAATTACATCGGCCGACCTTACCGTTAAAAATTTTGGAATGTAATCAACAGTGTCTAAAGGGATTAACAACAGTCAGGAGTGAGCATAAAAGAGTTAATAGTTTCGTATATCTTTCAGACACCTGAACGGGGACTTAGTACGGGCGCGATGACCGCGTGGTCGATGTGGGGGCATTATTATATGAAAATGTGTTAAGGGGTTCTTGTTTCTTTAAAATATGAACGAATGGGAGAGTGTGCAAAGCTGGGCAGCTTTTGTGTATATTTGTGTTTTTATTTGATATTTGCATTTGTGTCTTGTGAAATAATAAGGTAAGCTGTAGTTCCTAAGTGTTATGTTGGTGTTGCATCACTTTGCAGCAATGTATCTCAATGAATTTTAATGAGTTTACAAGCAGTCAAGATTAATTAATAATAAATATTAATTCTCTTCCAAAATGAGTGGTGTCAGTACTTTGCGTAACCTATAGACCATGTTTGTATCTAGGTACATGTGACCGAATCCTGTGACCCCGTAAGAATTATCGTAACGGTAAGTAACAATTAATTGGAAATTTAATAATAATAATATATGTGATCGATCAGTAAGTCACAATGGCGCCACGAAACAGGCACGAATTGAATTAATTATAATTAATTAATTGGATTCCGCATCGACATGGATACAAGCATGTTCTAGGTTAGCTTAGTAACCTAACAGTAGATTACAAAATTTAAATAATTACTGTATTTATTTAATTAATTATTCTGGTTTAAGCAATTTATATAATTTAATTTACATTAACAATACAAAATGTCAGAGAACGAGAATAAAATAAATGAAAATAGCGTCGAAAATTTCGACGACTCAGACATTAGTAACTTTGAAATACATTCGACTCCCAGTGCGAGTCAAGAGAAAGCAGAGATAAATTTGAGTGACCAGAGTAATGTAACTGAAGATTCGGGTGTGCAATTAACCCCGACTTCAACAAAATGTAACGCACAATTTAATAGTGAGGTAATGAGTATGTTACAATTACTTTTAGAACAAAAGAAAGAAATGAAGAGGGATATAAATATTAAATATAATGAACTGAAGAGTGATTCAGACGCTAAATTCAATGTACAGAATAACCAGTTTCACGAGTTAAAGAACGAGATTCAAGAACTAAATAAATGTCTAGAAAATACCCATGAGACAATAATGACCAGTCTAAATAAATTAGAACAAAGTGTAGAGCGAATGGGAGTACATGTGATGAATGTAATACCAGATAAAGAGTTAACAAATAATAACAATGTTGAATATAATGAATGTAATATTGAGAATAATAATGTGTTTGAGAAATTGGTATCAGAAAGTGATACGGTAAAAATAAATAACGAGAGTACTAAGGAAAGTGTAGAATGCAGTGATTATGAAATGTTAATGTGTGTCAGTGAGTTAGAGAGAGAGAGAAAAAATAATGTTGTAGTAGAGTGGTGACAGAGGGGAAATTTTCCTTTTATTATTTATGATGAATTAATGTGGTCACAAGTGTTTTTGAAGGGCAAGGGTCCCGTGTTAGTAGAAGATTTGAGTTTATTTTATTTGTATAAGTTTATACCCTCTGTCTGGAGTAATATTGAAGATATGAGATGGTGTTATGATGAGAGAGATTTGAATAGAGAATTGTGTGTTGAGAGAGAGATAGAAGTATATAATTTAAAGAGAGATTATGGTGAGTTGAAAGAAATATTAGAAGAGTATTTAAATAAGAATGATTTGATTTTTAATACAAAAGTAACTAACCCGATATTGGAAATATTTACTGACGGAGATTTAACAGAAGTACTTAACGTAGACTTGGTGAATGATTATTATGGTATAACGGATAAATTGAAATTGTTTGGTTATGACACACAAGACGACAATATGTATGTCAATATAATTGAACAGTGCTATACAAAACCAAGATTAATCTTTGACGATGGTGGCTAAAATAGAAAACAGTAAAAGACAGTTAAATATTTTGTTTTAAGCTATTTGACTTTGCTGATTTGGATATTGAGATATGATAACATACTGAAGTAAATTTGTAAATAAATATGTAGTAAAGCCAATGGTATGTGTTGTGGTTAAGTGAACAGTATATGTAAGTAATTAATTGTTATAACAATAAGACTAATATTTTGGCAATTTAAACAAATAACTGAATTAATTTTGGAAACAGTAATTGGCTAATTGTACATGTTTAATTAATTTAATTAAAATAATTTTAAATGTTTTGATTAATTCAAAGATTATATTATTGAATTTTCTGATGAATTTAAATGGTTTAACGAGAAGTGAAGTTGGTAATTAAATGATGAATTGTTGATTTGAAATAACTTTTTGTTAAATGTTTCAGAGGTTACTTGGAGTAGTGGTGTATGGTGTATATAGTTGTGTATGTCAGTATATGAATTATGGACTGTAAGTATAAAATTTTTATGATACAAGTAAAATATAATAAAATGTACACCAATGTTTAACTTAATGGAACGAATTTTAACTTCAATAATGAAAATAACTTGAGATAATGATTTAAAGGGTAATAATAACTGAGATATGATGATAAATAAATATGTATCTTTCATATAATTTATTCAATTGTGAGATGTATTTTTATTATGTTAGGATATCAGCTGATCAGCAATACCATGTCACTGGTATATTGGTTTGTAAATGTTACAAATAATTAATGTCCAAAGTAATGTTTTAATGTATCACAGATGTTCTAAAGTAATGAGGAAGATAATTTGATAAAATGAGAAATAAAATAATAATTTATGCCAGCTAATAAGAGATAATTTTTGGGTGATGCATAATTTTATGGGACATGTAGACCTGTCCAAATTGAATTAAAAGTTGAATGTGAAATGATAGAGATGATTATGAGGTAATGTTGTTTTTGAGTTGATATAAGGTAATAGAATCTTGTGAAGTATTAATGTTGACACAGTAGTTGTGGAGAATAATTGTAGAGTTCTGAATGATATATTTATATTTATGATTAATGAGGTTATTTTGTGTATTTGTAGTAATGTAATGAGATTGAGAATTTTGGGGATGGCAATTTTGTATTAGGGGGTAGTGTCATGTAGGAGTCCGAAACAAGGGTTGGGACGGGATAGGGATAGATTTTAGTGGGGAAGGGGCCGCCTTAGGTAGAATCCGGGCCGCCAAATAAGGGAAATGAGTTTTTGGGTAGGGGAAACTCGTATCCTATGTACAAAGGGTTAGAGAGTATTTTTTCATATATGTAGAGAGGGTAGCGATCTGTGTTAAATGGTAAGTTGGGGTTTAGAGTGTCCTGATTAGTAGAGATTTTGATAGAGATGGGTGTCATGATAATTGAAGTTGATTAATATTAGAGTCAGAGGGAGAAAGTTCATATATGTATAGAAGTCTAATACAGTAAATGAGAATAAATAATTTACATCACCCACCGTAGATTGAAGTAAGATTGTTGAATAAAAAGAGAGATTTATAATAAGGATACAATTTTCATTTTTTCAAACCAGTGACAGAATTTTGATAAAATTTGAAAATAATGTAAAACTAAAAATTGTTTGTTTTAAATAAATTAAATATCAAGTTGATGATTATTTATATTAATATTTTGTTTATTTTAGATATTTTGTTTTATTATGTTTGTATTCCCAGTTAGGATATTACAGATGTTCAATGTATTTTCAGAACTTATATATAACCTATGTAGGTCAAGGGTTTTGGACTTGACCTAGTTTTGATCAGCTGATGAGGTCATACACCTACTAAGTTTGTATAGTAGGAATCCAATTTTAATTTGTTTGTTTAATTAATTCAAACCAATATTTGAATAATTTTAATAAATGTTATTTAATAAATAAATTTAATAAAATTTTTTAGTGAATAAATTTAAATTTTTTTTTGAATTTTGAAATTTTTGGAAATTTTAAATTTTTTGAAAAAAAAAACTTGATTTTCGCCTGCCAGCGAATGAATATTTTGGATAATGATTGTTTTATTATGTGTGCATTAACCAGGTTTATTTTATTGTATTGTATTGTATTGGTAGACTATAAGTGGTTCTCATGTTAGAGTAAGGAAATGTGTTTATATTAGTAGAAATGTCTAGGTTAAGTCATTTGAAACAAAAATTTAGAAAAACAAGGAAGAGAATTTTTTGATAAAATATTATGTTTTTTTTTTGAATTTCGGATTTTTTAAATTTTTAATAAATTTTAAAAAGAAATTTTTTATTTTAATGTGTTATGGTAACATGTAATGTTAGTATGTGTGAGCCCAGTATTTGCTAAAGGCAGCCCAGCTTGCAAAAAAGGGGAACATATCGGCGGAGGAGCTGGAATAATTCTAGCCAGGGATTGAGGGTTTTTGGGGGGTAGCATGTTAAAAGGCGAGGTGCGCTGTGGTGCGAGTCTGTTCGATTTCTCGGTGTTGGGATCTCTTACGGAGAAGTCCAGTGATCTCGTTCAGATGAGTCCATGGTCGCTAAGCCAGGGGGGTAGTGTACCCATAAGTAGTAAGAACAAGGGGGTTGTTGGCACCAGTTCCTCACCGGTCCTCTTCGGGGTTTGTCGATGAGATTTCTTCTGTTATGAACAGCAGAATTCTCATCGAGGGGGTATTGTAGCGGGTCAATTTTTGGGTGTTTTTATTTTAACCGTTTGGGGCATTTATATATTTGTATTCATTTCATTTTCGGTCGGGAGCCTTATAAAATATGTCGAAATAACGGTATTATTGTGCAACGTATAACAGTCAGTGTAACAGAACAGTGAAACAAAGCAATAAGACGCAGGTTGTTGTTGAGTAATGCGGTGAAGAATTTACCACCCTAAAAATTCGCAGAACTCTGTAAATGTGTGTCAACGCTCAAGCGCAACTACACCTGCACGCGCTCAAAGGACGCTCTCGACTAAAAACAAGATGGCTAGAGCGTAAAATTATTCATCGTCCCTTTGGCTTCACTTACACGTCCGGCCCACTTAAATGACGTCAGCCAATGCCTATAGATCATATGCGACATTGACTCAAAAACAACATGCATAGCATGGGCCGAAGCTTCGGCGACGACGCCCAAGGCAGTGAATTCCCGTATTGAAAACTGTGGAGAGGGAACAGAGAGAAAACTTCTCCCCAGTGCGTCTCACCTACCGACCGCTTGCGGTCTGGTTAAAATTTTATTTTACAAAATGTAATTACATCGGCCGACCTTACCGTTAAAAATTTTGGAATGTAATCAACAGTGTCTAAAGGGATTAACAACAGTCAGGAGTGAGCATAAAAGAGTTAATAGTTTCGTATATCTTTCAGACACCTGAACGGGGACTTAGTACGGGCGCGATGACCGCGTGGTCGATGTGGGGGCATTATTATATGAAAATGTGTTAAGGGGTTCTTGTTTCTTTAAAATATGAACGAATGGGAGAGTGTGCAAAGCTGGGCAGCTTTTGTGTATATTTGTGTTTTTATTTGATATTTGCATTTGTGTCTTGTGAAATAATAAGGTAAGCTGTAGTTCCTAAGTGTTATGTTGGTGTTGCATCACTTTGCAGCAATGTATCTCAATGAATTTTAATGAGTTTACAAGCAGTCAAGATTAATTAATAATAAATATTAATTCTCTTCCAAAATGAGTGGTGTCAGTACTTTGCGTAACCTATAGACCATGTTTGTATCTAGGTACATGTGACCGAATCCTGTGACCCCGTAAGAATTATCGTAACGGTAAGTAACAATTAATTGGAAATTTAATAATAATAATATATGTGATCGATCAGTAAGTCACAATGTATGCCCAATCCACTTCCATTTCCTACGACGCATCTCAATGTCAATGGGTGTTTGATGGGTTCTTCTCCACAGCTCTTCATTGGAGATAACTTGTGGCCACCATATCCTCAGGATATTCCGCAAACTTCTGTTACCGAATGTTTGGAGTCTGCTAATCAGTTGTTTGTTAGTCTTCCAAGTTTCACACCCATAGAGCAGTACCAACTTGACATTTGTATTGAAGATGCGTAGTTTGGTATTGGTGTTAAGTTCCCTTGATTTCCAGATTGGTCTCAGCATTGCAAATGCTCCTTTAGCCTTATTTATTCTATTTCCTACATCCTCTATGGTTCCTCCCTCCGTGGTGACCATACTTCCCAGGTAACAAAACTGTTTGGTTTTCTCTTGGTTTCCTAAAAATAATAGTGCCTTATTGCGGTTATTATAACGCATCTCCTTGGTTTTCTTTCCATTAATCTTCAATCCCACCTCCGATGCTTCGGTTTTTAAATCGTTCAGCTTTGCTTCCATATCCTTAAAACTGCTGGTTAGCAAGCACAGGTCATCCGCGAAGTCCAAGTCCTTCAACCTATCTGTCAGTTCCCCACTGAATTCCTCTTCGGCGACTCATTGCCTTCTTCATCATGAGATCCAGCACCATAATAAATAATATTGGTGACAGCAAACATCCTTCCTTCACTCCTTTATTTACTGGGATGGGCTCGGACAACATCCCCTGGTGTAAAACTTGACATGTGTAGTTCTCATACGCTTCTTGAGTTAACTTAATAATTTACTTTGGAATCCCAAACTCTTTCATGGCTTTCCACATCTTCTTCCTCATTACACTATCAAACGCCTTTTCAAAGTCTACAAATAGTATATACAGTGACGACTGCAGCTCTGTGGATTGTTCTATAATTATACGCAGTGTATTGATCTGGTCCGTACAGGAATAACCTTCTCTAAATCCTGCTTGTACTTTCCTCAACCTTGAGTTAACTCGCTGTTTTATCCTTTCAAGAATTACTCGTGAGAGTACCTTACTTGGTATCGAAAGGAGGGTAATCCCTCTCCAGTTATCACATTCTAATAAATCTCCTTTCTTCGGAAGCTTAATCAACAGTCCTTTTGTATATACTTATACATTTGTTAAATGGAATCTGCAAAGACTCTGGATTGCACAATTAAAACCAAGGTGATGGCTTTTTGTGGAACTGATCCTGTATGGGAAAAAATTGTTATAGATGGTAGTGTCCTGGAACAAGTTAGCAGTTTTGAATCCTTGGGCTCCCTTAAGTCAGCAAGTAAAGGAACACGCCTAAAATTCTACAAGGTGATGGCTCTTCCCACACTTCTTTATGGGTCTGAGAATTGGACTTTAATAAAAGGCCAGGCCAGTCGTATCCAAGCGGCTGAAATGAGATTTCTCAGGCACGTGGCAGAGTATACTCTCCATGATCATAGAAGAAACACAGATATAGGGCAGGAACTGAATATTATGAGTATACTCAACAGGATCGCCTAGTATCGGCTGAATTGGTGGGAACATCTATGCTGAATGGATGACTGCCGCACCCTCAAACAACTATGCAACTATGAGCCGAGGGGACGGAGATGTGTGGGACATCCGAGGAAGCGCTGGAGTGACCAACTGTAATATTTGCCTATTTGAGACCGGAACAAATCATTCTTGGTTTAAACCTTGAGGATAATGATGGTGAAGTATTAATGTAATGAACATATCAGAGCTTGTATAGAAAGAGCCTTTAGAAATGGTAGGACTGACCAAAGACAATTATTGGTTTTGTGAAGTAACAGTGATATGGTGAGAATTCAGTGATATAACAGAATCTACTAAAAGGAATACAGTTAAACCACTCCATTTCAATAGTTTGAAGGAACAATAGACACCAAAGGGTATGAATTGGAATTGTTAAACAAATCCCAGTGGAAACAACTGGAAACAACGTTTCCACATTACGTTGTCTTTAGGAAATGACATTTTAATGTTTTAATTTTAAATTATAATTTTTTCTCTCATAATTTTGTAACTAGTGGGTCCAATTTTCAATTCTGTGGTACAAAATATTCTCTTACCAGCCTACTTTAAGTATTATAATTTTAATAATAGTAATAATTACGTTTATCTTATGACTTATGCTTTCAATGTGTATTATATGTTTTGGGACATATGTTCTATCATCAGATTATTGCTCCTTCAATGTTTTTAACATTCAAATAAATTATTTAAAACATCTACATGTATTACTAATAACTATTTAAAGGCACATGTGATGTATGGTGCACACGTTGACAAAGTTTAGTGAATATGTGGCGGTACGAAAGGCCGTCTTAAGGTTCATTGGTAGGAAATGATAAATTTATTGTATTTTAATATATGTAAATGGTTAGGCCAATTCCCCCCCCCCACGTATAAGAACACAACGCAGTTTCATCTGTATGAGCCGAATCCAAGGTCATGGCGTACTTGCGGTTATACACATATACTTGGGCGAACCCAGTTAAGAAAGCACTGGTAAGACGGCATCAATCATAATACGTAACAATAGTGACGCAAAACAAGGGCGTCGCCTGCTTTAAAACAGTAGAATTATGACGAGGCTAATCCCCCTCCACCTATAAAATTTACACAAAGATGGCGCTCTCTGTCCATTACAGCACATCACAGTGTTAACACGCTCAAATTTTGCTGGCACAGTTTTTGCCAGTAGAAGTGTTTATTAATTAGTTGAAATGTGATTAAACGGTAACTATTATAATAGCAATGCAAGCTGCTACCTAACATGGCAAAGTAAATTCAGTGCAACGCAAAGAACAGACTAGACTGTGAAAGTCGCCGAACATCTGGCTCTAACTGGAGGACTTCTGAAGAGAGACAGCAATCACAACTCAGGAAAGTTTCAGCTTAATTAACCATTATTCTTTTGTCGAAAATGAGCTCTAAATTCTAAATTATAATTTACCAGAATGTACCAATAAATAACATGGGGGAAAGAGTGTGTGTGTGTGTGTGTGTGTGTGTAAGAGTATGTCTGTATTTATAAATCATGAATAAGGAAACTGAGGCATTGGTTTATGTCTGTTATAACTTGGTATGTAACTAATGGCTTTTATTGTTTAATTAGTTACATTTATCTTGTGTGTACTAGTAATAAATACTTTCACTTTTAAAATCGGATGCCATGTTGTCAGATTGGGCAACATCATACAAGTTTACATTTAGGGCCAGAATTCGGGTAACACGAACCAGGGTTGTGAAATATATTACCTGAAATAATTGTACTCAAGATAAAATGTACAAGTGACTTTTTATTTTTAAGATGAATCTAAATACATATTGAAAACTGACTCTAATATGTACCAAACACGTACATATTACGCCATGGGGCGTTTAGCGAACATCAAAGCAAACATCAAACCCTCCAAAATACATACACAATGAACATGAAACATTTGATATGTGATTATTAAACATTAAACATATATATATCTCGCACAACCCAGCACTTAGAAGATTTAAGTCACTCTCTCTCTCTCTCACTCTCTCTCTCTCTCTCTCACGCTCTGGTACAATTTATTTATTTTTTGAGCTCATTTTTAAATTGGTCATTTTAACATTGACTGAATTTTGAGTTGGTCATTATAATATTGAATGATGTTGTTTTACTTGAAATAAAAAATGTTGGAACGTTCTCACCAAATTTTGGACAGGTCTCACCGCACTGCTAGGGTCGTCGGTCGTGCACAGTCTGTTCCTACTTTACATCGCTTTTAAGGCCCACACCGTCGTGTCTGCCCACGAAAACACTTTGGGCAGATTCTACACGCACGCCGTTCCTTAACGATCCATCGGCCGATGACACCTGCTCAAGTCTTTATCGCCCCAACATTTCCGATATTTTAGACAGTTAATTAACCACTTTTGGTGGTGTAAAAGTGAAAATTCACACTTGGTGAACCTTTTTGCCGGCCGGCTACGTTCACGCTCTAGAAGAAAATGACCAAGAGTCTTTGTTTCACATTGCGTAGGTGGGGTAAAAGCGACGTCATCAGGGTTTGTTCATATAGCCAAGCCTTGAGTTGTTTACGGAAATATGCATTCCTCACCACTGACGTCATCGGGGCTAGGCACTTTATCGCTCTGTGTTACATACGTTTTTTGCTGAGTTTGTTGTTTTGCAATGAAAAACGGTCAGAATCCTGTCAATTCACATTTGCGTATTATAAAATATTTATATAGTCCACTCACCACAGCTTTACAGGGATTATGAAATATTTAAATAATTATTACCAAATTGTTAAAAATAAATGAATACAATAATTATGGTCTTTTGTACCATGTTTTTATAAATTTAATATTGCACCAGAATTGTACCATCACAGGTAAACCATAGAGAGAGAACTGCAGTCTCTTTGAAATGTTTTGTAACAAACCAAGTATCCAGTCAAATCACGAAATAATGGAAAATAAGTAATTATTAATAAAGCGGAAATACATGTAGAAACCATTTTGTTTGTGATGGTAAGGCGCCATCTTTGTTCTTCTTTGTAAGTGTAATTAACGAAAAGATAGAGTATTAAACAAATCATATGTCAACACAAACGTTATTAGAATTATTATTTCGAAAACCTTTACTGTTTCTGAATCTCTCTGAGAAAAAGAATCCTGGCCCTTAGAGATGAAATTCATGTTGTGTATAAACCATGTGCTCGAACCGGATGTGGCATGGAACAGGTGGTAAGTAAATGTATTTCACTTATTAGTAACAACCAAATATAAAATAATAAGAGAGGGTAGGTTAACAAATAATCAATTGAATGATCGAATGACGTTATCAAGGTGTGGACTAGACATTCCAAGTGCCTTTAAATAGTGATGTAATATTATTGTTGATGCTTTTAAGTAACTTTATTTTAATACTAATGACCTCAAAGGAGCAATAATATGATGATGGAACGTGTTCCAAAGTGCATAATATACTTGAAGTATTATTCAGTAATTAATTATTAAATGAATATTGATTTTATCTGTAAGGTTTGATCCAGGACTTCGTTTAGTGTACTTCGGCAGAGAACAGTAGGCAAATACAAATAACAAAATGTGTATATCAAGAAAATTATAACATTATTTATTTTTTTGCCAAACATTATGCCACTGACTTGTTATAATATTATTATATACACACCACCAAAATCAGTAAAATTCCATTTTCAAATCAACGAATAAGGCCTTTTCGAAATATTAAAATTTCATCCTCAGTTCGTATACTGTAATGTTCCTGTTATGATGTTTTTCTGTAAATGTATAATTGCTGTTAACTGTGTCTACTACCTCTCACTGTACTTCCAAGAACGTGACTTGGAAGTACAGTGAGAGGTAGTAGACACAGTTAACAGCAATTATACATTTACAGAAAAACATCATAACAGGAACATTACAGTATATGAACTGAGGATGAAATTTTAATATTTCGAAAAGGCCTTATTCGCTGATTTGAAAATGGAATTTTACTGATTTTGGTGGTGTGTATATAATAACATTATTTATTTTCTTTTGATAACATGAAACAGATCATTAAAACATTTATTGCGCCTTAAGGCGTAAAACTGATCAACACTAACTATTAGCTCAACATACATTACGTATTGTTACGACGGTCTCCTCGATCGTCGTAGGTACAGTGGAAACAAAATAAGTACAAGACACCAATTAAGTCACTAATCACACCTTTAATTGTTACAGTAAAACAGTTCGTAATTAACAACACAGTCTCTACAACAAATCAGATGAAAATGGTACACACGCAATAAAATGTCCACAAATATTAAAACTCAATTGTATTACAATTATACCATCCGAATATAAAACGCAACACTTCACTACTAACTACTTGCACGTACACAGTAATAACCCGAACCGCTCTGTAAATATTTCGCACTAATACTCTCGAACCGCACTATCCAAAATCTCGCATGGAACTGAAAAACTAAGGCCGCTACCCGATGTATTTATAGTCACGCTTACACACCAGAAGCTTCCAAACTGCGTCTTATCTCTCGCAAACTACGTAATTGCTACGGCCTTGACACAGTCCGAGCGGCCGAGCGAAGCCCGGCACAGTCGAGAAAATTCTCGCAAAATGCGTCTAGTAGCACGTACACCACACGCTTACATCGAGATCCTTCTGGCATATTCGATAAACGCGTAGATTGTTCTGTGCTGTCGTAGCAGTATATTAAAAATTACCCAAACTCAACACTTCTTATTTTCATATTTTTCATTCACCCAATCACGCACACTTTCACACTTCTACATTTTTTTTATTGAGCTCAATTTAAAAATTGCCAGTATTTAATTATTACTTCCCTTGATTATGATGTGTAGAAATCCGCCACATGGGATGTATCCTTGGGCGTGCATTGTTTCGTTGTTTTCAATTTTTACATCTTACGGCCAAACTGTCAATTTATTCCCAGTGTTTTTACTGATCACTGATTATTTACATGATTTATATTTACGTTCCAATATTAGTTAAACTTTCACATTTTATGATTTGCGTTTTATGCTGTCTATGCGGGCGAAAACTATTCAGCCGGTGGCCGAGCGAACTGCTCGCGTCCGCTATATTTAGATGTCGTTTGCTGACTGACTTTTAGTGTTACAATTTCCGTTCGTGTCGTCTTTAAACTGGTTCACTCTGCTCCCCGCCATACGTCTCTCGTCCTCAGTATTGAAAAGTTTCGTTGAGCTTAGTATCACCTTTTTAACTTGCCACGAACTGATTTTCGTCAACAGCATACTAGCAGTGTTAGTATTACAGCATACTGGCTATAAATAAATTTTTGTTATACTTCATAACCGTATATGGTCATGAAAATCTCACTGGCAATCGCCTCACCTTATGGGTGCCTCATCTTCACATGTTATAAAATTTATAAAATTATACAATAATATTTATGTAAATTTTGCCCCATTACATACTGTACATTGAAAGCAGAGTCACAAGATGGATAAAGATAATTATTTACTATTATTAACATTAGTAACATGGGTACAAAAAGAAAAATTAAGTTTTGTAATTAAAACTTTTTTATTTATTATGTTTAAAGGAGGGGCAAATATGAAATATGTTTACAAACATGTTTCCTTTTGTATGAAAAGATTTTCACTAATCTCAATTAATTAAACAACCCAGATTTTGTGTCATGTGATATTGTCACATTTTACATACTTCACCCTTCCGTAATCCCCATTGGAGTCTGCATCCTGCACAGTTTTTGACTCGACATCTAAAAAAAAGTTAATATGAGATCTCCTGTTTTGTCCTGTCCTTTATTACTTATATTTCACCAGTCACTGGTAATTGAATTTTTGTCTTTTATTGTTGACAAGAAAAAGTATATAAAGTTGCTCCTATAATAACGATATTGTTACGACAGCCTCATGGATCATCATATAGTACAGTGCAAACAAAATACAGACATAAATGAAGTCACTAACTACCAACTTTAATTAGTCACAAACAACAATTTGAAATCAACAAAGGTACTCTCAACAATAATTCAAATTAAATTTATCCACATGCAATAATAATGTCATCTTATTACACCACACTAATTAACACAATAATCACTTTCCACTAATCCGCAACAATCACTTGATCCATAATAAATAAATCACCAACTGTAATAATGGCTGCCATAGACGCTTACATATACCCCGCAGAAGTTCCAGAATAATTTTCCATACTCCTGGTGGTGTGCCGACATAATTTGAGTATCTACAAGAGCTCAGTCTGGAGGTTACGTCACTGCACAACCTTGACATAGACGCTGCACCCACAAATTTTGGAGAACACTACATAATTGTCATAGCAATATGATATCTTGATATTATAAACTACAAATAAACTATTTTATTTGATAAAATATGTAATATGGAAAAAATATGTAGAGTAATTTTAAAAATAAATATTGTATTTCCAAAGCATAGTCCCAATTATCGCAAATATTTAAGTAGTTACAATAAAATTAATGAGAATGTAATTGAGACAGTTGTATGTTCAGTGCACACAATATTCACATAATAAACACTCGTTATATTCATTACAAACACTGTTACAGGATGCGTTGACAGAAGAAGAGAAGCTTACTACAATGGGACAATTACTGTCCAGGCTACCAGTTGATATTCCCCTTGGCAAGATGCTTATTATGGGGTCATTATTCCACCAGATAGATCCGGTATTGTCATTAGCAGCAGCACTGTCTGTCCAGACACCATTCACCAACAGGGCTTACAGAGATTCTGAGTGTGAGGTAACGTTTGTTATTCACATTTATAGTTTAATAAGGCATTCTTCCAAGTTTGATCAGCTTGACTGGAAATCAGTAGTGCATTTTGTTGTTCCTTATTTCAATTCCTATCTTTCTTTCTCTCAGCCCAATATGATTGACTCATATTATTTGAGGTTATGAAGTGTACACGAAGATTCAACAATAGCAAAGGCATCTTTTGTTAATTCTTGAATTTTATTTCACCATTATCCAATATTAGATCTGATTCTAATGGGTGGGAAGGGGTGTTATCAATGAATAAAACTGCCTTATTCAGTAAACCTTTTGATGATAAGTGTTCATGCACAGCTGGTACAAAGTCTTTTGAGAACCATGTTTTAAAAATGTCTCCGTCCATGTAAACACATTTTCAATGATTATAATGAACATACGAAAACTTATGTAAATTCCGTCAAACATCACAGCTTTTTTGCTTTCCCTACAGTTGGCAGTTTTAATTTATGCATACCTGCAGCATTAGCAGTGCACAAAATTGTCATTCTCTCTTTACTGATTTGGTGTCTAGGAATGCTTTTTTTCATTTTTCATGGCTAGAGATTTTGACGACAATAGTTGAAACTGGATTCATCACCATTGTATATTTGTTCAGATATTAAAAGCCTGTTATTTTGATTCACAAAAGCCTGAAAATTTTTTCAAAATTCAGTCACCGCCACCAAATCTCTATTCAGTTTCTCACCTTGCACTGATAACTTGATAGCTCATATATACTGTAAGCCTATTATGCTAATACACAGTGTAGTGAGCCTGTGTCAGCATTAAAAACTACACTAAAACCGAGTGCATCATTAAAAAAAGTATGCCTTTTGAACAAGCATAGGTCCATATATAAAAATGCCTTCTGCACGCTTTTTGCTGAACCATAAAAAAAAATGCTTTATCAAGGTCATCTAAACTAGCCTTTTCATTATTGTTCTTTTAGATATTCTCGAGTTATTATTGGCTGCAAGTTGGTAAGTTTATTTTTATGCTTTTTCAAGTCATGTACTGTTTGTACCTCTATAGTAAAATCATTCACCAGTTTTGAAGCACTCTCCCTTTTTTCAAAGCATTTAATGGCCTATAATTTTTTGTTATAGTGACAGCATCACGTGTTTCTATTTTGCACTTATTTTAAAAACTGTTCGTAGTGTGTTAAAAATAAAAAGCAACAAAAATAACACTAGCAAAATGACAAGAAAATAGAAGTAAAAAGGTTCAATACAAACACAAGTGAAAAATGGCACTGCACGCAACAGCAGAAAACCGAATAATATTGTTCAGGTACGACACTGTAAGGTCACTCAGCCGCCGTTCTGTATTTTAATGAGCAAACACATACAGTCATTGACCACAAGGGAACCATGGAATCCCTTTATCCGAAAACTATGGCCTACTGTGTGACAAAGGAAAAAGTGTTTATTCCTTTCTTACGAGTAACTCTAATATGCAGAAACTGCAGCCTATCTCAAATCTCTTAACTACTGTGGACAGTCAGGCACAAATACGAAACTATTTTTTACAGCCGTAAATATTACGCTGATACATGGTTAAGCCACACATGGATAATCAGTGCTTTACTGTATAACTATAATTTAGGCCTTGTATTCAAAATCTGTTATGCAAAACTGGTACATAACACTAGTTTAATAATCCTTATTTGTGAAACAATATAGAAGAGGTATGCCGTGAAAATTGTTGTAAATAAAGTATAACACTTAAAATCTTATTACATTTTATGTTTGTATACTAATTTGTTTATTTGTTTTTACAAGACTTCCCGCAAAGAAC
Source organism: Magicicada septendecula (assembly GCA_034769895.1). Taxonomy (NCBI): domain Eukaryota; kingdom Metazoa; phylum Arthropoda; class Insecta; order Hemiptera; family Cicadidae; genus Magicicada; species Magicicada septendecula. Next base: position 16,636,325 of record CM068375.1, on the reverse strand, counting down.
TTGAGTCAGATCATGGTGATCCAGTTACACTGTTAAATGCATTCAGAGAATGGCTGCAGGTAAAACAAAAGGAACGAGGAGCATCTAAAAGGTGGTGTCGCCGCAGAGGTTTGGAAGAACAGCGCTTTTATGAAATGACAAAACTAAGAGCACAGTTTAAAGATTTGTTAGAGGTGAGGATTTTAGATATTAATGTAAAAAAAAGTTACTGAATGTTAGTATAATTTTGTTTTACATGATAGGGTACCTTGAGAATATAACACATACAACACCTTGGTAATGTTTCCCAATACTAGAGTGTAACGGGGCAAACTAAGGTTTTTTTTTAATTTCATAATAATTGTAACAATCTGTAGCAACTCACGCTGAGCAACATTTTTTGATCACAAAAGTGACTTTTGTAAACACCCGGTAGTCAGTTCGGTGTCAGGCAGCGCAAGGTACAAAAGCAATTATAACATTGGAATGTGAAAGAGCGCGCGTGTGCCGCCCTTTGCGACTTAAAAGTCACGCACATGTTCTCCTTACCGCCTTATACGAGGTGACAAGAAAGGTGCGAGACGTGCACCAGCCAATTAGAGTTTGAATTTGCAGCCACGTGGCCAGCCAGACGCGCTGCAGAGCATACCCACGCTTCGCTTGACGCCGTACAGTTCGTCACCACTAATCAAACATTACAGCCGTAAATATAACGCAGCCTCGGAATTTCGGTAGACTGAAGTGAATAGAGTAGCCAAGGTCTACTGAAATATGTGAAAGTGCTGGAGAAGAACAGAAGGAAGAAATAGTGTCAGTGGAATTTAAATAGTATGTAAACGTGAAGAATTATAACAATGTCAGTGAAAGCTAGAGTGAAAGTGAACTGAAAGACGGCAGAACCATTTTGGATAGCGTGGTCAGTTAAGTAACGTGAATATATTGGCCAAAAGGGTGTTGAAGATTTAAATTAAAGAGCTCATTAATTAAATGGGGGGTTATCAGAAATAAATGTAAACCGAATCTGAGAGTGTGTGTGTTATAAAAGGTACTGGTTCTTATAGAAAGATTTAGTAGTAGTCCATACAATTTATTGGCATAAAATTATTAAAAATACAAATATAAAGAAATAAAAAGATAAAGAAATAAATTTGAATAAAATAATATTTGATTTTACATAACGTGTGTTAGTTGTAGTTATTACGCAGTAACCATTTCCTATACTTTGTGCTGAAAAACTCGTCTAACGTTCCGGGGAATTTTATGAATTATGGGAAGTCAGATAGCAAAATTGTCCAAGTGTTTTTAATTAAGGTAAAGTGTAAAGGTTTCCATATCTATCCTTTTTAAAGATATTGGTGGCGGCCCTGAAGTTCTGATTGTATTTGGAATAAGGTAAGTTTGCGAGAAAAGATCGCAAGACAGATAAGATTCTGGCAGGCAGTATTTATTAAATTTGTTTGTTTCTTTACAAGAGTAGTAACAAAGAACGCGGGCTTTCATGGGCAGTATCTGATTGGTAAATAATTGCTGTACTGTTAGGCTGCAGTCCATCATTATTAATATTATGGTTGTTATCACAAAATTGCTATGATAACAACACTGTCCATAAACTATATAAAAAAAACTTAACAAAAAATTCACACATTTAATTAAGAAAGTTGTGTTAGTGGTTATAATCACAAACAGAATTATCACTGTTGCACACCACTATAGAAAAATTATTCCGATTAACGCTTTCAAGCTTCTCACGATCTGAGAGAGATAAGCTTGAATAACCTGAAAATAAGCTTTCAGGTTATTTCCAATCTGACGATGAGCTGAGAAGCTTGAAAGTGCTAATTGGAATAATTTTTCTATAGTGGTGTGCAACAGTGATAAATCTGTTTGAAAAAATTCACAGTTAAACAAAACCATACATTTTGGCTGACACAACGCTGTTCACAATATCTGTCTCTGAAGAATACCTGTCACCTCTAGAAAACATGAATGTTGAAGAGGAAATTGAAGTAGAGGAAGACAGTAAGGGATGTAGTATTCTAGAGAGTGAAGTAATAAAATCTATGAAAGATAAGAAAGCAATGGGAACCGATAATATACCAATAGAGTTACTGAAAGCATTAGAAGTAGAAGGAAGGAAAATGTTTACTGAACTTTGTAATGAAATATATAAAAATGGTAAATGGCCAAAGGATTTTAGAGAAATAATTATGATACCAATTGGAAAGAAGAAAAACACTAAAAAGTGTGAAGAACACAGGACCTTAAGTTTAATTTCCCATGCAGCTAAGATATTACTAAGGACACTAAACAGAAGATTATGTACAAAAATGAATGAAATTGTTGGAGAAGAAAGTTTGGACTCAGACGAGGAGTTGGGACAAGAGACGCAATAGGATTGTTAAGGATAATATGTGAAAGATATATAGAAAAAAGTAGGAAAGTATATGGAATATTTATAGATCTGGAAAAGGCATTTGATAGAGTTAAATGGGATAAACTAATGGAAATACTTAAAAGACATGGAGTGAACTGGAGAGAAAGAAGACTTATTAAAGATTTATATCTAAATCAAACAGTAAAAGTAAGGATAAAGAAAGAATTAACAGAAGATATAGAAATGGGGAGAGGAGTGAGACAGGGATGCTGCCTGTCACCAACCTTGTTTAACATGTACATAGAGGACATTATAGCCGAATGCTTTAAAGGAACGAGAGGAATTGAGTTAGGAGGAAGGAGGATTGAGTGTGTAAGATTTGCTGACGATATGGTAATATTAGGTGAAAGTGAGGAAGAAGTATGTACGATGGTAGATGACTTAAGCAGTAAGTGTGAACAGTATGGAATGAGGATTAATGAGAAAAGACAAAATGTATGGTAGTTGGTAGAAAAGGGGAAAGAATAAATATTAGACTGAATAACGAACAAATAGAACAAGTAAACAATTTCAAATATTTGGGAAGCATAGTTACAGATGACATAAAAAGCACGAAATAAATAAAAACTAGGATTGCAATAGCAAAAGAAGCATTCAATAAAAAGAAAAATTTGTTAAATGGTTCATTAAACAAAGAACTAAGGAAAAGGTTAGCAAAGTGTTATATATGGAGTGTGGCATTGTATGGAGTGGAGACGTGGACTTTAAGGAAGGAAGATGAAAGAAGATTGAAGCTTTTGAAATGTGGATGTGGAGAAGAATGGAAGGAGTTAAATGGGAAGACAGAGTGCGGAATGAGGAAGTATTGAGGAGAGTGGGAGAGAAAAGAGAAATATTAAAAACAATAAGGAAAAGAAAGAATAACTGGATAGGACATTGTTTAAGAAGAAATTCTATTATAAAAGACAGTCTAGAAGGCATGGTTAGCGGAAGAAGAAGAAGAGGAAGAAAGAGATGACAGTTGATGGACAACATCAAGGTGGAAAACTACATTACCACGAAAAAGGCTGGCAGAAGACAGAGAACAGTGGAGGAGTTCATAAAGAAAACCTGCTATACAGCAGATGAATCTATGATGATGATGTCGCCTCTATTCCATGCCTTTGAAAGAGGCCATTATGGGCATGGCAGAAACATCTGGCTTGGTTTAAGTGTGAATTGTTATTCAGTTAATGGCTAGTGTTGTTATCATGGATCAATGAGGTAACAACCATAATTTTAATAATGATGGGTAATGAATAATAGCCTGCTAATTGTTTACCCATCAGAGTAATGTTATACAGTAACACGGACGATTGTTTTCATCAGTCATACCATTTTTAATAGTATAAAATAATTATTGAAGATTTTACTAAAATTTCAGTAACTGCTGTATGTTCTTTTAAAATTGTCTGACTGACTGAAATGATCGTCGGTGGTATTACAAGGGGTATCCAAAAACTAAGTTTCCCTTATCAAGAAAAAATAAAAAAATAATTTAAAAAGTGTAAAAAATATTTATTTACCTTTGTGCACAAGTACTTATTTTTCTATATAATTTCCATTCCTTTCCAAGTATTTCTGGTACCTAGGTAACAGTTTTTCTATTCCAGCTTCATACCAATCTGCCGCCAAATTCTGAAACCAGTTATCCACCTCCTTTATCACTTCGTCATCATTGGCGAAGCGACGACTGCCTAGATGATGTTTGAGCTCCGGAAACAGATGGAAGTCACTTGGAGCAAGGTCTGGAGAGTATGGAGGATGCTCGAAAATCTCCCATCAGAAGTTGGCGACAAGCTCGCCTGTTGCACGAGCAGCATGTGGTCAGGAGTTGTCGTGAAGGAGCAAAACTTTGCGTGACAAAAGCCCTCGCCATTTGTTCTGAATAGCACGACGAAGTCTGGTCAGCACGTCACAGTACCGCACTGCATTTATTGTCATTTCACGTGGCAGATAATCAATCAGCAATACTCCACGGCAGTCTCAACAAACTGTGGCCATCACCTTTCCTGCCGACTCAATCACTTTGCCTTTTTGGGGAGCTTTATCTCCTTTTTTTTTGCCACACCATACTCTGGCGCTTGCTTTCGGGAGTTGAATGGTGAATCCATGTTTCGTCACCAGTGACTATTTGTGTAAACAGGGCTTCACCCTCATTTTTAAACAACTGTAAGAAAGATTGTGCAGCTGTTAAGCGACGCTGCTTATGGGCGCCAGACAATAAGCGCGGCACCCATCTTGGACATACTTTTGAAAGTTGAAGGTCTTCAACCAATATGTTGTGAAGAGAGGATTGTGTAATTTCAATATTTGGTGGCAGTAGAGTGATGATTTCGTCGATCGTGACCCGCTTGTCAGAGTCGATGACGTCACGCACAGCAGCAATGGCGTTGGCTTGGCGTGAAGTTGCTGGTCGGTCGCTGCGCTCATCATCGTGAACATTTTCTCTGCCTTCAATAAACATTGTTCGCCAACGATGAACCATTTGTAGAGACATGACATCTTCACCGTAAACACTGCATAACTGACGATGAATTTCCACGGCCGATTCATTTTTTGCAGTCTAAAAACGAATAACACTACGCATTTCACAACTGGCAGCAAAACGAAGTGGAGTCTCCATGGTGCTCAGCTCGGTACTGATGCTTGAGTAGTTCACGGCCACCAGTCAGGCTGCGAGCGCTGCCACTACACCCAAACTAAAATTCCCTGTGCGTGGGAACTGCCTGAGTCGCTCATACTTGGATATGAAAATTAGGGAAACTTATTTTTTGGATACCCCTCGTATTATGTGTTAAACATTAACATCTCAGTAAATATTTTGAAACACTGTGAAGTGTTGTACATGTTGTAACAATAAAAAATAGGCCTAAATATATAAATAAATAAGATCCACTGCCAGAACTTACCTGTACGCCATCAATTACTTACCATATCCAAATTTCACCAGAAGACCAAGGTCGCCACGATTATTTTTTATAGGATAAAATATCGAAAACCTTTACACTCCACCTTAATAAAACGGACAATTTTGCAATCTGACCCCACCCAACTAATAATTCAGAAAGATTCCGGAACGTTAGACGAATTTTTAACACAGGAATAAGACAGTGGTAATGACGAAATAACTTAGTCTAACACATTTTATCGGAAGTAATCCTTATTTTTAATGAGCGATTATTTAATAAACATTTGTACAGTTAAATTTTTAGTATATTGCTTGAAAACTTTAGTACCTTTTTTCCCTTTGTTTTGTCTGATTAGAATGTAATTATAAACTTGTGTAACTTAGTTATTATTACTTACTACTAGATAGACTGCCCAGTCTGCTTTTCTTACTCTCTCTCACTCATTCTTATTTAAAACAATGAAAAAAAACTTTTATTTTACTTTTATAAATTCACTTGTGTTTCTACGAACTTGCGGTCGCGATTCTGGCCAGACACGTGTCCTTCGTTAACCCGGTTAGTTGCCCGTTTGTTCACTCCACTTCACTTATTGGAAACTAATTATTTCCGTTAATTCCTCGGGTCCCGGTCGGTCTTCCTGAATTAATTACATTTTCCGAAAACTTGACCAACCGGGTCCGAAACAAAATATATGCGTCTGTAGCGGAACTCTGTATCTCGTTGACCGCTTGGCGTCTCTGACTACTGTCGACTGTCACCTAGAACGTAACAGGTACAACTACCTGTTCCTGCATGGAAGTTGTACTTCCATGCCATGATGTTTTCGTCGTCGCATCTTGTTCCTGCTGTCGTGTAACCATTTTATGCGTGGCATAGAGCTGGTATATGTGTGTGACCAGAGGTCAATATTGGCTTCTGCTCTGCTGATGTCATTTAAGTGGGCCGGACTTAAAACAGTCTTTCCGGAACGTCTTGGAGAAAACGACAAAGATTATTCTCTCTAGCCATCTTGGTTTTTGTTAGAGCGTCACTTGGAGCGTGATTGAGCAGTTGCGTATGTGCGCTGCCACACATAGGTACAAAGTTCTCAGAATTTTGTGGAGGTAAATTCTTCAGCCGCATTCCTCAACAACGACTGCGTCTTATAGCGTTGTTTCACTGTTCTGTTACATTGACTGTTATACTGACACATACGTTGCACAATGATTTTATGAAAAGTCCGCCCAAAACGAAATATATAAAAATATACTTGCCCCATACGGTAAAATAAAACACCCAAAATTTGACCCGCTACAATACCCCCTCGATGAGAATTCTGCTGTCCATGACAGAAGAAATCTCATCGATAAACCCCGAAGAGGACCGGTGAGGAACTGGTGCCAACAACCCCCTTGTTCTTAACCTCATGGGTACACGACCCCCCTGGCTCAGTGACCATGGACTCATCTGAACGAGATCACTGGACTTCTCCGTAAGAGATCCCAACACCGAGAAATTGATCAGACTCGCACCACAGCACACCTCGCCTTCTAACATGCTACCCCCAAAATCCTCAATCCCTGGCTAAAATTACTCCAGCTCCTCCGCCGATATGGATCCCCTTTTTTGCAAGCTGGGCTGCCTTTAGCAGATACTGGGCTCACACACATTAACATTACATATTGTCATAACACATTAAAATAAAAACTTCCTTTTAAAATTTATTATAAATTCAAAAAATTCAATCTTCCAAAAAAAAATCGTTTACCAAAAAATTCTCTTCCTCTTTTTTCTAATTTTTGTTACAATTGACTTAACCTCGACATTTCTACTAATATAAACATTTCTATTCTAACATGGAGAATCATTTATAGTCTACCAATATAAAGCAATACAATAAAAGAAACATCATTAATACATACATAATAAAATGATCATTACTCAAAATATTCACTCGCTGGCAGGCGAAACATCAAAAAAATTTTTTTTTTTTTTTTTTTTTTTTCAAAAAAACTTTAAAATTTTCAAAATTTTAAAATTCAAAAAAAATTATTCATTAAATATTTATTAAATTTATTTATTAAATAACATTTATTAAAATTATTCAAAGATTAGTTTGAATTAATCAAACAAACAAATTAAAATTGAATTCCTACTCTACAAGCTTAGTAGGTATATGAACTCATCAGCTGATCCTAACTAGGTCAAGTACAAAACCCTTGACCTACATATGTTATGTATGATTTCTGAAAACACTTTAAATATCTGTAATATCCTAACTTGAAATACAAAACATAACAACATAAAATATTTAAAATAAACACAATACTAATATAAATAATAATCAAATTGGCATTTAAATCATTTAAATTAAACACTTCTTGACTTTACATTATTTTCAAATTTTATCAACATTCTGTCACTGGTTGAAAAAACAATTGTACATTCTTTATTATAAATTCCTCTCCTTAGTTAACAGTTAATTCTACCTTACTGGGGGTGATGTAAATTATTTATTCTCATTTTTCCGTATTAGATCTCTATACATTTCTATATACATAAACTTTCTCCCTCTGACTCTAATATTAATCAACTCAATTATCATGACACCCATCTCTATCAAAATATCTACTAATCAAGCCATTCTAAACCCCAATTTATCATTTAACTCAAAACGCCGCCTTCTCCCCATATATAAAAAAAAAATACTCTCCCACCCTTTGTACATAGGATACGTGTTTCCTTCCCAAAACTCATCCCCTTATGTTGGTTCCTGGACCCTCCCTAGGTAACCCTTTCCGGCGCCAATCGGTCCCTATCCCGTCCCAACCCTTGTTGCGGACTCCCCAAATACACTACCCCCTAATACAAAATTGCCATCCCCAAAAAATCTCAATCTCATTACATCACTACAAATACACAAAATAACCTCCTTAACTATAAAAACAACCATATATCATTCAAAATCTACATAAAGTCTCCGCAACTACTGTGTCAACATCTATATTTCACAAGATTCTATTACATTACATTAACTCAAAAACAACATTACATCATATTCATCATTTCAACTTCACTTGGAATTCAAATTGGACAGGTCTGCATGTCCCATAAAACATTTATCACCCATGAATTATCTTTTATTAATTTGCATGAATTATTGTTATTTTATTTCTCATATTCTTTTTGTCTTTACTTCAAAATGTCTGTAGTACACAAAACATTAATTATTTGTAACCTTTACAAACCAATATACCAGTGACATGGTATTGTTGATCAGCTGATATCCTAACATAATTAAAACACAATGAAACTACATCTTAAAATTGAACAAATACATGTAATACATTATCAACACTTACTTCTATTATGTTGATTGCCTGCCAGGCGTCTAATGATTGGCTTAGAAAAAATTACGCACATAATGAAAATACATTTTATCAACAACTATATCTAACACACAACAATAAAATGATACCTTTAAAATTATAGTATGAACCTTATTTTACTAGTCTGAGCATATAATTATGTGGACAGAGCACAAGCATTTTTGATTGGATTACTTTGAATAAGCAAAACTTTTACGTTATAAAATTTTAAATTCGTGACTCCTTTGCGTCACCTCCCAGCCACACACACTATTTAAGGTTATGGAGGACTGTTTCGCCCTTTCGCTTCCACAGAGACTGTATATTTTGGAGCAGGGTTTTACCTCTCCGTGTCTCTGCTTCCGCTGTTAAGTTAAAATTGGTGAACATCATCATGTTCTCGTTAATAATCATGCACCCTTAAACGGATCTACCACCTGGCTCTGCTGTTCCTTCTCGAACAGAGTGGCAGCCGCTGTTCCATAGTTTGGTGATTCCCCTTTTTATTACCCCCCATCAATTTCAAAATACACCTTTACAACGATAACAGCTATGGCCAGTTATGGTCAGCGCGTAATCGTAATGTGCCCCAACCATAGCTGTTAAAGCTAAACCAATTCCACGGTCAGGGTTCGGTGAGGCCGTGACCGCCCGAAAATTTGGGGAATCACAAGTAAAATATCTTTCGTAATATTAAATTAAAATTTAAATGACAATCTTAATTTAGATGGGGTTTTAACCCACTTTATATGGAAGCTTAACCATTATTAACATAAAATATTAAATACAAAATTTACAACCCATAGCAGTTCCACACTACACTGTTATAATCCATCACATAACACAATACACAAATAGCAATAAACCTGGATTATTAGCATACATCAAACACACAATTCTCTTTTAAATAATTTATATAAAAATTTATAAACATTATTATTCAAAATTTTTCATTAACTCTTTTTATTTATCATCATGATGAATTTATCCTGTGTTGTAATCAGATTTTCAAAAATTCTAAATTTATTATTAACATAGATTTTTAACCATCATTTTTATTTAGCGCAATTATTTCAAAATATTTCATTACTGACTTAACATATCAATCACTCCTGTCAACCTTTTTGTCATACATTATTCATATTGTAAAATTTCAATACTTACAGCCCATTTCTCAAAACATATACAACATACCACAATACTCTCACCTCACCACTGAAACATTTCACAACATATTAGTTCACCTCAAATAATTCAGCCATCTATTATCAAAATGATCTAAATTCCTTAAAAAGTTAATTATACAATATTGAAATAGTCAAACAAAATATTTAACATGTATTAAATTGTTTAATTAAATTAATTATTAACAATATAGAATTCATTACCATCCAAACAATTACAATTCTCTGATTACTTGTTTTTCAAATTAATTTGGTTTATTTATTTAAATGGCAAGTATTTCAATATTATTCTTACAACAATTAATTACCTACATACACTGTTCACTTAACCACAACACATACCATTGGCTTTACTACATATTTATTTACAAATTTACTTCAGTATTTACTCAGTTATCACATCTCAATTTCCAAATCAGCCAAGTCAAATAGCTTAAAACAAAATATTTAACTGTCTTTTCTGTTTTATATTTTAGCCACCATCGTCAAAAATATACCTCACATATTTGTATATTAAATGATTTTTATTTACATCCAGTTTATTATTATTATTTTTATCATAAACCATTACCTCTATGTCATTCATTTTCCCTTTTATTATCTCATAAGACTTGTCACTATTATTTGTTTTTATCCCGCCTCCGTGAATATTTGTTGTTACACCCAGGTAATTTATTTTCTCATCATATTCCTCCACTACAAGTACACTAATTCTTCCTACAGGTACACATTTATCATCAATATAATCATTGTCTACTACTACACAAGGTATGTCTACATTATTTATCATAACTCTCTTTATATCCATCTTCTCTATCAGCTCTACATAACCTCTATTTACCTTGAACCACTCTAACTCTTTCTCTCTCTCATAATCACTTTCATCACAATACCTGTCACCACACCACTGACCTACTTCACTCCATGCAAAGGGCACAACAAACTTACTATACCATTTCCTGGCTTTTCCAGGTTTACAAAAAATTAGGGGACTGCTTGAAGACACCTCGTCTTCCACACAATTAACGGAGGAAACTCTGTCCTCAAAATTCACTACTAGCGGAGTCCTTACTCCACTTATATCACGGGGAAAATTTGCCCTTTGACACCCTAACCTTTCATCACACTCTCTCTCAATTTCATCAACACTCGCTAACATTTTGTTATTAAATTCTACTTCACCACAAACTTCATCATCACTATTTGTTTTCACTACATCATTCTTAAATAGCTCGTTTTCAACTATTTTATCACTATTATTTATTAATTCAGTTTTACAACTGCAACTTACCTTGTTAGTTATTTCTTCGCTATTATCAAAGACATCATTACCACTTACCTGTGTTAACTCAACTTCTGTACTCTCTTTTACTTTATCTGCCTCTCGTTTCCAGTTCTCATTGTGCTTTTTAAATATGTCATCTAAACTTGCTTTTTGTTTACTGAACATTTCGTCTAACATTACTTGTAACTTTTTCATCAGCTCTTGATTCGACTCACTTAGATTAGCATAATCTACATTATTATCTGACACCTGATCGACTTTATTTTTTTTAACTTGGTCTATCTCTCTATCTGTGTTTACCACCCCCACACTCTCATCATTATCACTAGGCCTATTTTCTGTCTTATTTTCTACCACTATCTCTTCAACTATCTTACCTTTAACATTGGTCCTCTCACTATGTTTATTGATTTCCGCAAATATTCCTTCCTCTTGTTCTTCCATTCGGGTTAACTTATCGTCTAAATTACCCCATTCCTCGTTTGTCATCTCCCCCACAACACCTCGAAATTCTTTCTCCCACTTATCCCACGCAAAATCACTATCATTATTTTGTATTATAGACATTTTTTTTTTTTTTTTTTTTTTAAAGTTTGTTTGTATACAACACTTTATATATAACAAAACCACTTTTTTCCTATAATCAAACGCCTAACCCTACTGTGAATCACAATAACATAAACCTAACCTACTTAATTCTGTACGATAAAATTTTTATACATTCGTCATTACCACATCCTATTTTCTGTGTATTAAAATAGGTCTATCTCGTATAAAATTATAATTAAACGAAAATCCTGGCAGCGCGTCGCCATTTGTAACAATAAAAAATAGGCCTAAATATATAAATAAATAAGATCCACTGCCAGAACTTACCTGTACGCCATCAATTACTTACCATATCCAAATTTCACCAGAAGACCAAGGTCGCCACGATTATTTTTTATAGGATAAAATATCGAAAACCTTTACACTCCACCTTAATAAAACGGACAATTTTGCAATCTGACCCCACCCAACTAATAATTCAGAAAGATTCCGGAACGTTAGACGAATTTTTAACACAGGAATAAGACAGTGGTAATGACGAAATAACTTAGTCTAACACATTTTATCGGAAGTAATCCTTATTTTTAATGAGCGATTATTTAATAAACATTTGTACAGTTAAATTTTTAGTATATTGCTTGAAAACTTTAGTACCTTTTTTCCCTTTGTTTTGTCTGATTAGAATGTAATTATAAACTTGTGTAACTTAGTTATTATTACTTACTACTAGATAGACTGCCCAGTCTGCTTTTCTTACTCTCTCTCACTCATTCTTATTTAAAACAATGAAAAAAAACTTTTATTTTACTTTTATAAATTCACTTGTGTTTCTACGAACTTGCGGTCGCGATTCTGGCCAGACACGTGTCCTTCGTTAACCCGGTTAGTTGCCCGTTTGTTCACTCCACTTCACTTATTGGAAACTAATTATTTCCGTTAATTCCTCGGGTCCCGGTCGGTCTTCCTGAATTAATTACATTTTCCGAAAACTTGACCAACCGGGTCCGAAACAAAATATATGCGTCTGTAGCGGAACTCTGTATCTCGTTGACCGCTTGGCGTCTCTGACTACTGTCGACTGTCACCTAGAACGTAACAGGTACAACTACCTGTTCCTGCATGGAAGTTGTACTTCCATGCCATGATGTTTTCGTCGTCGCATCTTGTTCCTGCTGTCGTGTAACCATTTTATGCGTGGCATAGAGCTGGTATATGTGTGTGACCAGAGGTCAATATTGGCTTCTGCTCTGCTGATGTCATTTAAGTGGGCCGGACTTAAAACAGTCTTTCCGGAACGTCTTGGAGAAAACGACAAAGATTATTCTCTCTAGCCATCTTGGTTTTTGTTAGAGCGTCACTTGGAGCGTGATTGAGCAGTTGCGTATGTGCGCTGCCACACATAGGTACAAAGTTCTCAGAATTTTGTGGAGGTAAATTCTTCAGCCGCATTCCTCAACAACGACTGCGTCTTATAGCGTTGTTTCACTGTTCTGTTACATTGACTGTTATACTGACACATACGTTGCACAATGATTTTATGAAAAGTCCGCCCAAAACGAAATATATAAAAATATACTTGCCCCATACGGTAAAATAAAACACCCAAAATTTGACCCGCTACAATGTTTTAATTAATTGTTGTAATGTCTTTCTCCAATTAGTGTGTAAGGTGGTAATGAGTATTTCATGAATGTTATTTATTTGTGAGTGTCTCAGTATTTTAATCCTCTTAATCATTTCTGTGATGTTGGCTGAAGCAGTTGAGTGTAAAGAATGTGATTACAGATTATCACTAAATGAATCACAGGACAAGTTAAAGTAATATTTAAGTTTGAGTTTTATTTACACAGATTTAACAAAAACACTTTTTTGTTTGCCAAACACATAAATATGTTAGGCTGTAAAGAAGCTGTAATCAGACATTCTACAACAGAACTGTCCACAAAACATCTACACTCAGCCAGAGTGTTTTGCTAATTGTCTTCAGTGGCTCTGGAGAGTTTAGTCATCCTGCCAAATCAGAATGTAGCATTGCACTATATACACATGTCTAAGGATACTTTGGACTGTAGTTAGGAAAGAAGTGTTAAAAATAAACAGGACAAGATTGATATATTAAAAGATTAAAAATATTTTTTCCTATGAAGGGCTAACTATTTTTTTTTTTCAAAACCAAAACATTTGATAAATTTAAGTATGAATAAGGGTTATCTTTTGAACGTATTGAAGGAAAAAGTGGAAAAATTAAAAGCTAATTTAAACTTGTAGAATATACTTCCTTACCCGATTCATAGTTAGTAACATATTCCTGAATTTTGTAGTCAGTCAGATAGTTAGACTTTTGATAGGTAGTTTATCAGAAACATTCAACACTAAAATAAAGTTTTACTCATTGTACAATATGTATAAAATGAACAATATGAGTTATTTATAAAAGAAAACACATTTCACACCTCTGTACTGTTGAAAACTAAGCACAACATAACCTCGAAGCACACTTCAGCATAACACACCAAAACACATGTGACGGAAGAAAAATTTCACCATAGCCACATATTTTACATAAAACCAAGAGTGAATGAATAGCAGATATTTGGAAAACAGTTCACTAGAGTGCAACATGAGTAACATCGCAACTAACATTGTATATCGGCAATACTGAGGCAGCGAAAGTTGAAAACATACATTTACGTGATTACTGAATGTGGCCCCTCTGAGAAAAAACACCTATGTATATATGATTACTGATCAAAGGGTTAAATTAATAATATAAACAAAAAATCTGTCGGGTGTAAATCTGTATACCCATTGGTGGTTAATTAAATAATTTGTTAGAGAAATTTTTGGAGCAAATAATGAAACATTCATACAGGGTGATTCACTAAGCTTTACCCCCTCTTTTACAGCATATTCTGTAGGTCAAAACAAACGTGTGTCCACAAATAGATTGTTTTTGAGTTATGGCCAGTCGAAGATTTTCCCTTTATTAATCTCAAAAATAAAAAAAGTGATATTAAAATTCTTGGGACAATATAGGAGAAATATAATTCTTTTTAAATCTGAAAATTAAAAAAAAGCGAGTCTTAGAAGTTTATTTCAGGTAGATTCCGAGAAAATGGTTGAAAAATCTAAAAGTTGTGAGTAAAAAATAAAACTTTATTGGTTTGGTGTAAATTTACTTTATCAAATTGTCAATAAACAAATAAAACTTCAAAACAAAACTTGCAGAAGATTTAATTGTGTAAAAATTTATTTTTTAAATTTAACTAACTCAACTAAAAGTACAGGGTACTAACTAAATTAAAGATATTGTACTTTCAACCGAAGGACAAGATGTAAATCAGGAATCATAAAAAATTTATTATTCTTGTTGTGATTATAGGATTGTGGTCTTTTAAAAGTGTATGAAAAACCTAATGAAAACATGAGCAGTGCCGAGCGAGCGCTGAGGCATGGAGAACTGAAATTGCTGCGTTCCATCAAGAAGTCAATTCAAGAAGAAGCTCCTCATAAGCGGCGTACACTAAAGATGGATAATACCTGGACGATAGGTGATGAAGACGATGCTTCAGCTGTTGACATAAGAGACGTAGACTTTAGACTGAGAAATGACCAGTCACAGTTGCAGGTATGTTGTTGAACAGTAGTTTTTGTGTATAATTGTGTAAACTTGAAATAAATGTTGATTTCTTAGTTTATTAGTGTTGGACCCCTGCTGTAGAGAGTATGGTTTGAACATAATCAATTTAAGATCAAAGCCTCAGTAATAATTGATCAATCAGGAGGAAAATTGTAAAGTGGTGAACAAATTTGTGAGGCATATTTGGAAAGTAAGGAGCGGTTAATGAAAAAAGTGATTGGCAAACTGAGTCTTATAGTAGCCACTCCTGGTACACTGAGTAACAATTGACCATTTTTAAGCAGTCTGTAGTCGTTTGTTGCTTTCATGTGACAGTTAGGAAAGATTGGCTGGTAGAATAAACAGTTCTTTCCTGTTGTGACTTCACATCTTAATATAAACAGGTTTAGTGCTGTCAAAATTTATGGCCCTACGGTAATGAGTGAAGGAAAGATAAGACAGTGATCTTGAGAGTAAATGAAGAAAGGAGTGGGAAGCCTAACCATGCTTCAATGCTGAACCTTGTTGCAACTATTTACAGCATGCGTGCATACCATGGTGCGTTTGTTCATTCTCTTTGATTGCACAACTTGCATAAACAAATTGGCATTGCAGTGTGTACCTGCTCTCTAAAATCCCCATTACAAAAAGGTGTAAACAACTTGTTCCTTGATACAATAATGTAGCGGGGCATTTTTGGGCATACCTGGGGTAATAACAGGATTTGTATTTTTTAATAATAAATAACTTGTCGAGTGATAGAAAAATGTTATGACCGAACGGTAAATTTCTTATTTGGAGCGATCGAGACGATGGCAGCATTGTTTGAGACGGTGAAGACCATATGATTCAACAATATTCATATAAACAGTTTTAATAACCGGCAACTGTACCAAACTCAGTTCAAGGACAATGACGAACACGAAAAACGTAAACACGTTATGTAACAGTAAACACGTTACACAACCAGACATCAGGCGATGTGTTGCGTCAGCAACTTACATAACAACTGTGTGTCATCGGTTTCGTCAGAGCCTATCCTGGGTGTGTCACGCCAGCAATTGTGTGAGGCACCGAAAAAACAGTCGCAAAACAACATCTGAGTGATACAGACGCTAACCACTGTGCGTCGCCGGTTCGCCGCCGGTTTTTCGGCGAAGTTTTGGTGTTGCGCCGGCCGTGCGTAATTATCGCCTGCACGTATACAGATCTTAAATGTAAAATAGCAGCTGTCAACTTAATTAGATTGAACTAACAGTTAAATGGTTTTAAAAGAAAAAACATGTAAATTCAGTGATCTACGTAGTGCGCGTAGTATAAGGCGATGTCAGCTGGACTCGCATGTCAGTTAAGTAACTTTCAATTTTCGTCTAACATCGACAAAGTCCGATATAAATTTTATAACGAAACAAAATTTTAAGCACTAAACAAATGAGATCTCATATGGGTATGGGGGAATGTAACATGAGAGCTCTCAAATCATAAAATCATTGTGTGTGTGTGTGCGTGAGTAAGCGGGTAGACAAAGAAGGCTGGTTTGCGTTGTTTGTATTTTAATTTAATTCATACTTAATTTCTTAAAATTTATTTGGAATTTGTATACCATGTTTTCATTCTCATTGTAGCAGAATGATTATATAATTAATAACTTTCGTAAATGTGAATTTCCAGTAGAGAGAGGATGGCAGGAGGTAGTTTGTTAATAATAAAATTATAGTAAAAAATGTTAATAAATTTTAATTATGTGTAAACGTATAAAGTTTCTTTGTTTGATTAAACAACCATCTGATCTCCTGTTCGCCTAAAAAGAACCCTCATAAATTATTTTCTTGCAGTTGGCAAGATGGCGCCCGAGAAATATACAATGTTTGTTAGTTAATTTTATGTGATACAAAAAGGTAAGTAGCTTCACAATAAGTCTTATAAAACGAAAGTTACTATGTAGAAAAAAAAGTAGATAGTGTGGCGATACATATCACCACCATGCATAGAAGAACTATTCAGATAAAGAAACAGTAGTTAACTAATTACTAGAATAAATAATAAATGAAAGGAAACTTACTAATAAGGGAGTATTAAGCGGTGTATTCTGGTTCCAAGCTAAAACAAAACAAGGGATGAAGCAAAATAAATGTTAAAGCAAGGTAATATTATAATTATAATGAAAATTAGAAGAATAGAACTTAATAACGTGATAAACCCAATAGATATGGTAAGTGAGAGGTATAAACAAACCCAACGATGAAACAACTAAACTGAAATAAGGACATGCAATAAGATAATGAGGACCACATTAATGACAAGACAATACAAAGGAATGAAGAACTAAAAAATAACAAATAACAAAAGAAAATAAACTAATAACATGTTAATGACCAAGTAAAATGTAAGTAAAAAGTACTATATAAATTAATAACAATAATACTAATTAAAAGAGATAAGATCAGAAAGTAGGTAGACTTGTAGACAATGCAATACAATGATATAAATGAAAGTAAGAAAAATGTGCATTAGTTTAAGAAAAATTGTAAAAACTTATATTGTAAGGAAGTGAAGTGATTAGTGTACAAGGTAGGAAATAATGATGATCAAGGATCATGTTATAAAGCAGTGGGGAGGGAGAAAGTGAAGTAATGGTCTTATGTATAAAACAGTATACATTAAGAACCAGTAAATATAAAGTAATATGTATTTAAAGGGTTCTATATACGCAGGAGTTATTACATTATAATTAATTATGTAAAGGGTTTTGTGTACCCACAGGATGTACCATGTTATAGTTAATTGTTTGAAGTATTTTTGTATACCCATGATTTATTGTGTTAGAATTAGTTATTTAAAGGTTTTTATGTATACCCTTGGATCTTGTCTTAAAAGTAAGTGTTTAAGGGGTATTGCATACCCATTATTTTATCATGTTCTTGTTATTTGTTAAAAGATTTGCTCACTTTTCAAGAACAGTAGTTATAAGAGCTGTTCAGAAATATCAATATCAGGTACAGGGTGAAACCTCATATTGTGTAAAGGAATGGCAAAATGCTAGACCTATAGGCCAAAAGAGGTGAGCTGAACTTAAACAGTAAAATGTCCAAAATAGTCTTAACCAAACCAAATAAAATCAAATAGAAGCCTGACCTTAATGAAACAGGGAAGGTATTGACAAAATTATATGTAAAAACTCATAATTGTAATAATCAGATGAATAGGGAAAGTAATATTAACACATAAGATAAGCCATTGAACTGACATGCTGTCAATCTTATTATTATTATAAGAAAATGAAGAATAGGTATTTAAAATTGTAATGTTATATATAATGTAGAAGTATCAGACATTATTGTTAGTAATAAGTACAACCCTGTTAGGACATATTTAAATAGCAAAGAAGGCAATAAGTAGTGTTAAGAAAAAATATGTAAAAGCCTAAAAACTTAAAATTATAAATGTGTTAAGGTAAGTGGTACTGGGCCAAAATGGGCCACATTCGGGATCAAAATAATTCTATTTTTTCAAACAACAACATCGTATAACCCAAATTTAACTTAATCTAAAAATAAATAAGGAGTAATTTGAGGTGACGGATTTAAAATTTACAGAGTTCGAATAATTTACGTCACGTGACCAGGGGTCGGGAATAAGAACCAATCAGAGCTCACAAAAGCTTGGTCACAATCGCTAACTCAACGGATTTTTCGAATTAGTCTATTGTTAAAACTCAAGCTGTACAGATGAACTCCATGTAACAGAGAATCACAGTTTGATGAATAATTAATGACCAAAAGTAAAAATAAAGAGATGTCGATACCAAATTAAGAAAAAACATTGAAGAATTACACAGGCAAACCATACTAGCAGAAATAATTGAAGACCGAATAACAAGATGACGATTTACTCAAACTAATGCGTTCCAAGATATGAGAGTCGTATCGTCGAGTGGTGAGATATCTTCATAAACTCATAACGAAATAACCTTATATACACAACATGAGATTCACCAAAAACACTGTTCATCCAGACACTTGTGAACTTCAACAAACCTTTATTTAATAACATTGTGGACATAAAACCATTAAAACATTATTTAATTTAAAGAAAATAGGTGAAGCAGATTTCGGTACGCATAGACGCTGGCCGATGGCCATTTTGTTAAAACATCATCCTCCATTTCGAGTGACACTTGGAACAAAACACAGAATTGTAATACTTTTAAATTAATACTATTTAAATTTTATTATTTATTAAGAATGTTAATTAACTAATTTTGATGTATTGTATTTTGTCCGTAAGCATTTTCTGATCTTTCTTAGCAGCTCAAAGTATCCACGACCTGATATAAAAAATAATATTGTAATAATTTTAAACATTGTATTTTTTCGAGTCGAGCTTGGTGAGCGAGTCGATGCGGTTAATATCCCGTTCGATTCACGAACCGTTGAACTTACCCCGAGTTTAAAAATCATCAAATAAATTGATTTGTTAATTTAAAAAGCATATTATTTCTTTAAAGTAAATTAAGATAAAGGATTTGCAGGCAATAAGTAAGAAGAGGAATACGGCGAGAGTAAAGAACATCAAGCAATTAATAGAAAAGGCCAGGTAACCTATAAGACTGAGTCAAATCACCAATCGATTGTGAAGAACCCACACAATCTGTTTTTAATTATTAAGAACAATTATTTTTGGTGACATTTTCAAAACGGTAAACTCAGCGACGACCTGTTTTTGACTGATAATTCTTATTTATTAATCAAAGTAACTTAATAAAATAAACCAATTAATAAAAAATGTTATGTTTTGTTTTATTGATATTAATAAAATAAATAAAATATGATTGATTTTGATTTTATTCAATTTTTACTGTCTAACTTTGTTGGGCGCCATCTTGTATTGCCAACTGTAAGGAAAACTTACCAAGGTTCGAATCAGCGAACCGGGAAGTGCAGAACTGGTTATTTAAGAAAGTACAACTGAATTACCATCACACCTATTTTAATTCATTTTCACACTACAAAAGAAAACATGAAAATATAGCCCTTAACATAATTTCAAATTTTATAGAGACAAATATTCCCCTTACTTTCTCCTACTTTGTTACGATCTTATAGAAAGGCAATAATAACATTTATTATGCATGATTTTCTCTCTAGAATAGAAATAAAGACATTTCATAAGCATAAGATCAATTTTAAAAGCGTAAACCAGCACTTCATATTTTAATATATAATTAAACAAAAACCCCCACACACGCTCACATACTACCTATTTTAGATTTTCCCCTTAAACTCCTGTTTTATTTAATTTGCCCCATCTGTTTTGGTTTTCTGAAAAAAATAATAAAATTTTATAATTCTGTGTATATCCTGGTAAAACTTATCTGCCTTGAGTCCGAATTCTAGTCCAGTAGACGTCACATTGCTTTACGTGCGCACTTTCACTTTTTTTTATAATTTCCGAATTGTTATATTGTAAAGAAAACTGTTAATCACATTTTTAATAAGAATTTTGATTTTTAAGTCATATTTTAAATATATTATTCACATTCTTTCTGTACTGCGGGCGACTAAAACTTCGCCTAAAACCGGCGAGCCGGCGGACACGCAAAACGACTCGCGTCCGACACTTGTAGTTGTTATTGTCCGACTGGCTTTGTTCTGTGAGTGTGACAAAGCTGCTGGCGTTGCTGCACCCACATTCTTCGTTATGTAAGGCGCTGACGTAACATCGCCTGATGTTCAGTTATATAACTTGTTGACGCTGTTTTGTGTGTCATCGTCTGACCTTGGCACAATTCCAGCTTGTTAAACTCGCTTCAATAATTCTGTCACCAGCAGTGCTACCACTGTCGTTACCGCTGTCGCTAACAATAAATTTACCTTTGTTTACATTTTGTCCCAACTATCGAAAAAAAGTTATTTGTTTTATAAAAAAAAAAAATACAAATTTCTTGATTACCCCAAAAATAGGCCCAAAATGCCCCGTTACAATACCCCCTCAATGAGATATTTTATGCTGAAGCATAAAAAAATCTCATTGACACATTCATACTTGCTAAAGGGATCAGCCAGGATATGTCGCCACAACCCCCTTTATGGTTTACAAAAAAAATATAATTAACTCACCCTTGGTCCGGTGACTGTGACCGCACCTGAATGACAATACTGGACTTCTCTCTCGAGATCCCAACACCGTAGAGTCAGACAGATACTTAACGCCCCTGCTCTGACGCGCTGGCCAGTTCAGGTCCGCCGCCACAGCATCACCAAACACTGAAACAACAAATCACACATCAACTAGTGGCCTTATACAACACCATATCCCCAACTGATCTGTTTCCCCCTAGCGGTGCTGGTTTGCGCTAAGAAGCACAGGTTTTGTTTTATCACTTACTTCTAACATAGATCAGAATACCTAACAACACAATATAACATAAGAAAACATAGTACATTCGTAATTCACATTGTTATTATTATCTTAAAATAAACAATTTGTATTTAAAACTTACACACTTTACATCATTACATTTGCATATAAAATCATAAAAATTACCTTTTAATCTCACTTTACTTTTATTAATTCGTTTCTCAAAATTTTTTTTTTTCCGTTACATTTCAATTATTATTCCATTTCATTAACTTGGGTGATTCTCAGTTATTCATTATAATTCACTTTATCAACTTGGCATTTACTCATAATCTTACCCCTGTTATTACTCTAACGCTCCCTTGCAAAATCTTTAACTAGTATGACACTCCTCAAAATAATCCAGTAAACGATAAACAATAAATTTTTTTCAAAATTAACAAAATATTAAAGCGGACAAGAACTCGTAAACAGAGTAACCCACTTGCATTTATAAAAAATTATATTACAATAGGTACAAATATTGAACCTCTAATAAATTGTTTAATGTTTTTTTCTTAATGGCAAACTAGCCCTTACTTTTGAAGTATACTTCATCTTCACTTAGATTTAGTACTTTATAGCAACTGCAGTGAGGAAACTACAAGAAAATTATGTATAGATAGAATGGAAACAAGAAATTAGCAAAAATATGAAAAAACAAACAATTTCAAAGATAAGAAAGCAGTGCTGGTTAATATGTGGTGTCATAATGTATTTAACTTGTATAAGGTTAAATGGTCATGGAATAAATCTGCAATGAGATGGACATATGAGGACTATCTGAAAGTATCATCAAACATTCATGAGGGTGAATGGCCAGGAAAAAAATCATAAAATTATTTAGGTCAGTTGTTATTAAAATGTTCTCCCCCCCCCCCATACATACTTGTACACAGACTTTTATAATTTTCTTAAAATTTTAAGTTCCGTTTTTGTCAGAGGTGCCCCTAAAGTTAAACATTTTCATTGTAAACGCAAAATTTAGATTTGAGTTAAAGATTATTTTAATCTGATACCTGGCTGAATTCTTACAATTTCCAAATTTTGATCCTTTTTTCGGCCCTTGTGTCATAACCTTTCAAAATTTTGAAAACTGTACACTATGTTCAGATTTTGGTTGAAATTTCCTTTAATTTCATACCTCACATGGATTTTTGCTGTTATATCAAAATTTTGACTCACTTTTTGGGTCCTGGTGTGTGGAAATTGGAAATTTTCAGAAATAACCGTATATTCAGATTTTGGTTAAGGTTCCGTTTAATTTGTTATCCCCACATGGAGTTTTGCGGTTTTTTTCATATAAATACGACCCTAACGTTTTTCCTCCTGCTCCTTAATTTTTGACATCTGTAGGGTAAGAGTATGAACACATGGGCCAAGTTTTATGAAAATCAGTTATACATTCAAAAGTTGTTGTGAGACATACCCTAAAAAGACAGACAGACAAATGAAAAATGGTTGAGTTAAAACTGAGAACTCAGTTTACTCATTCAGTGAGAGTGGTAATTGTTTTTTAATAAGCAAGCAGATGAAACATTTTTTTGTGTATTAAATTATCAAACAATAGATAGCTCTGTATTGAAAACTTTAGAATGAGAACATTACGTTAGTGTAGAGGACACTTCAGTATCAATCGGTATATCTCCAGTATTTATATTGTGTGAATGTAATGAATTAATTTTTTTAATTACAGAAATTGTTAAGTGGTTCAACAGCATGTAGTTACAAAGACGTGACAATGCTGAAAGTGATACTGACGAGTGGCTTGTATCCACAACTGGCTGTATCTGATGAATACAATCATTGTAAGGTGAGTAAGTAAATACTGTTACGACTGTCTACTGATCATCTTGTGGTACAGTGGAAAACAAAAATACAAGACACCAATTAAGTCACTAATCACCAGTTTTAATTATCACAATTAAACAATTTCTAATCAACAAGATAGTCTCTTACAACAAATCAAATAAAAATTGTTCACTCACAATAAAAAATGTCAACTAATATAAAACACTATTGTATTAACACAATAATTCTTCACTTCATCCGCGCTAAACAAAAATCGCTCCCGTAACTGAACTGACAATGCCAGACGCTCTGCTTTTATAGGTCCCGCAGAGTTTGAGAATTAACGTTCCATCCTTAATTTGCATGCCACTTAATGCTGACGCTAATGCGTATTTCAAGTGGCCTCTTGACGAGTCTAGAACAAACTTGAACGCGGCCTTGACTGGGTAACACCTGCCACACTGGATGAGGGGAAGAGTGGAGAATGTTCTGGGTTGTTCGGTAGGCTTCTCGTAACAATACTCTATATAAGGTAGTGAACAGAAATATGTGATTACAATCTTAAGCAAAGGTATATTAGCTCTAACATGTATATGTATCCCATTCCTGACCTGTTATAAAATATGTTCTTATACTCACCTGCTGTAGAATAAGTACACAAATCTAGAATGAACTGAACAAATAAAATTTTATGTTTAGGATGTCTTCCATAAGATCTAAAATTTACGTGTTCAGATATTTCAGTCATGCCTTTGATCGCCATCAACAGTGGTGTGGGAACAAAGATGTGGATCACTCATAATAATCTTAACTTATTTCTTGCAGGGGTAATAATAACTTTGCTTCCTAGAGCATTATATTCAGATCTAAATCCCATCTCTTTGTAGTGATCATTTATGAACAGTCACTGCTTAAACATTTAGTTATTTCCTGGCACAATTATTTTCTTTTTTCTTGTACAACTTACTGCATCCTGCAGTATATCTCAGAAGCCTCACTTTTTGCATCCATCTTTGTGCAGTTTTGTTTTTAAAAGGTATAATTGGTAAATTTTTGCTTTTTGTTTGTTTTGTGGGTCTTATTGCAGTCATGGTCCATTGTTGAACATTTCTTTGGCCAGACATTTTGGCTCTTTTATGTGTGCTAGTATTCTTCAGTGGAAGTTTTGAGCATTGTTTTTGGGTGGATTAACCCATAAATCGATGGGCATTAAGACCCACAAATCCAAAACCATTACCAAATCCTAAACCACTACCTTAGGTACTATGTCTTAGGTCATGGTTTAGGACTCGATGATGATGGAGACACTGAAAGACCTCATATGACAGGTATGGCATGTAGTTTTCAGGTAGTATGACAGGTAGCAGTTTAGGAAGTAAGCATGACGAAGTTGAAAATGAAGATTAAACTCACATTATGAAAAAGTAGGAATAATTTAAATAGTAACATATCTTTTATCTGAATATCTGTACAATTAGAAACTAAAATTATGTGTGTAATTTACAGACTGTTTCAGAACAGCTATTTCATACACAGAGCAAACCATTCATTGCATTACATCCCATGAGTTTTTTTGGAAATAACCCAAAAGTACTGCACTTGGAAGAATCAGACATTGTCAGTGGACCTGGGAAGAATCCATTAAGTGATACACATCAATTGCTTTGTTACATGTGAGTACTTCGTAAAAGAATTTCTCAGTTGAATAGAATTTAAATTTTACATGTATGTTGTGACAGTACATAAAGACCTATTACAATAATAATGGGATTAAGGGATCTCATATTGTCTTTTTATTATAATTATGAATGTCAACCAGGGCTAGGTCAGTTTTACCCATGTCCCAAAAAAATACGCATATTCGACAAGAGAGGAGTGAATTCAAGGTCACCGGTGGACGAGCGAAGTCTAACATGTATAATGGCGGTGTATGTGAACACGAACTATAAGTATGAACTTTCATTGGTCCACATAAAATTTTACATGTATGTATCCTCCTCATCCTCTTCTCCCATGGTGCTATAACCAAATTGAGCTTTGGCTTGCTCCTTCTTGACCTTTCACCTCACTCTATCAGTAGTGAACATCAATGTACACTATATGGATCGCGTGCTGACAGGCAAAGTGAACGGTAGAAAACATTCCGAAGCATGTACAGCTTACCCCACCATGGGAAAGCGTTTGGCGGTGAGTTAACACATGTACTAAATGAGTCATTCAGTTTTGACACCTTACAATCACTAAGTGAAGGGATAGTAAATGAAATAGAAATTTTAATGAATAAAAATCATGTAGAATTTATTGAAGCTCAACGTACCATTGAGTTTATAAGAATATTAGATGCATCGTGTGATTACTTCAACAGTAGGGATCCTTATGGAAAAAACTTTAAAGGGATTAAAAAAAATAATGAGGACCATGACACAAAAATGTTAGAGAAATGCCTAGAGTATTTAAATAATTTATATATTGATGGCATTCCGATATTAAAACACTCAAGAAAAACCTTTGCGCTTGGGTTTATCACAAATATTTATTCTATAAAATATTTAAAACCAGTTTTATTGGATGATTTAAGTTACACTATAAATATATTTTGACTTACAAGTTTCCTCAAGACCACTTGGAACTCTTGTTTTCTTGTAATAGATCCAGTGGAGGACATAATAACAATCCTCATGTTAAACAGTTTGAGTGGGGCTTGAGAAAACTTATGTTCAGGAACAGTGTCCAGGTATCTAACAAAAGTAATTGTTTAGATTTTGATTTCATTAACCAAACTTCAATAACGAGTTTTTCAGAAATAGAGAAAGATTTCAATTATACAAGAAAATGATTTTATCAAGAAATTGAGAACTTTAAGGGAATTATGAATATGCTTAAATATGTTAGGTCATACTATAAGGATAACATTCTGTATTATCTGTGTGCCTTTTGTAACGTGTCAAAATTGGGTAATTTCATTTATTTCATTTTTTCGGGATTTTACAAAAATATTGTACAACCGTTATTTCCATTGGAACAGAACACGTGGTAAGAAACAGTGTTGAAACAAAGCAGTAAGACGCAGTTGCTGTTGAGTAACTCGGCAAGGAATTCGTACCACCCTCGAATTTCTCAGAACTATGTATATGTGTGTGACGATGCGCGTACTCAACATCTCAAGCATGTGCGCTGTTAGTGACGCCGAGAAACTCAACCGGCGCTGGAGTGAACGATTTGGGACCTCAACCAGCCAACTACAGGAAATATCGTTAAGCCCCGCCCACTGCTAGTGACATCAGTCTAGCAGCGACAGATATCGTCCCCGGTTACCACACAAAAAACACATTATGTGCCATGCATAGAGTGAATAAACCACAGCAATTCAGCTTGAACGGCGACGAAAATCTGTTGGCAGTGAATACACAGTTCCTCCCGCTCAGCACAGGACGCTTCCCAGTTGGTTAACTGATCACTCCGGCGCCGGACCGAGCCAAGTAGGCTCGTCACAAAACTTTGTATTTCAACAGTAAAAAGTGTAATAGGAGAAAAATTTATGTGACCGCGGTCGAGTATAAAAGGGTAAAGAAATTAACTGTATAATTTTTCAGACAGTAAACAACAAGAAATTAACAGAAGATGAGTGCGCGCGCGAACCACGTTGCCGGCGGTTTAAGTGTAAGGGCTGGGGGCTTTATTAGAAAATGTTAAAGGGTTCATAATTTAGTGTGTTTGAGTGAGTGTGAAAAATTTGCAGGCTGGGCTCTGTCTGTATGTCTGTTTTATATAGTGATCAGTAAGGTAAGAGATTAGCGTTAAGTTAGTATGTAGAAGACGCCAACAGAAAAAAGAAAAATGTAACTTAATCTGTAAAGCACTGAGCAAAAGTTTTTGAACAAAATTTTAAAATGAGTCTGATTGATTAAAAATAGTAATTTCTCTTCATAACAATGTGTCGAATCAGTTATTTCGATAACCTTAACACATGTTTGTATCTAACGTACTTGTGATTGGATCCTGGCCCGTAAGAGAGTTTCGGCAGGTAGGTGGAAATTATATTGTATTTTGTATTTAATAAATTTTAATTTATTAGAGAGTATAACAAATGGCGCCCGAACAGGGACGAATTTTAATATAATTAATTAAATTCCACATCTACAATAAAGATACAAACATGTGTTAGGTTAGCGTAGCAAAATAAAAATGCGTTGTGTACGTAAAGCTATACCGAAAGTAATATAGAAAGTACATCACACAAAATTAGTTAATTAGAGTATTAATATTTTGAATATCAATAATACAAAATGTCAGATAACGAGAATAAAATAAATGAAAATACTCAAAATTTTGTCTCTGGCGCGCTTCACGCCTACTTCATTTCGAGATTGGTCAGTTTTTAGCTTTCTTGGAAAATACTGTCCCACCATGTCAAGATTCTACGTCATAGTTCTCCCGATAGGTCCTTCGTTTCAGTTGCTATGGAAACACTCCTTACCACCAAATTTCTCGCTGGCTGAGGGCATCTGATAGGCTCTTACGTCTCCCCGATTTTTGCTCTGACGAACGTTGACCCGTTTCGACGAAACTATGGCTATTAGACACTTGTCGATCAATCTATTGTCTGAGTAAACTCTGTGTTTCTATAGATTCCCATTATCTGTACCTTCAGTCTTCCTGGCGCATTGTTCCAAGTTCTAACCCCTTTTTTCTGGCTATTAACAATTTTGAACATCTGCCGGCTGGTGAAGTCACCCCAACTTTCCCTTCGTAAATTCTTGTCTGTCAATTAGACAATAACTCCAGCTGCGTAACATGACTTTAGTCTTTGTCAGGCCTATCTTACTGTATTGTTTCTTAAGGTGCAGTGCATCCGTCCCATTGAAATATGTAGTTTCACTCGTTTTTGTCGTTTATCGTATACTGACGTAACATGGTCAACATCTGCTACAATTCTCGGTACGGGTGTGAATGTCCTCGCTTACTTTGTTACAGCTGCAGAGAGCAATAATTCTGGACGAAACTTTCCCTGTCATCTTACGCCACCAATTTCTATAGTTGGATCGAACGTAATGTGTTTCTATTGTCAAGTCAGCGACGCCTCACTGACATCTTCTCATTACTCCTTATTTATTGCGCCAACTATAAGTCGTTGACACTGCCTCGTGTGAACGTACTCTGCCGAGGTGAAAATTTAAAATTTTTAAAATTTTCTGCTCGTTACATGTGCGATATAATTTTTATACATTCGTCATTACCACATCCTATTTTCTGTGTATTAAAATAGGTCTATCTCGTATAAAATTACAATTAAACGAAAATCCTGGCAGCGAGAGCCATTTGTAACAATAAAAAATAGAGGCCGAAAATATATTAAATACATCACATCCACTACCAGGACTTACCTGTTACATTTACGCTTACCTGCTGCAGAAATTTTATCAGAAGCCCAGAGTCGCCACCTATATCTTTTAAGGACAGATGTGGAGACCTTTACACTTTACCTTAATAAAACGGACAATTTAGCAATCTGACCCCACCCAATTAATAATTCAGACAGATTCCGGTTCGTTAGACGAATTTTTTAACACAGAAATGAGAACGTGGTAATGATGAAATAACTTAGTCTAACACATTTTATCTGGAGTAACCGTTATTTTTAATGAGTGATTATTCAACAACCATGTGTACAGATAAAAACCTTTTGTATATTGCTTGAAACTTTAATACATTTTTTCTTTATGTTTTGTCTGTTTAGAACGTAATTATAACTTATGTAACTTAATGATTACTACTTACGACTAGACTGCCCAGCCTGCAATTCACTCACACATTTATACCTAATATTGATAAACCCCTCACCAGCTTAGAAAATTCCGTTTAACTCGGGGAACCGCACTATCGCGTTACCGGCCACGCACGTGGTTATTGTTCCACGTTTCCGAAAATGTTTGTCTTGAACTGTGTAACTCGAGTAGGTTGGCGAGTACCTTGACAACTGTTTTCACTGTCTCCTATTTAATAAAATTTTCACTGTGATGGTTTGATTAATCTCTTGGGTCCCGGTCGGTCTTGTTGAATGAATTACATTTTAGGAAAACTCGACCAACCGGGCCCGAAGCGAAACTGTAGTTGTCTGTAGTGGTGCTCTGTACCTCGTGGACTGTGTAGCGTCTCTGACTAATATAGACTGTGCAGCGTGCTTGCTTCCGCTGGCGGGAACGGCGGTTCACTGCCTTGTTCTTCGTCGTCGAAGCTTCGTCACAAGCTATGCATGTAGTTTTTGGAGCTAATACAGCATATGATCTCAGCTAGGCATTGGCTGACGTCATAAAAGGGGCAGGACTTAAGACATTATTTCCTGCTGTTCACGACCATGTGCTCGTGGAGTTGCTTGCTTTTAGCCATTTTGAGTTTTACAAGCGCGTGGGTCGGCGCCCATGCGTGGTGGACGCGTAGGTGCGCACTGCCACACTCTCGCATAGTTCTTGGAAATTCGTGGAGATGTAAATTCGTGGAGATGTAAATTCCTGGCTGCATTACTCAACAGCAAACTGCGTTTCGCTTTGTTACACCACTGTTTCTCAATATGTGTTCTGTTATAATGAAATGAATCGTTGTCGTAATATGAAATTTCCCAATGTTTAAATAAAACTCCGGCACAAAAACGAAATAAATAAATTGTAATACCCCATACCGTAAAAAAACAAAAGGACCCAAAATTGACCCGCTACAATACCCCCTCGATGAGAATTCTGCTGTTCACAACAGAAGAAATCTCATCGATAAACCCCGAAGAGGACCGGTGAGGAACTGGTGCCAACAACCCCCTTGTTCTTAATCTACATGGGTACACGACCCCCCTGGCTCAGCGACCATGGACTCATCTGAACGAGATCACTGGACTTCTCCGTTAGAGATCCCAACACCGAGAAATCGAACAGACTCGTACCACAGCACACCTCGCTTTCTAACATGCTACCCCCAAAATCCTCAATCCCTGGCTCAAAGTATTCCAGATCCTCTACCGATATGTTTCCCCTTGTATGCAAGCTGGGCTGCCTTTAGCAGATACTGGGCTCACACACACTCACATTACATGTTGACATAACACATTGTAAAATTAAAAAATTCTTTTAAAATTTATGAAAAATTCAAAAAAATTCAAAATAATATACTCAAAAAATTCTCTTCCTGGTTTTCTGTTTTCTACTTAAAATGCATTAATTTAAACCTTTCTCCTAATCTAAACACATCCTTAATCTAACATGTAATCACTTATAATCTAACAGTACAATGCCATACAATCAATCAAATAAAACAAACATGTTAAGTACACACATAATAAAATAATCATTACCTAAAATATTCATTCGCTGGCAGGCGAAAAATCCAGATTTTTTTTTTTTTTTTTCAAAAAATTAAAATTTCCAAAAATTTTGACATTCAAAAGAAAATTTAAATTTATTTAAATGTTTCCTTCATATTTAGACATTGTTTGAAAATTGGTTTAAATTGATTAAACAAACAAATAAAACTGACTTCCTACTATACAAGCTTAGTAGGTGTATGACCTCATCAGCTGATCGAAACTAGGTCAAGTTCAACACCCTTGACCTACATATGTTATGTATACTTTCTGAAACTACATTCAACATCAGTAATATCCTAATTTGGAACACAAAACAATACAATAAAACATTTAAAACTAACAAAATATTATTATAAACAATAGGCAATTGACATTTAAATTATTCACAATAAACAATTCTTAATTTTACATTATTTCCAAATTTTATCAAAATTCTGTCACTGGTTTAAAAAATGAAAATTTTATATTCTTTATCATAAATCTCTCTCTTTATTTAACAATTTCATTCTATATCTTTATGAAATTATAAACATTCCATTTTAATTTCAATTGAACTGTTACTAATTAACCATCAATTATTTATCATTTGATTCTATGCAATTCAAATTTATTATTAACCTTCCTGTTACATTATATTTCTGAGTACCTTTCTACTATGAATTTTCTATCTAACTCTTCATATTTCAATCATTGCTTAATCTGGGTGACACTGTATTATCTATACTTTCACTTGAATAGACATTTTAATATTACTCCCTTTCTTACTAACAACCACTATGAACCACTTATGACACCAATTTCTCATTTATAAATACCTTTCGCTAATTCCACTTACCTCTGGCACCGCTCATCGTTGTACTAGGATGTGTGTTCCCTACCTGGCTATACCCATACGAGCCAATGCCCCTCCAAAATATCGGCAAACACTCACTCAAACTACTCTATTCCCGCCACAACGCCGCACGCTGGTCTCTCGCCACGCCGCACGTTGCTCACACCTTACCACCTCACCCTTACTACAAAATATCATCAACAAATATGTTTAAATCTCATTCACATTACTCCTCTCTACATATACTCACTACCACTGTGTCCCTAAGTATCTAACACTATCTCTGTGTGTTCCCTGTATTTCAAAATTCTTATTCTCACTAATTCCCTTTAACTTTAATTCTACTTAACTCACCTGTCTTATTTCATTATCACCCAAAATCTGTTTTCCACATTTTACCTTGATATAACACTAGAAAATTCATCACTTCTCCCCTTATAATAATACACCTCAATTTGAACACATTATCTGTTTAATCATCTACCAATCATTATAGAATCTTAATTTCATAAAATCATTTAACTTCATTCTCAAACTTTCTTTTATATGACCTTAATTAAGTAATTATTTTTCAATTAGTTAATTCAATTATTTAACAGTTCACAATTATTTTCATCGCTTAATTAGTCTGTCAAGTTTTATAATTATTATTAATCTATACTGGTCAATTGCAAATTCAATTTAATTGATAATTAATGTTATCACTTTCTACTGTACATACACATTGTTTACATAACACATAGTACACTATAATGTAATACATACATACATTTAACATAATGACATCAACACATAAAAAAAAATATACAGTCCGATTTATTATTTATCATTACCCACAAATCGTTCCATAAGACAATGCACTTCAAAACCATATTATTCATATCATTAAATGTTCGTGAACAATAAACAATTACCCCATATCGTCAAACAATAGTCTAATCTTATGATTATACCAGTCGTTTACTATTGAATACACTATCTCGTGATTATCAATATAATTATTCTCTATCTTATCATATTCTTCTACCATATCATTTGAATTAATATGATTATTCCATATTATTCCCTCATATACCTGGTCACGCTCGAGTATGGTCCTGTCGCCGTTATTATATTCTGTTAAAATCAGGTGAGTTATATTATCATCATTAACCTTATCTACTGTTATCTCCGTTTCACTGTAAGGTAAGTACTCATTCTTATTATTACTTCTCTCTACGCATTCTTCATAATTTCTTTTTACTTTAAATATCTCTATTTCTCTCTTTCTCTCTCTCTCAAAACATTTCTCACCATCATACCAAGCTACACTCTCTCTGTCAAAATATTCAGGGGACACTAACTTATCATTACGGCACCACCTATGAAGTGCACAAAAAACCCAGGGAAATTTATTTACAGACCTATCGTCTTTCACATACTTACTTGAAGCCATTTCTTCACCCCCCACTACAACATTACGGGAAAAATCTACCACCTGCATCCACTCTACCTGTAAATTCTTTCTACTCTCTTTCTCTAATTCATCACACACAAACATCTTATTATCAACTTCAACATCTATACAATCATTTTCTAACACCATATTTTTATTTGTACTGTCATTGTTATTACTTGTAAACCCATTATTTAAATTATCATTTCCACTACTACTTACCCTGTCATCTTTGTTCGATTTTAATTTGTTTATTACTTTCTCATTTTCTAATTCTATTTCGCCTAACCGCGTCTCTATTTCCCTTAATCCTTTATCATAAATACAGCTTTGTTCCTGAATTTCTTTTTTCACTTCATCAAATTGCACGTCAAGATTATTTTGGATATTTCTAATTTCGTTTTTCTGTTCGCTAAATTTCTCATCCAGGTTACTAAATTTCTCATCTAGTTTACTAAATTGTTGGTTAAAAAACATCTGCATCATTTTTATTATTTCGTTATCTCGTACTTCCCCCATATTTAAAATTTATTTCTATAACACTTTTTATATATATAAAAAACCACTATTATTGTAAAATCATGTATACCTTACTAACACATACATAACCTATGTAAATATGTGTGTAACTGTCAATTTATGCAAAATAAATGTAAATGAAGAATTACCTTTGTGATAATTAATTATGTAATTGTGTTTGCTATTAAATATATAAATTTATCGATCTCTCACATGTATGTGTGTAATTAAATTTTATTTATTATTCTAATTATCTATACCAACGTGTTGGAACACAGTTTATATAGTGAATTCTATATAATTCAGGTGCAATAGATAATATGTATTCACTTGCTTTAATTGATTAATTTCATGCCGTGTGTGAAACAGCCATTTAAAAATTATGTATAACTATTCTGATTCTCATCAGCACATACGTGATATCACTTAATAGATTAACATTATCAATTCATTTACTTTATTTGAACACATGAAACTCTTAAAATCTATTTGTATTCCTTCAAATTTTAGGTTAATATTTGGGTTGCATTTGGTAATAATGAACGCAAATTTATGATCAACTTAAAGTACTAGTTTAATTATCATTCATAATACATTATAATTGTACATATGATACGTCGCTGTACCTGAAATACATACATATTTTATAATAACAAATACGTGTTTCAATATATGCTGAAAACAAAGAAAACATACATACATATATAAATCAAACAATATAACAATTCATATTACTTATTTGATGCGTTCATTAAACCCCAAATAAGCTTTTGTTAATACATTCATTAATTACTTTATTCAGATTTATTCATTACTTTTCTTAATAATTTTCTCAGGTGTGAATTCTTTGAAAGAAACCAGGTCAGTAGAAGTTACTAATTAGAAATAATTATAATAATGGTTACTTGGTTATTGAATATCCATTAGTTGTTGTTGAAGTCGAGTTCCAGAGATGAAGATGACTCGTAGACCCATTCCGTCGTATGCTGCTTTCTCACAATCACTTAACACTTACTCTTCCGGTCACTCGCGTAGGCGTTCGTATATGTGAATAATTCAAGTTCAGTGTTCAATAGAATGTTTCATCTTACTGTGTGTGCTGTGATTTCGTTTTAATGTTAATATACATGTCTAGTTCCACTTGTCGCTGCTTCATTAAACATTCGTATTGTTCATTAATTTGTTTAATGTTTCGTGTTCATTATGTTGTTAATAATGTGTAGTACACTATATTAAGTTCAACTGTTTTGTATATCGTTAAGTGATGATGTCTGTTGGTGTAACGGTCTGATTGTTCACGTTGTATAATTTTAACTCCGGACTCGAGTTAATATTCCGCACGATTAATGTACTCTTCTGAAATTTAAATAATACTAACTCCGAATGATTAGAATAAACTGTTGAAAGTTTATGATATACCGTCTCTCGCACTTGAAGTTAAAACTATTTGAA
The DNA here is from genome assembly GCA_034769895.1 of Magicicada septendecula. NCBI lineage: Eukaryota > Metazoa > Arthropoda > Insecta > Hemiptera > Cicadidae > Magicicada > Magicicada septendecula. The sequence continues at coordinate 16,601,258 of CM068375.1, read as the reverse complement.
AATTTGAGTGTAAAAACTGTCTGAAAACTTTAGTATCACTTGTTTAAAATTTTGAGTGTAAACTGTCTAAAAATTGAGTATCACTGACTGTCCCTGTCTTGGGCAGATAGTTTTTATTAATTCGTCCCTACTCAAAATTTTGTCTCTGGCGCGCTTCACGCCTACTTCATTTCGAGATTGGTCAGTTTTTAGCTTTCTTGGAAAATACTGTCCCACCATGTCAAGATTCTACGTCATAGTTCTCCCGATAGGTCCTTCGTTTCAGTTGCTATGGAAACACTCCTTACCACCAAATTTCTCGCTGGCTGAGGGCATCTGATAGGCTCTTACGTCTCCCCGATTTTTGCTCTGACGAACGTTGACCCGTTTCGACGAAACTATGGCTATTAGACACTTGTCGATCAATCTATTGTCTGAGTAAACTCTGTGTTTCTATAGATTCCCATTATCTGTACTTTCAGTCTTCCTGGCGCATTGTTCCAAGTTCTAACCCCTTTTTTCTGGCTATTAACAATTTTGAACATCTGCCGGCTGGTGAAGTCACCCCAACTTTCCCTTCGTAAATTCTTGTCTGTCAATTAGACAATAACTCCAGCTGCGTAACATGACTTTAGTCTTTGTCAGGCCTATCTTACTGTATTGTTTCTTAAGGTGCAGTGCATCCGTCCCATTGAAATATGTAGTTTCACTCGTTTTTGTCGTTTATCGTATACTGACGTAACATGGTCAACATCTGCTACAATTCTCGGTACGGGTGTGAATGTCCTCGCTTACTTTGTTACAGCTGCAGAGAGCAATAATTCTGGACGAAACTTTCCCTGTCATCTTACGCCACCAATTTCTATAGTTGGATCGAACGTAATGTGTTTCTATTGTCAAGTCAGCGACGCCTCACTGACATCTTCTCATTACTCCTTATTTATTGCGCCAACTATAAGTCGTTGACACTGCCTCATGTGAACGTACTCTGCCGAGGTGAAAATTTAAAATTTTCTGCTCGTTACATGTGCGATATCATTTTTATACATTCGTCATTACCACATCCTATTTTCTGTGTATTAAAATAGGTCTATCTCGTATAAAATTACAATTAAACGAAAATCCTGGCAGCGAGAGCCATTTGTAACAATAAAAAATAGAGGCCGAAAATATATTAAATACATCACATCCACTACCAGGACTTACCTGTTACATTTACGCTTACCTGCTGCAGAAATTTTATCAGAAGCCCAGAGTCACCACCTATATCTTTTAAGGACAGATATGGAGACCTTTACACTTTACCTTAATAAAACGGACAATTTAGCAATCTGACCCCACCCAATTAATAATTCAGACAGATTCCGGTTCGTTAGACGAATTTTTTAACACAGAAATGAGAACGTGGTAATGATGAAATAACTTAGTCTAACACATTTTATCTGGAGTAACCGTTATTTTTAATGAGTGATTATTCAACAACCATGTGTACAGATAAAAACCTTTTGTATATTGCTTGAAACTTTAATACATTTTTTCTTTATGTTTTGTCTGTTTAGAACGTAATTATAACTTATGTAACTTAATGATTACTACTTACGACTAGACTGCCCAGCCTGCAATTCACTCACACATTTATACCTAATATTGATAAACCCCTCACCAGCTTAGAAAATTCCGTTTAACTCGGGGAACCACACTATCGCGTTACCGGCCACACACGTGGTTATTGTTCCACGTTTCCGAAAATGTTTGTCTTGAACTGTTTTCACTGTCTCCTATTTAATAAAATTTTCACTGTGATGGTTTGATTAATCTCTTGGGTCCCGGTCGGTCTTGTTGAATGAATTACATTTTAGGAAAACTCGACCAACCGGGCCCGAAGCGAAACTGTAGTTGTCTGTAGTGGTGCTCTGTACCTCGTGGACTGTGTAGCGTCTCTGACTAATATAGACTGTGCAGCGTGCTTGCTTCCGCTGGCGGGAACGGCGGTTCACTGCCTTGTTCTTCGTCATCGAAGCTTCGTCACAAGCTATGCATGTAGTTTTTGGAGCTAATACAGCATATGATCTCAGCTAGGCATTGGCTGACGTCATAAAAGGGGCAGGACTTAAGACATTATTTCCTGCTGTTCACGACCATGTGCTCGTGGAGTTGCTTGCTTTTAGCCATTTTGAGTTTTACAAGCGCGTGGGTCGGCGCCCATGCGTGGTGGACGCGTAGGTGCGCACTGCCACACTTTCGCATAGTTCTTGGAAATTCGTGGAGATGTAAATTCCTGGCTGCATTACTCAACAGCAAACTGCGTTTCGCTTTGTTACACCACTGTTTCTCAATATGTGTTCTGTTATAATGAAATGAATCGTTGTCGTAATATGAAATTTCCCAATGTTTAAATAAAACTCCGGCACAAAAGAAATAAATAAATTGTAATACCCCATACCGTAAAAAAACAAAAGGACCCAAAATTGACCCGCTACACTTCAGTGATTCTTTTTTTCATAGTATAGGGTCCTTCCAAGTTAGTTTGCAACTTAGATGAGTGACCACGACGGTGCTTTGGGTTGAATAACCAGACCTGATCTCCTTCTTGGAAACCCACACTATTGCTGCGAATGTCATACCGAGTTTTCTTTTTATTACTGGCAATCTTCAACCATCCTCTTATCGTGCGATTCATCTCTCGCAGTTGGTTTTCTAATTGTGAGGAATAGTTCTGTGGCTCTTGGGACTGAGTCTCAGGTGATCCAAACATCAAGCCCCCAGGAAGATGAATCTCCCGCCTAAACACCAATTTTGCTGGACTCATGCCTGTTGTATCGTGCACTGATAATGTATATGCCATGAGGAATAGTGGTACACATTGGACCCAGTCTGTTTGGTTCTCGTCAACAGTCTTCGAAAGATGCTGCGCAAGTGTCCTATTAAATCTCTCAACCATCCTGTCTGACTGAGGATGCAGAGGCGTTGTTCTGGTCTTTCGAATTTCGAGTAGACGGCATAATTCTTTAAACACTCCTGATTCGAAATTTCTCCCTTGATCCGTATGGATTTCCATAGGGGCTCCATAACAGAAACAGAAGTTGTGAACTAACTCCTTTGCCACAGTGGTAACCTCCTGATTTGGAATTGCGTAGGCATCCACCCACTTAGTAAAGTAGTCCCCTACAACCATGATATACCGGTTTCCATCATCAGTAACTGGGAATGGTCCAGCAATGTCTATGGCAATTCTCTTGAAAGGCAATCCAACCTTATACTGTCTCATTTTCCCCTGCTTCTGGTTTGTGGGCCATTGCTTGCAGCACATATTTCACATGTCTGAACCCATTCCTCTACGTCGTGGTGAAGATGAAGCCAATAGAATCGCTTCCGTATTGTGTCAAGGGTTTTGTTAACGCCAAGATGCTCTCCAGACGTCCCATCATGCATCTCCTTCAAAACAGACTGCACTTAACTTCGGGGAACTATCAACTGCATGACCATGTCTCATCCATCTGCACTTTCTTAAGCCCTTTTTAGCAATCCGTTCTCTGAGGTAAGGGATTCCCATTGTGCCCAGTAGCCCTTCAGCACCATGGCAGATTCTTGCCAATCTGGGCGGTGACCTTCCTCTTCTGCTTACAGTGATGACTTGAACATGTTCGCTGGTGTTTTGTTCTTCCTTTCTGTGGCAATGTCGACAGTCTTCCGGGCACGGTCTACGTGATAAGCAATCTGCTTTACCATGCAGGTGCCCTCGCCAATGTTGCACCTTGAAGTTGAAGACGTTCGAGCCACCGTGCCAACTGCCCTTCCGGATTTTTGAATCTCAAGAGCCATGCAAGCGTGGCATGGTCGGTGCGTAGTGGAAACTCCCTTCCATAGAGGTATTTTTGGAAGTGCTCCAAAGCTCGGACAATTGCCAACAACTCTCCCCTTGTAATGCAGTAATTTCTCTCTGGTTTAGAAAGCGTCTTGCTGTAATACACTATTACTCATTTATCACTATTTTGCACTTGAGACAAAACTGCTCCTAGACCAGTATTGCTTGCATCTGTGTCTACGATGTACTTCCCTTCGGAAGCTGGGAAAGCAAGAGCATAATGCAATTTTCAAAGTCCTAAATGCTTGATCACACTCTCTCGACCACTGGAAGTTTCATTTATTTTCTGTTAGCTCATGTAGTGGTTTAGCGATACTAGCGAAGCCTTTCACAAAACGTCGGTAAGATGAGCATAACCCCAGGAAACTCCGAACTTCGTGTTTACTCTTCGGAACTGGGCAGTCTCTTACGGTGTCTACTTTATTAGGATCCATGCTAACACCCGCTGCCGAAACCAGATGGCCCAGATACTGTACTTCCTTCTGGAATAGAGAACACTTCTTCGGGCTCAGCTTCAGTTGTGCACCGTGAATTCTAGTTAGAACCTCCTTAAGGTTTTCCAAATGGTCTTCCCGATCACTATGACATCGTCTAAGTAAACAAGGCAAGTTTTCCACGTCAGGCCTCGGAGTACCAGGTCCATCAATCTTTCAAATGTTGCCGGTGCATTACAGAGTCCAAATGGCATGACATTAAATTGGAATAAGCCACTTGGGGTAAAGAAAGCGGTCTTTTCCTTGTCTTCTTGATGAAGACCCACTTGCCAATATCCACTCTTCAGGTCCAATGTGGAAAACCACTGTGCTCCGGACGTGTCGAGTGTATCGTCAATGCGAGGTAATGGGTAGCAGTCTTTCTTTGTAACATCATTTAATCTCCAGTAGTCTACGCAGAAACGCAATCCACCATCCTTCTTCGCTACCAGTACTACAGGAGAAGACCAAGCACTTGACGAAGGTTCAATTACTCCCTCTGTCAACTTGTCCTGTACTAACCGAGACATTTTCTCTTGTTTAGATAATGGAAGCCTTCGAGGAGGTTGGCGTATTGGTGTTGTGTCCCCGGTATTGATGCGATGTTGCAGGAGAGAGGTTCTTCTCAGTGACCGTTCCCGTACTGCAAAACAATCTTTGAATTTGTGTAAAAACTGTCTGAGTTCTTTTACCTCACCACTTGAGAGGTTGTTAGAAGATCTGTTCAATAATTCCTGCAGTTCCTCTGGTAATTTGGAAGTATCCGAAGCACAACTGGATCTTCGTTGCATCATTCCAGCTACCCAGGCCACAGGAGTCAGTTTGCCTAGGAGCGTATTGCTTTTTAAAGTGACAGCTTGATCCAAAATATTCCAAAATAAACTTCTGGCAATTAGTATGCCCGGTGTGCTGACTACCTGGGGTTCAAATATAGAGCACTGGTTGCCCCTAGTATCTACCTCGGTTCTAACCATGATGATCTTTTCAGAGTTTGGCGGAACAGTTACGGCCACTTGGTTTATGATGTCCGTCAATTTTTCTAAAGTAGTCATTGTGGAGAGCATTACCTCTTCTCCGATTCTCAAGACATGTTTTTGAAGTCGACTGTAAATCCGTATGCGTTCATAACATCCACACCAAGAATTTGCTTCAGCCACAATGTCTGCAACAAGTACTTGATGATTAACCTCAAATCGACCGAGATGTAGGTGTATCTCCACTTTTCCAAACACTTTTACAGGCCTCCAGTAACTGTTCGTAAGCTGCAAGAGCACCAGATTTGCTTGAGAGCTTTCACTACGTTGGGCCGCACAATGGAAACTGTTGCGCCTGTGTCAACTGTAATTGAGGTTGGCCTTTCTTGAACAAATCCGGTAACCACCAAGCTCCCGCTGTTTTTCTGAAGTGTAGAAATTGCGTATTCTCTAGGGGCTTCGTTCCTCCAGTTAGTCAGCACACATCCTGTTGTACCGACTATTGCTTGTTTCCCTGCTGCTGAATTCTAACCCGACAATCTCGTTGTAGATGTACAGGTTTCCCACATCTATAACATTTTGGTCTTCCATCCTTTCCTATTTTATTCTGTGGCGCCGACTGTCGAATCTCTATTCCTTGTTCTTGTTCCACATCGTCTGTGCCGTCGCAATCTTTTAGCGTACGCACTTTATGGTTTGTCCAAATTTAGCGGCCTCAAATTACAAAGCATGTACCAGGGCGTCTGCACTGTTCTGGTGTCTTGCCATTCGTAACACTTGCTGTAGATCGTTATCTCGGACACTGGCAGTAAATGTCTGCATCGCAAAACTCATCCAAAAATCTTCTGGCGCTTCAGGATAGGCTAGTCTATTTAGTCTGTCAATACTTACTTCAAACTCTTAAAGGCTTCCCCCAAAATGCCGTCGCCTTGCTCGCAACTGGGTGGAGTACACCCAGTCGCGAATGTTTATCGTAATTCCAGAGCTTTTATCAACTCGGCATAGATGTTCTGGCTGTCAGGTGGCACTTTATATCGTAGTTCTGCCGCGGGTCCCTTTAATGGTAGAACGAGTGAAACTGCCTCGTCTTTCTCTGTCCAATTATTTGCACATGCAGCAGCTTCAAATTGGTGGAGCTATTGCCGAGTGACTGCTTCCGTCAAAGGTTGAAGCTTTGACATGAACTGTCCCTACTGCAGGTAAAGTGATTTTCTCTATTAACTTATTTTCTGTGTCTTTTTCTGTCTTTATCATTGGTACAGTCTGTTCAGAAAATTGTTTTGTTTGAATCTTTAGGCACTGATCAACTTCACTTTTAATTTGTTCTCATATGTTTGCCATTGAGTTTTCTACTGCAGATATTTTTGTTAACATAGCTTCTTCTACAGTCAGAACAGATTTTTCTACTCAGCTATTTTATTTGACATGGATTCTCCTACATCAGACATTTTTGTAGACATCGAGTCTTCAACACTCGAGACAAATTTTTCTACTTCAGCCATTTTTAATGACTTTGATTCTTGTACCTCTGATATTTTAGTAACTTGTTTATTAAGCTCACCTTGTAGGAGACCCAACTCTGCAGCGGTTTGTTCTTGTGTCTGCTTTTGCTCCTGTATTAACTCCTTGATGTCTTCTGTTTCACGTTTCCATTCCTCTGCCTCCTGCTTATGTTCTTCTTTTTGTCTTTCTTCAGATTCTAAAATAAGTACTTTTTGTCTTTCTTCTGTTTCCAGCATTAGTGCTTTCTGACGTCCTCAGCCTCTTCTCTTTCCTGCCTGCGTTTTTCATCCTGTCATTTATCTGCCTGTTCCGCCTCCTGCCTGCGTTCTTCTGTCTCTTCCCGTGTCTGCCGCAGCAGCGTTTGGAAAGCTTCCATCATCTGACCGGCATCCATTGTTTACCGATTAATTATAAATTACACAGTCCTGTATAGGTGTCTACTGTTAACGGTTCTATCCCATTTCTGACACCACTGTTACGACGGTCTACTTGATCGTCGTAGGTACAGTGGAAAACAAAATACAAGACACCAATTAAGTCACTAATCACCAGCTTTAATTTTCACAGTTAAACAGTTCGTAATTAACAACACAGTCTCTTACAACAAATCAAATAAAAATTGTTCACACGTAATAAAATGTCAACTAATCTAAAACACAATTTTATTCTTCGTATTGTTTAAATTAGCAGCCATCCTTACTATTTCTTTTATGAATTTGCTAACTGCTATAATTTTTTTATTGTTCGACTAAGCTTTTCGTCAATACTGACATCTTCAGGTCTTAAACAACGTCTATCAACTGTACGTTGTAGGCGTTTATACTTTAGGCCCCTCCCCTTATGTCATCGCCCCTCCTATTGGTTCTAGCTGCTACCGCTCTTCACGGGAACTTTGTCTACCTTTTTCCGTTAGGCATTTTTCTAACGTCCGTCAAATTGTTTTAAGAATCTCCCGTTAATTTCTTCATTCTTGACTTATAATTTTTTTTTGTAACCTTTTACATTTCGTCATTTTTTAGTGTGTTATTCTTATTATTTTAATTTATTTTTGTTTATTGTTTAATATAAAATAAAATATTTCTTCATTTGTAAAATCCACTTTTATATTCATTAATTTATTTTTATCTTCTTTTTTAACTTTAAGTATTTCTAGTTCTTCTATTAGTTTTCTTTTTTGCGGATTGTTTTCTATCTTGATTATTTCCATATTTTCATTGGGATTTATGAATTTATGGCCTGATTCATTGAAATGTCTTGCATATAGTGAGTTCGTTACTCTAACCCCTTCTCCTTTTGCGTGTTCATTCATTCGAATTTTAAATTTTCTTCCAGTTTCGCCCAGGTATATCTTATTACATTCCCCACATTTTAAATTGTATACGCCGCTTTTTTCTGTTAATGGAATTTCTTCTGTTTTAGCATTTTTTATATATTCGAATACATTTTTCGTTTTCTTTATTCCTATCTGTATTTCATATTTTTCGAAGCATTTTTGTAACATTTTTGTTTGATATCCTATGTATGTTATTGCTCCTTTATATTTCTTTTCTTCATTTGTTTTTTCTTTTTTGTTCTTTTCTATTTCTTTATTTTCCTCTATTTTCTTAACTATTCTATTAATTATTTTAGGGTTGTAATTATTATTTTTTGCTATTTGTTGTATTTTCTTTAATTCTATAGAGCTATAAATTATCTAGAAAATGAGAACTCAAACAAAAAGAATTAAAGAAAATACAACAAATAGCAAAAAATAATAATTACAACCCTAAAATAATTAATAGAATAGTTAAGAAAATAGAGGAAAATAAAGAAATAGAAAATAACAAAAAAGAAAAAACAAATGAAGAAAAGAAATATAAAGGAGCAATAACATACATAGGATATCAAACAAAAATGTTTCGAAAAATCTGAAATACAGATAGGAATAAAGAAAACGAAAAATGTATTCGAATATATAAAAAATGATAAAACAGAAGAAATTCCATTAACAGAAAAAAGCGGCGTATACAAATTAAAATGTGTGGGAATGTAATAAGATATATCTGGGCGAAACTGGAAGAAAATTTAAAATTAGAATGAATGAACACGCAAAAGGAGAAGGGGTTAGAGTAACGAACTCACTATATGCAAGACATTTCAACGAATCAGGCCATAAATTCATAAATCCCAATGAAAATATGGAAATAATCAAAATAGAAAACAATCCGCAAAAAAGAAAATTAATAGAAGAACTATAAATACTTAAAGTTAAAAAAGAAGATACAAATAAATTAATGAATATAAAAGTGGATTTTACAAATGAAGAAATATTTTATTATATATTAAACAATAAACAAAAATAAATTAAAATAATAAGAATAACACACTAAAAAATGACGAAATGTAAAAGGTTACAAAAAAAAAATTATAAGTCAAGAATGAAGAAATTAACGGGAGATTCTTAAAACAATTTGACGGACGTTAGAAAAATGCCTAACGGAAAAAGGTAGACAAAGTTCCCGTGTAGAGCGGTAGCAGCTAGAACCGATAGGAGGGGCGATGACATAAGGGGAGGGGCCTAAAGTATAAAAGCCTACAACGTACAGTTGATAGACGTTGTTTAAGACCTGAAGATGTCAGTAATGACGAAAAGCTTAGTCGAACAATAAAAAAATTATAGCAGTTAGCAAATTCATAAAAGAAATAGTAAAACACAATTGTATTACAATTATACCGCCCGATTATAAATCACAACACTTCACTATTAACCACTTGAACGCACAGAGTAATATTGCGTGTAATCGCCGACAATAACTGAACTGAGCGTCCCTGAGTAATTGTATTTATAGCTCGCCAACAATCTAGACGATTCCACATACTACGTGTTACCTCTAAACTACGATGTAATTGATTGCGGCCTTGACACAGTGTGAGCGGCCGCGTGAATTCTGGCACCGTCTAGCAAATGTGTCGAGAAGCACGTATGCCACACATGCATTACATTCCGGATCCCTCTGGAACATTCGATAAACACATAGATTGTTCTGTGATGTCGCAACATTATTATTTAGTCTTTTGATATTATAATATGTGAACTTTTATTATTATTATTTTGTTGACTCTCTGCGAGTTGCTGATAAGACTATCATTTATTGCTTTTCATGTATTTGTTTATAATTAGCCTGCTGTCAATTGTTTGGGTGGCCAAAACGTCTTGTTTATTTTTTTCTATGATGGCAATAGTCCGTAATTGGAAATGTCTACAATCCATCACAGCCATCTTTTAAAGAAGCAGCCGATTCATGTGCATTTCCACTGTTAGCTCTTTAAAGTGATAGGAAACATCCTGGGTGTCTTATAAGAAAATTTGAGGCTTCGATGAAGAATGAACATGTAGTGAGGCACATTAGTCTCTGAAGGTAAGATGGCTAGGGTAAGGTTGTGTTTAGAGGACACACTGATAGAAGGACAATAGGAATTCCAAGAACGATGAATTTATTGGAGTATTTATGGTTAAGAAAAGAGAAGTCCAAGGCAATGTTGGTTGCAGGGTGTGGAAACAGTCTTGAGAAGACGCATATCATGAACTGGAAAGAGGCGCCCAAGGACAGAAATAGATGAAGGCAAAAGGAATGGAAGCTCACCTTGAGCTGTGGTGATCAAAGAGTTGAATGGTAGATTGGCCCGTAACATGATCTCTTGCGTGGTAACCAAGCAACTACAACTAGTTTCTGCATGGCAGCTGATCACTGCTTCTCGCCCACCATTCCATATCAACATAGATGTGAGTAGTCGACCAACATGTATGAGACATTACTTAGCAATTTCTCATGTCAGTATTTCTGCACTGAGGAGATAGATAACATGATGTGGTTACATGATGCTTTGCACACGCATATATGAGTGGCAGATTACACAATGTTCTCAATGTTTCCAGAGATCCAGGCCAGTCTTGTCGTGTATACATCACACAGGCAAAGTATAAAGTGCTATTTCCAAAGAAGACCATTTTGAATTAGCTATTCACTGTGCGTTATTGAGATGCTGTTGTGTGTTTTATGTTGATTTAATGTAAAGTTACTGTTGTGCATTATTTTGCAGACATCTGTAATTAGTGACTATGTTATACTACAATATCGTCCCAAGTTCGGGGGCCAATTGTTATACTACAATATCGTCCCAAGTTCGGGGGCCAATTGTTATACTACAGTCGTCCCAAGTTCGGGGGCCAATTGTTATACTACAATATCGTCCCAAGTTCGGGGGTCAATTGTTATACTACAATCGTCCCAAGTTCGGGCGCCATTTGTTATACTACAATCGTCCCAAGTTCGGGGGCCAATTGTTATACTACAATTGTCCCTAGCTCAGGGGCCAATTGTTATACAGTAATCCCTTAACATTCGCGAGGGTTACGTTCGCAGAAACCTCCGCGAATGTTGAGACTATCTTCCCGTGTATAAAAGGGGGTTAGGTTCTGTAAAATTTTAATTGAAACGAAAAAAATATGTACGTACTATGTCTATTAAGCAGTAATATTAACATACATAGATATTGATTATACTGTACTTTATACATATTGAAAGTTAAAGTGTATTTGCTAGTTGATGGTTGAAAATATTTTGTGATCTGTGATTGTTTGACAGAACAATTATACATTTCAGTATAAGGAAGGGTCGCTGCCTCGATTTCTCTTTTAAATTTAAGGCTTCTCACCAGTGAAGGGTCGTTTTCTATGGCTTTCTCAACAAGCTGTTGTTGGAGCTTTAAAATTTCTCCAATAACTTTTGAAGAAAATATTTTACCTGCAATAAAAAATGTTAAGTTGTAGAAACTTAAAACAATTACAAAACCTTTACAGAAAAAAAAGAAAAACTTTTACCTTCAGTTTCCGGATTCTCGGTCTCATCTTCAGTGTTGTTGTCGGTCTCTAAGACGTTTTCTTCAATGATCTCTATTAGTTCTTCTTCAGTAAGACCATTCTCTTGAGATTTTATTAATTCTTCAACATCATCTCGCGTCATATCATCGAAACCATCACCTCCGACCTGATGAGCCAGTTCCACAATCTCTTCAACTTGTTTGGAAATTAAAGGCATCTGGTTTTCCTTTTGTACCACTTGAGGCCAAAGATTTCGCCAACAAGCATTAATTGAACTTTCTTTCAATTCCATCAATGATGCATCGATTTCGGCAATACAATTTGCTATGTTGAATGTTTTCCAACTATATGTTACTGTAGCTTCTGAATTTTCTTCGTTGGAGTTCAAAATTCGTTTTAAACATCTTCTTGTGTAGTAGCCTTTGAACGTAGCTATAATTCCTTGATCTAGCGGTTGGATTAGCGACGTCGTATTCGGGGGTAGAAAAACCACTTCAACATTGGGATGGGCCTCTTTTAAACTAAATGGATGACAAGATGCATTATCAACTCTGAGGAGAACTTTGAAACCAAGGTTTTTATATGAGAGGTATTTTTCCACCTCATGAATGAAGCAGTCATTAAACCATTCCAGAAACAATGCACTAGTTACCCATGCTTTCTTATTTGATTTCCAGAAAACAGGCAACTCGTTTTTATTTTTGTCTTTGAGAGGACGAGGATTTTGTGATCTATAAATCAGCATCGGCTTTACCTTAAAATCGCCTGATGCGTTGGCACATAACAGAAGAGAAACTCGGTCTTTTGCGGCCTTGAAACTAAGAGCTGAACGTTCTGTTTTGGACAGAAAAGTTCTACTCAGCATTTTCTTCCAGAACAACCCTGTCTCGTCAGCGTTGAACACTTGTTCTGGATGATATCCTCCAGTTTCAATAATTTTAGCAAGTTCTTCCGGAAATTTTTTAGCACTTACATGATCTGCGGAAGCCAATTTGCCACCTAACTTAATGTTGTGCAAACTATGCCTATGTTTGAAATTGTCAAACCAACCTTTACTCACCTGGAAGTTAAACGATGATTCAGAAGGATCCAGGTTGATAAGGTCATATATTTTTTTAGCTTTGGCCCTTATCAAAGCTGAACTTAGCGGAAGTTTCTTCTGGTTCATATCTTCTATCCAGACACTTAACGCTTTTTCAGTTTCTTCCAAACACTTGTTCCGCACTTGAGATACGGTTTTTGCACTGATTGGAGCACTTGCTGCAACACTGTCTCTTATAGCCTTTTCATTTTTTTAATAGATCTAACACTAGACTTGTTAATATCAAAAAAGCGACCTACAGCAGATGCACTTTCTCGTACTCGTAGCCTATCTAATATTTTAATTTTTTCGGAAAGGTGCAAAACCTTTTTCACTCTTTTCACTGGAGGCGGCATCACGAACCTTTTGTCACTCACGCTTACTAACAAGTGAGAGAAATGTAAACAGAGGGGTATATAAACCGTAGTCTAGTCTATTTTCTCAGAATTGTTTACACAATGTGTGAGGTACGGAGTCAGCCGGAATTCTCGGAATCGGCTACACAAAGAAAGTCTACTCATACCCCTTAAACAATTTTATTTACGTATTTTGCAGGTGGTCTTAATGTTTTTTGTAAGCTTGATTAGTACAGTATTATAATATTCTAATGAAAAAAAAATCAATTTAATACAATATTTTTTTTAATCCGCGAATAACCAAGTTGCGTATACGCGAATGTTAAATTTTTTTCTCATTAGTAGGTTCGCGAATAGTTAAGTTTCGCGAATGTTAAATCCGCGAATGTTAAGGGATTACTGTATTACAATTTTATGCTTTAATAAAACTTACCCAGTTTCTAAAATTACCTTCGGGTTCCAATCCAGGGTTCTACAGACGAACAAGTTGCAGAAGGATTATTTTGGTTTAAGTGCGAAATAATTACGCTAACACAGTCTTTCTGATTCTAACAAATTATTTCTTTTTTATTAAGCAAGATATATTTTACTTTACGTTGTTATTCAATGTTATTTATATAACAAAATATAAAAATAAAACTTTTACAAGTGAATTTGGGTTATTGTAACGTAAGTCATATGGTTTGGTTAAGTGATGTTACACTCTATCTTCATACTTTTCATAGGACAGACCATAATCGGTTAAAACTACTTTCCTTAACTAATTTGTTTCTTAAACTTCTATTAAACGAACCAGTACGTAATTTGTCCCCACACACACACATTCGTTCTTTTACATTGACATTCTATTAAACCCCACTTTGAGATCTCATGACTTAGTGAAACATCTGCAAATATAAATTGTAATGTAGTTAAAAATTCTGAATTAAAATTGATTATAGGGCACTCATCCTGGTTGTTGATCTGATCCCACTGATGATGCACTTGTTTTACCCTGCACTTCGAAAGTCAATTGAAGCTCGTTAAAGTGATTTTGTCTTTTGACTGGCGCTAAGTTTTTGCTGGTTACTAAAACCACGTTTTTTCACATTTCACTTTTAATAATTGTGTCGGCTGACGTAACTTGCTCGCGAGCACTGATTTGGTTTTGAGTTAGTTGACCGCGAGGTCAGAGATACGAGTTGACTGACGGTTAATCTGGCGTTAGGGTACTGACTACCAGGGGTGAGGCTGGTCACGTGATCGCCAGTACGAGCTCCGATTGGTAATTTTGAAATGTTCTGGAAGGTAAGCCAGAGCGAATTCTGCAACATTTTGCCGCCTGATGAAATCCGCACGTTGACTTTTGGTTTTCCGTGATTCACGGGGTAGCACGAGCTGTATGTAGTTACGTAATATGTCTGGACTATCTGGCTCCAGAGACAAAACACAGACATGGTGTTTTGTAATAATATTGTAGGTAGTTGGTTATAACGAGGTACCCCAAAGGTGAACACTGACTGCTTTGAAATTATTTTCAATTATTAAAATTTATCCCCGTCCCAGATATGTCTTATTACAACTAGCATTATTTGTTATGACAGCATTAATCAGGTGAGATGTTAAGTGGTTGTTCAGTGTGTGTTTGACATGAAAAATTGTTCTGAACGAGTGGGTACTGTTGTTTGTTTATCTAAACTATCATTAAAGTTGTAATTACCAATTCCTCTGGTATCCTATTGTTCTGTTTCCACTATTAAAACATGACTGTCTGTGTGACCATCATAGCAAATTATAAATAAATAAGTAATAAACACTGGACATGAATTCCCAGATATAACCAACGTGACACTAATAAAACACATACCACACAAAGGCACCATAATGAGCATTTGGGAAAATTTACAAACATAAAACACAAAACAAACTAATACCTGAACAAATGCAAATCAATACAAAACATGACACAATTTTCAAAGCACTCAACATCGAAAATACACAAAATACTAATACATACACCATAATCGCACACAATAATACCAATTTAAAGTACCAGAGACCAACAGGAAACCACAATAACAACCGGCCAACACACAAGTACGTCACCAGATTCAAAATCACGAAGGCTGAGGATGGGAACACAATGGTTCCCGAAACATGTTCCTAATAAGGAAAAAAATATCTTGAGGTAAATTCATTATAAATATTAAATAAATATGTAGTATAAATAAATTATATACAATAAATCAAAATGTCTGTATATTGTTTAAATGATGCTTAATGATACAAAATGTGTGTCAGATGTATATGATAAGTTATATTTTTGTTAAGTATGTATTTCTCATATTCAATAAAGTGACATTATGTAAATTTTTACTTCTGTGTATACCAATACACATTGGAGACAAAGAAAATTTTGAAACCTTTCTTCAGAGTAATTGCTCTACAATCCTAGATTGTTTAGTGTATTAACGTGTTTTGTATAATCATAGTTTTGTTTAATGATTCAATTATCATTTGTAGGTCATTGCTGGAAACTACAAAACCCTATCTTGTCAACACATTACGCATGCCTGCCGCTCAGACATTGCTTTTGTTCTGCCGTGAACTGCATACAAATGCTAACTTTACAAGGTAAAGTACTCTTTCTTGTAAATAGCAAATCCAATTACATTTCTATAGTGGAGACAGTGTTAACCGAGATCAAGCATCGCAATTAGCTGATGCTTAACACTGTATGAGGTGTAGATAATTTTATTTATTTTCTTATGAAATTCTGTTTTTGTGTCATAAAAATTAGAAGTAAAATTCCAAGAAAATATTTAAATGTAAAAATTTTTGTAGTTGGAACTATTATAGATTTCAAATACTGAAAACAGTGTTGCGCCCCACTATAGAAAAAAATTTTCTGATTAGCGCTTTCAAGCTTCACAACTCATTATCAGATCAGAAATATACAGTAATGGAACGACCTTCTGGCTGTTAACTTACTGGCGGGTTCAGTCCCCCGTGTTGGTATTTGGTATGTTGGTATTCCCTTGCCACTACAGAAATTATAGTTGCAAAATACAATTATGTAAGTTAGAAAATAAGTTAAAGTAGTTGATTCATTGATACTATTCTACTGTTTATTAATAGGCAGAAGTTGCTTATTTTAAAAACGCTGTAATAAAACTAACTTATAAATGATTTTGTTTAATAATTTGTTTGAATCTTCTGAAGAATATAACGTATCAGATTTAACGCTAGTTGCTCTTTCTTATTGTGGCCAGTTACTTAATGAATGACCCTCATATTGTGCAGAGGGTCCACGAACTTACCAATTCAGTAAGTTGTCAATTAACACGCCTGTTTAAGAAAAACAATGGTGGTTTAAAATATTTCAGATCTACAAACAGCTTCATTGGTTGGTGAGAAATGATGAAACACCTTACAATGTTTTGATAAGTTTATTGGCATGGTAAGTTCTTACGTATAAGTTTTAAATGTAATGAGGTCAGTATGCTCTAACCTAACCTTATTTTAAATCCTTAGTTTAGTAGTAACCATGAATTAACAGATGATGAAGGTGTAATGAAGGTTGTTCAGTTATTAGACACAATTTTAAAAGATTTATGTCAACTTTTTGACAGAATTCATTGTTATCTTCAAGACCCAGATTAGGGCAATACAAAAATAGCACAGGTGTTTTTGTGCGATGTGTTCAGGTAGATTGTTTCTGATCATTTCTCAGAAACTACTGTCTTCAATCTGGCTTTTCTATCATTTGGAAAACTTATTTTATCTGTAAAAGTGGCAGCAATGAGTATTTGGGTAATGGATACTCTTGTGTATACCAAAGACCAGCTGTATACAAATAAGACATTAAAAAAAGAAACACTGAAAAAGTAGTACTATTTTTAACTTAAGTACTTTTATAGATGAAATTACTATAAATTTTAATCAACTTGGAATGAAAGTACGTAGAAACTCATTGGAGTGCTAGTGATAACAGAACAGTTATTATTTATTATGGAGTAATGAATCTGGCTGTGAATACCACAACTAGCGGCTGGGGACACATTGTACTAGCCATGCAACTGTCACACTAAACAAAAGCCATACAGTATGCTTTGGTCCTTTACGGACTGTTGAGCAGAGGTTTATTATTTTTTTATGTAGTAGTGAATGGCAAAATTATTTCTTTGTGAAGGATAGTAGTGCTTACATAGGTTATGATAGTAACTCACATCATCATTACCAGGATGTCAAAGATAAGATAGATTCAAAATTGATCCTTCGGATGAGCAAAAGAGTAAGGAGCAATAAAATAGATCCTGTTGTTGTTGTTGCTATGAACTTATGAAAAGTTGTTCCATCTTGCTCTTGGCGTTCCAATAAAGTCTAGCTAGATCGGGCTTTCGTTGGTAGGTAGGGTTGAGTCCAGTGGTCAGCATCATAGTAGAATTTGGGGCATGACAGATGGCGCGGCGCATTCTCTTGACTGGTGGATCTTCATTCGTGCTGCAGGACAGTTGTGGCTGGTCATTAATCTGAAAGTTATCAGAATTTGCTTCTGAGGTTTTCCCTTATTGATTTTCGATTGTTCGCAAATTGTCTTGTTGATACATCCTCTTCATTCACTTTTTTAAATATTATATGTATACACACCTTTCACTAGTGAACAAACTTACTTTTGGTTTTTTGTCCCAAACGTTTCGACGTGGTGTCCGTCTTCCTCAGTGGGATTTGAAATACAGAATGTCTGTACAAAGTAACCGTTATGGGTTGTAGGTGTGTATGGTGGGGGTTGCTGGTGGGAGGGAATTGGCGCTGGGATTCAAAGTGTGTGTATGAACAAGTGTATCAAAAAGTATATTGTGATTTATAGTGCAATTGGTCATTTAATATGTTGTTTGGTTGTAGTGTGTGATGTCTGTATATTTCATATGGTTCTGCTGTGTTTAGTTTTAAACACATTTACAAAATGAAAACCACGGTTACACAAACATAGAACACAACATGGAAATACTACACTACTTACCCAAAAGTAGAAAACTAAACACAGCAGAACAATATGAAATATACAGACATCACACACTACAACCAAACAACATATTAAATGACCAATTACACTATAGATCACATATTCTTTTTGATACACTTGTTCATACACACACTTTGAATCCCAGCGCCAATTCCCTCCCACCAGCAACCCCCACCACACACACCTACAACCCATAACATTTACTTTGTACAGACATTCTGTATTTCAAATCCCACTGAGGAAGACGGACACCACGTTGAAACGTTTGGGACAAAAAACTAAAAGTAAGTTTGTTCACTAGTGAAAGGTGTGTGTATATATATAATGTTCGCAAATGTTCTCCTTTTGCCAGTTCTGCTGCTTCTTTTTTATGGATTTCATGATTTGGCACAATACAAGTTCCTTGACAGTGCTCACTTGGACTTCAGCGTCCTTGTTGGCAGTTTATCAGCGATTTCATTTGCCTTGACTCCTGCATGGGCTGGGATTCACTAGAGCATGACAGTTTTTATGAGAGATTTTAGGCGTTTTAGAATTTGTTCGATGCTCTGTATTTTTGCTGATTGTAGTTGTTTATTTGAAGGTACCACTTGACTGCCAGCCTAGAGTCCACTGTAAAGACCACTTTTGTAAATGTATGGGGACGGTAGATTAGTTGTTGTAGGGCCAAAGGTATTGTTTCAATTTCTATGCCAAAGTTCATTTTATATCTACCCACATAGTGGGAAAACATACAGGAGTACATCCCAGCACCTGTTGCAGTTTCTTCAATTTCGGATCCATCCGAGTATACTCTTAGCCATTCTTCTTCAGGGTATTTTCCTGTTTCATCTGCAGTCTTCTTGGATATGCCATTACCGCACTGTTACTCATTTAACACATCCAGAGGACACGTGTAGCTTGAGGAATACTATGGCATACCCCCCTTGAGTAACTTTGGCCCCAAAATAGATACTAATTCATAATAAACTTAATTATTTTAAAGTTTGCCAGATAATCACAAATGTAGTTGATTTGTGGCTCACACAGATATGTAAGGAAAACAAAATTTGTTTGAAATATGTCAACATCATACAGAGAGCTTCATAAGTCAAGGAGAAATACTCAACATGACAATAAATGTCTTTTTTCTTTGCATATTTTATATTTCAAACAGAATTTTATGGCTTTCTCTATAACATTTTATGAATATAATTAGGCCCAGTGCCAACATAAAAGCTTACTAACACAATTTATTAGGGAATTGTTTATGTTTGTATTGTTGATGATCTAACAGAAGTTGTTGAAACACAATGAAACACAAAACTAAATAAGACACAGAAATTAAATTTTACGTAGCCTGTTGTAATGCCATCTAAAATTGTATGAAGAAAACATTGGAATCAAAATAATTTGAAATCATTTACTTGGCTGTTACTAGTCTGTGATGATGATGTAGAAATTATTACTGGACAACCTGTACAAAATTAATACTTGTATAAGAAAACAGTTATATTTCAAATAATTATTAGGCCTATAGTATAAGAACTGTAAAAAACTCACAAGGTATACTTTGATAAAATAATAATATAGTATATTTATATATTTTTGCAGGATTGTTTGTGACACATGGCTGGAATTATTCTTTCCAGCAGCCGAGGCAGCCGAAAAAATTGTATGTAAAGTTGTAAAGCTGAGAATGCAGTGGGAACAGCTCTTAACTCTGAAACTTCAAGGTTAGGTTTGTTCTTTTTTGCTACTTAGCTACATGCTACTTGTTTTTGGGTTTTGGCATAAAATGCCAAAGATATTTGACACTACTAATTTCAAAAATGAAAAGTTTCATGGAATAATAAACACAACAATGAAAGGAATCTTTATTGCTTTAAATGTTATTTACATGCACGCTATGTGTACAATAGACATATTTCAGGGAATTGTTTAATCTGGTTAAAAAATGGTGTTTTTAGTTAATAATAAATTATTTGTAATTATTCACAGAGTGTAATGGAAGAAAAAAATCCAGAGGCACCACTCAGATTTTTAAAGGTGGTATGTGTGAAACTGCTGCTCTGCCCCCACAAAAAAATAACAACCGAAGTACTAAAATATCAACACAAAGCCCTTACACAAATTTTCTAAGTCCAGGAGCATTTAAGCGAACCCGAAAAGGACAGGTTAGGCCAGGGGGAGGTAACAAATAAAAACATAACACATGTTCGTTATAATAATCTTTACTTGTAATGCTATTCTTGGTCATGTTAGTATTTCAACATTCAAAATCGATTTATTAGTGATACGTTTGACATATATAAAAAATAATATAATATTTTGAGCAGTGATTATGTATTTTTATGATGGTCTCTCTTGTCGTATGATATAGTGGAAATCAAATTACAGACACCAATCAAATTACTAATCACCAGCTTTAATTAATCACAAATACAGTTTGTAATCAACTTGTACAATAATCCGAGAAAATTTATCCACACACAATAATCATGTCAACTAATAGAGTCCCACACAATACCACTTCGCCACAATACTTCAAACCTCACTTGAATAAATCGCAACTTAAACTGACTTCTAAGTGACAAGTGTTGTCTATTTATAGTCCGGAGATGTTCCATAATTTGCATCAACAAGCACTCGAAAAGTCTAGCAGTGCTCGGCCTTGGCAAAAACACACACTTGCTCAGCTGGCTGGGAAACACGTAGAGCGACACTCTCCATTGTAACATCATCTTCAGCAACTTTTCCCCCGGGCGCTTCCATTAACTCAGAAAGAAGCAAGAGCCTTTCTTCGACACACATAGTTGGCTTTCCAATCACTTCTTTGGTATTTATACTACTTATATAACTACATATTGGTACTTCCTCTGTAAGTTCTTTTACCATTTCCGCTTGCAATATGTGTTCCTCTTGACAACACCTGTTGACTTCTTCTCCAGCTAATTCCACTTGCTTGATCGAATGGTTGGCAGACCCTGTCATTTTAGCCATGCAAAGCCCTCATCTTCTCTTGGCCAACCTTCAGGAAATTCTCCCTTAAGTCCACAACAAATCCGTAGGAATTCATAATGTCCATGTCAAGAATCACTTTATCGATAATATCTGCAACAAGCATTTGGTGGCTAAACTCGAGGAAACCCAGGCGTACACATGCGTCTACTTGACCTAATACTTTGACAGGGGTTCCAGTCACAGTCTGTATTGTACAAGGGTTAAATTGAGGCGGATTAAGTCAGGGCACACAATCAACACTGTAGCGCCCGTGTCAACTGTAAATGCTGCAGGTTTGTCTGTAATTAATCCTTTGACAATTAGGTTACCTGTGGTTTTATGAAGCATGGAGACTGTGTTCAGTTCTGTATCTATACATCTCCAATTGGTGCATTCACACTATTCTCTCTGATTTTTCGTCTGCCAACAATCTGCTTGAAGATGGCCACTTTTCCCACAATTGTAACACTTAGGTCTTTTATCTTTATCATTTGGTTCAAAAGATCGTTGTGACATTACTGACTTCTTAAACTATTGTTCTTGAATTGTCTCTTTATTCTGTCTGTTATGACGATACTGTGATATTGGTTCATTTTGGCTACAATGTGGTGACATACTTTGATTAATGTAGGTCACCGACTTGGCAGCTTCAAAACGGAGACCATGAACAAGAGCTTTTGAGCTATTATAATGCCGTGGCTTTCTCAGCGCTTGTTGTAATTAACTATCTCTGATACCGTCAATAAACACATTGTGAGCAATCCACGTTTGAAAGTTCTCCAATTCTTCGGGATAAGCCAATCTCGTCAGTTGGTCGACATTTGCTTCAAATTCGTGAAGGCCCCTGAACACTGTTGCCTCACTTTAAGTTGAACACGGTACACTTTGCACAAATGCTAGTCAGCATACTATAATTCCAGGGCTTCTGTTAATTCGGCATAGATATTCTGACTGTCAGATGGCACTTTCTGTATTAGCTCTGTGGCAGGTCCTTTTAAAGCAAGAATGAGTGAAAGGCCTTTCACTTCTTCTGTCTGTTTATTTCACAGAGTGGCAGCTTCAAATTGGCGAAGATAAGTTGCCCAGTGAGTGCTTTGTAAGTTGCCCAAATGTTGGGACCTTTGCATAAACTGGCCCTACTACTGATAATGGCACTCTTGTATTACTCTTAGTTTTAATAAAGATCTTATTTAATAGATATTCTTCTGCATTTATTAATGGTCTTTCTTTATCAACTATTTCTTTTAATAAATGTTCGACTTCCTTTTTAATGTGTTTTATTGAATTTGTAATAGAATCATAGTTGAAACAGATTTTTCTATTTCAGATATTCTGTCAACTAGTTTATTATCTGCATTGGAGGAGTAGTTTGTCTGCATTGTTTTGTGTTTTAACGAGAGTAAAGTACTTAATTTTGATAAATAAGTGCCCCCAAATAAAGTCATATTAATCCACTGTAAAATGGTAAAGGAGATATCTATAAATGGAGAGGGTAATTGAAGGGGTGAAACTATATAAATTTATATTAGTTTAATAAAATACTCGAGTCCCTGTTCGGGCGTCAGTGAAACTACTCAATTTACTTCATTTATTAATAATAAACTCTTACCTTTGGGTTCCTCTTCAAGGTTTTACAGACGAACACAGCTGCAGAAAGGATTATCTGGATTTGAGTTACGCAATAATGACACTAACACCAAAATTTTCAGTTATAACAAATTATCTTTCTTTTTTATTTAGCACTCATAATACAACAGGTTATTGCATTGTTTATGGCTCTACCTTTTCATGGTGTCACCAATAAATTATAAGTAATTATCAATCAAAACGAGTATGCATCCAAAAAAACTTTCCTTAACTATTTATAAATAGTACCGTAATGTATAGTAAAGAATTAACTATAATGAATTCTATTTAATGAACCAATACGTAATTTATCTGTTCCCTTAGAGATCTCATTTTAACGGGACATTTTTATTAAAAATAATAGAAATTGATATAAGATTATAATTTTGTTTTGGCCGTTTAATTATGTGCTTTCGCTTTTACTTAACTGCCCATGGTCCAATTCGTAGCACTGCCTGTTGAGACGCTTTCTTGGTTCACACACACTCCCGCAACTGTTTATAATGAGTTCACTGTGTTTTAATTCAATTTTCAGATTTGATTTAATATCTCCACATGTGTTAATATTAAGTCGGCCAACGTAACTTTGCTCGAGCACTTAGATGGTTAAATTTTTCTGGCAGCGCGGCCATGAGTGCAATGGAACTTTTTATAAATGTTTTAACACTTAGCTAGATAGGCCGAATTTATTTTACGGCCTATCTTGTACGCCCGAGGCCACTGTTTTTAATGAACTTGTCAAACTGCTCTTTACTGTCTGATGCAAACCCTGGTGAAGAAGTGTGCTTACTGTGATTCACAAAGACTGCTGCTGGCAGGGTATTGCATAACACGTCTGAGCTGGGCTGTCTCCAGACATCAACAATAACACTGTATGTTGCTGGTTACAAGGGGCACCTCACAGGTGAATACTGACAATTGAAAAATTTACTGATTTGAATCATCCTTCGTAGCATACAATTCGGTACCGTTACAATACCCCCCCAATGAGAGGTTTTGTGCCGAGGCATAAAAACTCTCATTGCCTAAAACCTAAGAGGATCAGTGAGGATATGGCACCACAACCCCCCTTAAATCCTTATTGAAATCATGGGTACTTACCCCCCTAAGTCCGGTGACCGTGGCCGCATCCATCCGACCTTACTGGACTTCTCTGTACGAGATCCCAACACCATAAACTCGGACAGATACCCGCCACAGTAACGCCTGACTCTATAACATTTACGCAAAATATCAACAACGGGCCTTCCATTACTCCATATCCACAACTGATTTGTTCCCTCTTAGTCATACTGGTTCATTTTCAGCAAAGTACTGGTTCATGTTTTTAATTTTGATAATATAAACTTACTGTCTACTTACAGCTAAATCATATAAATTCCATACAAAATAAATAATTTTCACTGCCCCTCCAAAATACGAGGCGTGTCCGGAAAGTAAAGATACAAAGGTCGTAATTGGTCTAAAAATATTTATTTACAAATCATTAACTGACATTTACGTAAATACATATATCTTTATTTCTCTACATAATTACCGCCATTATCCAAGCACCTATTAAGTCTGGGAACCAGCTTTTGTATCCCCGTGTCATAGAAGTCTGCCGCCAACCCTTTGAACCATGTACTGACCTCTTCTTTTACCTCGCCATCGTTATCGAACTTTTTTCCGGCCAGATATTGTTTCAGGTGAAGGAACAAGTGAAAATCACTGGGCGCGAGGTCCGGGCTATGCGGCGGGTGATCCAAAACATCGCATTTCCAACTGCACGCATACTGCACGCGTGACCTCTGCGCTGCTCGGCAGTTGGAAATGCTCCGCTGGCCGGAAAAAAGTTCGATAACGATGACGAGGTAAAAGAAGAGGTCAGTACATGGTTCAAAGGGTTGGCGGCAGACTTCTATGACACGGGGATACAAAAGCTGGTTCCCAGACTTAATAGGTGCTTGGATAATGGCGGTAATTATGTAGAGAAATAAAGATATATGTATTTACGTAATTGTCAGTTATAATTTGTAAATAAATATTTTTAGACCAATTACGACCTTTGTATCTTTACTTTCCGGACACGCCTCGTAGCACATTGATTAACCCAAACATTTTTGATTATTTTTACCCAAGAATTTCCTTCAGTTTTCAACTTTAAATGAATATCTTAAACATTGCTTTCATCAATTATTATTTCTTTTACAATTACAATCAAAATTCAAATCAAAATGAATTTAAACGTATCACTTAGAATTCACATTATTAAGTTAATCCAAGACCAACCCGAATTTAATTCAGTCTCTTCATATATTCAAAACAATTTCAATTACTTTAATTGCATTATTTAAAATGCTTCCACTTTCATTTATTGATCTACATTGATAAATCCTCTCCTATAAATTTTGGCTACATTACAATCAAAACACTACGTTATTTCATTACATTGAAATAATTACAAAAAATTACCTACATGTCATCACATCTTACATTTCTTTTGTTTCATAATAAGATTTTGCTCATGGCACTGATTCATCAAACTACAACATTCTTGTTGTTGTCAACTCAAGCATGACTGTAAACATCAACCTGTTTACATCAACAATGGTCTGCAAGACTTATTTTATAAACAGACTCAGTCTCAACATTCTGATTACAACACTACTAACACATGTACTTCCTTCAATTTTTTGGTTCTATAAATCTTGTTAGTCTGTACATTTTACTCAATTACTATTTGTTACAGTTCAAATCAAATTTAATTTTACTTCATTAATAAAATTCACCTTTTTTGAATTATTTTACTTTAATTCCAATCAAAACAGTTTAACTTTAATTACATTATTTAAAACACTTTTAATTTAAACACACAATACAAAACAAAATTCCTTATTACCTCTTGTTCATCATTTTAGTAAAATCACATATTATTATTATTTATTATTATACCCTTCATTCTTATTGCAAACAGGTGTTACAGAAACTATAGTCTGCATTCCAACAATATAATTTTGACACAATACATTTAACACTAACACATTTATTTACAAATTTTCATCATAATTTATTATTTACCACACTTCAATACCTAAATCAGCCAGGTAATTTTACCATTACTCACATAATTAAAAGTTCATTCAGAATTTCTCAACCCCCATCATCGAAAATTAACCTTTTCTGCACATAACATTGTTCAATTTTATTGATACACAGCATATGGCTATCATTTGTGTAATGACCATAAAAATTTGTTTTTTCCATTGTACAATAATAATGATTTTTACGGTTACCCCCCATTATTATTTCATCATAAGTCAAGTCTGCATTAGTATTTTTATAAAGTCTCCGTCAGTATTTATTGTTACAATTACATCCTTGAATTTTTTATCACTATAGACGTCAGCTGTTACTAATACGCTGACCCTCACTACAGGCAAGCGTATATTATTATCATCAATATAATCATTGTTTATTAAGCAAGGTAAGTCTCTACTATTTTTAATATAATCATTTCTTTCAATATTTATTCCCCCTACAAACCCTTCATAGTCTCTACTTAATCTGAACAACTCAATCACTCTCTCTCTTTCTTTATTATCACTTTCAATACCACACCATTTCATACTCTCACTCCACACAGAGGGCAACACAAACTTACTATTCGTCTTGGCACTTCCAAGACCATCACAAAAAATAAAGGGACCATTTGAAGACACCTCGTCTTCCACACAACTACCGGAGGAAACTCTGTCCTCATACAACATTGGTGAAGCTTTTTCTTCACCTATACCACAAGAAAAATTTGCCATCTGTTCATACTCTACATTTAAACTATCTCTCCATTCTTTCTACAACTCATCAGTACTTATTACTACTTCATTACTAACGTCAACTGACTCTACTCTCATTAT
Source organism: Magicicada septendecula (assembly GCA_034769895.1). Lineage (NCBI taxonomy): Eukaryota > Metazoa > Arthropoda > Insecta > Hemiptera > Cicadidae > Magicicada > Magicicada septendecula. The sequence continues at coordinate 16,574,657 of CM068375.1, read as the reverse complement.
CCCCACAACTATTACTCAACATATCACCATTAATTTTATTCAATAATATTTCACTCTTGTTTACGTCATCATAACTAACGTTATTACTCACCTTGTTTTCAATATTTCTCCCAAGCTTATCTAACTGTTGTGTTACTGTAATATTTATTTTATTCAGTTTATCATCAATATTCTTTTGTGACTCAGTCACTTTTACATTTATTTCATTAAATTTGTCATCAAACTTATTATTCTGTTCCTCGAAACGATAATTAATATCACCCTTAATTTTGTTAAATTTAGCGTTCAAATTTTCATTTTGTTTGTCACACTTACTATCTATCTTTAACAACAACTGCATCATACTCATCATCTCACCACTGTCAGATTGATTCCTTTTGTTAATTGATTTCTGGGTTATTTGAATCCCCGAGTCATCTATGTCAGCTGACTTACTTCATTCTCTATTTTGAACTAAGATTGGAGTCGAATGGACCTCCAACCCACTCATGACCGTTGATTCGGTCAAACTATTTTCTTTATTGATGTTCGTATCAAATTTGTTTTCTGTACTGACTTCGGTTAAGTCAGTTATGCTGACTTCATCATCGTTATTTTTCATTTTATATGGTGTTTTTTATATATATTATTATACACTTTAGCTTACACAACAATCCTTTACAACATCGCCCTTTCTCCCAAATGGATTCTGCAGCTTAATTAGGTCTGGCGAATGTAATAAAATATTACACTCGCCGTCCCTGTCCGGGTGCCAGTGTAACTTTATAAATTTATATCAGTTTAATAAAATACTGGAGTCCCTGTTCGGGCGTCAGTGAAACTACTCAATTTACTTCATTTATTAATAATAAACTCTTACCTTTGGGTTCCTCTCCAAGGTTTTACAGATGAACACAGCTGCAGAAAGGATTATCTGGATTTGAGTTATGGAATAATGACACTAACACCAAAATTTTCAGATTATAACAAATTATCTTTCTTTTTTATTTAGCACTCATAATACAACAGGTTATTGCATTATTCCTCAGGCTTTTACGGCCGGTGTCAGATGACTTGTTCATGATATCCGGGCTGTTTGGCCGTGGTCCATGGTTTATAACAAAACCAAACGTTTCGGCAGCTCCACTGGCTGCCATCATCAGTGGTATAAGAATCCTGCACGCCGGGTGTTTACGTACAGGCCCACAGTACTGTGGTATAGGCTGTTGTATACAACTGGCACTAAATTGCCAGTTGTAAAACACTGCAACTTGATCAGTACACTGACTGGTAGTATGCACTTATCAAATCATACTCTCCCATAATCTTGATTATTCTTGTGATTCACCAAGTGATGTGTCTGTTGTATGTGTGTATCAAGTATGGCAAATCTCTGCAGGGTAACTCTTGAATGTTGCTTGTCGCACCAGTATGCTAAGTACATGTATTATTAGCGTGGTGTGCATATTTTTTTATGATACAGTAATATCTTAGACATATTACAATATGAAATATATACTTTTTAGATGCTGAAAGTCTTTCACTGGAAAGAGAACTTTCACAAGGCCTCATAGAATTTATGAACTGTCGGACTCCATATTCAGTTAGAAGGCTTCTGGCTGCAGATTTAAAGAAGCTGCATGTTGGTCCTGGTGTTAATTCAATGAGTGGACCAAATCCTCTTCATCCTGAATATGAAATACATGATAATAATAAATTAGGAGGTGTCTATTTGACTTCTTACTTGACTTACAATTGGTAAGTATAGTGATTTGAAACTGTGTGTGTGCGTGTGTGTGTGTGTGTTTGTGATGCACATATATACACTGTGGGTACATAATGAGAGAGAGGTCTTGATATGGTGTACCGAACAACGTATTTTGTTTTGAAAACATTTTAATTTACTAACTTTTAAGTAACGGACACGTCATGGACAACGAAATCCAAGATTTTAATTTAATGTGTATTTACCATATTCCTTTTTCTAGTTATTTTCTCTTGTAAAGCATTTTGTCCGTACTTTATGATGGATGTCCATATATTTGAAATCTCAAGAGATTAATGAAAAAATCCTCTACCATATCATATTTAATGAACGCAGAGAATGTGCAAGGAATAACTAAGACATTGTAAGCATATCTATTGCTGCTAGGTTTAAAATTTTACATGATTATTACAATGAAAAAACTGTCTACAAGGTGCCACAGATGGCACTTGAAAGAGAGAGAGAGAGAGAGAGAGAGAGAGAGAGAGAGAGAGAGAGAGAGAGAGAGAGAGAGAGAGAGAGAGAGAGAGAGAGAGAGAGAGAGAGAGAGAGAGAGAGAGAGAGAGAGAGAGAGAGAATACTGTACCTCTCAGTGAGCTGTGACACAGTTTGTCCCTCAGACATGCCTTTACATAACTTAAAAATTTTAAAACAATATTGTTTATGGCAGTTAATAAAGTAGTGAATTAAGGTTAGTCAAACAGACGGTTTATTATTCAGCTTAAATTTATTTCTGCTGATAAAACAAAATCTGTGGGTTGCTGGGAATAAGCTGCAATACAGATAAACCACTTCCAGATAATCGGGAGTTTACTGTATTAACTTTGTTTTTCCTTTGTGGTATTACCAATTTGCTTATTTGATACTTGTTACATAGTCTCGATAAAATACTTAACATACGAGGTGTGTTCAAAAAGAATCGGACCTTTTTTTCATGTGCGATCAAATGAAGCATGTGTGTTGACCTTGAGCACAGGCATGCAGTGAACCCTAGCGCGCAAGTGCTGACTGCTGTCGTCCCGCTACAACGAATCAGTCGCTGTCTGGCTGCATGTCAATAAGTATATGTATCGAGTGCCCATCAGATTTCATTTTTGTAAAATGACAGAAAAACTTGAGCAGCAGTACTGCATTAAATTATGCCAACGACTTTGTGATACCCAAGCGGATACTATTTGAAAAATTCAGCAGTCTTTTGAGGATGATGCTATGAGTGTCACGTGTATTAAGGAGTGGTATAATCATTTCAAAGATGGCTGCACATCAGTGGACAGTGAAACTGCTTGTTATTAAAAAGCAACGGACTGCTCAACAAGCCGTAATGATGAAATCATTGACCAAGTGCAATCTTTGGTCATGGAGGATCGTCGAATTACTGTCCGAGAGGTTACAGCAGAGAATAAGCATTGGTTCAGTAAATTCCATTTTAACCAAAAATCTGGCTATGTGAAGTGTGTCTGCATAATGTGTGCCAAAGCTGTTAATGATGGAGCAGAAGGGACTCCGTTTGGAAGTTTCGCAGGACATGTTGGACTGTGTAAAAACTGACCCAAGCTTTCTCAACACTGTGATCACTGGCGATGAGACGTGGGTGTATGGGTAAGATCCCAAAACCAATGTTCAGTCTTTACAATGTAACGGGGCAGATTAGGCAACCCGTTTTAACCAATCAATGTACAACTTTTGGGGAATGGCCTGTAGCGGTACTAGGTACACGCTGGTACCAGCACGTAAATTCGCAGAACAAATACACCTTGAAAATATGTAGAATCGACCACGTGGCGAAAGAAATGGATTTCCATCTCCAGTCTACCGAAACATACGATGAAAAATAACCAATCAGCGAACGAGTTGAGACAGCGCGGCCAACGCCTAACGCCTGGCATGCATGCAACCAAGCGGGCAATGGAGACCAGTTCATCACCATTAGTCAAACAGTGCAGTCGAAAGTTCAGTACCGTCTCAGTAAAAAAGTGACGGGAGGCCAGCGCGTGTAAGTACGTGCGGCCTACCCCAAAATTATATAAAGTAAGAAAATAGGGAAGAGTAAGTGGCAGTGACATAAAAAGAAAATGTAAACTGGAATTATAACAGTATCAGTGAAAGTTAGTGTGAAAGTGAACTGAAAGACAGCGGAACCATTTTGGATAGCGTGGACAGTTAAGTACCGAGAATATATTGGCCAAAAGGGTGTTGAAGATTTAAATTAAAGAGATCATTAATTAAATGGGGGGTTATCAGAAATAAATTGTAAGAGAGAGTGAGTGTGGGAAAATCTGTATGAAAAGTACTGGTTTCGTCACATAATTGTATGTTTAGAATGGTCAAGAGTTGAAACTCTATTAATTAATTGAAATGCTATAATCTTACTCTTACCTTCGTGTTCCGGGTCCAGAGTCGTTCAGACGAAAACTGTTGCAGACAGGATTATTTGGATTTGATATGTGCAATAATTACGTTGACACATTTGATACTGTCTAAAATACATACTTATTTTATTTATCGAAAATCGCCCCCTTCTTTTACTTCTACAAATGACAGCATCTTTGTTAACTTTTGTTTTAAAATACTATGATAATTGACATTACTAAATACATATAAGAAAATTGAAAATGAACCAGTATATAACCACACACACACTCTCTTTCTCTTTTTGTTAATATTTAAATAAACTCCCCTCTCTTAGAGATCTCTGTTCCTTATTAAGGTATCTATAAAAGCGAATATTGAAATATAATAATAATAATAATAATAATAATAATATAATAATTGAAGCTTAAAAAGTGGTACTCATCCTAATAGTGGTTTTACTCCAATGCACACCCATATTATGCACATGTAATAACCGTGACACAAGTTCACTAGCTGACCGATTTCGGAGTTCTCTCGCACTCACGCCACTGTTGGTACTGATTTTACGGTTTTTGTTTCATTATTCTCACTGATTTACGGATCTCACGTTATCAAATATGATCAAGTCGGCCGACATAACTTTTTACACTTAGATGTTGTTGTAGGCTGGCCGCGCGGCCATGAGTTACGATGGAACTGGCGTTAGTTCGCTAAAGTTGAGCACACAGAGTTTTCTGGTCACGTGATCTTGAGTCTGCACTCCCATTGGTGATGTTAAAAGAGCACTATAACTTAGGCGTAAGATTTAGCAATATTTTGCCGCCTGGCGCAATATGCAGTTACATTACTTTCTTCCGTGATTCACGGCTGATGCGAAGTTAGGTGTTATTTCACAATCAGTCTACGTTGCTTGAGTGCGGAGACAAAACATAGACTTTTTGTTCTGTAATAAACACAGCCTATCTGGTTGACTAACTCGGGGTTCTACAAGGGTGAACAATGACTGCATGGAGAATATGATTTTAAAATGTTATCTTGGCCCTACAATTTCGTAGGGTTACAATACCCCCCCCCAATAAGAGATTGAAGGCCGAAGCGTTCAAACTCTTATTGCCTAAACCTAAGAGGATCAGTGAGGATATGGCGCCGCAACCCCCCTGAACACTCTACTAAATCATGGGTACTTACTCCCCTAGTCCGGTGACTGCGGTAGCACCCATCCGATCTTATTGGACTTCTCATTTCGAGATCCCAACACCATAAGCTCGGACAGATACCCGCCCCAATATCGCCTGACTTTGAAACATTCAATTAGAAAATCGACAAACGGCCTTCCATCACTCCATATCCCACAACTGATTTGTTTCCTCTTAGCCATACTGGTTCATTGACAACGTACTGGCTCATTTTTTATTATAACCCTAGAACATAGCGGTAATAAAACAATATAGGTTTACAATGGTACACATAAATTCCAGTCAACTTGAATAATATTCCCCGTACAATATTGTCCAACCAAAATGACACATTAATTATGCAGGATTACATTAACTCATAGGAATCGTACCTAAAATACAAATTATGTCCTTACTTGCCTACTACATTTATATAGAATAAACAAAAAAAATTTTTTTTTTCTACCCCCTTTTATCCCTTAACCCCTGATACCCGTTACATATTAATGTGTTCTGCGCTAGGCTTCTTGGCCCTTTCCAGCCTCATCCTAGCCGTAAACCACATCTCCCTCGTGACCTGTAACTGAGTCACCGCCCATCCACACTCACTATTACCCCCCCCGGACTGTAGCGCCCAGTTGCTTTCACAAGGACTGATGCGGAAGGGGTGGACATTTTTTTCTTTTATTCCACCCCCGTCCTTGCTTTGGCGTTACAATAAAATTTGGTATTACACCTACTATTCTTGATTTATACACCCCTAATGGACTACCACCCCTATCTGGGTGAAAATAGACCTGTTCCAAAATTTGGTAGATTCCCCAAAAAATAACCCCCCTACTAAATCTAACAGACCACCGGGTTGACAAAATAAAACAAACCACAAGCCGGTTATATCAAGTAAAATTTATGATTTGCCACAATTAATTACTTTCACGGTCATGATCCGGTGAGGTCATGGCCGCACTTAGGTGGGGAATCTACAGTTAAACATAAAACCTAGATTGACATTGATACAAGTTACTTGGACAGTAATATACACCTCTAAGTTTCCCAAACATTTTTGACAGCATTTACACAAAATTTCCTTCAGTTTCCCATTTAAGTAAAGTACCTATTTCATTTATTTTACAATTACATTTGAAGTTTGAATCAGAATAAATTTAAATTTATTATTAAAATCATCTTTTCAATTAATTTAATTACCAAATTAATTTGATTTTATTTAATTACCAGTTTCAAAATTAATTACATTTGATCAAAATGATTTTACATTAACAACATCCTATCACACAAATATTAACTGTCTCACAATCAAAACATTAAGTCATTTCCTTACATCATTCAAAAAATTTACCTTCATTTCCTTTATTTCACAATAAGATTTTGCTGCTGGCAATGATTCAACAGACTACAACAGTTGTCAACTTCAACACCTGGCTGTGAACATTAGTCAAAACATGCACTCTGCCTGTTTACATAAACAGTTGTCTGCCAGACTGGTGTTATAAACACTCTGTCTCAACACTCACATAGTCTAAACATTCTGGTTACCTCACCTCTACTACCTGTACTTTTCTATAAGTCTTTTAATGTTAACAAATTTGTCAAAGTCTATTTATTACAGTTCAAACCAAATATAATTTTAAGTCACCTTTCAGTTATTATTACTTTTTAATTACAGTTTCTATTTAATACCATTATCTCAATTTATTTTCACTATTGAATCAAAATCTTTTCACACCTGTAAGCATTTTATTTTATCTAATTGGTATTATGAATTTTATACTTACAGTACATTGTACAACCACTGACATGAACACAAAATACACACCACACACACACACCAATATCTCCACGTAACCTCTGAAACATTTAACAACAATGTTATTTCATGTCAAACAATTTAACATTTATTGATTAATGTCAAATCTCATAAAACAATTTGAACCCATTAGAAAATTCAATTATACAACCTTTAAATTAATCAGAATATTTAAACATCTCAAATTATTTAATTAAATCAATTATTGAAAACACAACATTTTAATTACTTTCACCCATTGCAATAACTACAACTCATTCATTATCTTCTTCCAAATTATTTTTGTTATTTATTTAAGCTGCTAAATATTAATATTATTATTATCATCACAACAATTTCTGCTACACACACACATTGTTTATCTAACATTTTATAATACATACAATTAATTTCACTAAACATGTATTTGTTTACAATTTATTTACAATAAATGATCAATTTATTTGCAATTCTTCATCATTAATTATTCAGTTGTATCACACTTCATTGTCCAAGGTTGCGAGGTCAGAACCCTTAAACAAACTATTTAAAATTGTCCATTTGTGAATTTAAGGCTCAGCCTCCATCGTCAAAAATTAATCTGGGTTTCAAATAACAATTTTCAATTTTATTTGCATTCCACATACGGTTATCTTGTGTATAGTAACAATAAAATTTCAGTTCATTCATTTTACCATAATAATCATATACCAAGTCAACATTATTTATTTCTGTCCAGTCTCCATTAGTAATTATATTCCTTGTCAAGTCAGTTATTTTATCATTCATTACAACATAAGGTAAGTTATTATTATTTAAAACTGTATCATCAAAATAATCTTCACTCTCTATTTTAACAGGTAAGTATTTCATATCTTTTAGCATCTCTTTCCACTCATTATAATTTCTCTGCAACTTATATAATTCTATTTCTTTATCAACACACAACTCTCCATCTAAATCTTTCTCATCATAACACCATATCACACTTTTAACATTCCACACAGAGGGTACAACCTTATACAAAAAAGGGAAACAATTCAAATCTTTCACTAATAAGGGTCTCTTGCCCTCCAATAATAACATTTTTGAACACCTTGGTTCATCACGAATAAGGGGAAAATTTACCCTCTGCCGTACACATTCATCTAGTCTTTCTTTCCATTCTTTTTCTAATTCATCAACACTAATTACTACCCCGTTACAACATATCACTTTCTCTCTCTCACTCACTATTTCACTATCTATTGTCATATTACCACTGTTACTTGCAAAACTTTTTAAATTATCATTTACTGTAATTACATGTTCAAGAATAACATTACATCGCTCATCTATGTCATTTATACGTTTCTCGATATTACAGTTTTGTAATTTAATCTTATTAATATCGCTCTTGATTTCATCAAATTTATGGTCATTTACATCAAAACGTTTATTTAATGTATCAAATTTTGTCTCAAACTTTTCCTCATTACTATCTAAACGTTGATTAATATTGTTAAGTTTAGCGTCCAAATTTTCACACTTACTATCTATCTTTAACAACAACTGCATCATACTCATCATCTCACCACTGTCAGATTGATTGTTTTTGTTAACTGATTTCAGGGTTATTTGAATCCCCGAGTCATCTATATCAGCTGACTTACTTGATTCTCTATTTTGAACTGGGATTGGGGTCGAATGGACCTCCAACCCACTCATGACCGTTGATTCGGTCAAACTATTATTTTCCATTTTTGTTTTATATTATTTTTACATATATAAATATGCCTAGTTTTACTTTCACAATCTACAATTTACAACCTCGCCCCACTCCCAAATAACCCGTTCTGCAGCTTAATTAGGTCTGGCGAATATAACCACAAATTATACTCGCCGTCCCTGGTCGGGGCCAATGAAACAATATTAATTAATTGAAATACTATAATCTTACTCTTACCTTCGTGTTCCGGGTCCAGAGTCGTTCAGACGAAAACTGTTGCAGACAGGATTATTTGGATTTGATATGTGCAATAATTACGTTGACACATTTGATACTGTCTAAAATACATACTTATTTTATTTATCGAAAATCGCCCCCTTCTTTTACTTCTACAAATGACAGCATCTTTGTTAACTTTTGTTTTAAAATACTATGATAATTGACATTACTAAATACATATAAGAAAATTGAAAGTGAACCAGTATATAACCACACACACACTCTCTTTCTCTTTTTGTTAATATTTAAATAAACTCCCCTCTCTTAGAGATCTCTGTTCCTTATTAAGGTATCTATAAAAGCGAATATTGAAATATAATAATAATAATAATATAATAATTGAAGCTTAAAAAGTGGTACTCATCCTAATAGTGGTTTTACTCCAATGCACACCCATATTATGCACATGTAATAACCGTGACACAAGTTCACTAGCTGACCGATTTCGGAGTTCTCTCGCACTCACGCCACTGTTGGTACTGATTTTATGGTTTTTGTTTCATTATTCTCACTGATTTACGGATCTCACGTTATCAAATATGATCAAGTCGGCCGACATAACTTTTTACACTTAGATGTTGTTGTAGGCTGGCCGCGCAGCCATGAGTTACGATGGAACTGGCGTTAGTTCGCTAAAGTTGAGCACACAGAGTTTTCTGGTCACGTGATCTTGAGTCTGCGCTCCCATTGGTGTTGTTAAAAGAGCGCTATAACTTAGGCATAAGATTTAGCAATATTTTGCCGCCTGGCGCAATATGCAGTTACATTACTTTCTTCCGTGATTCACGGCTGATGCGAAGTTAGGTGTTATTTCACAATCAGTCTACGTTGCTTGAGTGCGGAGATAAAACATAGACGTTTTGTTCTGTAATAAACACAGCCTATCTGGTTGACTAACTCGGGGTTCTACAAGGGTGAACAATGACTGCATGGAGAATATGATTTTAAAATGTTATCTTGGCCCTACAATTTCGTACCGTTACAGAGTATTTTGTAAAAGTAAGAAAAATATCAGAAGGAAGTTAAATTCAAATATATAATAAATCAGAGTTGCTTTAAAAAAAAGAAACATGTGTTAGGCTTAGTCATTTCACCTGTAACCATTTCCTATAATTTGTGCTGAAAAACTCGTCTAACGAATCGGGAATTTTCTGAATTAAGGGGAGTCAGATAGCAAAATTGTTCCAGTGTTTTTAATTAAGGTAAAGTGTACAGGTTTCCATATCTATCCTTTTAAAGATATTGGTGGCGGCCCTGAAATTCTGATGGTGTTTGGAATAAGGTAAGTTTACAAGAAAAGATCGCAAGGTAGGTAAGATTCTGGCAGTATATATTTAGTAAATTTGTTTGTTTAATTACAACAATGGAAACATTCATCATCCCCGTGGTCAAAAAAAGTAAGACAAGTGTGCAGCAAAATTAAAGTCATGCTGATTGTGTTTTTTGACTCGTGGGATAGTGCATAATGAGTATGCACCACAAGGCCAAACAATTACCAAAGAACAAAATGCCAGACCTGTGGAAGTGCAGACTTGGCAACTCCATCATGACAACGCTCCTGCCCATTCTTCTCATCTAATTCAGACTTTCTTGGCAAAACACAACACTCCTCAGCTTCACCAGCCTCCCTACTCTCCTAATATGGCTCCCTGTGATTTTTGGTTATATCCTAAGTTGAAAATGTCGCTGAAGGGGACCAGATTCGAGTCAAGAGAAGACATCATACATAATACAACGAGACAGCTGTACTCCATACCAAAAGATGTATAACGTCTCTTCGTTATAACATCGGGAACCTGGTTAATTGGCTCAGGTCAATTAAACAGGCTGCCATATTCTTAACAAAATCAAGAATAACTGAAAATAAACAAATATGTATATAGGATCTCGAGAATTAAGGAAAATTGGCAGGTGTGTGTAGACTTATTCACTCATCTTTGTTTGACCATGACATCTCTTTATTACTTACTGATATTAGCATCTTTACTTATGGTTATCAACATTTGTGTTTCAATAGTTTACAAAATGATTTTATGTTTTGTTCAATTACAAGGGCCCTCAAAATATAGATGTACATCTGTTTAACTTTTCCATGGATCCGGGACTTGAAAAGGTATATTAATAATGGTCACCTATCATATATTATCTTAAAGTGGTGCCATTAGACGAATGGACTTATTTCCCTTTTTAAACAATAAGGCTTTACAGTTTAGAGCTATAACTCTTTTACTAAGAATAAAAATACAATTACTGTCAGTAATTAAAATGTCTTAATGGTGTTAATTTAATTGTCTTTTGTTGGATATAGTATTTAGTATTTCATAACCACGGAAGGCATGCCTCCGTGTCACCTGTGATATCCTCCAGCTCCTCGTTATTCCAGTCCTCGGTTGCAGCATGTTTCATGTAGGTCAGGTATCTATCGTTATCTTCATATCCGGTGATGGTGTAGTCCTGAAGTCTTTTAGATCATTGTGGGTCCTGGTTCTCTGCTCTTTGCTAACTGGTAGTAATAGCTCGTTGATTTGAATGTTTAACACAAAAGTTTATTCACCTGTATCCACTTCACATGATTGTTTATTTGTTGCACTTCACTTTATGGTTTTACCACAGTTTTAATTACATTAGTTTTATATTTTAAGATTTTTTTAGAGATGTCATAGGCGCTCAATTTTCTTTATTCTTTCTTACTCGTTTACTACATATTTATATGAATCGCAGTTCAACTATATTAACGCAACACATCGTTTAATAGTATAAAGAATGCCTCTATGTCTTAACTGACGGATTAACCACTTTATGAAACAAACTATTTTTAACGTTCCACATTACTGCTGTGCGCAGCTTACGGGTTGACCGCTCCATTTCAAGTGGGCATCGTTTAGGGGCAGAATTGTAACCTCGCGTAGTTTACTCTTCACCATAAAAGTAGTTCCACATTTATTTGATATTTACGGTATTAATGTTTGACATTATAATTATCCAAAGCTACGCTTTACTTCAGAATTAATTATAGTATACTACTGTGTTGTTGTTTTATTATTTATTTAATTTCAAATTTACAAATATTTTTAGTTTAGTTTATGGGCCGGTATGCAAGTTGATTCTGGTATTCGCATGTCGATGCATGGTAAATTATTAAAGGGTTTCTTTACTTTACACTCGCATTCCTTTTGTCTATATAATCTCTTTATTAAATATTATTTTAAGTTATGTAAGGGATTTAAAATTAGTTTAAATGTGCGATTAAAAAATTTAATTTCTCTCCTTTTACATTTCCTATTTTAAAATCGTCACAGATGACTTCCAGACATGTTTCCAAAAGTGCCAGGACGACTGGAAGAAGTGTGTGCAATCTAAATAAGAGTACTTTGAAGGGGACAAATGTTTAAAACCTGCAGATAAATAAATGTATTTTTCCTGAGCAAAGGTCTGATACTTTTGGAACCCGCCTCGTATTTTTACTAGTGGACTTGTATGGTTGGAACTTTTAGTAGACATCCACTTTTTTTTATATTATTATGTAAAAACCACTTGGTTTACCTATTAGGTATTAGCAATGTCACTAGAGTCAGCTGCATGGAACTAGTATCGTCAAGGTCACACCGCTTACTTACAGCGTTGCCACTAAGCAACAGTTTCCTTTTCTTCTGAAAAATGCTACACTAGTAAGTAAGCCTACTTAATGTAAAGAATATAACAAAGTGAGAAAGTTTGTAATACATGCATTAGAGTACATTGTTACATTGTCAATAATTCTTAATAATAATTACATCACAATTAATATATTGTTAATAATTAATTAACAATTAATTTCCGTATCTTATACATAACATTCAATTCGACGCGTCAGCTATAGTTTGTTTGAACGAATTTTATACGCATCCTGTGTCTTAAGCTTGCCCCATTTAATTATTGAAGACACCGCACTATTCGTGACTCAGAAAAATATTCTATTTTTATTTCCTGCGCTGCTTATTAATTAAGTAAAAAAATTAGAACTATACTATAAGATGTTACATGCACAAGTAGCATAAAAATAATGGTATGTATAAACGTGAAACGAATTGGATTTCTTAAGAAAATAAGGATAATTTTATAAACAACAAATACAAATGTCTCATGAAATAAATTTAAAATTCCTTATTTATATATATATATATATATTTTAACTTAAATCTTTAAATATAGAATTTAAATTTATAATTCTATATTTTATGCATTGTCCTTACTAATTTTATAATTAAAATTTTCCTTATTTTTTGAACTATAGAATTCCTTATGACTATTATAAATAAGCAGTATGTTGAAAAACTCACCTTAAATAGGGTTAGTCACACAATTATCACTTTGCAAAGTGATAGCACAGAGCACATTCATAACACTCCTGAAGAAAACACGCACACACGGTTTTTTATGTTTCAATAAAAATAGAAAATACTACGCTTCGCTATAGACACGTTTACCACCTATATACACTTTTTAACACTCCTGCCTTATTCGTCTTCGGATTCACTGGACTCAGGTTCGCTGTCACTACTCACACGTAAGTGTATGATGAAGGGCTCCACTGTGGTGTCTCTCGTGCACTGCTTTGAGTAATCGGCTTCTTGTAGTGCCTCCGCATGTCTTACGCACTTCTCCCAGTCTTCCTGAGTTATCCTGTCCAAAGCTTCGTGTGCAAGTTGTTCAATATCGGCCAATCTGAAAGTCGTATTCTTGTTTGCAACATACCGTTTAACTTGGGCCCATATCAGCTCGATCGGATTATACTGACAATGATATGGTGGCAGGCGCACTACTGTATGTCCCATTTCATTTGCCAGTTGATCCAATTCGTACGTCTTCTTGGCCGTTCGGATCTCTTCTTTAGAAAGAAGTTCATCCCTGGTTTCAGCTGTGGAAAATGAAATTCTCTTCTTACGCAGCCACTCCATGATATCCGCTTTACGCCAGTTTGAACATGGTGGTTTATCTATTTGTACAGAATGATAGCTGGCATTATCCATCACGATGACAGAGCCTTCTTCCAAGGAGCGCAACATACCAACAAACCAGGTCTTAAAAACTTCAGCATTCATTTCTGTGTGGTAGTCAGATGCAGCTGAATGCTTACTGCCACGAAAGACAAGTTTGGCACCTGCTATGAAACCTGTACTTGCGGATCCAGCATGTGCAATAATCAGCCGGCCACCTCTACCAGTAGGTACTTTCAGCCCACCGTTCCCTCTGGAGTCTTGCCAGATGTATTTATTCGTATGATTCTGTGATATCCAGGTTTCATCCAAATAAATTATAGGCCTGTTGTCCTCCGTACGATGTATATGCATGGTTCTCAAAAACTTCGCTCTCAAGGCAGCAATGTCTCTGCGCTCCATTAAAAATTTTCGTCCATCGTTGCACTTCTTAAATTTAAAACCAAGCACTTTCAAAAGGCGAAGTACGGAGGCTTCTGAACCAGAATAATTGATTTTCTGACAGAGATCAGCTCGAATTTTGCTTGCAGTGGGGTATTCCCCTCGGTCGTAATATTCTAGTACGGTCCTGCGGACTATTTGTTTATTAAAATCGTCCAGTTCAGTGTTTTTGTGTTCCCGTTTATACCCTTTCCTTGGAGAACTGAACACAACACTCACGCCTTGATCATCTGCCGAAGCAACGGTATTGCTAATACGTTGCACCGACTGTTCAGAAATGCCACAAGCTTCCGCTGTCAATTTTCGAACTTGTGCAAAGTTTATGTTCCTCCTGGCTTCTTCATTATACGCAAGATTTTTAAAAAACTTGTAAACGTTTGCTATGATGACTTTACTTTGTTTTCTAATGTCCTCTCGGCCCGCACGTACACCACCGCTGCTTGTACTCGAACTAAATGTAGGATACTGTTCCTCAATATCACTCATAATAAATACAAATTATTGAAATAAACTAATACACACACTGTCTACAATAAAGACGTCAACC
The DNA here is from genome assembly GCA_034769895.1 of Magicicada septendecula. Taxonomy (NCBI): domain Eukaryota; kingdom Metazoa; phylum Arthropoda; class Insecta; order Hemiptera; family Cicadidae; genus Magicicada; species Magicicada septendecula. Next base: position 16,559,631 of record CM068375.1, on the reverse strand, counting down.
GTTCACATGAAACGCACAAAATGTCTGTCAACAATACTAAGGACGATAAATATTTTGGATGTTCGTCTCTTCCTCACCTCGTCCACCCAACCTACTTGGAATGGGGTACTGTAACTGAAATGGGATTGGCTTTTGTCACAACAGCGACAATTTTGTTTACAGAAATTGCTCAGTCCTATTTATCTTTGTGCAACGGAAGAAAGGTAGTAGCGTGGGCAGTAAAACATACACATTTTTGAGGGGATTATAAAATGACAAAGGCATTCGCATAAAAGTGTCAGACAGCAATATTTACCGAAAAGACATGCCGACAGGGTATACGCAATGTGCATACCAAATGTGTACATATACCTAACAGAACTTCCGAACCATATGGCTTAGGAATGACCGTGTAGAGAACAAAAACAGATTCGTTTACAAAAGGGAAAAGACCGTGAGTATGAAAAAATTAAAGCGACAACAGCAGGCAAGGTCAGCGTTCTCAGACAACTGTCAGTCTGTAGGATAACCACCCATGAAGAAAACAGTAAAACTTTAATAAGTAAGTGCACTGTACGGAAATCACAAAATAACTGACCTAATGGTACTTCGTAAAGTTAGGGTGTGTATTGCTAAAAGGTTTAGATTCTAACATAAGAAAAACCAGCGCAGTATAAATAGTAGTTTCAGAGAACTGCAAATCGTAACAAAAAAAAAGCCAAAGAAACAGAAGAAACGCAAAGATAGAAATTCTGTAGATATTTACGCGACAACAAAAAATATGTTGCCGACTCACACAAATTTTTAGAGCTCAAATACTGGCGCCCAGAATTTAACTGAGTAGTGTTACCCACAACTAATTATTCCTGATAAAACAAATTCATTTACGCGATACGCATAAATAAATTTGAAACGAAGAATATAATGTGGATGTATGAAATTTGTTTTCGTAACACTGCTAAAACGCTACACACTGTACTAGCCGGCAACAACGCTGGGCGAGGGGCGTGGAGGTGACAGGGAGAAGAAGTGAAAGTGAGTGACCTTGACGATACTACTTCCATGCAGCTGACTCTAGTAAAACTGAGGATGTCACAATATGTTGAGATGCCACATCATGGAATGAGCAAAACAGTTGTTATATTGTTACTTTACTTTCTCTGTTACCAATTAATTATTTTGTAATGCAATTATTTTGGGATTTATCGGGCGCCATGTTGCACTATACACAACAAAATATGAAATTGACCTTGGGGTCCAGAATTCGTGTTAACGAACCAGTAATTTCGAAAATGTATTACCTGAAATAACTCACTCGTGTTTCTATTTGTTACCAATGACATTACCTTTTACTTATATAAAAAACCCTACTTACATATTGAAAAGACAATGTGCCAGCATGCACGTGTTCACTACGCCTCAAGGCATAGTCCCATTTATCTAGTAAACGTATATTCTCCCTTAAATATTTGGGTAGACCCTCCAAAATAAACATGTGTTATAACTACTATATAAGAAACATGATAAAAATATATTTATATATATTGGCACAACCCAGCACTTATTGATTATATTGGTATCCACTCTCTCGCTCTCTCCCTCTCATACTCTGGTACTATTTATTTATTATGAGCTCATTGTGATAAAGATTTAATATTTGATTAATTTTGATCATATTAATAAAGATTTTACGTATCCTTTTGAATATAAAGATTTTATATAATTAGGTTGCAGCCAATTGTACTTAGCTGTACTCGGATTGAAAACGTCCCATTGCAAATCACACCCTCTCGAATCTGTAGCATCCCATCGTAGATCACACGCTTTCAAATGTATCACCGCACAATTGGTATCAACCCTGTTTATATAACTGCTACATATTTAATAAACTTTTGGTGGTGTAAAATTTAGATAAACACACTTGGTGAATTTGCCGGCCTTGTGAATTGGCCTGCCGGCTGGCCCACTTCACGGTCGAGATGAAAATGACAGCGTTTCACCACTGAGCATTGCAGAGGTGGGGCAAAAACTACGTCACCAGTCTTTTGTTTGTACGGCCAAGCCCCGGTTGTTTGCAATTGTATATTATGCACATCACATTCCTTCAGCTGATGTCATCACTGGGTTCGGCTTGTTGACACATTATGACGAACTGTTTTTTGCTGGTTTTGTGATTTTACTCTGACCTAGACACCAATCCTGTCCGCTCAATATTACGTTATTGAAAATTCTCAAGAAAACTTTCCCAATCTTTTATATGGGATTTTAAAATAGAATACAACAATTATTGTATTAGAACAATTATTTCACAAATTTATTATGGTACCAGAATTGTACCGTCATAATATATAATAATAGTGTCATATATAACTAATAATAGTGTCAATAAAATGTGGTTGTCAGCTGGAAAATGCTGACCAGTTCATGTTTGTTATATATTTTCTGTGCCTATAGCCTATATGATGATGATGACGATGTCGTGTTAGAAACATGGACATGCCCTCATTGTGGAATGCCTGCAGCCTTGACTTCAATTGAAAAGTTGCAACATCTCCAGAGTTGCCAACCAGGATCTGCTGAAACAGGTTAGTTTGTTAAATCATCCTTATCATCTGCATATTATCTAAATTACAGACATTAAGTTCAAGGACTGTTTTCATGTAGGGATATTCAATTTGCACTGAATCTTCCCAAGTAAGTCAACCTTGAAGTAACATTTTGTATCATAGTTTTGAGCTTCAGAGAAATACCAGAAAACTGATCGTTTTGAGGTTTTGTTTTAATTATAATTAGGGACTCTGAAAAGTGGTAAATACGTTTTTGGGAAAGGAGTGAAAAATCTTATTCGTAAGCAGATTAAAAATCACACTTACTAGCCTGTATTTGTGAATAAAAAAAATTCTATAGTTGAAATTGATTGTACAGTTAACATAAAACTGATAAAATAGATTGAAATATGGACAGCTAGCATTTATTATTTGCAATTTCCTTCCGTCTAGATTAGTTGTGTTTGGGTTTGGCACTGTCCTGCATGTGATTGATATAGGAATCTTTCTGCTCTGATCAAAGTGTATATTACAAAATTTGCTCACCACTTTTTAAAAATAAGTTACTGCCACTTTATAGTCTATGGCACTCCGGAAACCTGAAAAAAACACGTTTTTTGTAATTCTGTGTATACTAGGGCCAAAAGTAAGTATAACACAAAAAAATATGAACAATTTTATAAAAAAACTTGCAAAACAAATTTTTAAAACTAAATATCCAAAATGTTTCTCCAGTGTTAGGCAGTAATATGTTTTAAATTAAATGTAGTAGTATTTTCAAATATTAGGCAGTAATAGTGTAACAAAAAAGTGGTTATATTTACTGTATCTATAAATAAACCAGTTTATTCAGAAAGGAACTATATTCAGTCTATTCAAAAATAAGGCAGGTTATTATATTGGACTCCCATTGGATAACATAACTCATTTTTTAACGCAGTCCTTTTTTTGTAACACATTCACACAGTCACAAATCAAACAGTTCTACTTGATTTGTGACAGCCATAAACGATATAATTTTTAAAAAATTTGTAAATTGAAAAACAATGCAATATACATTTTTTACAAGTTTGGTACCATAAGGTTGATTTTTGAAGAAAAAATCATATGAATTTTATGTATCTACATCAACTTTCGGCATGTGTTGTTATTCTACGTTTATTGCTGATAATAAAATATACGATATAACGTCTTTACTTAAGCAATATTTCAAAGGTCGGGCGCCATCTTGATTTGCAAGAAAGTAAATATAAACTTAAATGACTTATAGTTTTACTTACCTTTAAAAATCACTATAGGGCAGGAATTCGTTTAAGCGAACTCTTGAGTAGCGGAAATTGTTATGTGAAATAATAATCCCTTGTTAAAATTTTTACCAAATGATATTACCCAATTTATTTTCCAAAAGACTCTACGTACATATTACGCCATGGGGCGTTTAGCAAAATTAAACCCTCCAAAATACCTACTCAGTAAACATGAAACATTTGATATGTGATTATTAAACATTAAACATATATATAGTTCGCACAACCCAGCACTTAGAAGATTTAAGTCACTCTCTCTCTCTCTCTCTCATTCTCTGGTACAATTTATTTATTTTTTGAGCTCATTTAAATTTTTAAATAAAAATTGGTTTAAAATTGGTCATTTTAACATTGAATGAATTTTGATTTACTTGAAATAAAAAAGAATGTTGGAACGCTCTCACCAAATTTTGGACAGGTCTCACCGCACTGCTAGGGTCGTCAATCGTGCACAATCTGTTCCTACTTTACATCGCTTTTTAAGGCCCACACCGTCGTGTCTGCCCACGAAAACACTTTGGGCAGATTCTATACGCACGCCGTTTCTTAACGATCCATCGGCCGATGACACCTGTTCAAGTCCTTACCGCCCCAACATTTCTGATATTTTAGATAGTTAATTAACCACTTTTGGTGGTGTAAAAGTTAAAATTCACTTAGTGAACCTTTTTGCCAGCCGGCTACGTTCACGCTTCCGGATGAAATGACCCAGAGTCTTTGTTTCACATTGCGTAGGTGGGGTGAAAACTACGTCATCAGGCTATTGTTCATATAGCCATGCCTTGAGTTGTTTACGGAAATATGCATTCCTTACCACTGATGTCATCAGGGCTAGGCACTTTATCGCTCTATATTACATACGTTTTTTTTTTGCTGAGTTTGTCGTTTTGCAATGAAAACGGTCAGAATCCTGTCAATTCACATTTGCGTTTTATAAAATAGTTATATAGTCCACTCACCAAAACTTTACAGGGATTATGAAATATTTAAATAATTATTACCAAATAATTGTTAAAAATATATGAATACAATAATTATGGTCTTTTGTACCATGTTTTTATAAATTTAATATTGCACCAGAATTGTACCATCACAGTGTTATTATAGATATAAATAAAAAAATGCAGTTTTTGCATATGCATCATTTTTTTGTTTAATTTGTTTTTGTACATTTCTTCTTTTCTTCTTGTGTGAATTCTATATGGCCTTACCAAAAACTTAGGCTTGATGCATACTTATAAATACAAATAACATGGTTTTTGCAGCTTTGGTTTTGTAAAATTCGTTTTTTTTTTTAATTTCTTTTTTCTGGTTTTTAGGCATCTCTGCCTAAATTAGACCGGTAATATTTGTGAAAGCACAAAAACTTGGTTTTTACAAGTTTTGTAGTTGTCAGGGAATTGGTAGTGACAGTAAACATTTACAAGCAGAATTATCACTGTTGCACACAACAGATTATCACTGACAATCACAGATTTCTGATCTGACGATGATCTGTGAAGCTTGAAAGCGCTAATCGGAATAATTTTTATATAGTGGTGTGCAACAGTGATAATTCTGCTTGTGATTTTAACCACTAACACAACTTTCTTCAGTAAACCTTTACTTCAGTATCTCATAACCATACAGATCCTAACCTCATTCACAAACCGAATAACAGAATTTTGTAATGAACATTAGTGTGCTAATTGCCAGTAGTAACTCAGGTTTGCTAAACAATTATCAATGAACTAGATGGAGGTGAGCAACCACAGTATGTTATCTGAACATGAGGCAACCAAAACCCAATGTGCAGAGGGTTGTTATGTTCATTTATGTATACATATTGTATGTAACACTGTTAGTATTGTTGAAGTCACAGAACTTGAACTGCGAGTTTTCATCACATCTAAGTGACAGGAGTGGGTTAACTTGACTAGGTGTGTATCACCAATTAGTTGACACATGTCAGTTTGAAACCAACTGCTGCTTGACCAACAACTAAATACAGTGCTTAAGCATAGGGTGTCCACCATAATTGGCATTCTTAAATGCATTTTGTAAAACTAAATTCTAATCATTTTCTGTTTAGAAAAAAAGGAAAGAGAGGAAGAAACAAGAGCAAGGAATCCGAACAGTACAGCCTATAATTGTGAAGACTGTGGGAAAACTCTGTACCTGACACCAATAGAAATACTGAAGCACAGGAAGTCTCATAAAACTTAAGCTAGTTGGTAGGTAATTTTCCTTCATGACATATTATTATTATACAGCACCTAAGACAGTAAAATGAATATCACGAATAAACATTTTATATTACAAATTATTGTAAGGAAAGCTAACAATCTTGCCAAATTCATGGTTTTTAAAATACACACACATGAAAAAAATACCACCATTAGGTTGGAATATTTGCCTGGTATTGCTGTTATTTCCTGTTAAACAGCATTCTCATTCAAAAGAGAAGTGAATGAAGATGTTGCCTGTGATAGTAAAATATTCCTACCTTGTGGTTTCTTTTTCAGATATTATCATGTTTTTGTAAATTCTAAGAAAATATTGTATTATTTAATTACTGAACTGAGTGTTTTTATTCATACATTTTTTATAGTTTAGCTTTCTAACTTTATATTTCATTATCATGTTAAATTTGTGATTTAATATATCCTTAAATTAGCAGTACATTTTAAGCATCCAATAAATATTTTCTTATTTATTATTAAATACGATATCTGTTTATACCTGAACACTTGTTTCTTGTGTATAATAACACGTGTGGTAGTAATTCTGACATTTGAATGAGGAACATAACAATCTGCTAATAGTATTAATCCTCAATTATTAATACTGTAGTAGTAATATACAATTCTTGTCACCCTCTGTCATAATAGTACATTTGTGCAGCGACGTAGCCAGGATTTTATTTCGGGGGGGGGGGGCTGAAAATCGGTGAGGGCACGCCACTAATCCAAAGCTGTGCATGCAGTGGAAAAGCGGGGGGAGGGGGACGAAATATTAAAGTTCCAGTTTGCTTTGAATTTTTTTTATTTATTGGTGACATTAAAAATTTAAGAAAGTTCTTTACAAATACTCACTTACAAAAGTTTAAACCTTCTTGCCCTTCCTGACAAGGCAAACATGTTGACGATGTCTTCGTTGGACATCCCTATGACGATGTCCCGGTGCACCGACATCAAGGCTAGTCCAGTAAGCCTGGTTTCGCCCATTGTGTCTCTCAGATAGTTTTTTAGGAGTTTCAGCTTAGAAAAACTCCTTTCGACAGAGGCTGTCGACACAGGTATGACCGCAAAGATGGTGAAGAGAGTGTACGTGTTCGGGAAAAGTTCTTTATCACACTGTGCCAAGGCGTCGATAGCTGTTTTAGGTTTTCCTGTATCGTTTTTCCACCTCTTCCTCCACAAACTCCATTCCCCTGAATGAGCTTCGGTAAAGCCACTGTGTAGATCGTCCTTGTAGAATTCGAAGGACGGCTTTACTTTGTCGAAATCTACGTCACAATGCGATGGGATCAGATACTGTAGAGAAGCAATGATTGCTTCGTGTGCAAAAAATCTTTCACTAAGTCCACTTATGAGGTCGTCGATGCATGGGATGAAGATTGAGGTGCGAAAGTAATCTTCGGGATTGGCAGCCGGTGGATTTTGCCTATTTTTTTGCGCAGTTGCTATTCGCAGCATCGTAAGTTCCAACTGAAGTAAGTTGGCGAGCTCCTTTGCTTCTTCAAAAAGTTTCTTGAATTCTGAGTCAGCATTATGTCTTAGATCTTCCACAACGGCTTTCACTTTTCTGACATGGTCCAGAGCACTACATAAATCAATGTCTTTTTTCTGGAGATATTGGGACAGACTGTATGTGATGCACAGGAGCTTAGAAGAAACAACTAGAGACACTAAAAAGGAACTAGAACTAATACTATTAAGAACTAATGACGACCTCTTATTGTGCTCATTGGGTAGATAGGCCATTTTCTCCAAGGTCAATACAATGGGCAGCAGCATCTCCTTAAAGAGAAGAACCGCTTCATGTCGCTCGCACCACCTTGTCTCACAGAGTTTTGATTCTATGGTGATCACTGCTGGGTGACAGCTCTTTAATCTTCTCCTCCAAGATTGCTGTGCGTTTGGCACTGGGTCTGAAGAATGAGCATGTTTCTGTAATCAATCCCATCATGTTTCTTACGTTTTGAACTTTGAACGAGTCAGATAAACACAGATTTAAACAATGGGACACACAGTGGGTGTATAAAGCTTTGGGATACTTTCTTTTTAGCACAGCTTGAACTCCACGAAACTGTCCACTCATCGCTGAAGCTCCGTCGTAGCCCTGTCCTCTTACGTTCTCTAGATCCAACCCAAGTGTAGTGAGTTTTTCTTTGATCACTCTAGCTAACCCTTCCCCAGTCACATCAGACACAGGCACAAATGTTAAAAAGTCTTCCATTAAAACACGTCCATTTTCACTCTGATACGTATCTAGCTCACAGCGAAAACTATTCTATCTGTGAGACGTCAGTTGTCTCATCTGCCAGAATCGTGAAATATTTACTCCGACTTATTCTTTTGATTATGTCCTTTCGAATCAAAGACCCAATAGTCTCTATCAATTCATTTTGTATCTCTGGGCTGACATACATAGCATTTAGAGGGCTATGTAAAATATGATCTTTCAGGACGGTATCTCCAGCGTTCGCTCGAAATCGAATAAGGGTTCTGAAATTACCATCATTCTCCACTGGTGAAGAGAGAGAAATTCTGCCACTGTCTCTTCGACCTCTTAACGGAATATTTTGCATCCCACACAACTTGACTGTCTCTATGATGCCATTCAGTCTCAACCTGTTTTCCTGGACCTCTTTCTTTCTCACTGTGTCAATCAGAGCTTCAGCTTCAGAGTTCATCAGGCACTTCCACGACTCCCCTGAAGCCGGTCATCCGGGGGCCGAAGAAACGTTTCGGGCCATCGGCAAGGACTTCGTCTGGACCGGCCTAACCATTGATGTCCGCAGATACGTCCGGAGTTGCAGAATATGCGCCCTACACAAGCGCGGCGCAAATCCCGAACAGGACCAACAGCGACCTCACCGACCCAGGAGATGTTGGAATACTGTTACCCCAGCGATATCCTAGCTCGCTTACCACTGGTGGGGGCTTGCAAGGATCGTCCGGGGCAGCGCTACCTAACAGTCGCGAGCAGGTTAGGGTTTATGCACTGATATACGGCACTCACCAGGTGAGCCCAGAGCAGTCCTCTTCTACTCCTTGCCAGCAGATTGTATCCAGCGAAGGTGGTCCTAAAAAGGTCTTCTGCCAGCTGCCACTTGTACCAGCTACTTAATTCACCGGCAGCAGCTGGCTCCTTGGTCATTTTTCCCACGTAGAGAAAGCAATATTCCTCGTCCAACGGCGAGGTGGGCAATGCAGCAAAGCTGAGGCAGCTTCCAGTCCAGGCAGGAGAGAGCAGTCCGGAGAGAGGTCTGTCCTGTTGAAGAGCTGGTCCAGAAGTGTGTCTTGTCTGTCCACCCGGGGGAGTTGTGACGTAGCCAGGTCAGAGCTGTTGGGTTGTGCGTCGTGGGACGACCCAATGGGTTCCTAGTACCGAGCCTCCGGTAGGGGCTCCTGCCTAGTGGTCCTGTCCAGACGGAATATATTTATTTAATTTTTACTGGTCGCTACAACGACATGCTCGTACTAGGTCGACTAGTACAGTATTTGTCGAGGCCGTTTCCAAGATTCACCACGACGTGTTCGGTACCTGCCAAGGCCAGCTATGAGTGGGTTTGCCTGGGTCCTCGCAGCTCGGACGTAAAATTTACGTGCAAGTCGCCTTGCGGTGTCATCCAAGGAGCGGACACCGAGCCCTCTTCTCAGGAGACGAGAAGAAAACCGATAGGGGACTTTGGCCGCTAGCCGAAGACCTCTATGGAGAACGCTTTTAACTTTCTTTTATGAACGGTTGCGAGGTAACCCCAGACGGGAAGAGTGTAGGTAATGATCGGCAACAGATACGCGTTGACGATCAGCTTACCGAGCTTGCGGGTCATAGCCTTGTTGACAAGTATCGGAAACAGTTGCGCGAGACGAGCGGACGCTTTCTTACGCATCGTCTCAGCGTGGGCACGCCAGGTGAGCCGACGATCAAGGTGGACACCGAAGTACTTTACTTCTCTCGACCAGGGCAAGTACGTTCTACCGAGTCTCACTCGGCCTCGTGGTTCTTTCCGGTGCTTTGTGAATAGCACCGCGGAGCTCTTGGTTTCGTTGACGGCAACTTTCCAGCTTTCCGTCCACGTCGAATACGGATCGAGTGCACGCTGAAGTCGTGGGATAGCAAAGTCTGCGTTCCGATCGGCGGTAAAGACCGCCGTGTCGTCGGCAAACAGAGCCATCTGGACTCCAGGCTCTCTGGGTGCGTCGTTGACATACACGGAGAACAGGAGAGGCCCTAGCACGCTACCTTGAGGTACCCCGGCTGTAATGCGTCTCTCGGAAGAGACATGGTCATCTACTCGCACGCAGAAAGTCCTCTCCGTCAGAAAGCTAGCAATCAAGCGAAGGTAGCAATCTGGGAGCTGGATTTCCCGGAACTTGAACAAGAGCCGTCATGCCAGACACTATCAAAGGCCTTTTCCACATCTAGGAAACAGGCGACAGTCTGCTCTTTCCGACACCCGGCGTCCGTGATGTATTCCACCAGTCTCATCAGCTGATGAGTGGTGGAATGCCCCACACGGAAGCCGAACTGTTCGGGGACCAGTACATCGAAATTTCTTAGATGATCTAGTACTCTCCTTTCCTGGCGTTTTCCTACTAAAGCTTTTACATGACTTTGAGCTAAAGCGGCATTTTTATGATACGTGTGTGACTCGTGATTTTTAAAGGATGAAATAGATTTCTTTACATTATAGAAACTTCTTGTCACGAATGCTTGGGGCTTCTCGTGGGATCCCTTTCCAATACAATGTGTAACTCCAAACGTGAAACGATCGACCTGCCAGTATGAAATTTTAGCGTGCAAAATTTTAAAAATTAATACAATTTCGGGGGGCTGCAGGCCCTTCAGACCCCCCCTGGCTACGTCAGTGCATTTGTGTACTGATACTACTTGTCATTTCAGTGTTTACAACAGATTGCAGCTGGCAGAGCTGCAGATGGATCTACTTTGACATTTTAAAAACATTGCACAGCTGCTACATTTAAATAATTTTTACTACCCAAAAAATTCCCAAGTGGCTTAGTAGACTAGTGAATATAGGGTACTGTCCCAATATATGTACCCGCAGTCATTTTTGATATTTCGATTATGCAATTTTTGGCTTTGATATGTGGTGAATATCGCACATATTTTGTGTAGGTGAAAGAATTATACAAATTTTAATTTCGTATGTTGCAAAATAGTTGGCTGACGATTGCAATTGGTTTTGTTTGTCATTTTATTTATGGAAAATGTTTGTGGCAGTAATATGTCACCGGCATGTGCCTGTGACACCAAAAGTTGATGTTAGGTTAATATGAAAACTGAAATTACACGTGGAACTCGATCGTCTGTAATATAAACTCGTTTTTTTTGTGTGAAAACCCCCAAAAAAACCAACTCGAAGTAAGGCCCAAGGCCCACCCCTTGCCTATTACTATACGTGTCTACCTTTTTGTGCTAGCACTCATGTTTCCAGTAATACTCATTCTGTGAATAGATCACTGAAAAGCCATCAAACTCAAAAGTAAAGTGGGGTGGCCCAAGGGCCACCAATTGCCTGTTACCGTACATGTCACTTTTTAATATGGCAGAACTTGTTTTTCGGTAATATTTGTTTTCCAACAAGTACTCATTTTGTGGCTAACCAAAAAGGAATGTCCATCATATACAATATGTAGAGTGTATGTTGTCATCCCTTAATACATTGTGTTTTTTGTTTTTTCCATTAACCATAAATATTTGTCACGATATTAATTGACGACTCGATGGGCACGTGGTGAAACATATTAATACAAAGGTTTTGTAAAATATATAAAAACACTTGGTAAGTTTCAGAAATTTTTTAATTAACTCTGACAGCTGTTTCGACTAAGTTAAGCCATTGTCAAAGAGCGAGTGAATGAAATTACTGAACACAGGATGTTAGAGGAGTGTAGGTGGTAAACATCTGTTTACGGCGTATCTGGAACATCTGTGTTGTGATGGCGAGGGAGGGAGTGTGTGCATGAGACAAGGGAAGGTCAGGTGTCTTTAAAAACTAAATACAATCATGAATGCAAAATATAAAATTAACTGAACTAAATATAACTGAATGCAAAATTTAAAATAATGATGAACATTCAAAATAATATAAAATAAACTAAACTAAATAACAGATTTTAATAAAGGGGATACACAAAATTCAGTCTGTTCATTGGTTAAATTTTTGTTATTTTTTATTGCTTTTTTAATTTCTAAAATTTCTAACAAATCCATTTTTTTTACCTTTTTGTATGTTGTGGAGTAGTGTTATGTTTTTTGTGTCTATGAAGTGACTGTGTTGTAAGCAATGATCTGCAAAACCTGTATTAGATGTATTGGTTAAAATCGCCTTCTTATGTTCAGAAATGCGATGTTTCAGAGCACGCCCACATTGTCTGATATAAATAGCATCGCATTCTGCACAGTGTATTTCATAAACTCCATTTTTCTCCAGTGTGTTAGATTTTTCTTTATTATTGACTAGGTTTTTTATATATTTTACAAAACCTGTGTATAAATATTTGTATTTTTCAGTTTACATTTGGTGTTGTAGTTTTGTTAATTTGTCAACTTAAAAACATTAGGTTCTTTATTTTAAGTGTTACTCTGTTATAAGCATTAAATGTCATGTTTTTACCAACCATGGCTTTTATTTATTTCAGCAGTAAACTGAAACCCCAAAAACATTGTTACCTAACCTCCCAAATGAAAACAGCACGTATTTTTGCTTTACATTGAGAAATAGAACAATTTACAATTTGTTCGCTTCTTCTTCTTCACATAGAAATGTGTTAATACAATCGCACATTATAAACATTGAAAATGTATGCAGGTGCGCATGAAGGGACAGTTCCAAGTATAGTGTCTGGGTACAAACATAGAGGTCCTGGGATCAGTTCCCAGATGCAGTATAAAAGAAGGTGTGTTTTTAACATGATAATGTTTTTAGGCTGGGGGTCATTCCACAAAATGTGTAACGTCATCAAAAAATGTAAAGCTCCAGGTGATGTTAACACTATATTTTTTCCACACTTTCGATTCCCCACAGTCTAGAAATCTTCGGTCTCTGTCGTTTTTAAGAAATCCGTACGAACATCGCTGAACAGGAGAGTCTGCAGTTTATGCACATTATACGTTTCAAAAGCCTAAAAACATTATCATGCTTAGGTGTTTCGGTTTCGTCGAAATTCTTTTTATCTTTTTACCCCTTAAGTCGACTCAGTCTGTGGAAATGATGCATACGAGGTGCTATCGGAAAGTTCCCGGACTGTACTTGGCACGGCTGTTGGACGTGACTGTACAACCTGGCGTCCCAGTGTCCGATTCCGTAATACGTAATGAGTCAGTCTGCCAAGTTTCGTTGCATTGTGAGGTTGTGTTCGGTCTACGCGTTGTGTTTTGTAATCGTGTGTTAACGTTCATTTGCGAATTTTATGATGGCTGATAAATTCAAGCAACGTGCGTGCATTAAGTTTTGTTTTAAACTTGGTAAATCGCCTACTGAAACTTTTGCAATGCTTCGAGAAGCTTTTGAAGAACATTCCCTACACAGAACACAGGTTTTTGAGTGGTACGCTCGTTTCAAGGCCGGCAGAATGTCACTTGAAGATGATCACTGTTCAGGATGACCTTCCACGAGCAAAACGGATGAAAATGTTGAAAAAATTCGACAACTCATTCACGAAGACCGTCATCAAACAATCCATGAGTTGTGTACAAGTGCCGGAATAAGCTATGGAAGCTGTCAAGAAATTCTAACTGAAAATTTAGGCATGCGTCATGTTGCTGCGAAATTCATCCCTCGGCTTTTGTCTGTGGATCAGAAACAGCGCCGTGTTGATGTGTGCAGTGAACTCAGAGAAACGTCTGAAAATGACCCTACCTTCATCTCCAGGGTCATAACCGGTGATGAAAGCTGGTTTTATGGTTATGATCCAGAAACAAAACAGCAGTCGTCACAGTGGAAAAGTCCACAATCACCGAGACCAAAAAAAGCACGGCAGGCCAGAAGTGCAACAAAAACCATGCTCATTGTGTTTTTCGACATCAAAGGCATTGTCCATCGCGAGTTCGTGCCAGCTGGTGTTACAGTGAACTCAGATTTTTATTGTGACGTTTTGAGGCGGCTGAGACAAAATGTGCGACGAAAAAGGCCCAAATTGTGGGAAGACCAAAACTGGCTGTTGCATCACGACAATGCACCTGCTCACGCTTCACTGAAAACAACAGTTTTTGACCAAAAACAATATGGCCACCGTCCCACACCCTCCATATTCACCAGATTTAGCCCCCTGTGATTTTTCTCTGTTCCCGAAAATAAAAATTCACATGAAAGGTCACCGTTTTGACACTGTAGAAGACTAAGACAAAAACGCAGGAGGTGCTTGACAGCCTTCAGCAAAAGACTTTTTTTGACACTTTCCAGGCATGGAAACAACGCTGGATTCGTTGTATCAATTCGCAGGGAGACTACTTTGAAGGAGATGGGAGCCATTAATGGCCTAGGTAAGCAAAAAGAATTTATTAGACCTAGTCCGGGAACTTTCTGATAGCACCTCTGTAACGTCTTTTCGCCGCGTTACAAATCCAGGGAACCCCTCGTAATTAGACTCCGTTAATTAGATGGGCTGCCTACGTTGTAACAGAATTGATCACCAATAATTGATATAACAAATTACTTACTAACTGTGTAAGGAAACAATGGGAAGGTATACAATTGATTTAAGCACTCATCATATGTGTGTAACACGAAGACTTTTCTTTATTTAACATTTAAAAGAAAATATATACTGACAGATCCCATGACTTTACTAATTCAATTATTAAGTTATTTGAAAGGTTTCTTTAACTTTGAGATCAACTTGATTTTACATAGCTACACCTCGGATCCGGGTCAACTTTCTGTATTTCTGTAATTAAGACTTTTAATTATACTCATTTCATGAGATTAGCTTGCAAGACTTTCTTTTATACAACCATTGGAAGAATGGTATTATTGCTTGAATTATATTGCTCTACATCATCATATAAACTGTTACAACGTATGAAGTTAGAATAGTTACATGAAATTCTTATATTTAATTTATAAGTCTTTACAAAATTAATATTTTCTGAAAAGTCTCTTTCAAGAAGTGTTGTGTGACAAATATTAGTAACCCTCGATAGACACGCTATCGAGTCACCTTTTAATTGGTATGCAGAAGACTCGTCCGGGGGTATCCGTCTTGGGAAACAGGAACAGCTGCGTCGTCATCTCGGTCTGGCCTTCCTCTGTAAAGGGCTCCGAAAGTTCGCAGGTTGAACAATATGTCGTGTAGATATCTACGATGATCTTGTAGATTCCCTGATGTCCTGATCTGCATATTCTGTCACGTGCAGTAGAGTTTGTGGCTTCTGATAGTTCACATCTTCTGGTATGACTTTGGAATTGTTGTTATTTGTTGAAGCACTAAGTCATCTTGTGTTACACTCTTTGTTACGTTTCGATACTTTTCGTTTTACATTACTTTAAACTTATTGTCTATTCACATGACTACATTAATTAATACATCCAGATGCTTTGAACAGCGACATCTGGTACACCATCTTAAGACGAGACAAAATATCGTTAACATATTTTGAGCGCACAGCTCCTACGTCTATACTGTACGAAGTCACCATTGCAAGAGAGAGAAATTCTGCTCCCTTCGCCTGGTACTGGGCAAAAGTTAGTGGGACAATTTCCGCGCGAGAATATAGTTCCTAACTATATTTAAGTTAACATTTTTATTTATCCAAACTATCCCTAAACAAATATACATAATTTAAATCAGTTGTTTTAGCGACTATTTATGTCTTCAGATTTTTTTATTATTAACATTAATTTTTTTATCTTATTCTAACTCACACAAGACTCTGAAAGCATGTCGAGTCTGGAATCAACAGGACAGCGCCTGCTTACAAGCAAAGGGTTAAATACGATATTAATAACTCTTTACAATTTATCTTTTTATTAGAGTATCTTATAAATAACTAATTAATTACTGCTTCCTCTCATACTGAGTACATACAGGTATTTTATATTAATACAGTGAGATTTAAATGGCTTAAGAGCTCGCAACCTTAATTTTTAAAAATTTTTATTTTCTTGATTATTTCTTTTATTTAAATCGTCACACCTCGTAGTGTTGATAGTGTTGGTCTTCCTGGTCATCCTTGTATACTTAGCCTACTGTGCCTCTTGTAAACTACTTTGATGGGAGAAAAACGAGCCATCATTAAAACCTTACATTGGATAAAGGGTTCTTCCAGGCTCAAACTTATCAGATTTGTAAGAGTGTAAATTTGTATCCTCATGATGAGTAACATTATGGTAAATTTACAGTTTCATTTGTTACAGTTTCTGTTTTTTTTACAGTTATATTTATTGTTTCTTCACTCATACATTTTTATAAAATTTACTCCACTTGTACATGGGTCACTGGGAACAACCAGAGCCACCCTTAGCAGCTGCAGAGCCAGATGTGAAGTAGTTGTGGGACCCCTGTATCCCCTAAAACTAAACAGCTTCCCCAACCTATTCCTCGCAAAGAATGGTATTCAAAAGTTCTGAGAAGAGTATCCCTATCATATTGAATGTAAATTCACAAAGTGAGTTTGTAATTATAATTCTTAAAGTGCAATTAATTAATTAAGATATTTTTCTCTATTGTAAGCTTAAAATTATCTTCCTGCTTTTCTTTTATGTATATATTATGTAACGTGACAGTTTGCACCTTCCATAAACAAACTACGTTTTCACACCAATGATCACCAAAAAATCTTTTCTATTAAACCTTACTATTAACAAACCATCTCAAATAGACTGAATATAATAAAATTAAATGATAAAGCTTAAATAGTAACCTATAACAATTTTGCACCACGACTATAAGAAAGTACAAGATAAACAGAAGGTTTAGGTTAGGTACAATGACAATAAAATAAGTTAGCTTCATTAATTATTATATAGTTAGAGGTTTTGTATTAAAGTGTTAATTATGTTTATATTCATAACATATCAGAGATGTGTAATAATAAGTAATCTGCCCAAATAACTAATGATGGACTAAGAAAACAAAATAAAGTGAAAGTGGCACTCTAATGTTAAAAAAGAATTCTGTGAGTAAAAGAGACATACTAGATATAGTAAGTGAGAAGTGACACTAAGTATAAATAGAGTGCTGTATATTAGTCTAAAGAGAATCAATAAACTCTGAACTAGATATAATAAGTGACAAAACTGACATAAAAGTAAGATTTACAAGGGACATGGTTAATTATTGCTATGAGACTTAGAATTTTTACTTTTGTTCTAAACCATCAATATAATTGTTTCAATTAGTAAGAAATTTTGTTAGAATGTTTAACTATTGTGTGACCAGTAACCAGTGAATATTTTTGTAATGAATTATGACGTAGATGATTTTTGTTTTTTGTATTGAAATGTGAACCAGTACACACAAATTTTGAATATGTGTTTAGACACCATTAATTCCCCTCAGCATTAAAGCATTTTGTAATGTACACTATCCTATATAATATATACTATATAATGTTTGTGTCTATAAAAACATAAGGATTGCAATTTGTTGAAAAATTGTAATGGGTACTGACTTTTCACTATATAAGTTTGTTTAAATATTTTAGCAGTAACCCAGTACACTGTTAAATGTTAATTCTATATTATTGTTTATGCTTTTCAGTTTTCATAATGTTAGTCTTAATGTTACAATTAATGAGATTTACGTTGATAACTAAAAGATGTAATATGTATTTTGTTTAGTAACTCAAGCAAATTAATGTTCACCATTTGTAAAATGGGATTAGGAGTGAAATTGGCAAGCAACTCACATTATATTTTAATTTTTTTATGTTAAATGTTTGTAAATTGAGATAAAATTTAGTATGCGGATTTGGACAGTGTATTTTATTTAAATTAATATTGCAACCAAACTATGGCTTGTGAGATATCAAAATTGTCAGCATCAAACAGAGATTTTAGATCTACCAATGTATTTAAATTAAATTTTGCATAAGTTCAGGGTTTGTGAAAGAAAAAATCAACTAATTTTTTTACCAAGAAGCCATGCTGGTCAGTTAACAATGGCAGTCTAATCCAGCCAATCAGAAATTTTTACATTTTGACAGGGACGCCAGCGAAATTGAGAAGAAAAAGCGTCATTCGTTTGTTGACAGATATACTCTCCGTAGTAATTAATAGCAAGAAAGTTAGTCATCGAACCCAAGACAGGTTAGGTTGAACCAAGCAGTGTTGAGAATAAACAGTGTATTCCATTGAATTATCGTAGTGAAGAATTAGTTAAAGTGAAAATATTAAAAACAGAACATCAGTCATAAATATTATTAATTGGTGAGATAAAAACAATTTTATATTATATAACCCGACTTCACTAACCATCATGACACTTATTTCTGATGAACTTTTTTGATCACTGGACACACTAGAACATATAATCACCCTATTTTATATAAATTTTGACACTGGTAATGTTTTATTGGAGAGAATTAAGCAATTTATTATATTTTCAACTTGTTCACTTCGAATCGAAAAAAATTCACAACTGGATTAAATCTAAGTCCAATGTAACTAGAATATAAGGTAGGCCACTCCGGCCAATTACTCTCTCATTGGTTGCTTCGCTGTGACGTGAAATGGTGGAAGAAATACGCGCGAGTCTTGATTTACCATGCAATCTTAGCTGAGACAATGTCCTACTTAGCATCTCTCTGCTGTTTACACGAAATATTAACAATAATTGTAATGAGCTATTCATATAGAAAAAGGATCAAACAACAAGATAAAATGGTTTGCGGCAAAAAATAATGGTAAAATCTATTTCTACATTTAATAGAAAAGTAAGCAAGTCTGTCCACATACAACATTGACAAAATGGCACAAGATGTAAAATTAAGTCGGAAAGGAGGCGATATTATATATATATATATATATATCATTTTTTATTATTCGTTAATTTTATATTAATAGAATTATTTCGATTGTTATTAATTTACTTAGAAACCTCTGATGATACTGATATTTTTCAGTGAAACGTGCGTCAGGTGTAAAAAAGAATATACGAAATTATACTACTTGCAGAAGAAACAAATTGAAAACATCACAAATTTTATATATATATATATATAATATTATATATAATAACAGTAATATATAATATTATATATATAATATGCCTGCCTGGGTGGGTGCGCGTACGTGCACACGCGTGCGTGTATAAACATTTCTATGTAGTATAATATATTTGAAACAAGCTTCCAATTATTATAATTATAATCAATATCATAATCATTTTCTTTATCTACATTTTCATTGTTATAACGTTAAAAACTGAAGCTAGTACGTTTAGTTGTAAACATAAATACTTTTATCAACGAAATGAAAATGGTTATTTAGTTGATACATACCTTCATAGGTGACTTAAATTTTTGAAGACGAAGCTACCCAGAGCCGACTCTTTGTTGCTGCATACTTTTCAAGTGACTTGAGTTTGAGCTGTTTGTTCAGATGGCGGATTCTGATGAATGTTCTTGTCCTGACGTACAGACAAATGACTTTCTCGTCCACCTCTGGAAATTTAGATTTGAGTAAGGTGGCCAAATAAGAGATAACTTTCACTTGTTTTGATACTGTACGTCCGTGGAAAGAAGTAAAAACTATCTCAAACTGAATCAGTTTTTGTAACCACTCGTCTGACGGATGGGTAAGCCCCCCCCTTTGATATAATCGATATCCAGTCATGACTATGTTCCCCGGAAAGACACAATGTTTCGCCTCTCACACCTAGACTTTCATCAATGAAGCGGCACTTGAATGCGATGTACCCGGCCAGATATTTTAAGGCATCTTGAGGAATATCGTTGTCACTTGCAGACGGGGCCAAGTCCTCTGTTTTTAACAATTCTGCTTCGTCGGTGTCATTATTCGGAGAACTTGGTATTAACGTATGTTCAACTATGTCTATGCATAGTTCATTGGTAACAAACTGGATGAAATCCTCGTCAGAGTCATTTGATTCCATAACTTCGGTGGAATGAATGCTACCATCCTCAGCCACAGACGCACTTCCAGATAACGGTATATCGTCCGTGCTACCCGTTAAAAGTAAGAGCCGAATTCTGTTGCGCACTTCAAAGGGAGTGGGATTATTATAAAAGACGCCTAATCCCCGAACGTACTAGCTTCAGTTTTTAACGTTATAACAATGAAAATGTAGATAAAGAAAATGATTATGATATTGATTATAATTATAATAATTGGAAGCTTGTTTCAAATATATTATACTACATAGAAATGTTTATACACGCACGCGTGTGCACGTACGCGCACCCACCCAGGCAGGCATATTATATATATAATATTATATATTA
This sequence comes from Magicicada septendecula, assembly GCA_034769895.1. NCBI lineage: Eukaryota > Metazoa > Arthropoda > Insecta > Hemiptera > Cicadidae > Magicicada > Magicicada septendecula. The sequence goes on along the minus strand of CM068375.1, from coordinate 16,539,158 downwards.
CTGTTATTATATATAATATTATATATATATATATATAAAATTTGTGATGTTTTCAATTTGTTTCTTCTGCAAGTAGTATAATTTCGTATATTCTTTTTAACACCTGACGCACGTTTCACTGAAAAATATCAGTATCATCAGAGGTTTCTAAGTAAATTAATAACAATCGAAATAATTCTATTAATATAAAATTAACGAATAATAAAAAATTATATATATATATAATATCGCCTCCTTTCCGACTTAATTTTACATCTTGTGCCATTTTGTCAATGTTGTATGTGGACAGACTTGCTTACTTTTCTATTAAATGTAGAAATAGATTTTACCATTATTTTTTGCCGCAAACCAATTTATCTTGTTGTTTGATCCTTTTTCTATATGAATAGCTCATTACAATTATTGTTAATATTTCGTGTAAACAGCAGAGAGATGCTAAGTAGGACATTGTCTCAGCTAAGATTGCATGGTAAATCAAGACTCGCGCGTATTTCTTCCACCATTTCACGTCACGCGGCAAAAACAGCTGATCGCTAGATTAGCGCGGGAAGCCGGAATGGCCCCCCCTGATCTAAGTCTGCCATCTTGCCATTTTTACTAACGAAATTGGTGTTGCCAACTGTTAAGCTGACTAAATACGTTTAGTATTACATAATATCCAAAAAAATATTGTAATTGTTTTGTACTTTCTTTTGGTATTTTCGTACCATTAATATTTGTAGTCAAAAGAATCCACTAATCTTAATCAAATTAAAATAAAAGTAATATATTTTATTTAATCCATGAGACGAGTCTTGCCAACTTTCACATAATTCAACTAGTATAGCCAATTGTATATGTAAGGGTAATGTTATAGTTACAAACTAAGGTAACTACTAAGAAAATAAAATATTTCAATTTTTCTGTTTTGAAGAGAGCGGTTTGTTTTATTTATTATTAGTCAAATTTAAATCTTCAAAAAAAAAACTTACTCAAAATTCTTAATTTTCCTTATTCAGGTCAAATCATAAAACCAAATTATTTCAATGCTGATACCCCGAAATTAAGACCAACCCAGAGTACCATAATTCAAGAGTACTATAATAAATAACGTACGTTCACAATCATTAATACAGAATGAATTTAAATAAATAAATTTAAAAGAAAATAACAGGTTATAATATATTTATTTAGAAACCTCTTGATGATACATATCTATTCTGTGGAACATACATCAGATTGAAATGAAACGTCAAAAATAAGAAAATTCTACTTGCAGAAGTAATTATAACTCTGTTATATACATTGAAATCCAGATTTATATTTACAAACACCAAGCTTACTAGCACAGAAAAAGACACTATATGGAATGGCATAAATAAAGTGTAAAAAATAAGTACTTATGGTAGTTTGCACCAAATCTCAAGTCACCTGGGTAGTTTATGTACAAACTCAAGATGTAACGTATTCTCAGAAACCTGTTGCAATTATACAAGGTAAAAAACTTTACCCTTTATCATTATAACTGTTTTATGTACATAATATTTTTTTATCTTATGTCAGCTTAGTATACAGTTCAGAATAATTCAAGAAAAAAAACAAACATTTGTAACGCAATCATGAGTGTTTCTCTAATTATTTATCATTTGTATCTCGCATTCATTATTTCTGACAAAGGATAAGAGGTCAGTCCTTTCCATATCTGGTTCCTATTTACAACCGGAGCTGTTAGTATTAGCAGTGTTGATAGTAAAACTCCTAGTGATGTTGTTTGTAATGTTATCAAGTCTCAGCAGTTATCTTCCTCTGTCAATGTAAACTGAATCTAATGAAGCCACTAATTTCATACCTAACACTGCCAGCTGTTTATTCTCTTGTAATGTGTATGAGTCCACATTCAAAGAATGGTTTCAATACTTACTTATGTTTTGGTAGTCATAACATAGTAGTTTCCTTAATACAAATTCAACAAGAGACCAATATTAGGTCATAAATAAAGGAGTTTAGGAAACAAAGTAAGACTGATTGAAAATAAGCAATTCTCTCTCTCTCTCTCTCTCTCTCCCCACTCACTCATTTGTTTTCTAAATATCACTATAGTATTGACGACTCGGAACACTAAGTTTTTTATAAGTAAAAACGTAAAGTTTTACCTTACAGCCTAAACCGGCTTTCACCTTTAGAAGGCTTCATCAGAGGCTGCCATAGGTAGCGTTGTCCGTCTTGTTGTTGGCGATGGGATAGTTTTTCAAAAGATCGAAGCTGTGTGTGTGTAGTGAGATGTGTTCGAATAATGCGTGCGATTTGAATTGTGTCTGTTCGTTTAGGATGTCGTTTTTATTTGTTTTTGTGTGTTTGTATATTTCTAATTGTTCTAGAGTGTCTAGTTTTTGGCCTTTTGTGTGTACATGTAGAATGTTCATGTTATTGTCGATGTTTTTATATGTGTGGTTTGCTTCAATGAGGTGGTTTGCAAAGGTAGATTCTGTAGTGGTGTGGAGTGCTTTTGTGTGTTCAATGTATCTCTGTTTGAAGCTACGTCCTGTCTGGCCTATGTAGAATTTATTGCAATTTGAGCAATTTAGCTTGTATACACCGGGTAGATCGAATTTGTTTTGTGCTTTGGGCATGCGTTTTGATAGTGTGTGTTCTGTTTTGTTAATAGTTTTGTAAGCGATTCTGTATCCTGCTTTTTTGAATTTGTGGGCTATTTTTTCAGTTTGTTTGTTGATGTATGTTAGTGTTATGAATTTGTTGTTTTCTGTTTTCATCTGTTGTTTGTTTTGTGTAGGAGTTTACTGACTATTGGTCTGTCATAACCGTTAGATTCTGCTAGATATTTTATCGTGTTTAGTTCGTCTTTGTAGTCTATTTCATCTAAGGGGATGTTGTTAAGTCTATGTATCATGGTTCTAAAAGCAGCTAGTTTGTGTTGTATTGGGTGATTGGAGGTGTTGTGTATTAGTGTGTCAGTTGTAGTTGGTTTTCTGTATATACTGAATTTGTGCCTGTGTTCTAGTTTTGTGATGGAGAGGTCTAAGAAGTTTATGGTATTGTCGTGTTCGTATTCGGCAGTGAAGGTTATGTTTTTATGTATTTTGTTTATGAGCGTTAGTAACTGTTCACATTGTCTTTTGTTTCCCCTGTATAGTATTAGAATGTCATCAATGTATCTATGCCAATATAGTATTTTATGTGAGTGTCTGTCATTGTTTGTGAGTATTTTTGTTTTTTCTAAGTGTTGGAGGAAGACTTCTGCTAGAATGCTGGATATGGGGGAGCCCATGGGTAAGCCATCGTTCTGTGTGTAGTATTTATTGTTATAAGTAAAGTAGTTTTGTTTTGTGATAATGTTCAGAGTTTCTGTTATTTCATTGATAAGTTCGTCTGGTGTGTTGTTCTGTTTGAGTTTGTTTTGTAGGATGTTGTTTCAGAGATTGGGATGTTTGTGTACAGGTTTTTAATGTCAAAGGAGGCTAACGTGGCATTATGGGGGATGTGTATGTCTTTTATTTTTGTTACTAGGTCATTTGTTTTCTTTTTGTCTTTTTCCTCTTTACAGTGAGTGCAGGGCCCTGTGCATTCACACCTATTACATGCCTCTAACAACATTACTGGGGAACAACAGAACAGTAACACTACTGCTTAGCAATCACTATGAAATGTTACAATCATGTGTGAAGAAATTTTCTCCTGTTGTGTACTGAACATGCTCACATTATTTCAAAATAACAGTTTTATCTCTCCATTGCTTCCTCTTGTTCGTCTCTTGAATATTTGTTATATGGTGTCCTAGTTTCTAAGCAGCCAGAACATCCTTTATCCTGCTCTTTCCAGTCCAGTTTCATGTTAATCGTCTTGCAGGTGTCTGTAGTGCATTAATACCTTAACACTGTTTGTGTATTTAACACTATTTGTAGCAAAGTAAAACGATTCTTTTATAACCGTGTATTTATTTCAGATTCCAGAAGTCTGCAAGGGTGAAATATTTTTGTATACTGAAAAGGAATGACAAAGGAATATGCAGGGGTTAAAGTTGTGAGTTAAATGACAGAAATATTCATCTGGCATGGCAAAGCAGATTTCTTGTAGTGTATGGTTAATAAATGTTTTAAATAGAGTGTATATATGTAAAAGAAGTATTTTATGCATGTATACTACTTGTATGTGGTATAAATAAATATAAAAGAGTAAACACTGTAAATAAATGTTAATTTTGTAAAAACTGTAAATAAATGGATTTTTTTAAAGTAGTTTATTATTGTGTATATGTAAAATACTTTTCCAACTTTATTTAGTTTCCTTAGTTTTCCTCGTCAAGTAAAACTGTCTACATATAAACTAATACCTGGACACAACACTCACTGCAAGACAAAATTTGGTATCACAGTTTAATGCTGTTGCTATTAATTTGGAGCAGTTTTTTTTTACAGAATTCTGATTAATAGTGTATACTTATAAATTATTATAGGGAGAGCTAGAAAGTGTATCAACGTAAGAAAAACAATACTATTTGTAGTCTGAAATATTTTACTGTTATAGACTGTGTCATCAGTAATAAAAATTATAAGAACCTGCAGAAAAAATAAAAATGCTTCTTTTTTGTACCTGTTTGTGAATTTCTTTGTAATTGTTTGATTGTGATTATGCATTTAAAAATTTCGGTTATTTTTTGTTTTAATTTACATGTATTTTGAAAAAGAGGGGAATCTGTTACATATTCTGACCTTTCCTATAATCACTGTTAAATATAACCAGCCACAGTCCCTTCTAACCTGGTAACATAATAGTTTATACGTTTTTTAGACAAAGTATGTTTTATACAAACATCTATGTAGCTGTTAAATTTTAATTACATCTATCAAATTTTAAACTGACATAATTTTCATTATGTTCCGTTTCCAAAAGTGTGAGCTGTACAAAATATTTATAGGGTTACAAACAGTGCTAATAACTAAAACATAATAATAGGTATAGTAATAATAATAATAATAATTTTTATGAGGGAGACTGTAGAAAACTAATGTTCGCTGTAGGAGGGTCCGCACTCCTACGGTGTGTGGGACTTGCACCCACTAAAATCGCAAATCCTGTTGTCCATGGCATGGATCTACATCGGGACTCAGATTTTGCAATACTTCAAGGTGGTGCCATTGTACTTCATCCTGTGGACTTTCATCTGTTTTAAACCTTCAGTGGTTCCATATTACCTATTTTCTTATATTCTGTCAGCAGCCCTAGCAAGATCATCTTCAACTTCCTTCTTTTACCTTAATACCTTCTCTATGTAGGCTGCTACCTGATCCCAGTGGTGTTCGCTCTCCAGCATTATTCCAGTGATATTTTTGGGTGAGATCTGTCCCACTACATTTTCTAGGGTTTGCCTCTCCTCTTTCCATCTATCACAGGTGAAAAATGTGTGATTTACATAATCTAAATCCTGTTTACAGAAAATGCAGTTTAGTCTGTCTACTTTCCCCATTCTATATAGGTAAGCCCAGAACAGGCCATGGCCAGTTAAAAACTGTGTTATGAAATAATTAATCTGACCTATTTGGTTTTAATGTTAATAGTTTTTTATTGTAATTTAATTACTATTGGAAGTATTTCTAACAATATTATAGTTTATACCTATATTACTGTTGGAAAAACATGGTATTAGGCTAATACGCAAACTGAAGCTAACACACTTAAACAAATACCGGTACACTTAAAAAAATACTTTTTTAATTAAAACAAAAAACTCGAAGTAAGGCGAGTTGCCATGCTAGACTGCCACTGGGTACGTTAAACTTTCCACTAATTTTTTATTTTATTTGTGTAATCAATTTGTTCGCTTGCTACTTACCCAATAACTGTACGTACACTCATTTCCGATATTTAGATTACATAATTATTGGCATTCATGTGTTATGAACATCGCAAACAATTTGTATTAGAATTATAGAAACCGTAAAAATATATTTGTGTATATTATAAAATAGTTTGACGATTGCAGTCATTTTTCGTTGACATATTTTTTACAAAAAATGTTTCTAGCAATAATATAGCTCTGATGTGTGCCACCCACAGTCCTTGTTTGATGGAGTTTTTTATGGGGAGTGCTGAAAGATTTTGTATCACCCGTATACGCGGATGCTTCTTTAATGATTCTAAAAACACTACTTAGCGACACACCACACGCCTGAGCTACCCGTTCCTGTAATTTTCTTTCTGATGTTTCTTTGCCTTCAGATTTCATAAACTTGTAAACGTTATAAATTATTTTCCGACTCTGACTATGTATGACTTTCCTTTGCACAGAAGTCGACGGTGAACCAGACTGATCCATTTCACTCGACAAACCAGAAAAAAAAGCAAACTACATAAATGAAACTAAACGCTACATTTTGATGAATACTGATGTTTTTTGAAAAGTACGCACATAATAATCTCCACAGCCGTCTCAGAGGCAACTGAGTTTTCTCTGCTGACGCATGCGCAATTCGTAACATGCGCTGTTAGCACGAAAACAGTTGATTTATGTCTAGCTAGTGAACTTTACTTTTTGTACAAAGAATGAGGTTATGCTTACTTGATTTGTATTCTGTAGATGATCACAGACATCTACAGAAGAGGGGTTGACACTCGCACTATTACCACATGTTTTCGGTTTGAAAAACTCATCAATTCTATGCCACTTCATCTTAAACTAATCACAGACAAAAGTACAGGAATGTGAACGAAAACACGGCTAATACATTCTTTATTATATTATATTTTAGACACAATGTAGCGTGTACGGCACCGGATTTAGAGGTTAAATAGCATCCTTGTATGCTGATGCTCCCTGCTGACTGTCACCAGTCGCGATTGATCAATAAATCGAATCAGCTGACGCCTGTCCGAAGTGTCACCACTATGTGCAGTTAGAGGTGGGCCGATATACCTGTAATAGGTATTTTGGAACGATTTTTTTGTGGAACGGATGTAACAGTGACTGAAAAGTTGAAATACCTGTTATTCGCTGCGACGCTGTTCCAATTCGAGACATGCCGCCCTCGCTGTTCCGAGTCGAGGCACACCCCCTACGCACCTACACAGACACACACACACACACACAAAGTATGCAAGATCACGTAAACGAATATGCCAAGGCCAAATACTAGGCGTACAAAAATATCGTTGGAACGCAAGGAACAGCCAGTAACACATATTTAAAATACTAGGTATTTCAAATACTAGTGGTATCACCGATACACAAGGAACAGCGCTCCAGAGTAACAGTAGTATTTTAGTAACACCTACCATCATCAGGGGTGACTTCGGTCACAGGGGTGACTACGGTCAGATCAGCTGTAAAATGTTTATTACGAATTTTCCGCCACCCAAAATAAAGTTTAATTTTTTTTTTTTCAATGAATAATTAAGGTTAGACTATAATGAAGTAATAAAATAATTATTAGAATTACAGAATAACATTTTGAGTTAAAAAAAAATTACGTGTGATTGTGCAATCTGTAATTGTTTTTGTTATGTTGGCTAAACTGCTCTGATCAAGGTTATCTAAGAGGAAGGTTGTTGATTGATTGTTTGTCAGCTGTGTTGGAGATATTGTCCTGCGCATTTTGGTAAGTTTTCATTACGTTTTACATAATTTTTGAGAAACTACATGTGTTTTATAATAAAAATATGAGTTATCAATTCATTTGTGGGGTGACATCAGTCACGAAGCATGAGTGACCGAAGTCACCCCATGTTATTGTTATTTGCTTTCTTAACCTATAATCTGTATTTTTTTTGTGTTTAAGGTATCAAAATGCCTCGAACTTACCAGAGAAAAGTTGGTAGTCGCCAATACAAGGATTATGAAGATGAACAAATGGAAATGGCAGAGGAAGCAGTCAGATCGGGAAAATCCATCAGACAAGCTGCACTTGAATACAAAGTGAAGAGAGAAGCTTTGCGAGTCCGTATGCTTGGAGGAAAACCAAAGGCACCTGGAGGTCAGACTGCTCTTGATCAAGAAACTGAGTAATCATTGGTTAAGTATTTGTTAATGTTATCAGAATGGGGGTTTCCTATAACTTTCCTGGAATTACGACTTCTGGTCAAGAGCTATTTGCAAAGGATTGGATGTCATATTAAAAAGTTTCCTGATGGAGTCACCCCTGGTAAAGAATGGGCAAAATTTTTCATGTCTCGACATGCAAATAAATTGTCTTCTAGGTTGGTGCAGAATATAAATCCAAAACGAGCGCAGGTAGATTCTGCTGTCATTAATTCATATTTTGATTACAGTAGACGCCCTCTTAACTGGCCTCGGATCAACCGGCCGCCGCTTTAATAGTCCAGACTCGTCTGTTTCCCACGCTTTCGATATCCGTTAATTAAACGGATGTTTCTACATTTTCTATTTGTTTTTAGTAATCAAGCGGCTTTCGATTACCGCTTTAACCAGCCGACCCTCAGACTCGTCTGTTTCCCACGCTTTCGATATCCGTTAATTCAACAGATGTTTATACATTATCTATTTATGTTTTTAGTAATCAAGCGGCTTTCGATTGTACCGCGTAAACATAAATGTGAAATTACACCGACACGGCTCACTGGCATGTCAAAAGTTTCATGATTTGCACTTGTTTATTTTATTGAACGTCTTTAGTCAGTTTAGTGGTTGATTTGTCAATGTGAAGACGTGTCGATTATTACTGTACTGTACTACTGTAAGTACACCCAGTTTCATTATTTTTTTCGTGTGCTACAAACATAAGTGACAAAAAACGGAAACGTGTAGTAATCAGTATCGCGCAAAAACTTAACGCCTTAGAACGTTTAGACAAAGGTGAATCGGTACAATTAATATGTAACGAATTAGGCATGGGAAAAAGTACTGTCAACGACTGGCGGAGAAACAGAAATTCACTTCAGGATTACTGTATGCAGGTTGAATCACAAAAAGTACTGAAGTCCCGTTGCACAATTAGAAAACCAACCAACGAGATTGTTGATGATGCCCTTTGGGCATGGTTTGTCCAACAACGTCGAAAAGGTACGCCGATTAGTGGGCTAATATTAAAAGAAAAGGCCTTATGTTTTCACAAAAAACTCGAAAACCAGGCCAAATTTGTTGCTAGTGATGGGTGGTTATCGAGGTGGAAAAAACGGCATGGAACACATGTGCTTGATGTGTGTGGGGAAAAGCTGTCCGCTAATCCAGGAGCAGTAGATGAATTTACAACAGAACTCATAAAAATCATAAACGAAAAAGAACTTAAACCAGAGCAGATATATAACCTAGATGAAACGAGCTTAAATTTCAAACTTCTACCAAAACAAACTTTCGCTATGGCAGATGAAAAATCAGCACCGGGAATGAAAGTTAACAAAGAAAGATTGACTGTTGCTCTCTGTAGCAATGCCACGGGTACACATAAGATTCCTCTTTTTGTGATTGGTAAATCGAAGAAACCGCGTGTGTTTAAACATGTTAATATGGAACTCCTCCCGGTTTACTATAGATCTCAAAAATCTGCGTGGATGGACTCCCATCTTTTCAAAGAATGGTTTATAACGCAATTCATACCAAAAGTTAAAAGCCATTTAATCAATCTAAAATTGCCTGTAAAAGCTCTACTTGTCATTGACAATGCACCGACCCACCCCAGTGCTGATCAATTAGTATGTGAGGAAGACATCAGCGTTTTATTTTTGCCTCCTAACGTAACTAGTCTCATACAACCTATGGACCAGGGAGTTATTGCAAGTTTCAAAAGACGGTATAGGCGAAAATTGTTATCTGAAATTTTGGGTAAAATGGAAGATAAAAACTCAGGACTTGTAGACGCTGTAAAGACTATAAACATCAAAGATGTGGTGTACATGATAGCAGCTGGGTTTGAAGAAATTCCCCACACTGCTTTTATAAAATCATGGAGGAAAACTTGGCCAGGCATTGAGAATTATGTTGACCAGATAACGGAAGAAAATACACGTGTCCCAGATAACGACAATCAACGTTTGTGACGATTTAAATTGTAAATTAAATAATAAAAAATTAATAATAAAATATAAAATGGGAAGTAAGTAAGAACATTAAATCGCACTATTAAACCAAATACCCCTGAACTAACTCATAATAGTAATGAGAATCATTTAAGAAAATCCTACTAAAATAAGTAATTAAAACTCTGAAAGTAAAAGTTAAAAATAATACTGTTAACCCTTTAGTAAATTTATCATGCTATGACCTGTGTATTCCGGATCCAACTTGCATACCGACCCGGCATTAAATAAGAAATACCTGTAAATCATAATGTAAATAATTAATAATTTAAAGTCACAAGTAGTAGTTGTAATAATTCCTGTAGACAAGATAAGTCTCGATAGTTTATTTTGTCAAACTGTAAGACTGTATTATTAATAAAGAGTTGGAACTATATTATGGCGGAGTACTCACTCCGCGTCGTTGCAATTTTCCTGTTGTAACAATGCAAAACTTATAATGCGGCTTTCAAACTGTAAACACCTCCAAGCGAGGGCTCTTCACAAAATGTTTTATTTTTATTTTTAATTGAGTGTTAGCTTCCACTAAAAGCGTGGAGAGCTAGTTATAAATAAAGAAGATGTAGTGAGTAATTTGTTAAACAGGGATGTGAAAAAGAAAAACTAGTGTATAAGGTGACATCTCAGGTTAATTAAAACTAACGATCAAATATGGTTCAAGTAAAGTAGTTCCGACATAATGTGAAAAGAAGATGCAAACTCCAGTACTACGGTGCCATTAAATATGTGATATGCATAACTGTGGATAGTGACGACTAAGACCTAAATAACACTTACCATTACCGCCGAGGATCAGGACGACTTCACGCTACATAACATCCATCTCCTCATTAATTCACTCAGAGGACATCCACTGGAAACCCTACCCCGATGACAACCCTCGACTAAGAGAGTACCGAAGATTCACGCCCCAGGACATGGACAGATAAAGCTTATCTAAGAGGTGACTCGGAAGCTAGTCTTCCGTGAATTATGTATATTTCAAATATAAGTATTTATAAATGCCAAAGACTTTTAAAAGACAATCTCCAAGTATTAAGTTTTAGAATGATGTAACCAGTAATTGCTGAAATCATACGTTGTAACATTACTCTTGAGATATAACTTTGAATCGCTTAACTAAATAAAACCATTCTTCAAATGGTGTTTAAGTAACAATGCAACCTTCTTAATAAGTAAAGTAAATTTGAAACTTCTTAATTAGATTAAAAGAGACTCGGATCCGAGGTAAAATATATGATCTGTGTGATCATTTGTTTTGACAGAAAACCCCTTTACTATTTCTGTATGAGTAAATTTTTATATGTAATGTGTTATATATCATATGTTAATAAAGAGATGTCATCTTGTTACATACTAAAGTGAGTGCATAAATCAGCTAAATTCCCTCCCCTTGTTTCCTGTAATTAGAGTGATTATAATTATTCTTAGTGTTGTGTTTGATTTTTCAGTTTGTTACAACGTAGGCAGCCTGTACAATTGGCTAGAGTCAATTATCACGGGTTCCCTGGATTATAACGTAGCCGACACGTTATAAGTTTACTCTGTGATCTGCAAAAAATAATGGCAGAATGCGAAGAAAGAGATGTCGAAGAATGGATAAATGGTGATCAAGAGCTTGAAAACGAAACTTTGGCTGATGAGGAAATCATAAGTGTTGTCTGCCAGCAAACTGATATTGACGAAGATGGGATCATAGAAGAAAAAGAAGAAGACAGCGAGGGAAAAGTCAGTCACAAAGACGCATTGGAAGCATTACAGCTGGCAGTGCGATACGTCGAACAACAAGGTGAGGCGTCTGGTGTCGATGTCATGTTTATGCGAAAGTGGCGTGACCACGCTTTTAAAAATTCATTCAAACTTAAAAAGCAAAAAACAATCACGGATTTTTTTAAAGTGTAACTGAAATACTATATACAGTGTTAATGTTATGTCTGTAAAATAAACAACTTTTAATGATACAGTACTGTACAAGTGTTTCATTTTGTTCGGTTTAACCGGCCATTTTGTTAACCGGCCGACCCCCTGGTCCCAAGCTGACCGGTTAAGAGGGCGTCTACTGTATACGGAAGCGGATATAGAAGGCATTCCTCCAGAAAACATCATCAGTTTTGATGAGACCAACTTATCAGATGATCCAGGAAGAATAAAGGCAATTTCCAAAAGGGGGCAAATATATTTTGATAGGTTGCTAAGCACATCGAAGTCTAGCACAAGCATTATGTTTGCTTTTCTTTTATAGAATTGCTAAACTGCTATAATTGTTTTTATTATTTAGACAAAGCTTTTCGTCATTACTGACATCTTCAGGTCTTAAACAACGTCTATCAACTGTACGTTGTAGGCTATAGCTATATGACGAAAAGCTTTGTCTAAATAATAAAAACAATTATAGCAGTTTAGCAATTCTATAAAAGAAAAGTAAGGATGGCTGCTAATTTAAACAATACGAAGAATTATGTTTGCTGCCACAGCTTCAGGGTACATGCTCCCGCCCTTCGTTGTTTATAAGGCCCAAAATGTTTATGATTTATGGGTCATGGGAGGACCCAAAGGCACCCGCTACTCCTGTTCCTCTAGTGGATGGTTTGAGGCAACTCATTTTGAAGAATGGTTCTTCTCATTGCCCCTTCCATACATCCAAAAATTAAAAACTGACAAAAAAGTAGTTTTAATTGGAGACAACCTGTCATCCCATTTTTCAGTTCGTATACTGCAAACATGCCTTGATAACAACATTCTTTTCAAATGCCTTCCTCCGCATTCAACACACATCTGTCAGCCGTTGGATGTTGCCCTGTTTGCTCCGATGAAGAAGCACTGGAGACAAATTTTGACAAAATACAAAATGAAAAATCCAGGGGTAGTCCAAAAATCCCAATTCCCAAAACTTTTGAAGGAGTTAGTGGACACCCTCGAACCCTCAAGTGAAGAAACGGTCAAGAATGGTTTCAGAAAATGCGGAATATTTCCTGTAAACAGGCTTGAGGTTCTGAAGGCATTACCAAGAACGGGATCTTCTGCTAGCAGCACATGTTCGACTGAAGAAGCCATGAGTATTGCAGTTCTCTCCTTTTTATAGGAAACGCGTTTCAACTCTTCAAAACCCACAAGGCAAAGGAAGAAAAAAATAAATGTTCAGCCTGGAAGAAGTATAACGGCCGAAGATTTCACCCCAACCCCAGTCCCATCAACAAGTGCAGCAGCTGAAAATTTTACACCAGCTTCAGGGTTCTTAAATGGTGGTACCACAAACAAAAGAAAAAGGCCAAAGAAGCGTGGCTACAGTTCAGACAGTGAGAATAGCGTACAAGAAATGTCGCTTCACGATTCTGAATCTGACTTGGATTTAGAAGCCTTGTTACCCAACAATGATGATGGACTGGATGTGGAAATGGCACCTCAGGAAGAGAGTGACAAGCCTGTCATTGGTCAGTTATTGTGCTCTGCAGAGGAAAGCGCTCTGAAAAACATTATATTGGCCAAATAGTTGAAGACACAGGATTTGAAAGAATGTATGGTGAGCACTCCGTCCAGTTTTTCAAGAGGAAACATGAAGTGTTCGTGATTGACGGTAAGGAACAATCATTAGTGGTAGCAGAAGACATTGTGAAGGTGCTTTCATCCCCAAAAGAGCTTCGAAGAGGAAGATTCCAGTTCCCGGAGGACGAAATTGCTAAATTTTCATTATAAATAATATTTTTTTGATTCGATGTTACTTGGTACTTTTTCTTGATGTTATATGAATAAATTATTTCTTTTTCGATGATGATTCAATTGCATTTTATGTAGACCTAAGACGCTGAACAAAGTTATAAATAAATGAAATGGTGGATAAAAAATGATTATTTTTAAATATAAAGATTAACAAAAAAATATATAAATCGAAAACAATGTAAAAGTTCGTTATAGATGGTAACGGTTAATGGCCGATCTCACCCCTGACCGAAATAACGGAAATTCAGTGGAGAAACATAGGTGACCGGAGTCACCCCATCGCCGAGGTGACATCGGTCACTTACAAAAAACTTTTTTTCACATAAAATATTTATGCCTAAATTTTTCTTTTGATTCCAATGTTTAGACGGACGTTAGGGGAACGTATAGACGGAATTTAATAATGTTCTGATCAATAGGAATTTGTAAATATAAGAAAACACTACTTTTTTGACCGAAGTCACCCCTGTTGATGGTAGTATTTTAGGAACACCTAGTATTTTAGGAACAGGTAGTATCAAGCATATTTTGAGTAGGAACTAGTAAACTTTTTCGTCCTGTATACTTCATTCTGCGCAAAGAGACGGAGCTGTTTTTAATAAAGGAAAAAATTCATCCTGATGTTACATTTATTCTCGTGTGATATGCAGATATATAATACAGATTATTTGCTAATAAATTATATATTATACTAGTCACCACCTTGGTAAGTTTTGAAATAACGAATTATATTGTGTTATAACTTATAGAGTGGCTGATGTTGATAGGTTATACTTTTTATTAATGTGATTTTAACTGCACTACACATCTGATCTCACGTAAATGATGAGATTGTTGTAATGGACGTTTATGCACTTTATCAAGTCCTGTTCCTTAAATCTAATTCCTTAAGGGTAATCGGTTTAAATTATGTCCGATGAAAATTTATTATTGTTTTGAACATAAATTTGTATTTATTATTTTTTTTAAGTAAATATTTTTTTCCTAGCTAGGTCTTCTTGCTTACCACTAGTGGTATGCCTACCAAGGGTCGGGAACCTCTGTACTATGGGGGAAGGCCTTTTTAAGTATTGCTGTCCAGTGGAAAGTGTTGACTGTGACTGTTGTTGGTTTTGCTTGGTGACATGGATCGAAGAAGAAAAACAAGTGATGTGTGGAGCTTTTTTGAATCAGTCGGTAACTGTGTTGCATTGTGCAACATTTGCAAAACAAAACTATCATATAAAAGTACAGTTAGTAATTAAAAAAAACATTTACAAAGAAGCCATCCAACAGTTGCTCTTCCTACTATATCCACCCAAACTGCTGTGGAATCTTTGCCAAGAACAGAAACTTCTTTAGGTGATATATTGCAAATAGGACCAGATGTGCAAGAAAACTTAGTAGTAGAATCTTCCTCCCATTTTTTTAGTCCAGAGAGACCAACCACTTCAAGAGCTACTGACACCTTCCAAAATCAACCATCTTCATTTTAGTCGCCTGTTCCAACAAGTAAAAAACAAATGTCAATATCAACTTACATACCCAAAAAATTAGCAGTATCTGATAAAAACAAAATTGATGAGGCCATAATGAAACTTTTTATTTGGGATCTTCAACCATTTACAGTTGTTGAAGACAGAGGTTTCCGAAATTTGATGAATACTTGTGCCCCTAGTTATCAAATTCCTTCTAGAAAGTATTTTGCTAACACACTGTTACCAGCTTATGATGAAACAAAGGTAAATGAAATGAAAGAATCTATTAAAAAAGATGCACCAAGTGTTTGCTTAACAACTGACACATGGTCTTCTTCAACAAATGAAACTTTTAATGCAATTACTGCACATTACATTAATCAGGATTTTGAAATGAAACATATACTATTAGACTGTTCAGTTATCAAAATAAATAAAACATCTCAAAATTTAGCAGATGAAATTTTGCGTATTATAAATGTTTGGGACTTGTCTGGAAAAATTTCAATTGTTATTACTGATAATGACATAAATATTACTAGAGTCAGCTGCATGGAACTAGTATCGTCAAGGTCACACCGCTTACTTACAGCGTTGCCACTAAGCAACAGTTTCCCTTTCTTCCGAAAAATGCTACACTAGTAAGTAAGCCTACTTAATGTAAAGAATATAACAAAGTGAGAAAGTTTGTAATACATGCATTAGAGTACATTGTTACATTGTCAATAATTCTTAATAATAATTACATCACAATTAATATATTGCTAATAATTAATTAACAATTAATTTCCGTATCTTATACATAACATTCAATTCGACGCGTCAGCTATAGTTTGTTTGAACGAATTTTATACGCATCCTGTGTCTTAAGCTTGCCCCATTTAATTATTGAAGACACCGCACTATTCGTGACTCAGAAAAATATTCTATTTTTATTTCCTGCGCTGCTTATTGGCATTATATGGCATTATCCATCACGATGACAGAGCCTTCTTCCAAGGAGCGCAACATACCAACAAACCAGGTCTTAAAAACTTCAGCATTCATTTCTGTGTGGTAGTCAGATGCAGCTGAATGCTTACTGCCACGAAAGACAAGTTTGGCACCTGCTATGAAACCTGTACTTGCGGATCCAGCATGTGCAATAATCAGCCGGCCACCTCTACCAGTAGGTACTTTCAGCCCACCGTTCCCTCTGGAGTCTTGCCAGATGTATTTATTCGTATGATTCTGTGATATCCAGGTTTCATCCAAATAAATTATAGGCCTGTTGTCCTCCGTACGATGTATATGCATGGTTCGCAAAAACTTCGCTCTCAAGGCAGCAATGTCTCTGCGCTCCATTAACAATTTTCGTCCATCGTTGCACTTCTTAAATTTAAAACCAAGCACTTTCAGAAGGCGAAGTACGGAGGCTTCTGAACCAGAATAATTGATTTTCTGACAGAGATCAGCTCGAATTTTGCTTGCAGTGGGGTATTCCCCTCGGTCGTAATATTCTAGTACGGTCCTGCGGACTATTTGTTTATTAAAATCGTCCAGTTCAGTGTTTTTGTGTTCCCGTTTATACCCTTTCCTTGGAGAACTGAACACAACACTCACGCCTTGATCATCTGCCGAAGCAACGGTATTGCTAATACGTTGCACCGACTGTTCAGAAATGCCACAAGCTTCCGCTGTCAATTTTCGAACTTGTGCAAAGTTTATTTCCTCCTGGCTTCTTCGTTATACGCAAGATTTTTAAAAAACTTGTAAACGTTTGCTATGATGACTTTACTTTGTTTTCTAATGTCCTCTCGGCCCGCACGTACACCACCGCTGCTTGTACTCGAACTAAATGTAGGATACTGTTCCTCAATATCACTCATAATAAATACAAATTATTGAAATAAACTAATACACACACTGTCTACAATAAAGACGTCAACCGTTCACATGAAACGCACAAAATGTCTGTCAACCATACTAAGGACGATAAATATTTTGGATGTTTGTTGCTAATTCGTCTCTTCCTCACCTCGTCCACCCAACCTACTTGGAATGGGGTACTGTAACTGAAATGGGATTGGCTTTTGTCACAACAGCGACAATTTTGTTTACAGAAATTGCTCAGTCCTATTTATCTTTGTGCAACGGAAGAAAGGTAGTAGCGCGGGCAGTAAACATACACATTTTTGAGGGGATTGTAAAATGACAAAGGCATTCATAAAAGTGTCAGACAGCAATATTTACCGAAAAGACATGCCGACAGGGTATACGCAATGTGCATACCAAATGTGTACATATACCTAACAGAACTTCCGAACCATATGGCTTAGGAATGACCGTGTAGAGAACAAAAACAGATTCATTTACAAAAGGGAAAAGACCGTGAGTATGAAAAAATTAAAGCGACAACAGCAGGCAAGGTCAGCGTTCTCAGACAACTGTCAGTCTGTAGGATAACCGCCCATGAAGAAAACAGTAAAACTTTAATAAGTAAGTGCACTGTACGGAAATCACAAAATAACTGACCTAATGGTACTTCGTAAAGTTAGGGTGTGTATTGCTAAAAGGTTTAGATTCTAACATAAGAAAAACCAGCGCAGTATAAATTGTAGTTTCAGAGAACTGCAAATCGTAACAAAAAAAAAGCCAAAGAAACAGAAGAAACGCAAAGATAGAAATTCTGTAGATATTTACACGACAAAAAAAAATATGTTGCCGACTCACACAAATTTTTAGAGCTCAAATACTGGCGCCCAGAATTTAACTGAGTAGTGTTACCCACAACTAATTATTCCTGATAAAACAAATTCATTTACGCGATACGCATAAATAAATTTGAAACGAAGAATATAATGTGGATGTATGAAATTTGTTTTCGTAACACTGCTAAAACGCTACACACTGTACTAGCCGGCAACAACGCTGGGCGAGGGGCGTGGAGGTGACAGGGAGAAGCAGTGAAAGTGAGTGACCTTGACGATACTACTTCCATGCAGCTGACTATAGTGCTATACAAAGCATACTTAAGTGGAAGCATTTTGGATGTTATGCTCACACATTAAATTTAATTGTTCAAGACAGCCTGTTAATTGTAAATGACATAATCAAAAAAGTAAAAACAACTAACATTTTTTAAGAGAAGTAATATTGCACATTTAAAAATCACAAAATATCAAGAACAGATAGGTGTTCAGCAACCTAAAAAACTTCTGCAAGATTGTGAAGCTACTTACCTTTTTGTATCACATAAAATTAACTAACAAACATTGTATATTTCTCGGGCGCCATCTTACCAACTGTAAGAAAATAATTTACGAAGGTTCGAATCAGCGAACTAGGAGAACAGAATGTGGTTGCTGAAATAATAACAATCATTTATGTTCATCAATAATTAAACGTTATTATTACTTTATTATTATTCATATTTCATGTTAATAAAATCATACAGACAAAATTTGAATGATATCATACAGACAGATAAAATAATTGACAAAAACGTGAATAATAGTTGTTAATTACCTTGAATCTCTTTTAATTTACTTACTCGCAATACAATAACAGATTCTTGAAATACATTTATTAAGAATTATAATGGGAACGCAAACCAGCCTTCTTATTACTATAAACTATAGTAAAACTATATTCTCACACACACACACACACAACACACACACAAAGCTACTTTAGAGATCTCATTTTAAATATTTTATACTTTATGATTATGAAATCAAAATTGATTTCCCCATTCCGCCAGTAATTTTGAAAAACCCTTATTAAAATCTCATTGATACATGGCTACTTAGCTGAATTTGAAGCCGATTATTATTCCTGAAGCCGTCACATGGTTTTACGTGCGCACTTTACTTCACTTCATGATTATCGAACTGTTAGATTATAATGAAACTGTTGATTACACTTTTACTACGAAATTTTGATTTTAGTTCATGTTTTAAAATATAGTATTCACATTTTATGGTTTTGCGGGCGCGTCGGCAAACACACGATAACTTCGCCCGAAAACCGGCTAGAGCCGGGCAGACGCGACAGTTGTTTTTTTTTTGCGTCTGTCTCTAGTAGATGTTGATTTCCGACTGACTTTGTTCTGTTGTGTCACACTGTTGCTGGCGTGACACACCCAGGATAGGCTCTGACGAACCGATGACACACAGTTGTTATGTAACTCAGTGACGCAACACATCGCCTGATGTACGTTATGTAACGTGTTTACTTGTTTCGTGTTCGTCATTGTCCTTGAACTGACTTTGGTACATTTGCAGTTATTAAAACGGTCCACACAATTATTAAACAATTCATACAGTCAACAGCAGTGCAGCCATGTTGCGATCGCTTCCACATAACAAATTTACCTCTCGGTCATAAAATTTTTCTATCACTCAACAAGTTAATTATTATTTATGAAAAAATACAAATTATGTCATTACCCCAGGTATGCCCAAAAATGCCCCGCTACAATACCCCCTCAATGAGATATTTTATGTCGAAGCATAAAAAATCTCATTGACACATTCATACTTGCTAGAGGGATCAGCCAGGATATGTCGCCACAACCCCCTGTATGGTTTACAAAAAAGAATAATCAACTCACCCTTGGTCCGGTGACTGTGACCGCATCTGCATGACAATACTGGACTTCTCTCTCGAGATCCCAACACCGTAGAGTCAGACAGATACTCAACGCCCCTGCTCTGACGCGCAGGCCAGCTCAGGTCCGCCGCCACAGCATCACCAAACACTGAAACAACAAATCAAAATATTAAATAGTGGCCTTATACAACACCATATCCCCAACTGATCTGTTCCCCCCTAGCGGTGCTGGTTTGCGCTAAGAAGCACTGGTTTTGTTTTTACTCACTTATTACTAACATATATATATCAGAATACCTAACACAACCTAACATAAGAAAACACAGCACATTAGTAATTCATTTTAAAATAAACAACTTACAATTAAAATGTTACACACTTTATATCATTAAATTGGCATATAAAATCAAAAATTACTTTTAGACTTGATTTACTCTTATTAATTCGTTTCTCAAAATTACAAAATTTTTTTTTTTTTTTTTCACTTCAATCTTCGTTTTCCCCATCATTATTCCATTTATCATTCTCTTTCATTAATCTGGGTGATTCTACGTTACTCATTATAATTTACTTTATCAACTTGGCATTTACTCATAATCTTACCCCTTTTATTACTCTAATGCTCCCTTACAAAATCTTTAACTAGTATGACACCCCACTATCAAAATTTTACTAACCCTTCTCTACCTCTAACTACTTACTACTTTAACTCCAATCGCCACCTTCTATTCTTATAAAAAAAAAATACTCTCTAACCCTTTGTACATAGGATACGTGTTTCCCCCCCCCCAAAAAAGCTCAATTCCCGTTCTCTGGCCCCTGGATTTTTACCTAAGGCGGCCCCTTCCCACTAAAACTATACCAAATCCCGTCCCAACCCTTATGTTGCGGACTCCCACATTACACTACCCCTACTAAAAAATTGCCATCCCCAAAAAATCTCAATCTCATAACCTCACTACAATTTTCAACAAATTAACATCAAAATAAACAATATATCGCTCAAAACTCTACATAAACTCTCCACTTATACTTCTCAAAATTCTATAGCATACGTTAACTCAAAACAACATTGCATTATTTTCATTTCCACTATTACTTTAACTCTTACTTCGATTTGGACAGATCTATGTCCCACAAAATTCAACTTGAACTGATTCAAACATTTTATTCAAACAATTACTATCACCCACTTCTATCTTTTACAACCCATTGAAAATTTTACCTATTACAACTATTTTTCATTTTATTTTAAAATCTATAAACACATTGAAAACATATTATTATATTTTTATAATACTTATTCCTAACATACTAATGCAATCAACACAATGAGACATAATAAACACAATATAGGAAGTATTTAGTGCATCTATTTTTTGAATTCAAACAAAATTATTGAGTAGCAAATCATCATTATTAATTAAAATATAACAAATTATTAATACGTTATCCCCTTGGATAACCTCCCAGCCACACACACTATTTCAGATTATGGAGGACTGTCTCGCCCTTTCGCTTCCACAGAGACTGTATAATTTTGGAGCAGGGTTTTACCTCTCCGTGTCTCTGCTTCCGCTATTAAGTTTGAAATTGGTGAACATCAACATGTTCTCGTTAATAATCATGCACCCTTAAACGGATCTACCACCTGGCTCTGCTGTTCCTCCTTGAACAGAGTGGCAGCCGCTGTTCCATAGTTTGGTGATTCCCCTTTTATTACCCCCCATCAATTTCAAAATACACCTTTACAACAATAACAGCTATGGCCAGTTATGGTCAGCGCGTAATCGTAATGTGCCCCAACCATAGCTGTTAAAGCTAAACCAATTCCACGGTCAAGGTTCGGTGAGGCCGTGACCGCCCGAAAAGTTGGGGAATCACAAGTAAAATATCTTTCGTAATATTAAATTTACGAATTTATATTTAAATGACAATATTAATTTAGATGGGGTTTTAACCCACTTTATATGGAAGCTTAATCATTATTAACATAAAATATTAAATACAAAATCTACAACCTCCCCCCATAGCAGTTCCACACTACACTGTTTTAAAACATCACATAACACAATACACAAATAGCAATAAACCTGGATTATTAGCATACATCAAACAAACAATTCTCTTTTAAATAATTTATATAAAAATTTATAAACATTATTATTTAAAATTTTTCATTAACTGTTTTTATTTATCATCATTATTGACTTATCCTGTGTTGCAATCAGATTTTCAAAATTTCTAAATTTATTATTAACACAACATTTTCTAAAACATATACACATTACTTATCTAACATTTCACAATACACACATGAATTCAATATTATTTACAAAATATGCGTCAAAACTGTTCAAGTGTATCTCACTTCAGATGTCCAAATCAGCAAGGTCATTACCAAAAATTTACAATATTTAAAAATGTCCCAACACTGATCTTTTAGCTCATCCTCCATCGTCATATATATATCTAGTGTATTTGTAACATTCATCATTTTTATCAACATACAATTTGTTATCATTACTATCATAATAATCCATCCATTCTATTTCATCCATTATACCACTAGAAATCTTGTTACCATAGGTTAGGATTGTCCCGTCTATATCAGTGTTATTTGTTAATGTCAGGTAAATCGTTTTCTCGGTTTTGTATTCCTCAACTACTACGTCAGGTAAGTCATTATAGTCAGGTAAGACATTATCAAAACTATTCTCTGTCTCTCTTTCAACAGGTACGTATTTCACATGATTCATCGTCACCCCTTCTAGTAATTTTCTCAATTCATCATACTTTCTTTCTAACTTATATATTTCTATTTCATTCTCAACATATAACTCTCTTTCTTCATAGCACCACATCACACTCTCACAATTATTACGGACAGAGGGTACAACATTATACAACATTACTTCATTTAACAATAAGGGTCTCTTGCCCTGAAAAAACAACATTAAATCATCATCATCATTATAAACAATAAGGGGAAAATTTGCCCTCTGTCCCCATTCAATTACTACATTATTTTTCCACTCTCTTTCTATTTCATAAACACTCATTAACATTTCATTATCGCATTCTAAAACTTCATCAGTACTATTTGTTATTATATTTTCATCATTTGCTTCTACATTATTCTTCACCCCCACTATACTCTCAGTATTGTCTACTATTTCGTCATTTTTACATTTTGTCTTACTTAAAACATTGTCACCTAATTTCTCGAACTTCTGTTCTAACTTATTTAAACCGTTTCTTATTGTTTCGTTAGTGCTTTCTAAATGTTTATTCATTTCTTGTATCTCATGTTTCAACTCATTAATATCCCTACTTTGTCTATCAAATTTGTCATTCAATTCTCTAAAATTGCTGTCTTGTTTTTCTACACTCTTGTACATCATATCATACAATCTTGCTAACATAGTATCATTATCAGATTTCTTATTTTGATTTCCTAAAATAGGTGTTGAATGAATCTCAACTGTCTGTATTATTTTTGACTCCTCAAGACTACTGTCAGTTGTTTGAATTCCGGAGTCGCTACTTATTTGATTTGCTATCTGACTATCAGATAAACTAATATCATTATTATCTGCCATTTTTCTTAAAATTTTTTAATATATATTTCTTTATTAAAATCCTATTATATGTAACATATACTTATTGAAAAATATTCTACTCACCCATCTTGAACATAACCTCTTACGTCTAATTTACGTACATACGTAAATACACATTCCAAACAACCATCCTGTTCTCCCCGTAGGCCTATATTTATATAATATATTTATATAAATTGTCCCTGTTCGCCGGCAGCCAATGTGAAGCTACTTACCTTTTTGTATCACATAAAATTAACTAACAAACATTGTATATTTCTCGGGCGCCATCTTACCAACTGTAAGAAAATAATTTACCAAGGTTCGAATCAGCGAACTAGGAGAACAGAATGTGGTTGCTGAAATAATAACAATCATTTATGTTCATCAATAATTAAACGTTATTATTACTTTATTATTATTCATATTTCATGTTAATAAAATCATACAGACAAAATTTGAATGATATCATACAGACAGATAAAATAATTGACAAAAACGTGAATAATAGTTGTTAATTACCTTGAATCTCTTTTAATTTACTTACTCGCAATACAATAACAGATTCTTGAAATACATTTATTAAGAATTATAATGGGAACGCAAACCAGCCTTCTTATTACTATAAACTATAGTAAAACTATATTCTCACACACACACACACACAACACACACACAAAGCTACTTTAGAGATCTCATTTTAAATATTTTATACTTTATGATTATGAAATCAAAATTGATTTCCCCATTCCGCCAGTAATTTTGAAAAACCCTTATTAAAATCTCATTGATACATGGCTACTTAGCTGAATTTGAAGCCGATTATTATTCCTGAAGCCGTCACATGGTTTTACGTGCGCACTTTACTTCACTTCATGATTATCGAACTGTTAGATTATAATGAAACTGTTGATTACACTTTTACTACGAAATTTTGATTTTAGTTCATGTTTTAAAATATAGTATTCACATTTTATGGTTTTGCGGGCGCGTCGGCAAACACACGATAACTTCGCCCAAAAACCGGCTAGAGCCGGGCAGACGCGACAGTTGTTTTTTTTTTGCGTCTGTCTCTAGTAGATGTTGATTTCCGACTGACTTTGTTCTGTTGTGTCACACTGTTGCTGGCGTGACACACCCAGGATAGGCTCTGACGAACCGATGACACACAGTTGTTATGTAACTCAGTGACGCAACACATCGCCTGATGTACGTTATGTAACGTGTTTACTTGTTTCGTGTTCGTCATTGTCCTTGAACTGACTTTGGTACATTTGCAGTTATTAAAACGGTCCACACAATTATTAAAC
The DNA here is from genome assembly GCA_034769895.1 of Magicicada septendecula. Taxonomy (NCBI): domain Eukaryota; kingdom Metazoa; phylum Arthropoda; class Insecta; order Hemiptera; family Cicadidae; genus Magicicada; species Magicicada septendecula. The sequence goes on along the minus strand of CM068375.1, from coordinate 16,514,456 downwards.
AATTCATACAGTCAACAGCAGTGCAGCCACGTTGCGATCGCTTCCACATAACAAATTTACCTCTCGGTCATAAAATTTTTCTATCACTCAACAAGTTAATTATTATTTATGAAAAAATACAAATTATGTCATTACCCCAGGTATGCCCAAAAATGCCCCGCTACAAGATGTTGTAACACGTTGGAATTCTGTTTACTATATGCTTAAACGATTTGTTGAACTGGAAGATGCTGTAAAACACTCTCTGGCATTACTAACAACAGACATAGAAACATTAACAGCTGAAGAATGGGGAATTTGTAAAGAACTGTGTGCCATTCTGTGACCTTGTGAGGAGGTAACAAAAGAAATGAGTGGAGAGAAATATATCACCGCCAGCCAGATAATACCTATAACCCAAGGATTAAAAGTAACCCAAAGTTCACAAGTAAAAGTTTCATTTTTAGATAAAGTGTAGTGCTGTGAAAGAAGATGATGAACAATCAAGACAACTATAAGGATTAAAATTATCAATACAAAAGGTAAGTGTGAAATTAACTAAACCACTTGTCAGAGAAATTGCACTTAAACTTCTAGAAGGAATTTCTGTAAGGTTTGCTAATTTGGAAAAAAGCAAAACAATTTCACTTTGCATGATGCTTGACCTCAGGTACAAACACTACTTTTTTGAAGACAATACTTCTCTAGAAAATACAAAAAAATATGCAGCTGAACTAGTATCTTCACAAATTACAAAAAATTCAAGAACCAATACAAGCATTGAAAACAAAGTAAATGTACAACCTAACATAACAGAGGAGGAAACAGTTTCAATTTGGGACCATTATAAAAACCAGATAAGCAAAGTTAAACAAATAGGGACATCTTTATCAATGGCTATACAAGAAGTAGATAAATATCTTCAAGACACACCAATAGAGAGAAGCGAAAATCCCTTACTGTGGTGGAAAGATCACCAACGTGTATACCCTAGTTGTCTTGATTGTTCATCTCTTCTTTCACAGCACTATCACTTTACTAAAAATGAACTTTATCTTGTGAAAAACTTACTTTTATTCAAAGGCAACACAAGACAAGTTGAAAACTTCCACAAATACATAAACACTATACACCACAAATTAAAATTTACACTGGAAATTGAACAAAACAATAGTATAAATTTTCTAGACCTAACAATTAACAAAACTAACAACACACACACATACAAAATATACAGGAAACCAACCACAACTGACATGGTTATACACAACACATCAAACCACCCAACACAACATAAACATGCGGCCTTCAACCATATGCTCCATAGACTAACTAAAATACCCTTAAATAAACAAGATTACACCGACGAACTCAACACAATAAAATACATAGCAATCAGAAACGGTTACAACCCTAATTTAATAAACACGCTACACAAACGCATCAAAAACAAAAACAACAAAACACAAAATACCATCAGCACACAACACAATAAATACATCACACTCACATACCACAACTCCTACACACACAAAATCGCCAACACATTCAGAAAACACAAATACAAAATAGCATACAGAACAACCAATACCATTACAAAACACATCAATAATACAAACACAGACATAGACAAATATAACAAAACAGGTGTTTACAAATTAAAATGTAATGACTGCAATAGTTTCTACATCGGCCAGACAGGAAGATCTTTTTCATCCCGTTATTCTGAACATTTAAAAGCTCTAACCAACAACAATATACACTCCGCATTTGCCACACACATACACACAGAAAACCATAGTTACACCAACATAGACACCAATCTCGAAATTTTACATTACTTACCTAAAGGCCGAAAACTCAACACAACTGAACAATACGAAATATATAAACACCACACAACACAACCAAACAACATACTCAACGATCAATTGCAATATAAATCACATACACTTTTTGACACAATTTTACAAAAAACAAACATCAAGTTGAATCCCTGCGCCAATCCCCTTCCTCCACACACCACCCCCACTACACCTTCCACACAAAAACCGTTACGAAATGATGGCAGTCTGACTAAAAGCTGAAGAAGGCGGATACTAAGCCGAAACGCGTCCGACGAAAAAAGTAAGTTTTTCACAAGATAAAGTTCATTTTTAGTAAAGTGTATACCCTAATCTTGCACATTTGGTCAGAACTAGATGTAACATGGTTGTAACATCCGTTCCCTGTGAAAGGATATTTTCCAGGGCAGGAATAATTTTATCTCAACGAAGAACACGATTAACTTCGAGGAAAGTGCAACAGCTGATATTTTTAAATAGAAATTTGAAATAGTGTCTGAATAACTGAAATTCTAGTATTTTAAAAACCATTCAGTAGTTTAATTTTAACTATAATGTGTTATTTGAGTTTTGAGTTATTTATTTTTACCTCGGATCTGAAGATTTCGAGGTATGTAATGTATTTAATTTACTTTTGTTGTTGCTTATTATTTATAAGTTTTTATTTATTTATTTATATTTATTTTATTACATTTTTATTATTTTTATTTGTAAAATTTTGTTTATTCACTCTTGTGGCTTACTGTTATGTTTTTGATGTTTTTTCACATTATTTGTTGTGGTATTAAGGTATTATGTGTACTCTAAATTATTTAATTGCCTTGAGTTTCGCAACTGATTTGTCTAACCAATGGTAGTTTGTTCACTCCTAGTAAAAACTTAAATTGGTATTCCCAAAGGGAGATAGGCCTATAAATTCTCTTGTTTCTTATTTTCTTTTAAACAGTAATAGTTTAATAAAGTCACAGTGTAAAGTAACACTGTTAATACTTTTAGTTTCAATTTATTTCTTATAACAAATTATATAGTATAGGTTATATAATATCTTCAAATAAATACACTGCAAGTGTAATATATTAATAGGTTTATCTAGGTGAAAATAAACCTACTTGCAGTGTATTTATTTGAAGATATTACGTAGGAGACGTGCAGGAAACTCAAAACGAGTTACTTACAAATGATAATATAGGTTATGTATACTGTATATAGTATTTAATAACAGGTATTTGTACCTGTTATTTTTTTAGAACGGTATTTTCATACCTAGTATTTTAAAATAACAGTTTAGCCCACATTGTGCATGGATAATTTCCCGCGTTGACCGGTAACATCAGTACCAACTTAACTATTCTAATGCAAATGTGAGTTGCAACTTCACTCAGATGTGCGAGTTACTTGCAAGTGTGAGTTGAACGTTTTTCCGTGACTAAAAAAAAATCGTCTAAGGTTTTGAGGGAGGTCATGCCCCCCTCCCCCTTGTATCCGCCACTGGTCTTGAAACAGTAACAGTTGAAAAGAAATTGGCAGAAACTTACTCCACTAGTAGTTTAATTTGCGGTCAGTCATAATAATAGGAGAATGAACATGTTTGAATAAAACCGATTCAATTGAATAGGAGTATAAGTTTAGTAGTAAGAGGTTTAATGTATTATGCGTTTGGGATCTTGCTTCTTTCCCTGCGGCATTTTATAATTTCCTTGTCCTCCTTTGTACTCATTAGATTGAAGACGAAATGTCTTATCTGACGTGGACTATATTTGTGTGTTTGCTAACTACATTACGCAAAGGTTCGATTAGCTCTTATTTTCAAAACACGTAAAAATATGACAGGGGATTGATTGTATATCTTGAATTCCCCCTTCACACATTCAGGGCTCTGCGCTTTGATGCGTCACACAATGACGTCACATAGTATGGCATCCTTGGTAATGTTAGCAGTTTTCATGGTTATTTGATGTTGTTAGGTTATGTCAGTGTAGAAAATTGACGTTTGTATAGTGTTCCATGTAAAATGACATTTGATAATGAACGAGGACGTTTAGCAAGAAAAGAGCATATTAGGTACTTGATGTACCATTTGAACGTGCTACCTTCAAGATTATCGAATTTTGATTCCACTAGGTGAGGTTATGCGGATAAATGACAAATTTTAAAATACTCTTTCAATAGTTTATAAAAACAAGTCAAGTAGTTATGTTCAGAATGTTTATTTATAGTAGAAGTAGGCCTACTTATAAAAGTAGAATTCCGTTTCTTGAATAGGAGTTGTTTATGAAAAAGATTGTGTTTACAAACAATTTAGTGTATCTGTGCACTGTAAAATATATGACATATATTAATTTAGACATTATTACTGCATTATATGTTAATGCATTTGTTTATGTTGATTGGCTATGATTTTAACACAATTTGCTGAAGTTCAATATCTCTTCATGGGCACATACAAACAATACATTATGCTGTTATTTTTATACCAAATTTGTCCACATTTTTCTGAGAAATATATATCATTATTTTAAATGGTCAGGTAAATTCATGGCAACTTTAACAATGAAAGTATCTTGAGAACTATGAAATTATAAAGTATTTAATACCAAAAATTTATAAATTTATATACATGCAGATTAGCAAAAGTTACAGATTTTTAAATAGGTTTACTAAATGAATGACCCAGTTTTGTAAGGAGATTAATTCCATCTAGGTATTAATAATTATTGTTATGGAAACTGAGCAAACATTTTAAAATATATAAATAAATATACCACACACACATTTATAGATTTATTTATTTATAAATAAATAGCCTATTTATACCACATTGTTGTATTATACCACATATTATTTTCTAAGAAGTTTGTAAGCTCTAATTGCTAGTTTCAGTGTAGGCCTAAATAAGAAAAAAACAATACCATAAGTGAATAAATTTAAAATAAAAAAATAATATTTCTGTGTTGATAATTGAAACCTAAATTGTTATCTGTATGTTGTGAAAGTACCCAGTTATAGAAATCAATAACTGTACAGTTAAACTAAATTCGTTTTTGTTGTTATACCAGTAGTTTTGTTTGAAATCCAAATCTGTTTTGTTGTGGTTTCAGGTTAACGATAGCTTTTTTTGCTATATCAGGATTAGATATATTAAATGGACTCAGTGAATTAGACGAAAGTAGAAAAGTGAATATCTGTGATTGGATATACAGATTACAAGTGCTTCCTAGTAAAGAAGGTAAGTCAGTTCTGCAGTTATCAAGTAGAATCAATATTAGTTTAGGCCCTACTTGAAAAAAATGTTAGTTGCTATTTCACTATGAGTGTTCAATCTAGACTACGCATTCTGTTATGAAATAATTTTAAAGTCACTACTGAGTTAGACAGTGGTTCAGTAGTGACTTGAGTGATTTAATACCAGAAATGTGTTAATGAGTGTTGAACATTAGTAGCGTAATGGTAACGTAGTGGTAAAAGTGTTAAAGTGATAATTCTGAGCAAATAGGTCAGGATCTGTGATTCATTTCATATTGTATTTCATATTGTTGTATGGTTTTGTATTTTATCTTTGGAAAAGAGAATTAGATATAATAATAATAATAATAATAGTAGTAGTAGTCAGTAACAATATGGCAACCTAAATTCCTTTATTAAAAAGTCATTAAATTCTTTGAGATTTTGTTGTCCATGATGTGTCCATTGATTGACTAATCTATAAGTATAATATTACTGACTCAGGCTATAAGTAATGTAAAATTTTTACTAATAAAAAACGTAGTGTTACGAGTCATTAGTATTATACTTATAATTCATTAAATTCCTTTAGGTGCATTTGATGGACCATTTGATGTGGCAGTCATTCCACATTTTGTGTTTCTTTACTCCTATAAGTTTGTGTCTGTCAGTGCTTTTTCAAATACTTTTTTCCAACTTTTTCTTGTTCACACTTGTTAACTCCATCTTATAAATCTGTAAAAGAGAAAAATATAAAAATAAAAGTGTGGAAACAATAAGAGAAGGACTGTGGACTGATAACAAGGTGATAGTACATAGTCTTACTTGCGGGCTTGCGGGTGACAGTTAACTGTCACGATAGGCATACATTTTTTTTTGGTAGGTTGCCAAAGGAATATGTATAAAAAAAATGTTAGGAGTGGCTAGTTCTCAAGTTTCCAGTTTGATTTTCAGATGTCAGTAGTTTGAAAAAAATATGTAGACAATAAAGAAAAAGGTTCTAGGTAAGGTTGATATAGCTAATTATTCTGAGTTTTGTGCTATCTTATAGAAAACAAGCCTGTATGTAAAGGTGTCAGGTAATGGAAGATTTCTCTAGGTAGTTATACAAAGGTCTCATTAAAGATAATTTTTTTGTTTTGATCCTTGGCAGCTGCAAAGTTTGCAACTTATATATATATAAAGTATTTAAAATTTTATATTTATATTCTCTCTCTCTCTCTCTCTCTCTCTCTCTCTCCTCTCTCTCTCTCTCTCTCTCTCTCTCTCTCTCTCTCTCTCTCTCTCGTCTCTCTCTCTCTCTCTCTCTCTCTCTCTCTCTCTCTCTCTCCTCTCTCGTCTCTCTCTCTCTCTCTCTCTCTCTCTCGGTGTACAAAGTCTTATTCCATGCATTGCATAATGTAGATATTTTGACCTCATTCCAGCTGTTTGCCCAATTATAAATAGCACTTTTAGATACTGTATTCCTTTATTTTTTTAAGAGTTTGTTCACCCCTATTGTCCATTTCTTTATCGTCCATAAAAAATACCATGCATTCGTCGAGTTGTTTACGTCTGTAAAGGAGTTTTGCAACTGAGGATTACTCCCTGATCCATTGGTTGGATAAGTGAAGTCGTATTGGGAGGCAAGTACATAGTTTTGATTTTTCCATCGCTGCTAGTCAATAAATTACCGGAGGGATGAGCAGGAGCATTGTCTAATATCAACAAAGCTTTAACATCCTCTTCTTTTATTTTTAAAACATCTAGCTGGAATTTTCTAACCTCTGGCACAAAAATTATGAAAAAACCAATCGCTGGAAAATTTCTGTGTAAACCATGCAGTCTTGTTTGCTTTGTAAATAACTGTAGGCCTTTCCATAATGTTTTTAATTGCTCTAGGCTTAGCTGATTTTCCAAACAACGACGGATGTTAGACGGTGAGACCCATCTGCATCTGCACATAAGAGAGCAGATAGTCTTTGTTTATTTACCTTTCGCTTGGTGTGGAATTGTCCATTCTATAGGCCTGAGTATTCTGAGGAATGGATCTCCAAAACAAGCCTGTTTTGTCACCATTATAAATATGTGGGAAAGAAGAGGTTTTTCATCAGTAATTACTGCTTTAAGTTTTTGGCGAAACGGTTCGACACTAGAAACATCGGGAACTTAAACTTTCCCCAAATATTTTCCGGTTTACAATGGAATGCCGCTGCCGAAATTTAAAGAGCCATCCTGTACTAGCTTTAAAATCAGTTTCTCCCAATTTTGAGCGAATCTTTCTGGCCGCTGCCTGTAATTCTACACCTCTAACTGGAACACCAACTGAACGTTGCTGCTTGTACCAAGTGTATACAGCATCGTCAATATTACTGAACTTTGCTGCAGTCGTTCGTTTTCTTTTAACAGTACTCACATTTGGCGTATCTTGCCGTTAAAACAAAATTGGCAAATTTTTTCCTGTCTTTTTTATATCATAAAACGTAGACTTACTAATTCCAAACTCGTTTAAAATATTCTGCACAGAATAACCAGCGTCTATTTTACTCAACACTTTCATTTGTGTCTTCTAAAGTTAAAGTCTTGTATTTACCTCTAGCACTCCACATTGTAATACAGTACTGTAAATTAATACTAAACAGTGTTTGAAGAAAATGTGGTTTGAAAAGCTGTACGCAACTAAGAAATAACTTCAGTACAATAGAATGCACACGAATACAATAACAATGACGCACACACTACCAAAGCAGCAGTTGAAACTGGACTAAACCCAGTCGGGGTGGGGGTGCGTATCGCACATTTTGCCAACATAACACTTCAAGAATTCCTTAAGGCAAATGTTTTCACAAAGAATTCACAAAATTAATTTTTTTTGTGAATTATAATTTTTTTTTTAGGGAGTCCGAATTATCGTAAATTCCGAATTAGAGAAGTCCGAATTAGAGAGGTTTCACTGTATATACATTTAAACAAGGGTCAATTCATCAATTATATGCACATTTTTAAAAAAGATGGACAACAAATTAAAAAAACACGTGCATAACAGCTTTTACATATTACTGGTACTCCAGTTTGTGTACACATGTTTTTTGAAAACAAAACTTTTTTCCGTAAAAGAAACTCAGACGTTTACCTACTAACTACACAAAACATACCTGATGTATTGTTTTACATTCATATTTTTTTAACTGGTGTTTTATGATTAATTGTGCCATATTTACTATAATATTAAATCATTTCTAGTTAAATTTTTTGTTTAATTAAATAATAAAATTAAGAAGTTGTTTAGTTAAATTTTATGCACTTTCTGTTCAGGTGATGACGTTGATAAAGGTGGTTTCCAGGGATCGTCTACATTAATAGTGTCAGATTCAGATGCACAGAGTTGTTTATCAGATTACAATTGTAGCCATCTGGCTATGACATATACAGGACTGGCAACGCTTATAATTTTAGGAGATGATTTGTGTCGTGTAAGCAGGAAAGCAGTTATACAAGGCGTGAAGGCTTTACAGCAAGAAGATGGGAGGTTTGTGTAACTGTTCAATACATGTTTGGAAGAATTTCTGTATTAGAAACAGATATTTTCTGTTAAACAATTTTGAACATGCTTATTGGTTTTACAAATATTTTTGGTGTTAGTACTATAAAATTAGATCTAAACTTTTTCTGTCTTTTATCTCTAACTTTCTAACATGATACGGTTTTCACAAATATATTGCACAAAAAACAACAGATATTTCTTATTGCTAGTCCTTTAAATATACTTAGGCCTATACTTACAAATTTGATTTCTCAAACCAACCTACAATAATACAAGGTGCTGCCCCCCGAGTGTTCTACCATCAGTATAACTAATTGGTGGTTCTGGATGCCTTTATACATTCAGGGGAACACAAAAATGATTTTTATGCAACATTGAAACTAAAATGAAAAATTTGATATTGATGTTGATAATAAAATGGTTATTACTAAATAACCATGATTTTGAGTTGTTTAGCCTGTACAACTTTGAAGAAATCGTACTTTTATTACCTGAGACTTCTTTTGTTTGACAGTTTTTGTGCGACACTGGGAGGTAGTGAGAATGATATGAGATTTGTGTACTGCGCTGCTTGTGTGTGTTATATTTTGAAAGATTGGTCTGGTATGGACATCAACAAGACCACAGACTTTATAAAGAAAAGTATGGTAAGTTGCACACAATCATATTGGAATAGTAAAATTGTGGGGGAAAAATTAAATTGAAGTTAAGCAAGTTAATCCGTTTATATTTTTTAACAATTTCAGGTTACTGTAGGGCAGCTATAGTATGTAAGCTGTACAGTTAATCATAATGTACTGCATGAGCCTGAACTCTGTGTCTCTGATGGAGGGGATAAAGTATGAGTAAGTATGTTTGTGTTAGTGTGTCATGGCCAATGATTCATGGCCCTGTTCACAGTAAAACTAGCATCAACTCACAAAGGCGATCAGCTGTTCAAGACTTCATAATTTTATTACAGTCTCGTTTTCACCATTGCGGAATTAAGTGCATTCAAAGAAGTACAAAGATGTGTTATTCGTTTTATGTTTACAACTTGGTACTTTCTGAGTGGCTGTGTTATAGTAACATTAAAAATTTGTGAGCTGTCTTTTAGGATTAGTGTACTTTTAGTTACTTTCAGTTAGTAAGTGACTTACTCTGTTATTTGTTGATTTGTAGCTGTCTATTCACAGTGTCTTTTCAAGAGTCATTGAAAGAAAGAAAAATAAGTTTCGTTGTACGCAGTGAAGGTCTCGAAATAATTAGTAATATAACTGAAAAATGTGATGAAGAAAACCAACGAAACTCGCTGACATACCCACTGAATCAAGCAAGCAACGAGCTGCATATGTAACGGGACAAAAAGGGCAGAACAATTTTGTGATATTATTCAATAATTCCCAATCTATGTAACCATTGGTAAAATATGTATTTAGAAGTCTGGAGGGTGTGACTAAGCGTATATGATGCACGCACTGCCATTCAGAGGGGACCCAATGATTACCATATAAGGTAAGGTATTTTTTAATTAGTCTGACGTCACGCTGGGACCATGAAAGAACCACGTGTTTTCCAATAGTAAAACGCAGTTCCGTATTCTAGAGACGTCTCGAATATTCGATAAGTGATGGCTGGGGGTGAGGGGAACATCCGTTTGGAACCACGTGGCGAAAGTACAAGGAACAAATAGCATCGCCACGCCAGCCCAACTGGCCGCAGTTGACAAAACACCTTAAAGCCGTACGGTTGTGTTGAACCGAGCCTGCGGGCAAATTAAGTGTAGGCCTACCAAAAGTTGTGAATATGAATCTAAAACAGTTATAAATAACTCTCTTTAAAGAAAAAGTGCAATCTTAAACTTTATTTAACAGCGTGGGACAGTTTTTTGAGTGTTGGAGTAAAAAGTGAACTGGGAGCGATGGCGTAACATTTTGGATATGCTAAGTAAAATCCTTGTTAGATTAAGTATCAGTAGTTGTGTTTATTAAATTTTGTTTTTTGCTTTCAATAGAAAAGAATAATGAAAATGAATATGTTCAATAAATATAAAGGTATTATCTATATAACCATGTGTTAAGAGTAATTATTACGCCATAAGTACACCTTATTTTCTGTGCTGAAAAACTCGCCTAATCGAGTCTGTGAACTTCTGAATTAAGGAATTAAATTTACTAAATTAATTAGTGGGAAGAGTGTCAAGGTTTATACATTTACTTCTATAAACGTGTTGGCGGCCCTGGAAATTTTGTGGGATTTGCAGAGTTTAAGGTAAGTTAGAGAAAAGATCGTATTCACTGGGGTAAGTAGTCGTTTTATATATTTGACATAAGAGTGAAAAGTTACACATATTACTGTAATAAATAAGAAGGTTTTCATTAAACACTTGGGAAAGCAAAGGAAATGCAGTCCAGAAGGAAAACTCTCCACACTGGGAAAAAGAACTAACACATGTGAGAAAAGGAAACTTTTTCTTGATGTTTAACATTCATTTTTGTTCGTGTTGGTATCCAAGTCACTTTACAATTATAGTAAAATATTACCTTATATTCGGTCCGCCGTGTGACTTTTTCAATTTGAATTTACGTAACGTGTTTCAAGGCATATGCCTCATCATCAGACGTAAAATTTAAAAACTTAAAAACACACACATCACACAAGAAACGTGTTTGTCAAAAATAATAAAATTGCAGCTATTAACATATTATGTGCACTTGTTGTTGGGTGCGCACCCGTTCAGGTATTGTCTGCTGCTGATCGGAAATCGTTGAGCAGTCTCAAAGCAGTATCATACAGGCGGTTAGATTCAAAGTTCAATTGTTCATTCAAAACAAACTCGCGACTGCTATCATTACTATATGCATTATAAATTTCAAGCTCTTCCCAAGGCATTCATAAATCGGCCCTTGTTGCATATGTGCAATGGCATCAGATTAGACTTAAAGTCTGTATAATTGTGATTGTGTTGGGTCAGATGTCGAGTGTAATTAGATTTTATATAATTGTAATTATATGTCTTTTTTGGTAAGTGTTCACGGAAGCGTTTATAAAAACCTCTTCCGGTCTGACCTATATAGAAACTGTTGCAATCATTACAGACCAGTTTATAAATGCCTGTTTTTTCTTCTATGGGTAAGGGCATTTTAGGTCTAAGTATGTTAATCAGCTTATTATTGGTTCTGAAAAACATAGTATAACCATTATTGTTCATCACTGAAGACAAAATTTTTGGCATAACATATGTGTATTTCACAGATATAAACTTTTTCTATGTTTTATTAAGTGGACGGGGCTTGAGTTGAATGTTATTATGTTTCTTTAATAATTTATCAATGATGGAACTACTGTAACCATTGGAAACTGCGATAAATCTTATAGTATTTAGCTCAGCCTGGAAATCATTATTGTCAAGGGGGACTGTCAGCAATCTGTGGATTAAACTATTATATGCTGCCATTTTTTGAGAATATGGGTGGTGGGAGTCTACATGTATTGTATGGCTAGTGGCAGTAGGCTTCCTATAAATATTGAATTTCAATGTGTCCATTCGTCTAGTGAGGGCCAGGTCTAGAAAGTTGATTGTGTTATCATGCTCAGTCTCTAGGGTAAATTGAATATTATTGTTGATTCCATTTAAAAAATTTTTGAAGGAGTCAACTTATCTCAGAGTACTGTCAAGAATAATGAACGTGTCATCTACGTAACGTGAATAAAATTTTATCTTATTTGCGTATATGTTATTATTTAGTAGATGAGTATTTTCATAGAAATTTAAGTATATATCGGCCAATAGGCCTGAGAGGGGTGAGCCCATATGGTCTAGCTATATGAGAGGAAAGTGAGTGTTGAATGAGTTTTGATAATGTAATGTGAATCGGTATTTCTCAGTAGTAGTCATTTGTTGACAGCTCTCTCTTTAAGTCACATTCCTCTCAGGGACAGAGTTCAGTCTAAAGCAGTAATTGACCTGCATCTGATTCAAGATTTTTAGTTTTAATATAATGGGTAACAGTAGAGGCATAACAAGTATAATTGAATTCTTGTTTTGCTTTGACTAGTTCTCAGCTCTTGTACATCAGGCTGGTAGTGTGAGTTAGTAAATTTATATAACTTTATTTTAAAACTTGGAAGTCAGTAATGTGTCATGATTTTGTGTTAAGTGTATACTGATTTTGTGAAAAATAATTATGGAAGAAATAGTTAATTGTGGCGAGCTACTTTGCTACCAGGATCTGAGTTGGGCTTTGTTCAATTGATCCAACCTGTATCTTGATAACTTGATTCCATTGTGTGATTTTATAAAGATGGGCAAGTTTTTACAAGGGTAGTAAGAAATGTGGTGTGTGAAGAAGAATTTATAATTTCAGAAAGAATCGTATAAGAAGAAATAAAATTCAGATTTATGAACTAAACTTGCTGTGTAGTATTTTTCTTTGTGAAACATGAATCATCACTGTCTGCTTTTAGGCTTGTCAGACAGCTTTTGCTTACAAGAGAACAGGTGTCTCTTCACTCTTCACTCTGCTACTATGCCTCTTCACTATGCTATACAGATTGCCGCTCTTTCACTATGGACGTACTTTAGATGATGTTTTTTATACTAACTACAGAGATCACAGTATCTACAAGTTTTGATCAAAAAGTTAAAGTTTTGTTTATTTGAAAAATTATGTGTTTACTCATCTTTATTAATATTACTTCCTTTAAAGTACAGGGTCCGCCAGTGAAGCGGGAAATTTTGAAAGTCCAATAGTTCATTTTCTGCTCACGAGAGAGCGTGGAGGTTTTCAATTGTTGTTTTACATTTAATGCCATTTGTTAAACATGGAGCAGTGGTCCGGTGCACAGCGTGCTTTCTGCATAAAATCGTTTTATAAGAATGGCAGTACATGAAGTGACTGTGTGACTTCTGTACAACGATTGTTTCGTAATCATTTCAATATTCCACGACATGGAAGAGTGCCGTCCGCTCATGCAATTATGTCATGGGTGAAAAAGTTTGAAGAAACTGGTTCCACATTAAACTTAAAGCATAGAGGAGCAACAAGGTCTGTAAGAACAGAGGAAAACATTGAAAGAGTTCGAGTAGCATTGACGCGTAGTCCACAACATTCTGCAATGAAACATGCATCCGCACTAAACATTAGTGACACATCGTTACGACGAATTTTGCATAAAGACTTATCTTTTCATTGTGATGGTACAATCATGGTACAATTTTGGAATTACCTTAAATATGGTAACTAGAACATAACTATTGTATTTTTCTATTTTTGTCATACTAAACCCAACCTTAAACACCCGATACGAATATACAGTGAGTGTAGTGTATGACAATATTTGTCAGGATTTGAACCAATTCATAGCAAAATATGTGTAACATCACAAAAAACAGTGTGCAGTTATTGCGATAACCGAGCCAAACCTTAATTACGTCAGAGGCGGAGAATGTGTTGACAACGACAACACGGCGCTGTCAACAAGTTAAACAATGGGATTGTGACGTCAGTACACCCCACTTCCGCAAAATCCAACAAAGAATTGTCGTCATTTCTTCTGCAGCTCTGATCAACGCCGGCCGGCAACCCGTTCACTTACGGGTGAATTTTAACTTTTTAGACCACTGTAGGTGGTTAATAAACAGTATAAGTGCGTCAACTACCAAAATGTGACCGTTACGAGTATACGTAAAACTCGCGGTAAAGTTCGCGAAGTTTTACCGCACCAGCTATAACAACCAGGACAGACACGAAATGGGTGAGAGCGTTCCTTGTACACTTTAAATCCATTCATTATTTCCCAATATAAAATTTTATTGTAGAAATCAATTATTTCAAATTTTCAATATATTTAAAAGGAGCTCCAACATTAATAATCAAATCATTGTACCATGAGCATGAAAGAGAGAGAGGTTGCGTGTGTGTATTATAATTTAAGTGCTGGGTTGTGCGTTCATACACATATATATATATATCTTTACATTACCATTGTTTACTATATGTTTATTAGATGTTTAGATCAACTAAAAGTTCCATATTAAATATGTTTGTGTATTTGTGTATTTCATAATACGTCGGACTACGCCCCGAGGCGTGTTTGGCGTATGAGCGAGTCTAAAATTATGTAATTTTTTGTTAATAATAAGTTTTGTTTTATTATTTCATTTTCAGAGTACAGAGTATTTATTTCAGATAACACTTCCTGTTCAACAACCTCGTTCGCTTAACACGAAACTTGGCCCGTAAAGTAAATAATATCAGCTGTTAGTAATTCCCAATATGGCGCCCGATAGTAAATACAATAATTACTGTTATTGTGTATTGGTAAAATACAATTATATAAATAATAACAAATTTGATTAATAACAGATGGCTTCTGGAACAGGGACTCGATATAATAAAATTTTATATAGAGTAAGCCTACGAGGTGAATGGAAATAGTTATCTGAGGTAATATAGAAATTACGTAAACATAACCAAATTTGACGAAGTTAGGTTATACTATTAGATGCATGCCTGTATTATAGATTGTAAACATGAATACTGATGAAGATAAAACTGAAAAAGTCAGCCTCTCTGACGAAATAGTTATGAGTGAGATGGATGTTCCATTAACCCCAATTAGTCAGGTTGGCGAGGCGAGTGCGACCGAAAATGTAGAGACTGAACAAGTAACCTCCATCTCACTTCATGAAAACAAAACAGACGAAATGTTAACACGTCTGTATAACATGATGTGTAGCAATTTTAATGACCTCAGAGGGGACATGAATTTTAAATTTGATGTTCAGAAAAGTGAAATTAAAGAAATTCAAAGTAGTTTTAAAAGTAATTTCAATGAATTGAAAAATGAAATAAAATTGGGTCACGACAAACTTATTAAGAAATGTGACCAGCTTATTACAAAACTAGATAATTTAAATGTGGTAGAAAATCAAGTAGAAACCCAGAAAGTCAATAGCGGTACCCAGCAAAATGCTGTACTGAATATAAACCTATTTAAAAATAATAATTCCAATAATGAATGTAGTATAGATAATCCAAATAATACAAGTAGTAAGATTGTGGTGTTAGAAAAGGATAAACATGATAATGAAAGTATAATGAATGATAATGAAATATTTGAATTTATGAAGTTAGAAAGAAAGTTGAGAGAAAGTATTTTAGTACAAGGAATGCAGGGGGTAGAATTTTCTTTTAATGTTGTATTAGGGGGTGAAGACAAGTCTTCATGTAATTGTTATAAGGATAAGAATGCCTTTAATTTATATTTGATAGACGATAGTTCTACAAATAAAGTTTCTTTATGTTTTTGTGTACCTAAGAAGAGGTGCAACAATTTTATGATAGGGACCCCTGCATATTTGGAGAGAGAAAGTGTATTTTGGTGTTATGGAGAGAAATGTATTAAGAGAGAAAGTATAGAGAGATATTGTGAGAGTAAGAGAGTAATAGAAATATTTAAAGTAAACAGAAATTACAGACAATTGATAGAAAGGTTAGGGTTAAATGTGGTATATGAAAATGATGAATACTTACCTGATAATAACAATAAATTGGAAATAACAATAAATGAGAATAAAGGAATTAAGTATTTACCTGTGGTGGAATATTATGAAGATAATAACCAATTAATGACATATGATACTGTGATAAACGGAACCCTACTTGATCGTGACTGGAAATATTTGTTTAATAACCGTTTCATAAAGGAGTACGAATATAATGTATCTAGTAATAAAATCTATTTATTAAATAAGAATTTATATAGACCTAAGATTCGTTTGTTGTTTAATGATGGTGGATAGACTGTTGTATTGTGAAATGATCATTAAATAATAATATGAAAAGTGGTATTGAATTGGACTGCTATGAACTGAGTTTGGTATATAACAAGATAATGAGTTGGAGTGTATATTTTTCATTGTTTTATATGTATTTATCTATCCATGTATTTTTGATGTGTATTATGTATTACAGGTATATTTACACCAGTATGTATTATTATATATTTTACATATATGACATGTTTAATAATAATAATTTTAATTTTTAATTGGTAATGAAAGTAATTACTGATGAATAATAATAATGTTTAAGTAAGAATATATATTTTACTTTTGAAAAGAGGTACTGTTATAAGTAGGTAAGAGAGGAATTTTATAAGAGAATTGTCAATGATTACAGTAAGTGTTTAAACAGGAATAGAGCCTGGGTATAGATAAATGCAGGTGAGTAATGCAATTAATGTAAAGGGAGTTAGATAGATAAGAATTTTAAGAAAATACGAAGAGAATTATTAGATATTTAGGGACACAGTAGTTAGTGATTATTTGTAGAGAAGGTGTTTAAGTAAAGGTATAAACATATAATTATTGTTGATGAATTCTGTAATGGGGGTGAGGTGATAAAGAGTAGCCAACCAATAGTGTTGTGGCAGGTAATAGCATAATCTTAAGGGAGTGTTTGCCGAATTTTATGGAAGGGCAAAATATTAGAGATGTATATAGCCAGTTAGGGAACACCCAACCCAGTGCAAAGACGAGCGGTGCCATAGGATTTAAATGAAATTAGTAATGGTGTTTAAAATTGAGATATTGGTGTCATTGATAGGTAAATTTGATTGTCAGTTAGAAGAAGGTGAGTAAAAATATAATAATGAGTATAGTGAATATAGGAGTCACCCAGACTAAACAATGATAGAAGGTGAAAGGTTAGGTAGTTAGGTAGGTAGGAAGTTCAGAATAGAGAGGCAATGAATTATGAATAATGAAATAATAATATTATAAGAATGTAATAATAAATTTAAAATGAATTCTATTATTATAATATTGTAGTAATTGACGTCTAAATAATTAATTAATATTGAAATTGTAAATTTTAACTTAAAATGCAACTTAGAATATGCAAAACAAGATTAAAATGAATCAAGAATATTTAATGTATTAATGTATCAGTGTTAATTATTAATGTATTATTATTATGTAAAATGTATTTATGTTATAGAAATTTTAACATGATTTTATAATAAGGGAATAATGTGTAGGAAAAAAAAAAAATTTTTTTTTTTAACTGGCGCTGTTAATAATACCAATAAGCCAGATAATTACCTGTTAATAATAATAACAATTTTTTGTTTTATCATTCACTGAGAGTATTCAATAAATAAATATACCAAGTTATTAATTCTTTTATAATTTGTTTTTCTCTAGATTAGTGAGATCTATAATGTGTAATTTTCCTATTTTCAATTATATTTTATTCAATTTTTTATTATATTAATGTGTTTATATTACAATTCTAGTAATTGTAAAAGAATGAAGATAAATATTATCGATAGTAATCGAAACCATTTATTGATTCAGGGTTTGTAATATGAAGAAGGGAAATTCTTTATAATTCTTGAGAAATATATATATTTCTAATTCTTTTATAAATATATTAAGCCAACCCAGTGCTTATTGGCACAAACCAGCACTTAGCTAAGGGGAACCAGATCAGTTGAGGATGGAGTGATTTACTAAGCCACTATTTTAATATTTTTCATGTATTGTTTCAGTGTTTGGTGATATGACAGCGGTCCTGAGCTGGCCAACGCGCCAGAGCAGGGGCGTTAAGAGCCTAAGTGGCCTTATGGTGTTGGGATCTCGCAGGAGAAGTCCAGTAAGGTCATCTAGGTACGGTCATCATCACCAGACCAAGGGTGAGTTGTTGTTATTTTTTATATAAATTTGTAAGGGGGTTGTGGCGACTTGTCCTGGCTGATCCCTTTAGGAAGTATGAAAGGGTCAATGAAAGTTTATGTGCTTCGTCACACAATCTTTCATTGAGGGGGTTTTGTGATGGTACAATCATGGTACAATTTTGGAATTACCTTAAATATGGTAACTAGAACATAACTATTGTATTTTTCTATTTTTGTTATACTAAACCCAACCTTAAACACCCGATACGAATATACAGTGAGTGTAGTGTATGACAATATTTGTCAGGATTTGAACCAATTCATAGCAAAATATGTGTAACATCACAAAAAACAGTGTGCAGTTATTGCGATAACCGAGTCAAACCTTAATTACGTCAGAGGCGGAGAATGTGTTGACAACGACAACACGGCGCTGTCAACAAGTTAAACAATGGGATTGTGACGTCAGTACACCCCACTTCCGCAAAATCCAACAAAGAATTGTCGTCATTTCTTCTGCAGCTCTGATCAACGCCGGCCGGCAACCCGTTCACTTACGGGTGAATTTTAACTTTTTAGACCACTGTAGGTGGTTAATAAACAGTATAAGTGCGTCAACTACCAAAATGTGACCGTTACGAGTATACGTAAAACTCGCGGTAAAGTTCGCGAAGTTTTACCGCACCAGCTATAACAACCAGGACAGACACGAAATGGGTGAGAGCGTTCCTTGTACACTTTAAATCCTTTCATTATTTCCCAATATAAAATTTTATTGTAGAAATCAATTATTTCAAATTTTCAATATATTTAAAAGGAGCTCCAACATTAATAATCAAATCATTGTACCATGAGCATGAAAGAGAGAGAGGTTGCGTGTGTGTATTATAATTTAAGTGCTGGGTTGTGCGTTCATACACATATATATATATCTTTACATTACCATTGTTTACTATATGTTTATTAGATGTTTAGATCAACTAAAAGTTCCATATTAAATATGTTTGTGTATTTGTGTATTTCATAATACGTCGGACTACGCCCCGAGGCGTGTTTGGCATATGAGCGAGTCTAAAATTATGTAATTTTTTGTTAATAATAAGTTTTGTTTTATTATTTCATTTTCAGAGTACAGAGTATTTATTTCAGATAACACTTCCTGTTCAACAACCTCGTTCGCTTAACACGAAACTTGGCCCGTAAAGTAAATAATATCAGCTGTTAGTAA
Organism: Magicicada septendecula; assembly: GCA_034769895.1. Taxonomy (NCBI): domain Eukaryota; kingdom Metazoa; phylum Arthropoda; class Insecta; order Hemiptera; family Cicadidae; genus Magicicada; species Magicicada septendecula. The sequence goes on along the minus strand of CM068375.1, from coordinate 16,494,997 downwards.
TTCCCAATATGGCGCCCGATAGTAAATACAATAATTACTGTTATTGTGTATTGGTAAAATACAATTATATAAATAATAACAAATTTGATTAATAACATCATCCTTAGAAAATTCAAGTAATCCAGGAGTTGAAAGATGGCGATATGCTGGCTCGCAGGATTTTCAGCGAAGAAATATTGCGACGTGTAAATGATGATGAAAACTTTATTCACCACATGTTTATGTCAGATGAAGCACATTTTCGTTTGAATGGATATGTAAACAAACAAAATAGTCGATATTGGAATGATGAAAACCCAGGTGAGTTGCATCAAAAGCCATTACTTAGTCCAAAAGTTACGGTGTGGTGTGCAGTTTCATCATCTGGCATTATTGGGCCATATTTTTTCCAAGACGATAGAGGAAACACCACAACTGTCAATGCAGACCGCTACACACACATGGTCAGAACATTTTTTATGCAACAGCTCCCTAGGTTTCCGGAAATTAATTTTTTCCAGCAGGATGGGGCCACAAGTCATACTGCTCGTGTGTCCACGGCTGCTTTAAGAGAACTCTTCCCGGACGGACTCATATCCAGATATGGCAACATCTCGTGGCCTGCAAGATCCCCAGATTTGTCCGCATGCGACTCTTTTCTTTGGGGATTTCTGAAGAGCAGGCTGTACATTGATAGACCGCACACCATACCGGAATTAAAAACGAATATCAGACAAGAAATTGCACGGATTCAACCTGACCTGCTTCGTCGAGTGATGGAAAATTTTCGGTCAAGATTAGAAGAATGTTTACACCGAAATGGCTCTCACTTGAGCGGCGTTATTTTTAAAAAGTAAAATAATGGCATACTTCTTTACTCAACTCAAATCTGTAAAAAAAATTCCGATAATAAATGTTTCATGAAAAAATTGGGTACTTTTAATTTTCCCGCTTCACTGGCGGACCCTGTATCTCTACTGGATGAAGTATAATTATGTCAAATTTTTTTATAGTTTTGAGCTAGCTCAACAAATTTTTTTTTTCGGCAGTCACGAAATGTTTCATGTTTTTTTGTTCACTCTTGGAAGAGGAAAGTTTGGTTATGAATATATCCATGTCGAATATGGTGGTCACAGTTTCATTATAATTTTATTGCTTAAAATTCTTGAGGAAGCAATGATATGTCTGCTGATATTTAGGTGCAATTTTGGATAAATTTTGCAAGCATGTAGTGATTTATTGCACATAATACCAATGTCTTCATTTTATTATCACATTTTCAGCTCATTCAAAATTATCTTTAAAGCTTTTGTGGAAGTGTAAACTATTCAGTCCTATGTACTAGAGTCATAAAAAGCCTTCTGTAGCAGCTCTCTCGCCACATTATAACAGTTTATTTCACTCTTTACACAGAATTTAATAAAAGTTCTTCAGTCTTGCATTATAGGATATTCAAAAATCGCCAGAACACCAAAAAAAAAAAAACTTAGTTGACTGTCAGATCTAAACTATGCTTCCAGTATATACTAAAAACTTGTTTATCCGAATCGCGTTTATCCAAAAATCCGGTTTGTCTGAAACAAAATTTGTAGAAATATTAAAAGATATTGAAGGGTGCACACAGTTACAAGAATAAGACGTATCCAAGTGGATGAATTCGGAAAAAGACGATCCTGGATATCATCTGTTATCCGATGACAAAATTGTTGCACAATGTTCACAACAGCCCGGTGAGGACAAAACCTCTGACGATGATGTGGAAGAGTAAATGGGAGTCAACATCAATGACTGAAAAGCTACTGTCGTATTTGGAGCAACAAGACGAAACTTCCCCTGCAGAATTTCTAACAATGAAACGACTTCAAGATCAGGCGGCCAGCAAACGCGCTTCAAAGATTAGGCAAAAAACTATGATTGATTACTGAACGAACAAGCAATAGGACTGTTCCAGTACTGTAGAAACTATAATTTACAGTGTGGTCCCGTTTATAGTTTATTGTGTCATATTCACTGTAAGCAACTTTTAAATTATTATTATTATTAAATATAGTTACTGTACTTACATATGTACTTATTATTATTTAAATAGAAGATTCGGTTTATCCGAAATTTCGTTCATCCGAAACGGGCATGGTCCCATAAAATGCGGATAAATGAGTTTTTAGTGTAGTTGCAAATATAAAATAAATGTCATAGACAACTGTACTAATATGACCCAAAAACAGTTCTCAGTACAAAACTTAAACAAGATTCTTTTTGGTATGTTTCAGTCATACGATTATGGTATAGGGCAGGGACCAGAACTGGAGTCACATGGAGGTGTCACATATTGTGCTGTAGCCACATTGTGCCTCATGGGTAAACTACATGAAGTCTTCAGTAAAAAACAGGTGTGTTTCCATTGTGTGTGCATTGTAATTATGTTACAACTACTTTTTTTAAAAAGGGGAAATGTTTGTAAGATACTGTCTGTTATATACATTAATGTGTTGGATTCCTACTGCCCAAAAGTGGTAGCCTCCCAACTACATTATACATGTCATTCCTCACTCAAAAGTTATGTACAGTACCATCTATCCAGACATCTTCTAGTAGTCTTAAGCCTCCCTATAAGTCCCATCTTTGTGAATTGGTATGCCTTCTTCCGATTTCACTTAGTGGTTATAAGCCATGTCCATAAAGTAAGGGCCTGTCATCAATTAAATTAAAACAAATGAAAAGGAAGAAATTAATGTCTAACTGTACTTACATATGTATATTTTTACACATAATCACCATCGACTTCCACACATTTTTTTGTGTTGCATTAACTTTTTTTTTTTACCAGGTTCAAAGAACTCTGGCATCAGTGAGTTAATCCAGTTTGTCACTCCTATCATCAAGTCATCATCATTTTCAAAATATAACGGTCACAATTTAAATGAAAGAACAACTTGTGTCACTTTGTTCGATATCTGGGCTGTGGAATGTATAGTCAGAAACATTCTGTAAAAATTTCATGATAGGGTGAACAGTAGATCAGATAGTTTGAGGCGAGCATTGCTGTGCAGAAATACAACTACAAATGGCAGCCTTTTGATCTGAAATGTGCTTCTGAGTTTCTATGAAAGTTTTTTACAGTTTTCTTTAGCATTAATTGTGATTGTATGTTCGAGTATATCTATAAGGAGCACTTGTTTTTTATCTCAGATTACTGACTACCACACTTAACTACCCACTACGCTTGTCACTGTAGAGATTGGTTTGATCTTCTATAAACAAACGCACCAGTGTATCACTTCATTGTCACTCAGTATTGTGACCATGTATCGCACAGAGTTGCCTGTGAATTTCTGTAGCAGTATTGGTTTCAAGCAAAAACCTTTTTTACACAGCATGGTCTCCAAAACCAGGATTATTTATTATGGAGTTCATTAAAAATAACACGTATTCAGCACATGCCCCTAGTATTTTCAAGACAACAATTCACTGCAAGTGAGTCACACAATATTTTGGCACGTGTGCATCACAACTCTTTTACCCTGCTGAGAGTAATAACAAAACTGACCTTATTTTGAGGAAACACATCATGTCATACATCTGATTATGTTATATGTTTTCAGTGTTATCTCCATATCTGTTTCCAGTATGGTGTACTTTTTCCCTATTTTGGACATTATCCAACATCTTATAGAATATACATAACTCGTCTTCCATCTTTGGTGTATGTACAGATTCAAAAAGATCCGTGTCCATTTAGAAATTGTGTAACAAAGATCCTGTATTTACAGTATAGCCATGGTCTAACGTTGGCTGTGAGAGTTTTAGTCCGTTACTCTTTCATTATATTTTTGTCCAATCAATATTGGACAACCAATCCAATACCATTTATATTTCTGTCCACACCTATTGATTTTGTACATGTGTCCGTGAGGTATTAATTACCTAATACCGCCATTTGTCAATTTTGGGTATGTTTACACAATCTCATGCACTGTTCATCACATAAGATTTTTAGTGCTATTGGTGTATTACTGTAGCCAGTAATAGGTTAGGTAGAACAAGCTGTTGAATCAAATAATTATCTGTAAGGTTGTGTTGTGGGGTAAAGAGCAGTAGGCTTAATTACATGCTTCAAATTATATGAGTTGACAATTTTTAATGAAAAGTAATTATTTTTCATTAATTTTGCAATAAATTATAAAATAATAGCGAAATGCCAAAACAGTACAGGTTTTTGTGATGAGTAAATTATGGGGTGACCAGATTTGAAATTTGAAACAGCAGGACACTTCAAAATATCCTTGTTTCCTTTACAACTGCTCCAACACCAGTCATAAAAATATATACTTTGAAATTAAAATTAAGCCTGTTTAGTAAAGAAACTTATAATGAAAAGAAAGAAAAACAAGCAAGAGCAGGCCATAGAATGAAGGAATAGTGGTGGAAGAGAAAAGAACTTCAGCAAGTGAATGAAGTTGTGTATAGCAGCTCATAACGAAAAGGAATGAAGGAAAAGAAAGAAATTAACATTAAAGAAAATAAACAATATGAATTTGCTAGATTTCAATGACCTGTATTTTTATTGTGTGTTGTTACATTATAAATTAAACAATATATATTTACGAGTATCTAGAAAGATTTGCTAGGCTGCTGCATTTCAGACATGCCTGTTCTGTTAAGGATGATGATGACTTTATTGTATCTGCATGTAATGTGTTTTTCACATCTTTTCAAACAGAATTTGTTACTGGAAACACTTGTGTAAAAGGAAATAATATCTTATTACTTTATATTACTGAAAATTGAAAATCCATTTTCATTAAAGATAATACTTTGTTGTAGTCATTATTTGTAAGTGCAGTTCTCACAGAACACAGTCTAAAAATAATCATTGATAAGCACAATATTTACGTACTAGGTTATGTTCATTAATATTTTGCATCAAGCAAAGTAAAACATTATGGTTGTATTAAAATCTAATTATATGGAGATTTTTAAAATGTTTGAGAGAAGTTATCAAGAAGTAGCTTCTTGAAAAGTAAACTTAATTTTTTCCTGGGGAATAGGCCAAAGAACAAGAAAGGAATAACAGTCCTGTTAATAACAAGACATCTGTCATCCTATAGTATGGGTATGGCCAAATATTACAAAACTTATCGGCAGAACACCCATTACCTTTGCAATCTGTTTATTTTCCCATGAAAATTACTGTATTCCGAATACGAGCCACACTTTTTCTTGTAAAAATATAGTCGATAATTTGGCCTGCGGCTTGCATTCGCGCGCTAACAAAATTCGAAGTTATACCTGACTTCTGGCGGAACGAACGCTTTTGGTATCTATGAGTTGTTTACTGCCTAGGCAACAGCAGTTTGCCTGGCTGTTGTTAACTCTGGCATTATGATTTATGACTGCAACCATACGTTTTAACAGCAAACTAAACAAAGAATAGGAAGAAAAAGTGTACGTGCGTGCGCTTGCGCGCATGCTCGCACCCTTCTGTAGGCGGCAAGACAAAGGATGAGTAGAGGGGGTATGAGTAACATGTTTCTAAACACCGGGTAAACTGCCAGTGTGGTTTTCTGTTGTAACAGCGACAGCATTGCTTATCTGTACTTTGTTTTCATTCGATGTTTTTGTAGTGCGTTTGCGGTATGAGTGATATTATGGAGACTAAAGGCACACAGTCAAATCAAATTCCAAAAGATAAACGTAATTGTACGATGTGAATTATAAATTAATTGTGATACAACATGCAGAAAAAACATGTAATCACGAAGCTGCAAGAAAATTCGATATTGATGAATCCTGTATTTGATGATGGAGAAAACTGAAGGAACGGTTTTTAAATGCAAATACTGAGCGACGAGCATTCACGGGACCTCAAGTTGGCATTTTGTAGCAGTAGAGTCCAGCGTCTGTGAATACATAGGGTTTTTAAGAAGGCAAGGACTCCCTGTCACTAGACATGTTTTAAAATTAAATGCTTTAGATATCGCAGAAGAATTAAAAGTCTCTGGTTTCAAAGCCAGCTTCAGGTGGATAAGACGAATGATGTGGCGAAATGGATTTGCGCTTAGACGACGTACATCATCCGCGCAAAAACTTCCGAGTGACTACGAACAAAAACTCCTTCAGTATCAGCGGTTTGTCATTAATTTATGCAAGAAGCATAATTATTCACTTGAACACATGGTAAATGCCGATGAAATGCACGTATTTTTTTACATGACTTCTAACTTTATGGTGGACCAAAAGGGAACCAAATATGTAACAGTAAAGACTACAGGAAATGAAAAATTACGTGTCACTGTAATGCTTGCTGCATTAGCCAATAGACAAAAACTTTCACCTTACGTAATATTAAAACGGAAAACCATGCCAAAAGAGAAGTTACCATCGGGTGTAATTTTTCGCTGTCACGGAAAAGGTTGGATGACAAACGATTTTATGGTAGATTGGTTAAATGTGTATGGAATAAATGGCCAGGAGCATTATTAAAACGACACGGTTTGTTACTTCTAGATTCATTTCGTGGTCTCACTATGGATGAAATAAAAAAGCTTCTTTACGAAGAAATGAACACTGATATCGCCGTTATTCCTGGAAGAATGACAAGTTAGTTGCAGGTGATGGATGCTGTAGTAAATAAACCTCTTAAAGATAACCTGTGGCGTTTATATAGTAATTGGTTGGTAGCAAGAAATCATCCTTTGAGTCCTACAGGGAAAATAAAAAAAACCATCTGTAACAGATCTCGGCAACTGGATCAAGAGTGCGTGGGAAAGCATCCCACCAGAATTCATAATTCGAGTTTCAAAAAGTGCTGCATATTGAACTGAATGGATGGAGTGGAAGACGATGTTATGAAGATGATGAAGCGACCGTCTCAGGAACAAGTGACAGTGATTAAAAATGGGACAGTGCACAAATATAAACTACTGTACACTACTATAAAATAACTTAACAATAACAAAGTATAATTTTTATAAACGGTTAGTAAATAATAATAATTATGTAACAATAATGTACTTTTACATGCTATTTCTTTCTTCATCTTAATAAAATTTAGTAATTTTATTCAAACGGTGACTTTACACTTTCTGCAAATTTTTAACCTTTAACCTACGGTAATTTTTGGGGTGCGACTTACATTCGGGTGCGGCTTGTATTCAGAACAACACGGTATATTTTATTGAAGGAAACTTACTTACTCTATCGTACATTTTAATTTTTCGAAGTTAGGTAACAGATTTACTGAACATATTCCCTGTTTCAAAATGCATATATGTGTATTTAAACAACACTATATTTCAAAATACTTCTCTGTCATGGAATCATGGAGAAATACACAACACATGCTGCAGTGATGTATAACAACAGCGTATCTATTATACAGTTTCCAACTTGTAGAAAATAAATAAGTACAAATAAAAGGAACAGCAAACAGTACTAGAATGGCCCCGTCATATGCTAATTTTTACTTGGGGGGGGGGGGAGCATTGGAGGAAGCATTCTTAATAACTGATTACCTTCACGTTGGTTAAATCAAAGCTTACAATTATTTTTAAGTGTGAATAGCTGTATTTTTCGTCTGTAGATTTTGTTGGTTAAAATATCCATAATATGTTTTGTGGAATAGTTAAAAGTATCCTTTAAAACTGTCACAGATTGTGGTGCCCATGATTGAAAGCTGTTGAGGTTAAGAATAAAATGTAATGGAAGAAGCGTGTACAATGTATAATAAAATTCAGAATAACTTTTCGCGTACTGGTAAACCTACCTACTGCATAAATGTGTTTAGATTTTCAAATTATTAAGTAATAAATTATGGCCATTTTAATTACAAAATGAATATTACTTTTTAGAGTAATCTGTGTTTTTACTTTTGCTAATTATGTGTTCAAATTAATGTTAATGTTGCCAGCTAGAGGGCTTTAAAATACTTTCTGCAACTTTTTAGAGTAATCTGTATCTTTTTACTTTGGTTAATTATTTGTACAAATGTAATGTTAATTAATATGTTTTCAGCTAGAGGGATTAAAAAGGTGGGCAATATTACGACAGATATCAGGCTTTCAAGGAAGACCAAATAAAGCGGAAGACACATGTTATTCATTTTGGGTTGGTGCAACACTTAAGGTTTGTAATGTTTATGTAAACTTGTTCAAATTACATTACACAAACAAACTTCTCTTTCATTTATCATCATCATCATCGTCATCATTGTTGTTGCCGTCATCATCATTATCATCGTTGTCATTGTCATTATCATCATCCAACCTTTTGTGGCTACTTCTGGCCATAGACCTCCCTTATCGCTTTCCATTCATGTTGATTTTGTGCTGTTTGGAGTCAGATGTTAATCATGTCTTTAATATCATCTGTCCAGAGTGTTCTGCATCTGGATTATCTGTACAGTACATTCTGCTTTGCTTGTCATGCCTTGGCCTCTGGTCTGCTAACTTATATATCCAGCACTAATCTCTTAATCAGGAGACTTGCCATGCCCAACCCCCATTTAAATTCAACTACATGTTCTATTGCATCCAAAACACCGAGCCTGGCTTGCTAATCCTGATTCTGTCTCATAGAGAAATTTCAGTGAGCATGGAGATATCTTCACATTTCTGTGTCACTTGATGTTTAGATCCTGTTTTAGTTGCTGTTCCACATATTATTACAGAAAGCACACATCAACAAAATGTATTTCTCTTTACGATATTGTAATTTTGCTCTTGAATATATCTATGTGAACTCCATATGATGGCCAAGCCAGATTATTCTCTAAGTTTCACAAAGCTAGTTGTATTTACCAGTAATAATTTCGTGACTAAGATAAACATAATTTTTGCTAACCAGGTGAACAACAGTTGGTGATTGTGAATCGTCAGCTAACTTATTTGGAATTACGTTTTTCATAACGTTTTTCTTTATACATTAATGGCTGTGAAAGCTAGTATATTTGAATTGAAAGTGAGGAATTGAAATTAAGAATAAATTAGAAATTGTGTTTACTAGAAATACATGCTTAGTGATGTGGATTAAAAAATAATGTAGAGAAACAAACTTTCCACCTTTTTATACGCCCCATAATTTACTTACCCTGATTCCGTTAAACTTACCTTTTATATAAAAACTCCCCAGAAGATTCCAAACTCACTTTAAGGATATACATCGAAACCATAATACTTACACTTACTTAATTTTGATCATGTAATGCCCTTATATCAGAAGATTCACAGGTTTCGTTTAGACGAATTCTCGATGCAGAACTCAGGTTACGGGTTGTTAAGGTACTTGCCTTTTACCTTTATTTAAAAAATACTACACTCATAATATAATACTCACCACTGCCAGAATTTTACTTACCGTCATTGTCCCCGTTAAACTTACCTTAAAAGACTGCCCAGGTCGCCAACATATTTTTTAGATAAATATGTAAACTTAAACACTCTTGCCCTTATAAAAATCCTGCTATCTGACTACATTTTAAAATTTCAGAAAACCCCCGAGAACGTTAAACGAGTTTGCCAGCACAGAATACTAGGAAGTGGTTATGGCGTAATGACTACACTAACACATGGTTATGCTACGAAACAAATATTTTTACTGGTATCTTACTTTAACTCAGTTAACATCTTAACAACTTTAACATCTTATATGATAATTTACTATTCTTCGAGCAGTACAACAATAGAAAATACAAACAATTAACGTTTACTTATATTGTATAGATATATTTTTTAAAACAGAACAAAACAACCCAGTATTTGCATACACACATTCATTCATTCAATCTTTAAAATTTCCCTTATTTAGAGCTCTGTACATAAAAAATAAAAGTTAATTATTGTCTGGTAGTTGATTTACTCACGGTGCCGCCCTGACTACGTCGCACCGAGCACATGTTTGCATATTTACACTATTAATAACTTTTCGGCCCGCCAGCCCGTTATGTTCCAAACGGCCGCTGCTGCCTCGCAACCATGCCACTACCGATTTACATTTTGTTATATAATGAAGACGAAGACTTGTGTCCAGTCGGCGGACGCACTACTGTTAGCGTCCGGCGGGTTAAGATGTTATTTTCCAACTGGCTTTTCATGCGGGCGGACATCACTGCCTTCTTGCTGCTCAATTTCGTCGTTGTTCATAGCCTTTGCTGCTAAGGTCTTAGTAGTTGTTCAGGTAACCCGTGTTATTTGTGGGTGTTGGCAGTGGACGAAATCTAGGGTTCACTGGTTGACATAATTGGAAAGGCGTGTCCGTATTCTTATATCCGCCTTGCTCCGGGCACATTGTTGAACAAAATTTACCCAAGCCATTTTGTACGACTTGAGTTTAGCGTGGGTTCTGCGCTCCGCCGATGTTAGTGCGTTTGGGCGCATTACACGGTACTACAGTTCTGAGAATTAAGAAGTGGTGTGCGACACGCACATTCCATTGTACTGACTTCACTTTACTGTTCTTTGTTTGCTACGATTTATATTGCCATGGGATGGACCACACAGATGAAAATGAATTGTTATACAATTTTTAATAAAATAGAACTCCTCCCTTTTAGACCCGTTACAGGGTGTAACTTAATAATAGGTTAACACATTTTTATGTTACTGAACAAATCTTATTTATTTTTTAGGCAATTAAAATTTCTTTTTATATTCTTACTTCTTTAATCTGTTCTTTTGATTAATCTCTGTTATATAAAGTTGTCTTATACTAACCTCTATCGTCAAACCAGTATCTTTATTTCTTAATATTATCCCTTATTTCCTCACACACACACTCGCATGCTAATTACAGATTTTCTTTTACCCCCCGTTTATTTAATGAGCTCTTTTTACCAATAGTTTTAATTTCACTTCAAGCTAACAGAATTACTTTCTTGTTTTACTCATCCGCACGTGCTGTTCGCCATTGTTAGTATATACTTTCACTTTTGCACTGTATTGTCCAACTCTTCTTTATTCCACTATTTACGTTTAAAACGAAAACTGTTAATATTCCAGAATCACAGTTTACTGTTACCTTTAAATACTTTTGGGCAGGCCGCGCGTGCTTACACGCACAGCCTCCTGTCACTAATTTACTGAGACTGTTCCTGTATTATCAACTGCACTGTTTGACTAATGGTGACCAACTGGGTGAACCTCGTGTGCGCTTGGTTGCATGCCTGCCAAGCGTTAGGCGTTGGCCGCATGGCCTCACCTCGTTCTGTGATTGGTTGTTTCAATCGTATGTTTGGCTATAGAATTTTTTGTACGTGTCTTTCATGCTGGGAAAATTGGCCCACACGTGCGCGCGTACTCATGAATATGCACCCTTGCTGATAGTCTGCATTCCTGTACCATGCTGTGCCTTACACGGAGCTACAGTCTGTTACAAAAAATATACTCTGGTTAAATAAAAGCTTTAAATTTTATACCCTCATCAGTTTGTACCGTTACAATAAGATCTAAAATAGGTTTTATGTGTGATTGTAAAATACCATAAAAAGTTACATTTTTAGGTAAATTATTGAAGGTGTGTTCAAGTAGGAATGAAACAAACCAACTGAAATGGAAGGATTTAATTAGAATCATTTGACCAGAAATTACGCTTGACTTTTGTCATTTCTTTCAGTTCTGTTTTTGAGAGTTTTTTATAACAAGAAAGTAATGTTATATGAGGTTACTAGTAAATTTTTAACATACTGCTTTATAATTGTTCTGCATTTTGCAGCTGCTGGAGATTTTTGATATGATAAATTATGAAGAAAATAGAGATTATATTATGAGCACTCAGTATTATATTGAAGGTGGATTCTCAAAGTGGGTGGATTCAACACCTGATCCGATGCACACATACTTAGGTAATGTGCTGAGTATTACCTAAGCCTAAGCTTATGTATAAGTGCTATGTCTTTTTACTTTGCTGTTATTATTGTTTCAAATAGTCTACTCTGATTGCCAATGAGTTCCCGTTTGAAATGAAAACATACAAGTAGACGACAACAATTTTTTATTTTTAAAAACTTCTTGAATTCTTTCTGCCATAGTATTTATATACAGGTGATGTGTGCATGCATGTGCTGTGAATGTATAGCAAAATTGAAAGTTAAGGGCATGGAAATCCGCGAAACGCTTACAGTCAGAGGGGAAAGGCAATGTAGAGGGAGTCACTGTGAGATGTGAGAAGAGAATTGCTGTTATCAGCGACAGTGATGCCAACCTATGAATATCATTTCTAATAGTAACAAAAACTCGCGACTGTTAAGGTTTGTTTGTAAATTGTGTCACCACAAATCTGTGTGTGTGTGTGTGTGTGTGTGTGTGTGTGTGTGTGTGTGCGTGTGTGTGTACCTACAGTCACACAGCTGGCTTTAAAAAAAGAATTATACGTTTACTGTTTCCGACGTAAATCAAATAATAATGTTAATATTGTAATTGTATTACTATACAAATCAAACAAATGATATGTACTGTTCACATGTATCGGAATTTGTTGCTGTTACATATCAGAATGTTTTATAAACATATCTGACTGTTGTTTTGTTCTGTCATTGTGTACTGCTGTGACATAAAAAACTACAGCCTTTCTGACCGTTCTTATCGCAATGGGATTTGCAAACTGTACACTTCCACTCCTTAATTACACTCAACTATCTCTACAGTTTATCATTACATAAAGGAACACGTTCTTCATATTAATTTAATGGCAAGAATCTTTTTAATCCTGGACAACAAAAAACTGTGTATTATTACTTCTCATGCTTGACTATGAATAACTTTCCTGTCTTTGTTAGTTGAAGGAGAAGTATCCATTTAACAAATCTCATTACTGGATGATAACACAAATAATTACGATAATACATAATTACAGAATAAAAACTACCAATAGAAATTAACTAAAAAATTAAATAACTAATAAAAATGAACGACTGTAAAACAACGATGCAATTAGTAATAAATTGAAATAATAATTAGAAATGCAAGACTGAGATAGCGCGTAACTAATAATGTACTAGTAACTAAAACATCACACGCAATGTTGGCAACACCTTCACTCCCATACCGGCTGATTCTCCGTTACCTTCCTGCCATTCACAATTTCAAAGTGGACTCGTCCATCCATAAACTGGTTTCTGCTCATATGCCCTTAACTTTCAATTTTACTGTACATATGAGTGCGTGTTTGCATTCATGTACATGTGCATGTACACCAATTCAACTCACAAAACTACAAAACATCAATAATAAAACTGCCATCACTATGTGCATGTACACATGTGTGCGCGCATACATGCACGGGTTTCTTTGCTTCACACATTCTAGTTGAATTCAGTTTTGTCGGTTTGCTGTGCAGTTTTGTGAGTTAAACAGCGTGTTAATATGTGTTATTTTTGTTGTGTTTTTAATATACAGGATGGCTGTAAGTGTCCGTGCTAGTATAATACAGAACTCAGTTTTGCTTCTATTTTACAATTACAGTTTATACAGTTAACACAAAATATCGGTTAACAGTGGAAACAGCGAACACTTTGTACAAGATGAGAGTATATTGTAATTAATCTGTCAACATGGATGCCAGTCAGATAATGGAAAATTTCCAAGCTTTGCTGTTGCAGATGGAAACACGACAGGATGAGAAACACAGACAGGAGGCAGAAGAAGCAGAAAAACGCAGGCAGGAAAGAGCAGAGGCTGAGGATTGTCAGAAAGCATTAATGGTGGAAATAGAAGAAAGACAAAAAGTACTGATGCTCGAGTCGGAAGGACGACAGGCAGAGGAACGGAAGCCCGAAACAGAAGACATCAAAGAGTTAATACAGGAGCAAATGCAGACACAAGAACAAACCGCTGCAGAGTTGGGTCTCCTACGAGGTGAGCTTAATAAACAAGTTACTAAAATATCGGAGGTACAAGAATCAATGACATTAAAAATAGCTGAAGTAGAAAAATCTGTTTCGAGTGTTGAAGAATCTATGTCTACAAAAATATCTGTCACAGAAGAAACCATGTCAAATAAAATATCTGCAGTAGAAATCTCAATGGCAAACATAAGAGAGCAGTTCTTGAAGATACAACCAAAACAAACTTTTGAACAGACTGTACCAATGATAAAGACAGAAGAAGACAAAGAAAATAAGTCAGTAGAGAAATTCACTTTGCCTTCAGTAGGGACAGTTCATGTCAAAGCTCCAACCTTTGACGGAAGCAGTCAATGGGCAACGTACCTCCGCCAATTTGAAGTTGCTGCATGCGCAAATAATTGGACAGAGAAAAACAAGGTAGTTTCAATCGTTCTCATATTAAAATGACCTACACCAGAATTACTACAGAAAGTGCCACCTTACAGCCAGAACATCTATGCCGAGTTGATAAAAGCTCTAGAATTATACTACGGTGATAAACATTTGTGAGATCTGTACTACGTTCAGTTGAAAACAAGACGACAACACTCTGGGGGAGAGTCTTCAAGTGTTTGAAGCAAGTATCGACAGGCTGATTAGATTGTCCTATCCTGAAGCACCAGAAGATTTTCAAATAAGGTTTGTGGTGCAGACATTTATTGATGGCATCGGAGATTGTGAACTTCAGCAAGTGTTACGAATGGCAAGATACCGAAATAGCTCAGAAGCTCTTGTTCACACCCTAGAGTTTGAAGCTGCCAAGTCGGCGTCCCACTACATTAACGGGTTTGTGCCATAACATTGCAGTCAGAAGATCCCTGTATCACATTGCCGTTATGATGGGTGCAGAAAAACAATGTTGTCAGACAAACAATTCAGAAGTTCAAGAGCGTCGCAATGATTTGAGTGATGGGGAAAAGACAGAAGACCGAAATGTTACAACTGTGGAAAATGTGGCTATCTACAGGTAGACTGTTGGGAGAAGAAGATACCGAGAGAAGAGAGTGATTGCACCAATTGGAGAAGTAAAGCCCCAGAACAGCAAATAGTTTCCACGCTACATAAGACCAGTGGAAACTTGATTGTTAATGGATTTGCGGAAGGTAAACCAACATCATTTACAGTTGACGCGAATGCAACAGTGTTCATTGTGCGCCCTGACTTAGTCAGCAACCGCGAGCCTCAAATTAGCTCTTGTACAATACAGACTGTGACTGGAAGCCCCGTCAAGGTGCTAGGAAAGGTAGACGTACGTGTACACCTGGGTCTTCTCGAGTTTAGCCACCAAATGCTCGTGGCAGACATTGTAGATGAAGTGATTCATGGTATGGACATTATGAATGCCTACGTTGTGGACTTAAGAGAGAATGTCCTGAAGGTTGGCCAAGAGAAGATAAAGCTTTGCATGGCTAAAATGACAGGGTCTACCAACCATTCGATTAAGCAAATGGCATTAGTCGAAGAAAAAGTCGACAGGTCTGGTCAAGAGGAACCTTCCCTATTGCAAGCAGAAATGGAGGAAGAACTAGCAGAGGAAGTACAAATAAGTGTAACAACAAAAGAAGTGATTGGAAAGCCAAGTATGGGCGTTGAGACAAGACTCTTGCTTGTTCCTGAGCTGTTAGAAAAGTTGCTGAAGATGAAGTTATGCAAGAAGTTGTTGACGAGAACCAAACAGACTTGGATCAGCCAGTGGTGTTTAGGTAATCAGTACATGACGCAACGGGAGTGATTCCAGCAAAACTAGTGGTTGAGCGGAAGACTTGCATTCCTGGGAACGTGATGTTTGGGTCACACGAGACTGAATTCGAAGAACCGAAGAATTATCTTTCGCAAGTAGACCAGCTATTGCCTGGCCGAGTATTTCTTCAGAGATGGTTTGCCAGTTCGGGATGAACAGGCTTAAGAAGGGAGCAGTGTTACGACATTACAGAACAATCTACGTGTTTCTCGAACGATCCAGTGGAATATGGCTAAATGTTGTGGCGTACATGATTTCAACATGCGCTCGCGAGACTTTTCTGGAAGCTGCCAGCTGCCCGGAGTGTGTCAAGGCCGCAATTAATTATGTTGTAGTATAGAGCTAACGCGCAGTATGGAATAGTCTAGTATTTCGGGGGGGGGGGATATAAATACCAGTACTCAACGACGTTCAGTTTCAGTTATAGTTGCGATATATTACAGTGCGGTTTGAGTTTATTTTCGGGCGATTACAAGTGATTACTGTGTGCATTCAAGTGGTTATTGTGGCAAAGTGTTGTGTTTAATAATCGGGCTTTTCTGGAAGCTGCCAGCTGCCCGGAGTGTGTCAAGGCCACAGCAATTAATTATGTTGTAGTATAGAGCTAACGCGCAGTATGGAATAGTCTAGTATTTCGGGGGGGGGGGGGATATAAATACCAGTACTCAACGACATTCAGTTTCAGTTATAGTTGCGATATATTACAGTTCGGTTTGAGTTTATTGTCGGGCGATTACAAGTGATTACTCTGTGCGTTCAAGTGCTTATTGTGGCGAAGTGTTGTGTTTAATAATCGGGCGGGACAATTGTAATACAATTGTGTGTTATATTAGGTGACATTTTATTGCGAGTGAACAAGTTTTATTTAATTTGTTGTAAGAGACTGTCTTGTTAATTACAAACTGTTTAATTGTGATAATTAAAGCTGGTGATTAGTGACTTAATTGGTGTCTTGTATTTTGTTTTTCCACTGTACCATACGACGATCAGTTAGACCGTCGTAACAGTATGTTTAAACAAATATTACAAATCAAACAAATATATAACTCATTGAAACTGTTCATAGAAATTGAATATAAACATTACATCAAATAATTAATTACCATGGTTACAAATTGAAACATTTATGGAGTCCTGTATGATTAAACAAAATTACTTAATTTTTGACATTTTTAGATTTAAAAATTAAACAGGATAAATTTATTATTGTACACAAATTACATACAATTTTGTGGAAAGAATCTTGAATTTCTCACTTGTCCTGACGAAAATGGGGACTCAAACTTTCCAGCTAGTCTTGCCCCCCCCCCCCCAAGGACCAGCTCCTAGTTATGCTACAAATACCTAATTATGGTTCTCCTAATTATGCTGATTCAATTTGGTTTCATGGAGTATTTTACTGATATGCACATGTGTGCAGAGAAAATCACCAACTGTATGAATGCAGTTTGTTTGACTCACAGACCATCAAGCATGTACACATTCAGCAACCTACATATCTTTTGTTCCAAGGCATCAGTCAGTGTACTTTTCCCATTTTTATAATCTTGGCCAAAATCTCACAAAGCTAAAAGATCTCAAAATCACAAATTAAAACGACCCATTACAAATTCAGTAAAATTATTTTATTATGTGTAGTAATTAAACATCTTTTAATTGTAACAATTGTTTGTTGTTTGTTTGTTTTTCAATGGCTCCCGCTTGGTAATTTTAACCCATTTGGTAGCGAGCTTCCCAATAAAGACCCCTGTAAATTCTGTGTTCTTGCATTTCCTGGTTCAGCTTCAACCACTCAAATAGATGATTTTTGTTCATTTTTGAGTCTTCTCTCCTGCACAATGCACATTCTTCTGTGATGGCAATTTTTAATTTGTAGAGATGCGCTGAGAGACAGTCATGGCCAGTTTCCAGTCTAAAGTTGGCGACTGCTTCCTTCCTGGGTTTTCCACAATTTTTATTCCATAACTGTTCAATCCTGACAATGTTTTTCCTTTTGATATGTTTCTTGCTTCTTCCAGGAAGCGAGAGTTTGTGTTCCTCGTCATCAGTCTTCTTAGGGTGCTGAAGTCGTGGGTACTTTCCCGGTCCTAGATCTTTGTCCCTGGCTTTGCCAAGATGTCCGCTGTCTCATTTCCCGAAATGCCTATGTGAGATGGGATCAACTGGATAACTGTCTCCTTGTTAAGTAATGTAAGCTGCCTGGTGAGTTGCCTTGCTTTCACTGTGCTCCTGGATGTTGCTCTTGTATTAGAGAATGTTGCCTGGATGGCAGACTTAGAGTCTACTAAAAGGATATTACATAATTGTAACATGAAACATGTAATTTTAATACTGCCGATAATTCTAAAGTCAAGGCAATAGTTTTCTATAAATATGAGTCACTATCTACTGAATCATTAGTATCGTCATCATGTTTTGCTTCATGATGTAATAAACTAACGTATGATTTCCTAACTACCATCCATTCCCTCTCCCACCATAGATTGTTTGGTATCTCTCACAACTCAATCTCTCCAGTTTACTCTTGGTGTTCCTCTATTAATTTGACTCTTCAGTTGGAGCTTATCCCCATAATTCCTTGCTTTGAGAGCAAGCAATTATCAGACACCATATGCTCTGATCTCTCCTCTGGTTGACACCTTTTGCATATGGACATACTAAGTGGGTTGTTTGACTATTGAATACTCATAGGAAATTTTGTAATTTATATTATAAGATGTATATAGTATATTGTGTTTATGTTCACGTGTTTGTGTGCTTTTTTAAAACCTTTGCAATCTCATGTCTCAAATTATTTTTTTTTATATTTGAATATTTTATTGTTTTTGACAAATATGAGAGGGAGTTTTATTCATTTTTTTTTTCAGGTTTAGGTGGGCTTAGTTTGATGGGTGAAGAAGAATTATTGGAAATAAATCCAGCCTTGAACATTAGCCAAAGAGCGACTGAGCACCTTCATAGCATACATGAAAGTTGGAATGTTTAATTAATGCCATTACATCAAATGCTTATTGTTTAAACATATGTACATACATTGGTATTGAGTTATGGTGTAGAACTGAAAAGGTAAAATTTATACAGTTTCTGTATAACAGAATTGTGGGATGAAATGTATGTTTCATAAATTGAAAATATTTGAAAAAATGTAAATATTATCAATACAAAGTAGTGCCATTTATACTTACTATTTAGATATAATAATGAATAGGTTTGAACAGTACAAGCCATATGATTTTAACACCATTGTATGGTAAAAGCATGAAAGCCTGTTTGTCATTGATAATCATACAAGATTACACAGCTCACTTCTAATCTTGGTCTAATCAACACGTCCTTCATGTCTCAGCAGAGACTTGTTACATATAAATTAGTATTATTGTAGGCCTGCTTCTTTCATTGTGCCTTCACTGCTTCTCATTCTTTTTATCGTATATCTCTTTTCTCGTCTTCACTTATTCTAGCGGTTCCTTAATGTGGTCCAGAACACTTCAAATCCTCATTACTGCTCACATCAATCTCTTATTATTTTTCTCTTCATTTTACAATGAAAAATTTCCAAAGAATACTTCACAGGGTGTATCTCTATCTCTTTTTACATGTGCAGCATAACATTCAGATTCTGACTTGATGTTTTTTATACCTTACAGTAATATGTTAACTTACTTACATTGTAACTTACAATTATATGTTGGCTTGAATATCATGACTGTATCCTACATCTTTTGCACATCCTCTGATGTGACATCCGTCATCCTATTGAATGAAGAGATGCTCCAAACTGTCAGATAATATCAAATTTATTAAATAGTGTGTTCTAATCTGGTAAAAAATGATTAAAAATCAGTCATCTGGAATCAAACAGTTGATTAAGGAACAGGAGTAATTTCAGAAAAATTCCAAAGTGATTAGTGGGAAAGCTGTACCAGGACTCCTTCATTTATTTTGAAATATTTTAAAATATCATTTTAATTTTAATTTATTTTAATCTCCAAAGTTTTAATTTTGAAAATAATTATAAGAAATGGTTTGTTTTGTAGAGGATAGGTTTGGCACTCTTGGGTTAGAAGTATTTTTAATTTGAAGATAGCATTACCACTTCCATTTGCCAATTACAAAAATCAATTGTTTATATTTACTGTAAAATTAAACAGACGTGAAGCAGCGCGCAGGTTGTAGTGGGGAGAAGCTGGGAGCAGTGGAAGCCACGAGAGGGGAAAATGTCTATTAACGCAGTTGAAAATATTGGTCTACTACCTGAATTGTGAATAAGACGCACATATGAGATGAGTAATGTATTTTGACACGGATTAACTTTTTATGCCTAATGTGCCGAAGTTACGCCTCATTAATTAAAGATGAAAGAAAATAGTAAAATTTACGTTTTTCCTTCTACTAAAATTTTTAAAACTAATATCGCTTATAATGACAGCTGAAATAATGCAGTTACACTGCCTTGTCGATTCACAATAATTTTTTTAAATTATTTTTATAACTTTTTTTATTTAGTTTCTATTGTCTATGATTCTTATAGTGTTTTCAATTGTTTATTTTTAATTATATTACTAAATACTTTACCAAACTAAATTTTACAGGCCTTCCAACACACACACACACACACACACACACACACACACACACACACACACACACACACACACACACACACACACACACACACACACACACACACACGCACGCACGCACGCACGCACGCGCGCGCACACACACACACACACACACACACAACTTACTTTTTACTAACTTACCTAACTTTTTACTAACCAGTTATTCTTATAATTTTAAAATTTGTTTGTTATTCTTTTAATTGTTTTTAAGGTTTTTACAGTTTAGTACGTTTTGTAGTTAATTCTCTACTTTTTTACTAAGTTACTAAATACTGAAAATTTGGTTGTAGGTAAGTTTTGATTTCGATTACGACAGTAAACGTGGACATTTTGTAAGACGAAACAAGCGTCAGAAAGAGACAATGTAATAAAGATTTCACACAGTTATACAATGTTTAATACTGCCATTATTTTGTAAACAGTGACTTCTGTCTGTTGCAGTGTTTCTCGAAAGTCGAGCCTAGACATCAACAATCGTATATTTTGGAATGTGTACACTTTGTGTACGTGTTACGATTCACGAAAAACAGTAATATATGATCCACATTGCTCTGGCCTCTTAATTTGTTTGAATAATTAACATTAATAACAGCCTCGTACGTGAAATGATTGTGTGTGTGTGTTTAAAAACAAGCAGATGTAAACTATCCGTAAAGAACAGGAGAGACAATATTAATGCATTAATGCAACAATTAGGCTGAAACTATTTAAGTACTATAGAGCACATTTACTTACATGCAGTTACAATAATTATTGAGGTCAGTTCTTCACCCTACTAATATTTCCGTCACTGTTATCACCGTTAGCCTATTATCACTATCACTCAAATTCCCTTCACTGCTGCTATCTCGTCTTACATTGCTTTCTAAACGATCTGTTACAGTATCCCTTATTTGGTCCGATCTCACGTAGCAATTTTCAGTGTTCATGACGTCACGTCTTGATCTCTAGTCTTCAGGAGAAATACAATAAAATTCCTTTGACACTGTCTACAGAAAAATGCACGTTTTTTCTTTCAACATGCTCCTTCACGGTTGCCCAAGTCAGTCCCATAGGATTAAAATCTGGCTGATAGGGTGGAAGTCGTAAAACGGAATGTCCATGGTTTGCCAAAATAGCATCTATTTTAAAAGTTGCGTATGTTGGTTTGTTTAGTTTGATTAGTGCATAGAGCTCAGGTTTTAACATAGATGGACTACAAGGAATGTTATGGGTTTTTAACCAGTTAATCATGTTTGCCTTTTTTGTTAATGATGTTGTTAATGAGGTGGATTTATTTGTACATTGTGGTAGGAGGCATTATCTGTTACTATTACGCTGTTCTTACTCAAATGAAATAAAACTAAACGGTTCACTTTTGATGAATTCTGATGTTTTTTGAAAAGTACTCACACAATAACCTCCACAGCGTCTCAGAGAAAACTAAGCTATGTTTCTCTGTTGACGCATGCGCATTACATAACCTGCGCCGTTAGCATGAAAACGGTTGATTCATGTCTAGTGAATCTTACTGTAATTGTGATGTTTAAATATATTATAATTAATTAATTTTTACTTCGTTCACTGTTTCGTCCATATTTCGGATGCATTTTTTTTTTGTTACCAACTATAAAGCATAAAATTTACTTACCACTGGACCAGGTTCAATTTAGGCGAACGGAATGGGTTGTTTTCAGGAATAACTCGTTTGTTTCTTGTTTACCAATGACATTTCCCTTTTATTTTTTTCTCATACACTTATACATTTAACCCCTTCTTCAACAAAGTGAAACACATATTCGGCCACGAGGCGCAATTGATAAACAAACAAGTAAAGTAATTATTACTATCAACAATTTTCTCTCTCTCTCTCTCTCTCTCTCTCTCTCTCTCTCTCTCTCTCTCTCTTCTCTCTCTCTCTCTCTCTCTCTCTCTCTCTCTCTCTCTCTCTCTCTCTCTCTCTCATCATGCATTATACTTAATCATCAATTTTAACTCTATATCTAATTGATCGCAACTCAGCACTTCTGAAATATATATATATATATATTCTTATTCACCCAAACGGCCACACACACTCACGTTCATGCGTTACATTTTTATATTCCCCTGAGTGAGCTCATTTTATATTATTTGGTGAACTTGCAAGATTTTATTGATTCTGTGTTAATTTACTTTCCTTTTTAGGATCCTTAGAGGTGCGTCCATAGGATGACTCCTCGTGCACATGCACTATTGTGATTGTTCCGTATTTTCCACTGATTTTACATGTTTTGAAGAAATATTTAACTGTTACTCCACTTTAGTTTATATTTGTTACTTCACATTTAACATTTTATACATGCGGGCGTGAAGAAAACTGTGCTCAGCCGGCGGACGCGTGAACGGTTCACGTCCGTTATCGTGAGATGTTATTTGCCGACTGCCTTTGTTCTCTATGCTCCTGGCGAGAAGGAATTTTTAGACGTGACTCTTTCGTGTGAACGTTGGCCCACACGTGCGGCCATACGCAGGAATACGCACCCTTGCTGATAATCTGCATTTTTGTACCTCACCGTACCAGTCACGGAGCTATAGTCGGTGACCAAGAATATACTCTTGTTAAATAAAAAATGAAAAGCTTCAAATTACAGACCCTCATCAGTTTGTACAGTTACAATATCCCCTCAATGAGAGGTTTTATGCCGAAGCATAAAAACTCTCATTGACACTCATACTTCCTAAAGGGATCAGCCAGTATATGTCGCCACAACCCCCTTATTTTTTATTTAAAATCATGGTTAACTTACCCCCTGGTCCAGTGACTGTGGCCGTACCTGAATGACCTTACTGGACTTCCCTTTCGAGATCCCAACACCGCAAGGCCAGACAGGCACTTGACGCCCCTGCTCTGACGGACAGGCCAGCACAGGACCGCCACCACAGCATCACTCAACATTGAAACAACACATCAAAATATCAAATAGTGGCCTTGTTTAAATACCATATCCCTAACTGATCTGGTTCCCCTTAGCTGTGCTGGTTTGCGTTAAGAAGCACTGGTTTTTTCCTTAACTTCTAACACATGTATATGGATACATACTTAACATGATATAAAACATATAAATTTCAAATATTTAAATCATTATCAAAATCTCTTAACATCTTTAAATCAACTACATCTTTTTTTTTTCATTTCATCATTTCGTCTAGGGTGTAGACGCTGCCTACACCGTTCTTGCTTCAGCGTTACAATACATTCGGCATTACTGATGTCCGAGGACACCAGTAATCCTATTAAAAATTAGTGATATGCCCTTATACGGTCTACCATCCCATTCGATGTTAGCCGCTGTTCCATAGTTCTGGTGATTCCCCTAATTCACCCCCGGTTAATTTCTAAAGTCACCAATTTTGAAAATAATAAGTATGGCTAGGATACAATCTGCCTAACCCCACTTGCTACCAACAATCCAAATCCACGGTCAGGGTTCGGTAACGCCGTGACCGCCCGAAAGTGGGGAATCTCATGTAAAATACACAATACATGTTTAAAATTCCTACATACTAACATAATAAACATAATACCACATAAACATTCATATCGAACATAAACCTTAGTCTATTAACATAAACATCTCATTTGCATCTGAATAAAATTTACAAACATTCCAACTTTAATTTCATTGAACCTTTTTATTCCTCAATCTTTGATTATTTATTATTTATTGTACCATTAAATTCTCCAAAAATTCAAATCTATTATCAACATTCATTTTACATAACATTTCAAATTCAAATTTCACCAAAAATTCCACACCTTACCTAAGTTAAATTCGTTCAAACTCATTTAATGTCATTATAAGACTCTTTTACTTTACTTCAAAGTCATTATCCAATTTATACTTACATATGGTCAATCACTCAATCAAATGAACACATAATCACTTGTCATAGACTCAAACTATAAACATTTGTCACAACATATATATAGTGTACATAACCATATGTACCTTCTGATACATTATAACAACCATATGACTCCACAATTAAACACATTCTACCTTTACTCATTTACTATTTATTATCAAGTTCAATCTCAGAAAAATCATTTAAATTTATTACCAAAATTCATTTATACAACATTTTAAATTAATTAATTCATCTCCACTTTATTTAATTCAATCTTTTTCGATAACACCAAATTACTTTAATCACCTTATTCCAAAACAATTACAATTTATTGAATTTCATTACAAACACAATTACTCTCGTTATTTATTTAGTCTGGTGAAATATTATTATTATTAAATCAATTCCTACTACATACATACATTGCTTACATGAAATACATAGTACAACATAACCTACTACACAAACACAATTATCCTCACTATAAATTTATCTACAATTTTTCGTCATATTATTTTATTGTTTACCACACCTCATTACATAAGTTAGCCAAGTCATTACCATAAACTAAAATAATTAAATGTTCATTCATTTTCTCTAACCACCATCATCGAAAATTAGTCTGATTTTCACATAACACTTCTCATATTTATTTACATACATATCGTTATTATGATTATAATAACCATTATTATCAATTGTATCAACATAGTATTTGACAACATCATTGCCTACTATTAATTCATAAAACCTGTCAACATTTGGTATGGTCAGTTCTCCCTTAGTATTATTCGTTAACATCAGGTAAGTTATACCATCATATTCGTCTACTATATCAATTACATCACAAGGTAAGTATCGACAGTGGTATTACACAATAATCATCACCATTTACTACAACCGGTAAGTATTTCATATCATCTATTTTCTCAAATTTTAACCTCTCTCTTAACTCTTTATAACTTCTACTTAACTTAAACATCTCTATCATTCTCTCTCTCAAAATACTTCTCATAACACCATCTCATTTTGTCTCTATCACTCCATGCAAAAAAGGGTACTACTACATAAAAACACTTCCTGGCTTTTCCAAGAACATCACAAAAAATTAAGGGACTATTTGAAGACACCTCGTCTTCCACATAACCTCTGGAGGAAACACTGTCCTCGTAAAACATTTGTGAAAATCCTATTTCACAATATACCCGGGGAAAATTGGCCCTTTGTTCGCCTAACCTCTCTTCACACACTCTCAATTCCATCAACACTCACTAACACTTCGTTATTAAATTCTACTTCAACAAAAACTTCATCACCACTATTCGTTTTCACTGTATCATCCTTAAATAGCTCGTTTTCAACTATCTTACTGCTACTACTTATTAACTCCTCTTATAACTATCACTTACCTCGTTAATTATTTCTTCACTATTTTTTGTCATCTTACCACCATTATTCTCACCGGTATTGACACCAATGTCGTCTGTTATTTCGTTATTTCCATTTGCACTTAACTTGTCATCGATTATTTTATCTGTACTTAAACTAATAGCACTATCTCGTCCACTATCAGGATACTTGGTTTAGGTTACTTTCTTTATTTTCTTTTAATTTATCTGTCTCTGGTTTTCGCAATAATTTATCCCACTTTTTGTCCATCTCATCAAACCGTTTATTTATCAATTCCTCCCTTTCATCTAATTTTTTCTTAATCATTTGCAACAAGTTCATCATACCTTCCTTTGATATACCTTACATTGGCCACCTGTATATTAGCCATGTTTAAAATTTATTTATATTATACCCCTTAACAAACTACAACCCTCCTCATACACACTAGTTACACATATTAACTCACAATACCTGCTACAAAACATCAACACCAATATTTTACAGTAAACAAATAATTCACCAGATACATCGCATTACCAAAACATAACCCCATATTTACGTCTATTATTACGTACATCAAAATTTTTTAGTTCATCTCAAACAACCATTCTGTTCTCCCAAGTAGGCCTAGATTTACATAATTTTAATTATGTAAACATCCACTGTTCGAGCGCCAATTGTGATGTTTAAATATATTATAATTAATTAATTTTTACTTCGTTCACTGTTTCGTCCGTATTTCGGACGCCATTTTTTTTGTTACCAACTATAAAGCATAAAATTTACTTACCACTGGACCAGGTTCGATTTAGGCGAACGGAATAACAGAATGGGTTGTTTTCAGGAAATAACTCCTTTGTTTTTTGTTTACCAATGACATTTCCCTTTTATTTTTTTCTCATACACTTATACATTTAACCCCTTCGTCAACAAAATGAAACACATATTCCCCCACGAGGCGCAATTGATAAACAAACAAGTAAGGTAATTATTACTATCAACAATTTTCTCTCTCTCTCTCTCTCTCTCTCTCTCTCTCTCTCTCTCTCTCTCTCTCTCTCTCTCTCTCTCTCTCTCTCTCTCTCTCTCTCTCTCTCTCTCTCTCTCTCTCCTTTCATCATGTATTATACTTAATCATCAATTTTAACTCTATATCGAATTGATCGCAACTCAGCACTTCTGAAATATATATATATTTCACAGGACAAATGGCGCCAATCGCACACACTATCGTTTTTGTGGTCCTTAAAAGGACCGTTTGTCGAGGACGCTACATCATTTGTGTACGCCGCCTGAGCCGTGCTGTGATGTTCGGCGGCTGCGTCCGCTGTTCCGGGCGTACTGCTGTCCTCTTCTTTCAGCAGCGGTATGTAGAGCCCGCTGCTGTCCCAGTCGATTTCCATCACTGGCTCTCCTGTGCTCTCCATTCTTCCTTCTTCCTCTTCTTCCAGTTGTCTTCAAGGCATCCGATGGAGTGCGCCAAAAATTCTAGCGGCGCTCCTTTTATGCCCTGACAGGTCGTGTGCCATGAACCTATCAGAGTGCCGCTGGTCCCTGGTTGGCTCACCTCGAGCACGTTACATGGTCACGTCGAGGCCAATCATGCTGCTGCTGATCCTTGATTGGCTCGCCTCGCCTTCTCGTGTCACGTCTCGGCTGGCGCCGAGAGCAGATCTTCGCCTCGCTACGTCACAACTCCCCCGGGTCTTGAATGCTCTCCGGTGGCCAGCCCATTGTTCTTCTCTGGCGGGTTTGAGCCGTTGGCGGTGAACCTTGTATGGGCGTCCGTCCTTCTCCACTGTGTAAATCTGGCCGCCAAGGGTTGCGGCAACGCTACCTTCCCAGGCTGGCTCCCAGACTGGCTCCCATCCAGGGTACCTCCGTCCTTTGGTTGGTCCGGCGTGGCTCTTGACGTACACCAACTGCCCTACGGCCAGTGTAGGATCCTGTGTCCTCCATTCCGGATACCGCCGTTGCTGATACTTGGTCTGGTGTGACCTGGCTGCCTCTTCTCGTTCCTCAATTGGCCGGACGTCCTGTTCTGCGTGTGGCCGACTCCAGTCGCCTGGTCGGCGTAGGTCTCTGCCCAGCAGAAGCTCGCTCGGTGTCACTCCAGTGGCGGCGTTTGCACGATTCCGCAGCGAGAACAGAACTGCCGGCAAACGCTTGTCCCAGTCGCCATGGTCCTTGCAGTCATGGAGCTGGATCCACAGCGCCTTCTTGATCTCGCCGTTGCGCCACTCGGTCGGGTTCGCCCTGGGATGGTAGTTGGCTGTAGTCCACGGTCGTATGTGCAGCTTGTCGCACATCTGCTTCCACTTGTGGCCCGTGAGCGGCTTCCCGTTGTCGGTGAGCAACGCCTCTGGGTATCCCAATGAGGGAACACTTCTTCCTCCAGGTAGCGGATAATGGTGTCGGCGTCCGCCTTGCGCACGGCCTTTGCTTCCACCCATCTCGACATCATATCCGTGACCACTACGATGTACCGGTTGCCAGCTCGAGTCAGCGGATATGGTCCCATGACGTCCAGGGCGACAGTATTCCAAAATCTCCTGGGTCGGTGAGGTCGCTGTTGGTCCTGTTCGGGATTTGCGCCGCGCTTGTGTAGGGCGCATATTCTGCAACTCCGGACGTATCTGCGGACATCAATGGTTAGGACGGTCCAGACGAAGTGCTTGCTGATGGCCCGAAACGTTTCTTCGGCTCCCGGATGACCGGCTTCAAGGGAGTCGTGGAAGTGCCTGATGACCTCCATGCGGACACTCGGCGGCACGTACAACCCTGGTTCCTGGTTGCATCTGTCCTTCCAAACCAGGCCGTTGTCCACCCGGTATCCTCTCGCTGTAGCCGCCGCAGGGTCGTTTCTCCACGCTTGGCACTCCTGGTCGCCTTCTTGCGCCTCCTGCACTGCCTGATGGATGCCGACAGCTGTGATTTCTTGTAGTCTCGGTGCAGCTGCCACAACACTGCGAAGTGGCCTCTCTTCAGGCTGCATCCGTGGTTCTTCTTGGACGCCGGCAGTATCTTCAAGCCCAGGTTCCCTCGAGAGGAAGTCCGGCAACTCGTTCTCCTTGCCCAGGCAGTGGACGACGGTGAATTTGAAGCTCTGTATCAGTAGAGCCCAGCGAGCATACTTCGTCTTCTGCACCGTCGCCTGCTTCAGCCAAGTTAGCGCCTTGTTGTCGGTCCTTAGGGTGAAATGGCGATCCTTCAAGTATGGCCGGTATTTCTTGATGGCCCAGACGACTGCCAAACACTCCAGTTCGTTGGAGTGGTAGTTCTTCTCCGCCTCGTGGAGCTTGGCACTGGCGTACGAGATGATACGCCTCTCTCCGGCTTCGGTGCATTGATAAAGCACCGCTCCAAGTCCCTTTTGGCTGGCGTCGGTCTGCAGAAACATCGGCAAGTCTCGATCCGGTCGTGAGAGTTTTAACGGCTGCCGGAAAGCGGCCTTAACCTCTTCGAAGGCTCGCTGAGTTGTGTCGTCCCAATGCCACTTTCTTGTCCGCAGCAGGTCCGTTAACGGTTCCGAAATCATGGCGGAGCAGGGGATGTACTCTCGCAGCCAGTTGCAGGTTCCCAGGAAGCGTTGCAGCTCTTTCTTGTTGCTGGGGGCCGGCTGGTCTTCAATCGCTCTGAGATGTTGCTGCTGCGGGAGGTTGCCGTCCGGAGTAATCTCATGGCCCAGAAAGGCGACTTCTTCCCGGCCGAAGTGACACTTGTTGAGCGAGCAGGTCAGCTGGTGCATCTGCAGCCTTTCCAAGACTTGATCCAGGTGTCGCAGGTGCGTTTCCCAGTCGGGGGAGTAGACAATGATGTCGTCCAGATAGACGAGGCAGCACTCCCGTAATAGTCCCATGAGAACATCCTGCATCAGCCGTTGGAAGGTGCTGGGCGCGTTCTTCAGCCCAAAGCACATCACCCGGAACTGGTAGCGACCTCCGTCGGGCACCGAGAATGCTGTTTACTTCTTTGCTTCTTCCTCCAGCGGGATTTGCCAGTAGCCGCTCTTCAGATCTAGGGTCGAGAAGACTTGGGCCCCGCTGAGGTCCTTGATTGTTTCGTATATCAGCGGCAGTGGTGAGTCCACATCCTCGGTCTGATCGTTCAGCCTCCAGAAGTCTACGCAGAACCGGGGTGTGCTGTCTTCTTCTTCACAATCACCACCGGAGAGCTGTATGGCGAGGTGGCCGGTTCAATGATACGCTGCCTCAGCATCTCTTCTACCTGTTCCCAGATGGTGCGTTTCTTCTCGTCGGAGTACCGGTACATTGGGAGCTGGAATGGCTGGCTACCTTCTTTCAGCCAGATCTCGTGCTTGGCCGCAGATGTAGTGCGGAGCGGGCCACGGGAGAACAAACTGCGATGACGGTGTAACATTTCCAGAAGCCGTTTATGGTGTTGGCCACCTGCTGATGTTTGAAGGCTAGCTTCGTCAATGTCCTCTTCCTCGGGCTCCGCGCGGTCATTCCAGAAGACCGTCTGTCGGTTCTCGCTGCCAATGTGAAGGCAGCCCCGTCGGTAGTCCACAACTGTTTGGTTGGCCCCCGTGAGCCAGTGGTGGCCCAATAAAACTTCTTCTTGCAGTCCAGGCACTTCTAGCAGACTGGTGGTGGTCGCGAGACTTCCAATTATAATGTCTGCGACGACGGCGGCCGTTGAGTAACATTGCTGACCGTGTAGCGCTAGCTGGACAACTCGGGGCTCCGTCTTCCTTCCTCCGGGCAGCAGACCGGCTCGTACGAAGTCGTAGTTTGCGGCGGAGTCCAAGGCTGCGGTCAGTTTTCGGCCGGCGATCTCTATTGGAATGCGCGGTATGTCCGCACCTAGTTGGTTCACGCGCCCCGGTGGGCTATTTACCGGGGCGCTTGGTCGTTTCTCTGCCGGTTCTTCACAGGGCAGTCCCGATGGAAGTGTCTTCCCGGGCAGTAGCGGCACTTGGGCGTTAGGCTGTTCCTCTTTCGTGCTTGAGGCCGATCGACACTGCTTCGACCCCCCTACTCGATCCAGGGAGTTTTCAGCAGAGTCATCCCGATCTCGCGCACGACTATCTTGATCCAAGTCCGGCTCGATGCTCATTGCCCGTTGTAAAAGTTCCTCTAAAGTCGTAGGCGGCGGGAACCTCAGCGTGGGTCGAAGGCGTGGCTGCAGCTGTTGTGTAAGCATGGCTATGCTCGTCCTCTCGTCACCCCCGAGGTACAGACAGCGAAACAGCTTGATTTTTCTCAGGATGAAGATTTCCGCCGATTCCTGCCGCTGCGTTTGTCCATACTGCTCGGCCAGCAGCTCTGCGTCGCGTTGCATCCCGCAGAAGTGATGCCGGAAGCGGTCGCAGAACTCGGGCCAATTTATCTGCAATCCCGTGTATCTCTCTGCCCACGTGGCAGCTTCTCCTCGGAGCTGCCGCACTGCGTAATCTGCCCACTGTTCAGGTGGGATTCTGTAGTCCCGCAGCTGTCGCTCTAGCTGTTGAAGATATCGTTCTGGATCCTCGTACTTGAGGCCATGGTATGTAGCAGTGATCACCGGTGGCAACGTGCACCTCAGAGCTGCGGCGAATTGCGTAAAAGCCTTGCTCTACCTCGAACCCGGTGTCCCGCTGGGTGTAGCTGTTGGGCGCCATGTTGTTTTGTGTGCCGGCTGCCAGTTCTCTGGCGTGGCTGGTCCTGCATCCGCAAGATGATCGACGCCCCACGTTGGGCGCCCACTTGTCACAGGACAAATGGCGCCAATTGTACACACTATCGTTTTTGTGGTCCTTAAAAGGACAGTTTGTCGAGGACGTTACATCATTTGCATATGCCGCCCCGAGCCGCGCTGTGATGTTCGGCGGCTGCGTCCGCTGTTCCGGGCGTACTGCTGTCCTCTTCTTTCAGCAGCGGTATGTAGAGCCCGCTGCTGTCCCAGTCGATTTCCATCACTGGCTCTCCTGTGCTCTCCATTCTTCCTTCTTCCTCTTCTTCCGGTTGTCTTCAAGGCGTCCGATGGAGTGCGCCAAAAATTCTAGCGGCGCTCTTTTTATGCCCTGACAGGTCGTGTGCCATGAACCTATCAGAGTGCCGCTGGTCCCTGGTTGGCTCGCCTCGAGCACGTTACATGGTCACGTCGAGGCCAATCATGCTGCTGCTGATCCTTGATTGGCTCGCCTCGCCTTCTCGTGTCACGTCTCGGCTGGCGCCGAGAGCAGATCTTCGCCTCGCTACGTCACAATATATATATTCTTATTCACTCAAACGGCCACACACACTCACATTCATGCATTACATTTTTATATTCCCCTCAATGAGCTCATTTTATATTATTTGGTGAACGTGCAAGATTTTATTGATTCTGTGTTAATTTACTTTCCTTTTTAGGATCCTTAGAGGTGCGTCCATAGGATGACTCCTCGTGCACCGCGCACTATCGTGATTGTTCCTTATTTTCCACTGATTTTACATGTTTTGAAGAAATATTTAACTGTTACTCTACTTCAGTTTATATTTGTTACTTCACATTTAACATTTTATATGTGTGGGCGCGAAGAAAACTGTGCTCAGCCGGCGGACGCGTGAACGGCTCGCGTCCGTTATCGTGAGATGTTATTTGCCGACTGCCTTTGTTCTCTACGCACCTGGCGAGAAGGAATTTTTGGACGTGACTCTTTCGTGTGAACGTTGGCCCACACGTGCGCTCATACGCAGGAATACGCAGCCTTGCTGATAGTCTGCATTTTTGTACCTCACCGTACCAGTCATGGAGCTATAGTCGGTGACCAAGAATATACTCTTGTTAAATAAAAAATGAAAAGCTTCAAATTACAGACCCTCATCAGTTTGTACCGTTACATAATTATATAACTTGTAAATGACAAGTTATTAAAATTCAGGATGTAATTCTTGAAGCCTGTATGGATAGGATCAATATTATGTATTAATAGTACTAATTAATTGATAAAACCTTAAAAATTATACACCGCCCATAATATTGTGAAGTAGTACCTTCAGAGGAAGTACATGTTACTTCGGGAGTTAGTTCATGACACGATGACCAAAATACCAAGATCCACAGGCAAGCCAATACATCTGAGCGTAATGCAATTTGTTTTATAAGAAAAATAATAATATCTTTCACTGAATGTGTTAAGCATTTTTTTACTTTTAACTTGTAGTAGTATAATAGCACTAAGCATGTGCCCAAATAAATTCTTCAGGTGCTAAATTATGGGTGATTTGTCAGACTATGGAAGAAGAGAGGCAGTGTGGGGAGAGGGTGTAGGCCAGGATTTCTAGGGGCAGGTGACTGTTAATGAATGAGCAGATATGTTGACAGTAGTAGAAGATTCACCAGTTACAGCCTACACTGTATGTTACACATCCAGCTATTATCAAGCTAAGTACTGCCCGCTTACAGATTTTACATATAAGGACAGGCGGCCACCAGAAGCGGAGTTGAGCGTAGTGGACTGAGCTTGTAAAATGTAAATAATGTTGTTCAGTGAAAGGACGGCCACCGAAAGCGGAGCTGAGTGAAGCGACACGTCGCATGGGTCGACTCCGCTCAGCTTTGCCTCACCCGAGGTCCGTTTGGAAGCTGACTCCACATCCCCCACCACACCACCTTTCCACTGACAACCATACTCAGTCAGTTAGCAGCTAGCAATGGCATTGGAAGGTGAGGAAATATTGATTGAATGCGTGAGGGAACAAAAGGTGTTGTACGACCCAAATGATAAAAAGTATATGGATAACAGCTACAAAACTCAAATATGGAATTTTCCCACTCTTTCTTGTGCTTAATAGGTAACACACTCCACACATGATAACTGAATTCAGTGTTTGAATCATCAGATTCCGAACTACGCATCCAATATTCCATCTGTTTGAAAGTTAGCACGTCTGACATCGCCGAGGTTATAAACGCAACTGACAGTACACTCCGCTTTCTATTGCCACCCCTTAAGTGACTCAGCTCAACTCCACTGTGGTCAACTATGCTTCGCTCCACTTCACTCCACATTTGGTGGCCACCTAGCCTAAGACTCCATTGGCGACCTACACAAGGAGGGTTTGTAAACCCAGTAATCCCCTTTAATCTACCGCTGATTTTTATGATGCATACAAAGGAAGCTTATAAAGTAAGGATATGTCTTGATATTCTTTTCCTTACTTGTAATATATACAAACTACAAAATAAAGAACTGGTTATTGAACAGTTAGTAAAAAATTGTATTATTAAGCAAAAGTGCATTGTATTATGACCGTAACTGTAACTGATTAGATAGGCAGTTTCAGTGTCACACAATTTATGCGTTCGTCTTGTTACAGTATTAAATAGTTCAAATTAACATACAACTATTAGTTATTTATATGATTAAAACACATTCCCATATGTTCTTTAAAGATTTCCTGCTTTCATGTTTAATATAACTTTGACTTCTGTAAAAGCAAAATGAAACTATTAAAGATTTTAGTTCTTATATGAAAATGGACTTTTTTAAAATAGATTTTTAAGTACCTGTATTTCAAATACATTTTTACAATATGCTTACATGTAAGCATGGTGAAGTCAGTTCTTAAAATTATATCTTTTTAAATTTGTTCTGAATAATACAGAGAGTTTTATGTAATAATACTATATTAGAAAGTAAAACTGATCAGAGAGTAATTTTAAAACCAATGTATGTATATAATTAGACACAATGCTAATTACGTACAAAGAAGTATACATAATTTATTTACCCAGAAATTATAACTGATGTTAATTAAATGGTGAAACACTGTTGGAAAACATCTGGGGACCATTAAAACTACAGAAAAGTAATTCTATTTCTGTAGTTATCTTTGTAATGTTTATTTTCATGTTAAGTTTAAGTGGACGTAAAAACGTGAATTGTGTACAGTGGATTCCATTCATTTGGGACTAAGATATATTAAGTTAATTAAGCTTATGTGTGGTGCTTCCAATTTCGGTTTGTTGAGTTTTGTTTCAGTTAACCAATGGCCCAGTTGTGGGAACACCACATTCAGGTTAACTGAAAGTGTTTGTCACTTTATTAATGGGGCAATCTGATTGTGTAGATACACAGTCCAACCATTCTCAAAAACATTATTACAACAAAGTGCTCTGAATATAAACATTTTGACTGTGGTAATTATATGAATATGTATGTACTCTGGTTTCCTTTGTTAAAGATTCTTTACATCTTATTTGTGATACCATTTTTATGATGATTGCATGGCTCAGTGTATGCCAGAGGTAAACTGGATTTGGTGGAGCATGTCGATGGGGTGTATGTAATGCGACATATGCGTATCGATGTGATGTCATTTGTAATCTTCCCCATGGCTCAAGTTCTGTAGGAGGTAATTGGTTGCTACAACATGCAGCACTTGCTAGCAAACTCAATGCTTATCTGTTACCTTCTTTTCTGTTTCTATTATTGATACTGTCTGTATACAAGTAATTGTTTTGAAGTACATGGCTGTACTTTCAGTAATGGTTCAACTTCTGAACGACTTTACACAGAAGTCTTAAGATAATTCTGCGACCTTTGCTGACATGCATGTGAATAATTGTAAATAATGCGAGATAATTAAAGGTGCCTAGAAAGTACTTGAACATTCCAAACTAGGTCATTTGCTGACTTTGTAAACATTGCTGCCAGACCCAATGACATACATGCCATGCAGGTTGCTTATCTCAGATTGCATTTCGACAGTTTTTATAATACCGTTCTCTCTCTCTCTCTCTCTCTCTCTCTCTCTCTCTCTCTCTCTCTCTCTCTCTCTCTCTCTCTCTCACACACACACACACACACACACACACACACACACACACACACACACACACACACACACTATATGTAAACATATTTGTAAACATACATGTTTGTAATATTTGTATATCTGATGATGGTAGTATTATAATAACTGTCAAATACACACACACACACACACACACACACACGATATGAAATACAATTGTATGACATATTATGAATGGGGCCAGTGGACTTAATTTCCCCTTTTTGATATTTTTTCATTAAAATATGTATAAATATGCACTAATTTTTTCAAAGTGCTGTTTGGGATTTCTTGATGTCCTGGTTAACACTGCCTGACAAAAGACCCCACCACAGCTCTTTGCATTTCAGGATTGTTTCATAATCATGCTGAAGGTATTATACACTAAGGCGGAAGTTATAGAAATCTGGAAACTTGCTTACGAATTAGTGATATTCCGTAAATTTTTTTTTCAATTATTTGTAGGAGGTTGCTCCACACTGTTGTCCTAATACTCAGGAAATATAATTCAGTTATTAGCTTTTAATTTTGCCCAGATTGAAGAATATAAATATTTTAATTGAAGGCTTTTGTGGAATATTTTATTTACATAAGAATTTATGGTCATCTAGACTAATAAATTATATTGCTTGTGCGCATCAGGCAGATGTTTCTAATAATTTTCATTTTGGTGATATTATTGTCACACTTTGGTTCGTTGTTGTGAGATATATTTGACACAATCTTCCGACTGACGTAGAAACGGGTTAGGATGTTCAGTGTAGAGTGTTTTAAAAAAGTGTGTTATATTACATGTAAAAAAGTTATATTTTCAGTACTGTCATAAGATATAAATATTATTAGTTGTTGTATTGTGTATTTCCAGTGTTGCATGCAGATGTAGCCATGGGGCAGCAAAGATTCTTAAAATTTTTGTAATTATTAATTTGGTCAATATAAATGATGTCTTGATAAAAAGAAGATTATAAATAATCTTTATAGTCAAATTGTATAAAATTAGTGAATGTTTTGTAAATTAATGATGATAAAAGACCAGATCATATCTATTAAATATAATAAAGAAGAAATGGATAACAGTTGTACTTTGTAGCAGTTATAATAAATGAAACTGTGTACAAAAGATAAATATGGTATTATAAAGCCGCAGTGTTTCACAGCATGCTACCGATAGTTTCAAAATATAATTGACTGCACAAAGCTAATATTTGTTGTACTTTGTCTATAAATATAATAATGTTGTCGAATAATAAAGTTTATATTCTACTAATCATAAACCACATTTATTGTATTGTCAGGTGTCTTTTATATTGATTTTGTATTATTTAAGAAAATAAATATATAAATTAAAAACATGATTTCTGGTGTTACCAAAATTTGTATTAATATTTATTATGCAACAAAAATTATTCAGTTTTTAATAAACACATAAAAAAAAAATAATGAACTTAGTTGTTTAAATTAATTTTTGTTTTTGATTTTCTGTTGTGTTAGAGTACCCTTGCTGTGTATTATTTATACAGATCATTTGTATGACAGGTGGTTTGTAATTTGTGAACATGTGGACCGATTTGGTTTGACTGTTGTTGAAGTGTGAATAGTATAGTAACTCATTCTTGTCTGTTACCAATCTTTTTGAATGACTTAAGTCTTAGAACTGGGCCTATCCTACTCCCAGTCTTAATCCTAAATTATGTGCAATATTCTATAATTTAGGAATATTGTCCTTGTATGAATTTAGGGCGAGGGTTCCTATAGTCACATATTATGGTTCAGAGATATGGATGATGGCAGTAAATGACGAAAAGTGTCAATGAACTTTTGATTGTAAGATCCGTCAAAAAAAAAAAAAATATATATATATATATACCTTTAAAGGAAAGAGAGAATTAGAGAGTAGTCTCTCTAATACAGTGTCTTAAGACACTGTATTGTAAGATCTGATTTGAGAAAGGAGATTGTTAATTAATTAAATCCCAGAAGATATGTAAGTTGAAGGAGGGAATGAGGAGTGAAGACGGAAGGCCAGATTGAAGAAGAAGGGTGGACAAATGTTGATTAAGGTGAATTATGGAGGAGGCCATGCCTCATCAAGAAATTACAAACATAAAAATGACAAGAGATAGAGAATGGTAGAGCATTAAAGTATTAAAGATAAAGGCAGTTTAAATTGGAGAGTGCAGTGGCACAGTGGTCGTATGACTCCCATTCCAGCAAGCATCCGCTACGAGCATATGTACAATATTGTACTCTGTACTCTACCAATGTGAACATCATTCAGTAAAACACAGTTGATAAAAGGTTTGTCTAAAAAGTAATGAGGCTATCTTTTCCACAAATTGACAATATTGTGAAACCAAGAAAGTGCTGGCTCATAGCTATAACATTTGGTTACTGTCATTAAAATTTTCAACTTCTTAACCTTATTAGATTATTAATGTGCTATAGTCTTTGTTTCATATTATGAAAATAGAGGTAAATAACATCAATAATTACCTGATCAAATTTTGTATCAGACTTCGAAAAAGTCAACAGGAAGATTTGTCTATAGTGAAATAGAATTGCAAACCTAAGAAAACAGAATAGCACTTTTGGAATATTCCAGTCTCTCTCCCTCTCTCTCTCTCTCTCTCCCCCCTATCGCCCCCTCTCACTCTCTCTCTCATGCACAGCAGTATTTGCATGAATGGTGATATCACTAATAAGTACAAAGTAATTTTGTTGGTTATGAAACTGGACGATAAATCCTATTCTGGATGACCAGGGAGAGCACAAATTGATGAAAATGTGTCAAATGAAACATTAAGAGATATCATTAAGTCTGATTGTCATTTGATACTAACAGTGAGTGGTTGTAATCAAATCTGGATTCAGTGTTTGAAACTGCTCAATTAATTACTTTATAATTATAATTATCTCTTACCTTCGTGTTTTTATTCCCAGGGTCGTTCAGACGAAACTGCTGCAAAAAGGATTATTTGGATTTGATATAGGCAAAGATCAAATACACCGTTTGTGCTAAAACAAATTGCCTCTGATTTATTATTCAAAATCAGAATAATATATATATAATAATATTCGTCTCTCTTTCATGACATTTAGAGCAAATACTTGTAGAATGAGCAACAATTTTTGAAATCAAACATAGTAATAAAATATTTCTTAACTAGCTTATGACAACTATGGTATACCCCAACTATTTACTATTTGCAATGAACCAATACGTGCTTTAGCTACACACTCACACACATTCGTTCTTTGATTTTATCGTTCTATTTAAACCCCACTTCGAGATCTCTGATGTACATTTTAGATTTACAATTTATTTATGTTGAATTATACTCTGTGGAAAAAGAGAAAATAATCTTGTTTAAAACTCAGTTAATACTTAACGTCTGAAGAACTCCGCTGTTTTGGACCTCTGCTGTGAATGCACTGTTTAACACACCATGATTTAGTTTTTCACTGTTTAACCGCGGTACTGTTATTGCTTATTTCAAATTAAGTTGATGCGCCACTATTACTTTAATCCACTTTAGAATAGCATTTCGTTTTGTTTTGTCGGCCGACATAAATTTTCGAACACTTAGCTCGCTTAGGCTGGCCGCACGTTATACTGTTTTTTATACTGGTTTTAGTACTTTAAAAGATAGGCCTACTCTTAACTACGGCCTATCTTACCCCCGAGGCCACTAGGTAATTTTTATCTGCACTGTATGCTGCTTATTACTACTCTCTCTGATGACACACTGCAGACTGGAGACTGTGTCACAAGGCTGCTGCTGGCGGTTACGCAATGCGTCTGGCAATTGTTTAGACTGACTGTATGTGCACTGCTGCTTGGGGCTCCTTACAGGTGAAAGTCTGGCCATTTGGAAAGTGCTTAAAATGGTGATTTAAATTAATATAAAATTAAACTGGGGTGGCTCACAATTCTGTACCGTTACATGTTCATGCAATGTTGATACTTTATTTGATGAATGCTTGAACACTTCAATACAGTACACTCACATTGCACTTTTTGTGAACAAGTATTTGGCCATAAAGGGATTGCTGTGAGACCCTGAACCTCCTCGTACTCCCTTGATCTTACGCCATGTGATTATTTTGTATTTCTAACAATTCATCATCATCCTCAAGGTTTAAACCAAGAATGGTTTGTTCCGGTCTCAAATAGGCAAATATTATAGCTGGTCACTCCATTGCTTCCTCGGACGTCCCACACCTCTCCGTCCCCTTGGCTTATAGTTCCATAGTTGTTTGGGGATGCGGCAGTCATCCATTTGGCAAAGATGTTCCCACCAATTCAGCCGATGCTGGTCGATCCTGTTGAGTATACTCATAATATTCAGTTTCTGCCATATATCTGTGTTTCTTCTATGATCATGGAGAGTATACTCTGCCACGTGCCTGAGAAATCTCATTTCAGCTGCTTGGATGCAACTAGCCTGGCATTTTGTTAAAGTCCAATTCTCAGACCCATAAAGAAGTGTGGGAAGAGCCATCACCTTGTAGAATGTTAGGCGTGTTTCTTTACTTGCTGATTTAAGGGTTCGCCTTATGGTCCCGCACATAAGGTTGAACTTATGCAACTTGTTCACCACATCGTTGCTTGCATTGTAAGACACATTGTAGCCCAGGCATTCAAAACTGCTAACTTGTTCCAGGACAGTAGTGTCTATAACAATTTTTGCCCGTACGGGATCGGTTCCACAAAAAGCCACCACCTTGGTTTTAATTGGGGATATCTCAAATCCAGACTCTTTGCAGATTCCATTTAACAAATGTATACCCATCTGCAACAAAGTGTCAATTGTAGAGTGACCAATCATAAAATGGTCTGGAGGACACAGCTGCCAGTTTTGTATGACATCGTCAATATATAAATTAAAAAGAGAAGGTGATAATGGACACCCTTGTCGTACCCCACAATTGTTCAGGCCAACTCTAGGAGCTGTTCTCGGTCTCCCTGCTTCTATTAAGATTTTATTCTCCATTTACAGACTCTGTATTGCTCTAATTAGATGTGGATCCCTTTCCTTGCCATTACTGCCCATAGTTTGCTCCGATTTACTCTGTCAAAAGCCTTGTCAAAGTCGATGAAACCTATGTATGTGGGCAGCTGATACTCTCTATGCTTTTCAATGAGTTGTGCTATTGTAAATATACAATCTAAACATGATCTGCCCTTCTAAAAATCAGAAATCAATTCTGGTGCAACGGTTTAGAGGTGGGAGACTCTTTAAAATATTGTGAGAAACCAGCTAGCTAAAGGCACCAACACTTGAAGGCACTCTTTTAGTCAGTGGTAACAAAGGTGTGTGTGTGTGTGTCCTGACAGAACTACTCTGAAGGGAATTAAATTGTTTTGTTGAACGAGCAAAGTGAGTTGCTCAGTTTTAACTTGACTATTTTGGCATTTGTCTGTCTATCTTGAGTATGTCTAATGATAACTTTTGAATGCATCAAGTGATTTTCATAAAACATGGCATGCGTGTCCGTACCTTTACACCATAGAGCTATATTGTTTGTGAGGTTGATCAATCCAAAAATAGGGGGTAGAGGAGATTATATAAGGGGACAAAATTAAAAAAAATCCATGTAGGATATCATATTAAACAGAGTTTTAACCAAAATCTGAATATAGTGTTCGGTTTTGAAAATTTTTAAATTTGAGGACAGTAGAGCCAACAAATTGTATAAATTTTCAAAAAAAAAAACGCCAGGTATTAAGACTGACGGGAACTCTGAATATAGCATTTAAATTCTTGGATTTCATTGTCCATGACGTGTCCGTTACTTAACTAAATATCACTATAATATTGACGACTCGGAACACTAAGTTTTTTATAAGTAAAAACGTAAAGTTTTACCTTACAGCCTAAACCGGCTTTCACCTATAGAAGGCTTCATCAGAGGCTGTCGTTAGTAGCGTTGTTCGTCTTGTTGTTGGCGACGAGATAACGTTTCGAAAGATCGAAGCTGTGTGTGTGTGGTGAGATGTGTTCGAATAATGCATGCGATTTGAATTGTGTCTGTTCGTTTAGGATGTCGTTTATCCTAAATGTCCGTTTAGACGAACTAAACACGATAAAATATCTAGCAGAATCTAACGGTTATGACAGAACAATAGTCAGTAAACTCCTACACAAAACAAACAACAGACAAAGACAGAAAACAACAAATTCATAACACTAACATACATCAACAAACAAACAGAAAAAATTGCCCACAAATTCAAAAAAGCAGGATACAGAATCGCTTACAAAACTACTAACAAAACAGAACACACACTATCAAAACGCACGCCCAAAGCACAAAACAAATTCGATCTACCCGGTGTATATAAACTAAATTGTTCAAATTGCAATAAGCCAGACAGGACGTAGCTTCAAACAGAGATACAGTGAACACACAAAAGCACTCCACACCACTACAGAATCTACCTTCGCAAACCACCTCATTGAAGCAAACCACACATATAAAAACATCGACAATAACATGAACATACTACACGTACACACAAAAGGCCGAAAACTAGACACTCTAGAACAATTAGAAATCTACAAACACACAAAAACAAATAAAAACGACATCCTAAACGAACAGACACAATTCAAATCGCACGCATTATTCGAACACATCTCACCACACACACACAGCTTCGATCTTTCGAAACATTATCTCGTCGCCAACAACAAGACGAACAACGCTACTAACGACAGCCTCTGATGAAGCCTTCTATAGGTGAAAGCCGGTTTAGGCTGTAAGGTAAAACTTTACGTTTTTACTTATAAAAAACTTAGTGTTCCGAGTCGTCAATATTATAGTGATATTTAGTATAGCATTTATGTAACTCGAAATTGCCGAATTTGCCCATTGCCTGAATGTATTAACCACAACACGATGTAGGTAAGCTTAAATCCCTATTATGCATTCTGGGTATTTATTTCAGCCACTGGGCACAGGAAAACGCCATAACGTGTTGTGGGTGTTTCAGTTTACTCAAGTGCCAAAAAATGTTATTTTTCATTTTTTGGGCACTACAAAATATCGACATGTATTAGTTTTACCCACTACACATTCTGAGTATTTTACATATACCCACAACACACGGTATTACAATTTATTTTATTTTTTTAATATAATTTTTATAAAAATGTTTTATTCTTAAAATTTTTAAGTATCTAGGAGAGATAATTCAAGAGAATTGCTTTGGA
The DNA here is from genome assembly GCA_034769895.1 of Magicicada septendecula. Lineage (NCBI taxonomy): Eukaryota > Metazoa > Arthropoda > Insecta > Hemiptera > Cicadidae > Magicicada > Magicicada septendecula. The sequence continues at coordinate 16,452,512 of CM068375.1, read as the reverse complement.
AAATCTGCTATAGAAGAAAGGATTCATAAGATGGAAAGGGCATATGGTATAACTAAAGATATTTATAATAAAAAGTGCATATCTAAAAATGCGAAAACAAGGCATTACAGCAAGTAAGCAAGTAGTGAAGCCATAATGCCTATATGCAAGTGAATGACTAGCATTGAATTATAATTTAGACAAACTAGAAATATTGGAAAGACCAATTATTAGGAAAATATTAGGCCCACGAAAAACTTCAGAAGGATGGAAATTAAGAAGTAATGATGAAGTATATCAAAGTATAGAAAATATAACAGAAACAATTAGATAAAGAAGACTATTATTTTTTGGATATTTATATAGAATGGACGACAATAGGTTGACAAAGAAAATCTTCAGATATCTGTGGGGGAAGAAGTCAACATCAAGTTGGATTAAAGAGCTCCAAAAGGATTTAGAAAAAAATAATGTACATGCAGAAGAAGGAATTGACAGAGACGTTTTTTGGGCAAAAGTGTTGAAAATGGAGGGAGTCCAGGGTAGGAGAGATAAAAACACAGGTTCAAAGTGGACCAAAGACAGGAAGAAGAGACGCAGTGAGAAGATGAAAGAATATTGGAAAACAAGAAAAGAACAAAGAGTTGGCATGTGGTTCTTAGATGGCCGATACGAAGAAAACAAAATTTTATAAAATAAATTGTTGTATTATATAACAGATTTTCTTTTACAAAAAGTAGAAGATACTTTTTTTCCCATGAAAGTGATACAGAGGAACAGAATATAAAAAAAAAACTAACATTCAATATTTATGTGTTCCTACATGCTCCACTATTGAACGTTTAGAATCATATTTATTTCTAAATTATTGCTAAGAAGTATGTATACTAAGAACTTTACTCACAGCTTTAAAAAATAAAATTTATTAATTTGATTTTATCTAATAGTAAATGTATTTTGTTCAAAATAGTGAGTGCAGCTTACTAGTAGTTAGTGTGTGAATAAATAATTTTATAAAATTAGCCTCATTATTTTTTAGGCAGACCCTGTGTATCAGATTAGGCAGACCCTGTGTATCAGATTATTTTTTAGGCAGATCCTGTGTATCAGATTATTTTTTAGGCAGACCCTGTGTATCAGATTATTTTTTAGGGAGACCCTGTGTATCAGATTATTTCTTTGTGGAAACAGTTTATCAATTATGCTTAATTTATTTTTCAAAGCGGTTTAATTTTGTTGCCCTTCTGTCCTAACTACGAAGCAGTGGCGGCTGGTATTATGGTTGCAGCGTTGCACAACCACCAATATAGAATAACTAAACTACAAAATAATATATGAAAACATTAAGCAGCTAAAAGTATCGTAAATTTAAATGGAGAGCATATTAGATCGTACGCAGTAATGTTCACGTACAATTCAAAAGTGGTGTGGAGGCTGGTGGTTGTAGGCCGTTTCCAACTTGAACAGTATGTGGCAGAGCTTACTACACAAACATATGGGAGGACGTGCGCTACTCTTCACAACTGCTTTATGTTCCCAATATTAGTTGGGCGGTTGCAAAGTTTCTGCAACGCTCCACTAGTAGCGCTGTAGTGGAATTTTGTGTCATGAAATCAGCACAGCCTTCTTGATTTATAAGTTATGTCAGGTTTAGTGTTTACGTTGGTTCAAGGTAAACGGTATCCGCTGTTTGAGGTTATAAAATTATAGTAATAATTTTGATAACTGTGATTATGATAGTTTAATGTCTTTTAACCGATCTCCCATCTACTCAACCAACTACTGCAACCACCAGCCGCCACTGCTACGAAGTAGTCATAATCAGAAACTGTTATACTACTTGAACTATTTGGCAAAAAGAAAAGAAAAACACAAAACAAAACATTGTATAAAGACACTTTCATGTACGGCATCTGAAACAAAATTTTGAATGTTTTTAAAATTACCTATACTAAAAAAAATTAACAAGGATAATTGCACCATCCTACCAAGTGCAATCAATATGAAATTAAAAAATTTGCTAGTCAACTCTACCTCTGATTGGTTTAAAAGTACTGCGACAATACAAGCATATGCTGTAATGTGCATGCATTAAATAAAATAAATATTTAAATTAATTTTAGTAATATGTAATAAACAAGCAGGTGTGAAATTGGAAGCTGAATTATAAACAGGAATCAACAGGAACATCATGCGATTGCCACTGAGAGCGTGTACACAAGTAAATAGTGTGTGCGCGTGAAGTTCAAGTTCAAGCTCAAGTTCAAGTTCAAGCCTGAAAGTTTGCAATCTCACCCCAAATAGATGCTAAATTAAAGTTTTATTTAATTATAAGCAAACCGGAAATATTAGAAAGAGTGTAAAGACTTCTAAAAATACATAAAAATCAGACACGTGTGCAGTGCGAATTCTATGTAATTATGACGTTCAGTGCGAATTCTGTGCGATTTTTAGAGCATAGTAATTACACTAATGATGCGATCATTATGATAATTATGTATAATTAAATTAGACAATGTTAGATCACCTTGAAATCCGCATTAGACATTGCAGTTGGCAAAAATGTGCGAATATGTGAAATTGGATGAGAGTGGGGGAACAGACGCCGTGGACAGCTTCTGACCGGCAGAATTCTGTGACAACAGGTGTGGTTTTTTTGGTGAATATAAATACAAGCCCAGGAGAGACAAATTTACTCTTCAATCAGTTTTCAATTGCAGCGGTACGCTATGTCCGTCAGAGACGTGAAATTTTAATTACTTCAGACGTAGCTAGACGCTGTGTCCAATATCGACAAGATCTTTTGTTTATAAACTGTAAAGTATAACGGACAATATGTTAGTTCAAGTAATAAAAAAAGAACTGTAACTATAATTATCGGACGTCTACAAACAGTTGACAACTACAAACATCAACACTCTAGACAGATGGCGAGAGAACATCAAGCAGAGGAACGAGACGCAGAGCAATAGAGGCGGTTTATATAACAACAGCAGCCGATTCAGAGGAACACATTATTCCATTCTACAGCCAGCCGATGGGACCATGAAGGACGAGTGACTGGAGGGCGACCAGTGGAACCGGAAAACGCAAGAGGACATCCAGTAGGAGAGGACCGACAGATCACTGGAGGACATGGGACAATCTGCAGAATTGAGGTGACGAAAAACCAATTTATAATTATGAATGAATAAAGACATTGAAAGACATTAATAAAAAAAATTTTAAATTAAAGAAAAATTATGTAGATAGAGATAAGAGAATGTAATTTAACTGTAATAAGAATTTTCTTTAATGATGACCAGTTAATTTAAAGATAATTTAAATCCTTGCTTGGAGAATTAACAATTGATTTAATAAATTTAAATTTTTATTGAAAGCATATAAAGTAAAGTAATTGGAAATATAGAAGAAAACTAACGATTCAATTAGTTTCTTTAAAATGACTATAAAGCCGTAAGATGTATGTCAAGTATAGAATAATAATGTAAATAAGAACCAATTTATAAAGCACACATTCAGACTGAGTAGTCGAGAATTTATAGTATAACGAAGAAATGTTTAACATAGAATTGCTAATATAAGACATAAGATATAAAATCTATTTTATGATGAGTATACGGCAACAAAGAAACATTGAAACAATAGATAATGAATATTTTATGGCGAAGTAAATATTATTATATTATTATTTTTTTAATTTTGTTTGTTTGAATAAAGAAATGAAAACATGTTACGATTCCTAAAAGGACTACTCTTATTATGATTACACCTGAACTCCAATTATACATACACAGTATCAGTAATGTTGTATGAATGTAAACACAGCACAAATTAATTTACTATTGTATTGGTATAATTTTGTCTCCCAAAAGTACGGAGCTATACAATTCAAATTACACGTAAATGTATACACAAAAGGTACCGTTGTAGTACAGTATGTGAGGTAGTTCTACAAATTATTTTTCCTAGTGTAAACTAGACTTTATAGAAATGCTCTCCAATATGTCCGTTTCTTTTTGAAATGTTTCCTAATCTCTTATGGATATTTTAGTAGATATTTGCACAGGTAAACTCTATGGAATATTCATTCTCCATATGTACAGTTACCTCTTCATTATGCTACAAAAAAGCAATAAAATGAAAGTGACGTTCCATTTTATTTTTTATAAGAATTGTTAAATGGGTCAGAAAAAGTAGAGAAGTAGGTATTACAATTTTTCTTCTCGTTTTCAAAACAGAATTTTCAAAATATTTATTGTAATACAACTTGACTGATTATGTGTTTTATCTAATACTTTATAAAATACGAGATTTTTAATTATTTTCGTAATTTCAATATATATGAAAAGTGAAAGAATTTGTAGCATTGTAAGCATATATGGAAGGACCTGTGTCTTAAGTCCCAGTGCTGCCCAAAAAGTTAACCCATGGAAGAAATTATTCAGCTAGTGCATGCCCATGATTTGAACCAATGAATAATGGAGACCATAGGTATCTCAAAGAACTAGTAAATCGAACTTTAATTGACATTTTAGGCATGAAAACGTTGTGTGCATAGTGATGCCACATTTGCTGATAGTTGGACAAAAGTATATTCAAATGAAAATTTGTCAAAACAACTTGGATTTTTCTAAGAGGAAGCCAGCTGATTTTCCCAAATGTTGGTTCATCACTACATAGAAACAAAGGAGGAAACAAAAGAGTGATAGGCCTCTGTTTGTTCTTCAACAAAGAAAGCAGATGTTTCTCTAGCAATCTTTTTTAATCCTAATAGAACTTTGTTGATTTATTACTTTAAAAAAGTGAAATAAGTAACATCAGACAGTAATAGTTCTGAGTGTCTACCTGTGCTCTGGCTACCATAAGACTTGCAAAGACCACGTTTTTTGTGTTTCTACATAAACTACCAGGACAAAAGTAGGTGCAGACGTGAAAAATTCACACACAAAATTTTTGCAAAAAAACAATTATGGGATCCTAATATCCCGTAAAAAGTGTTTTTTTTCATTTTCTAAGTGGAATCCAAGTCTAATTTAGCTGCATACCATTTAGCTGGTAAGTAAGGTAGTTTTTTATGTAAATAAAGTAAAATTGACATTTTTAGGTTACCTCGCAAACCAACCTAACTACACTAACCTTTCTCACTTTTGTGAAAGCAACGTAAAAAAAAACTTGAAGTAAGGTGGAGTGACCCAAGGGCCTATCACTATACATGTCTCCCTTCTGTGGCAGAACTTGCGTTCCACTAATACTCGGTTTTTGTGCAGGTCGCTGGAAAAGCAACCAAATAGAAACAGGATTGTGTTTGAATGCTGTATTGCTATAAGTAATTATGCATTTTTTCGCAACTTACAAATAAAAAGTACAATTTTTTTTGCACATGCACATAGTTTTGACCGTAGTTTATGTAGAAACACAAAAACACAGTTTTTGCAAGTTTTGTGGCTGCCAGAGCACGAGTAGTCACTCGGAACTATTACCCAGGAGAATATGCATGCAATATTAGCAGAAGAAAAATCTTGTTTCATCAGGGAAGTGTGGTTGCACACTAGCTTACTTTCGTAATGGAGAATGTCTGGGATTTGAAATAGAAGTGACAGACATCCAAGCTCCAGATCTAGCACCCAAAGAATTCATCCTGACCCAAGTCTCAAAAAATTCTCTAGTGGAAAGTGTTTTTCATCAAATAAAGCTGCTTATTTGGGAAGCCGGTATACAATTGGGATACTGACTTCAGTGCATGCTGGTATACTGGATTAATGTTAAGGAAGATTATATTGAAAAATTAAAAATTGTAGATTTTTTGAGATTTCTGCTAACATATATTTAAATAATGATTTTTACACTTTTCTGACATGGAATTAATATTTTACACTTTTTTTTCGAACAGACATGCCCTAATAGAAAAAACCATACTTGGACATGTTGTGGACAACAAAATCCAAGAAAATATTTCACATTTCTTGCATATTCTGCTTCTAGCAATTTGCTTAAAGAAAACACACTCAACGTGTTTTCTGAAAAATTACCAGTATCTTGAAATATTTATTTCATGAAAACTCACTTTTTTAAGGATAACTAATATAACTCAACATTTTTTCACATATTCCAGTAAAACCTGTCTTTGAATTAATAGCTTGAAGACCAAGAGATGCCTAGGAGGCACAGAGAGATTTACTGATAATGATGTATAAAGTTATCAGTGTTAATAAATTAATAAAGTAAATATAATATTAATTCACTACCAACTTGGAACACAAAGTTTTTTATGGGTAAAAACATAAAAGTTTTACCTTATAGCCTGAACCAGTTTTCGCTTTTAAAAAGGTATAAGGTAAAACTTTTACGTTTTTACCCATAAAAAACGTTGTGTTCCGAGTTGGTAGTGAATTAATTATATTTAGTTAAGTAACGAATATAAATATGGACAACGAAATCCAAGAAATTAATAATAAATTAAAATCATTTTTTCAGAAGTATTGTTTTGTTACACATAATCAACATTTCATATACCGGTACTGTAGTGTGAATATTAATATTCATAATTTAATTTTCACTTTAATGTAGTTATTTCAATACAAAGAAACTTCTTATGAACTTTTCTGTTTTAATTCTGCTTTAACAAAACATAACTTGAAAAAAAAAACGTTGCAGTTTAAATATTATAAGAAGTCTATATAGAAACTTTTAAATGATCTATGTTTACAAGCTTAATCAAAGCTTTTCAATTTAACAGACACTTGGGGGTCTTCAGAATTTTAGTACTATTATTTTGCACTGTTGAAATATTCACTTAATATGAGCACTGTTAAATATCACAATAAAAATGTTATTATTAAAAGTATAATAAGTAAAACAGGAAACGTATTTTTCTGAAAATCGGGTTTAGGTAAAAATCAACTATTAATTTTAATTTTTTTTGCAGATACTGTAATAACAGTCATTAAAAGAGTTAATATTTTACTGTTTTAAGGAAATAAATACCTCGTAGTTCACTGTTTGGTCACTAGGTGACGCGCAGGTGAACTAATTCCTGAAAAACGCCCTCAGGGTATAGGTATCAACTTCATTCCAGACGGTTCATTGCTCATAAGCGTGTAGGCCAACCGTAGCGTAGGATTGTTGCTCCGTTAGATAAGTTCATGGTGACTGAATTTTACGAAACAAAACAAAGTTTTAATTTCTTACCGTTCTCATGTTGACAAGTGTTACATATCAGTTATCATAGTGTTTTCATTGTGGTGAAAGTTACACATATCTCTGGTTATTTGGAATAAGGTAAGTTATTCTTTTATCAAAGTATTTATTATTAGTATTTTTCCGTTAAACAATAAATATTAACGTATTTATTCGATGCAGTGAAAATGTTTAACAGATGTATTATTGTTAGTTGTTGTTTTGGGATTATATTTCGTGAATCGGTTTAAACAAATTTGAGTACAAGACGTTACCCAGGCGGGAAAATTCGTTACATTCTGTCATTGTTTTGAATCTTTATTGAGGTTAGTCGTTGTCAATTTAAAATTTCAGTTTATCATCTGGCTTTAGCCGAATCAGTCTGATAACTCAGTATTGTTTATTATTTTGTCTGAGGTTTTAACAAAGCGTTATAGACATTCAGTTATCTTTATATCGTTTCTCATACATTCATGAATTTATTATTCGGATTTGTGTGGGCACCAGTAACTGTCAACTGACCCTCGAAACACGTGTATGGACTGGTAGGCTTATAAGCTCGTGTCTCAGCTGCGAGGCCGAATTAGTAGAAAAAGAATATTATATTTTTTAAATATTCTACATATTATGACTTGCTTAATATAATTTAACATAATTTATAATATAATTATATATATAACAAGTATATTTAATATAATTTAACATGCTGCTTCTGTGAAACGAGAATATTAATATTTTTTGGGGGAGGTTATACTTTTTTTGTGTTACCTAAGATTATTTGTGCATTTTCGGTTATATTTCTGTTTTAGCTGAAATCGGTCACTTTAATATTAAAAAAATATAATTTATTGAACCGTTCGTTGGATTCGATTGCGTTTTTGGACATGAAAGTAAAACTCGCAACCAAAAGCAAGGTAACTAAGGAGGCTATCGTCACCCCGCGGAATCGTCTATAGGCAGCTCTGTCAACATTCCAGCAGACCGAAGATACTGAAATATGGGAAAAACTGATAATAACCCAATTTATTGTTTAATAATTTTTCTTACTCTGAATGATGTATACGTGAAAAGTAGACTCCGCATTAAAAAAATTAAAAATTGTGTAGAACTCATTACATAAAAAAAAAACACGTTTCTTCTCTTTAATGAAAACTAATTCATTCTTAAATGAAAATGTGAGTTTCCAAAGGTTTTATTTACATTTCTGAGAAACGTTGAGATACGTGAGCAAATTAATACGAATCAACATTAATTTTGAACAAAAGTGCATATTTTTTATCGCTAACGTTAATTTAAATTAAAAAGGTTACTTAATTAAATGAAAACAATGAGCTGTCGTCAAAAAATCCTTAAATGTTATAGAACGACAAAGATGACTGTTTTCTGACAAATCAAAATAGTAGTCTAGCACTTAATTATTATTACCTCTGTGCAATATAGGTATTCATTACCATTAACTACCATGATCGCTTTTAGGAGTAACGTGAAGTTATCCTGAAGCTTTTGGGAGATTACAACGCAAAATATCTTTGAAATAATCTTTGGAATGTAAATCTTTTAAAAAAGATCTTTCGAAACTTATTGAAAACTAAAAACGCTAGCATTTCGTAAATTGACGTAAGTACTGTATTTTAGATAGCGGCTGAAATGAGATTTCTTAGGCACGTGCCAGGGTATAGGCCTACTCTCCATGATCATAGAAGAAACACAGATATAGGGCAAGAACTGAATGTTATGAGTATACTAGACAGGATTGTCCAGTATCTGCTGAATTGGTGGGAACACCTTCGCCGAATGGATGACTGCCGCATCCCCAAACAACTATGGAACTATGAGCCGAAGGGACGGAGAGCTGTGGGAAGCGCTGCAGTGACCAGCTCTAGACTTTGCCTGTGTGAGACCGGAACAAACCATCCTTTGTTTAATTCTTACAGATGATGATGATGACGACTTAGATGGTCCTCCTTAGATCGCGGCTCCGTCCCATTGCCTACCTGCAGGGTCCTTTAATTCGCTGCTGCTTTGAACTATAACAGTACATTTTTATAGAATGGTGGGTGTATTCTTTAAGTAGGCCTATCTGCTCGTTGCGATTTCGCTGTAAGCGCTGGATGCTGACAACCCGTACAGCCGCTTCCTAAGCGCAAACATGGTTGAGATTACTTTCTGCCGATCTATTAGGCCGTGGTCTACCGCTAACATTGTTAACAGGCGTTTCGTGCCCACCATCGGAGGCTATCTTCAGTGTGGAAACGATCGAATAAGTGACAATTCATCATCTGTACCTCAGTACTGGGGTAAATTGGCGAACACCTTACCAATTACTCGATCGTTTGTACACTGACGATGGCGGGGACGAAACGTCTATTAACAATGTAGCCTAATAGACCGGCAGAAAGTAATCTCTTCTGAAGCTTGTTTGTAGCAAACTAGCAAGTAACGTGTCAGAACATATGTTGTATTAGTATGCTCCCTGAGCTGCACAACAAGCTCACTATTTTAAGCGAAATACGGTACACTTATCTATATAGCCTATATATAAAACCCATATTTATGGATACTGAATACAAATCCACACCGATTACCACCAAATTTTGCACAGGTAACCTTTGGCACAAGGCAAAAAACACCGTCTCACTTGGAATTTGATATTTTGCCCCTTCGCACGATTTAGGTCCTTTTAAGTATGTGTTTTCGTTGACGCATATAAAGATGTCAAAAACACCATGGAGACCAGAATTAATTACCATAGTAACAAGTAAATAAACAAATGATATTTAGCGGGATCGGAACTGTACCTTTATCCGTTCCTGCAGGTTTTAATGTTTTAACACGATAATGTTTTTAGGCTGGGGGTCATTTCACAAAATGCGTGATGCAAAACGTGTAACGTCATCGAAAAATGGAACGCTCCAGGTGATGTTAACACTATATTTTTTCCACACTTTCGATTCCCTACAATCTAGAAATCTTCGGTCTCTGTCGTTTTTTAACATGATAATGTTTGTTATACAGTAAATATATTTGTTATATAGTAAATCTTGGTTATAATGCTAAAAACATTATCATGCTTCGATGTTTCGGTTTCGTCGAAATTCTTTTTAATATGCGATTGTATCTATATATTTTGTAATTTTGTATACAGATACGTCTACCGGTATATATTTCGTAATTGTCTTAAACGATTATACAATTTATGTTTATACGTATTTCTGATGATCCACTGAATAAGTAATGAAATATATTAAATAATACTACTACCAAAAATGTCAAAACACCATGGAGACCAGAATTAATTACCATAGTAACAAGTTGGTAACAAGTAAATAAACAAAACCTATTTAGCGACACCGGAACTGTACATTTATCCATTCCTGCAGTACATTTTCGATGTTTTATATAATATGCGATTGTGTCGATATATTACGATGTGGAAAAGAAGAAGTGTATTAATTGTAAATTGTCCTATTACTTAATGCAAAGCGAAAATACGTGTTGTTTTCATTTGTGGGGTTAGGTGACAACGGTTTTTGGTTTTTAGTTTACTCCTGAAAGAAATAAAAGCCATGGTTGAGGAAAACATAACGTTTAATGTATTATACAATGCTTCTAACACAGTAACACTTAAAACAAAGAATTTATCGTTTTTGATTTAACAGGTAGGCCTAAGCCTACTTCATAAATATCTCCAAAGGCTTTATAAACGAGTACTTTTAAATCTCCAAAGACTGTTGCACCAACATAATAATTTAGTACAAGTTAAAACAGTACAAGTGTTGAAAACAGCTTTGGAGAGAATTTGACTAATGAGTGCAAAATTGTTACACGAGTTGACAGATCGCCATATAACTTAGACAACATAGACAATAAAAATTATATTAAAATACTTATTAAAAGTCGAATATTCGCGTGCGAAGCCGCGGGTAACAGCTGGTATATTACATACATTTCAGTATTAGATAATTTTACAATCATGGGAAAAATTACAGAAATCTTGATTAGTCTACTACAATCCTTTAGTAACATAACCATTGTAGAACACAGGTCATACAATGAACACTAAAAATTTGAAACATTCGGATACGGGGTACAATTGCTGTTAATCTGACACACTGCTGGAATTTTACGATTTTTTGAAATTTTTAATCTTTTTTGTGCCCTGGGATCCCGGAATGTTGATATTTCCAAAACTTAACATTACATTCACATATTAGTTAAAATTATCTTTAATTTGATACCCAGTGGGCTTTTGCGATTTTTTTACACTTTTGACCCGCTCACATCTTTGCTTCCGTCTACATATTTTTATGGGGATCAATTTAAAAAACAATAGGGTCCTATAGAGTAAAAGTGTGGAGGTTGTTGTCAAGTTTACGAAAATCGGTTGAAGTTATCGTGAGATATACTGCAAGCAGATAGATGAACAGACCGACATGTGACCACTAACAGTAAACATTAGTTTATAAAGTCAACTGAATCTTGTCTTGGTGAAAAGTGCACCGGATTTTTGCATTTTTAGATAATGATGATAATGGCGATTGCATAGTAAAAAATTCATCATTATCATCGTCTTCACAACACGACATGCTTCTTCAAGAACCTCCGGCCATCTCTTCTATGTCCTATCGGTTTGTATTTCCAGACTCGCTTGGTCACTCTGGAATCTCCGTCCGGCTGTGTTCTTTGAAAGTCGTGAATAAATTAGATTAATTTCCCCATTACAGGGTACCAGCCTGTAGACGGGTAAGGGGCTATTCCTTTACGCGCCGTGACTCCCGCTGATTATTATTCACGGTTCTCTTCCCCTTGCCGTTGATATCCAAACACCCAACTCCAAGGCAGCAGCAAAATATAATCCTACTAGCAGGTACTGTACCCGCGGCTTCGCACGCGAATATTTATATATGATTGTTGTGGTAACTGTCGAGTCAGTAGTTTGTAGCCGCGGGTTTAAAAAAATGAGTTTTTTTGCTATAACTTCGGTTCTTTTTAACCTATCGTTATTCGCGATCGAAGCCGCGGGTTTAAAAAAATGCGTTTTTTTTGCAATAACTTCGGTTCTTTTTAACCTGTCGTTATCAGATAAAGTGGAAAACCTTCCGTTGGGTACCTGCTATCAGCGTGCAAAGTTTCATTGAAATCGGTTCAGTAGATTCTGAGATTATATTCGATGCCGGTAAATATCATTTGTTTATTTACTTGTTACTATGGTAACATACCGATGACGGACACACTACCTAGCGCGTTATATTATAGATAACAATAGGACGCAGTATTACAGCCGACTAAATCCAACTAGATTCCCGCCAAAGATAAACCGGTCCAGGATCATTTCCCCTACGCCCTAACTTGGTACTGGTGGCTATCGCTGTCCTCCACCAGAAATATTTATCGACCTTCCGCTCTAGATCCGTACTGTTCTGCGTCAACAGGGTCACCTCTTGTAGGATGTGGCACTTCACCACACAGTAAGGTCTTGGCTGGAGAGAGGCTAAGTGCTCCTTTGGGAGCTAACATCACTTCATCCGACCTTGGAAACTTGCGAGGACCAATGTCCAGTGAACCAGGTACAAAGGTACTACCTCTCCAAATTCTCTTGACCCCTAGGTAAAAAAATTAATATTCGCATTTAAGGCAACGAGCTTAACAATACGAAAAACGTGGTCACATTTCCAGTGGTAATACAATTAGACCAGCCACGTTTCAGGCAGCTGTAAAATTTCTTCTTTTTAATTTTGGAGATAGGCTTAGGCTACTCCTGTTAATAACCAACTTCACTACTTAGTGCAATCTCTCCATTTCATTTTTTGTCATCCGATTCTTCTTCTTGTGTTTATCTTGTCAAAGATTTCCAGGTGTTAGATTCGCTTCGTCAGTAACTCGACTCGATTACGGTAATCGGAGTCGAACCCAGGATTCTTTTCGGATTGTGAAAGTAACCCATTCAGCTACAGCTTATTCGTAAATAGAAAGGTTATCGTATTAGTATTGCGAGAATTGAAAGATTATTGTAAATTTGAAATAACAAATGCCTGTATAAACAAAATTAAATAACCTTTATAACAGAGTAATCAGTGTACAGGACATTAAATATTAGATTATCTGTTTAATGTACAAAACATGTGTATTATTATATGCGTCTTTTCGTGATAGTAACTCTTATGTTTTGAGTTTCATGCAGTAACTACATGTTATATAGAATTAACAAAATAATAAATTCCTCCTGCAAGTAGATTCTGTATCATACACACACACACACACACACAAAAGAAAAAGCGAAAAAGTAGGCTCTGCAAGAAACACGGTATCCTTCTACAAGAGCGTTGCAACTTTTTTATGGAATTTGCAGGGCCGGTCCGAGGCCCAAGCGACCGGTTGGGTCGGAAAGCTGAGAGGGGGCGCCAGAGGCGCCCAAGTGTAAAATTAAAAAAAAAAAAATTTGTTTGCAAACTTACAATAACAAAATTTTAATGATAATATTTATGACATAAGTGAAAAGCTTCTGATTGAATATTATTAACCTCAGTGCATTTTGACCAATAAATTACAATCGCTCCTTACAGCAAAATTCCGGGCGCTTCGCGGAAGAGCGGAAGCTCAGCGACGAAGAATAAACAATTTCTGGACACAGAATTACGCGCCCTCGCCAGCCGGTGCCCCCCCCCATCACACCGCCGGCACTGCCACCAAGACAATGTGGTGACTCATCGCTGTCAAAACCACACTTGATTCCAGAGCGCAGTGTTTCAGCTAGTGTCTAGAGTGCTCTTGTTTCGTGCTACTGCATTATTCTGTGTACGTTTATCGGGCATGTTTGTGAAGTTAAAGTTTTTTTACTGTCTTTATTATGACGAATCAGCTGACGATAATATGTGATATGTCTGGAAAAAAGAAACCGTCTGGTGCGTTTTATCGAAAAAGAAAAGCACAAGAAAGTAAAGAAAATGAAAAACAAGCCAAGGCGATGAAAGTTCCGAAGTTTCTTTCTATCACAGAGGAATGTCTTTGCAGTACTTACTTTAAAAGAAGAAACAATCCATTTCCACGATCGGTAGATTTAGGTTTATTTTTAAAGGTCTTACCGAGAGCGCAAAGAACAACAACCGTTGTTTGTGGGGGGGGGGGGTGCCAAACGATATGTCGCTTGTGTGAAAAGATGTTCTCGGACCGGCCCTGGGTATTTGAAGTCTGAAATTAAATAAATTATATTGGATTCAGTGCGGTGATGTGTTGGGAAACGGTGAGGAACAATATTGGCCAATCGAATTATCGCATGTCAACCGCGCGACGGAGATGTGATTTAGAAATCTTGTCGGCGCAGGCTTATAAATTCGTTAAAATGTGAGGTTGCGAACCCGCGGTACGTCGCACTACAAGTCGCGTGCCGTTTTCCCTCTGTGGTTTGCTTTTTCCGTTTTGCTTTGTAACTTTGTTGTTCGTAATATACAGAACGAATATTTTCGTCACGAATAAAGTATTCGTTGTCGGAAATACTATGTAATTGTTTTGTGTAACTGTTATGCTTTGTTCGGAATAGACGCGTTGCCGGATCTTTGTTGCAAACGTAGATCTTAACTCCTTGTTTTTTGTTTACCGTGTAAAGATAAGAACGTTGTTAACATCGGTTTAAGAGGTCAGACTCCTTGTTCCATATCGAATTGTGCTTTCATAATTATAACAAACAGTTGTTTTGCGTTGCAGTTTTGTGATGTTTTTAAAAGAAGAAGGAAACCGGTATTTAGACAGCATTTTAATGTCTATTTGTTGATGCAACTGTTTGTTCTTGTGAGTTTTACTTTTCTTAGTAATTGATAAATTATTGCACTTACCTTTCAGTTCCTATTTTTGATGTATTGAATTATTAATGTTATTTATGTGGGAAATAATTCAATTTATTCGAAACGTTTTTATTTATTCGCTGACAGATAAAGGTTAATGTACAAAGTTTAAATTTTATTCAGTTTTAAATACATATTCAAGTAGAATAAGGGCATGACACGTCAAATTTATCGTTATATAAAACCTATTTCTTTGTAGTTACTGCACTCAAAACATTCCAAGACACGTGGAAATATTTGACCGAAGTTGTTTCAGATTTCAGATTTAATACATTTTCAGATACCGGTACTGTATTTGTATATAAAAAATAATAAAACGTTTGATATTCTTACTGAAACAATATGTCACATCCGTGTTGCGTATTAACATTTATTTAATGTTAATTTTATTTATTAACATTTCGCTTAGTCGAAAGGGAAAATTAAGTTTGAAGTAACAAATTTGGTTCCAAGTTCTAACCAGAGCATATTTTAAGGGATTTGCACTAGGCGGCACTAAACCAACCAATGAGTGTGTGTATGTGTGTGTTTATATATATATATATATGATTTTTATATAATATGGAAAATTATGTAATTTGAATTTAACTTGACTATGATTATGTTCATTCTTTACTCGTGAAATCGACTGTAAAAATCGACACAAATGCTTTAGACATTAGGAAAATTATTTTAAAAACCCACAAAAACTCAAATGGATTCATTATAATTAATTATGTAATATTCAATAAGTACATTACAGTGTGATGTGCACATTACTACTACATGGAGGCGTGTTACAAATTCAAAGCCTTTATCAGTGATCCACCATAAACCACCAGTGGTTCTACTTAAAAATATGTAAGGTTTGTTTAATTTTAAGTAGTTTTTTTTTTAAATGAAAAATGCATAAACATTTCATGTTAAATTGTTTTACAACTAATTAAGTTAGTTGAGAAAGAAAAAGTAAAAAGTATGGTGTGCTAGTAACAAAATATTTCCTTAATTTCCTTCCTTCTTCCCTTTTTTCTCACTTACACTAATACCTGCCGCCTAGTTTATAGCTTAAAATATGCTCTGGTTCTAACAATGTAGAAACAAAAAAAATCCCTATTGTTTTATAATTTAGTAATTAACATAGTTACCGAACGAGCCGTAGGAGTGCGCAGTGCTAACGGAAATTTTGTCTAACCCCAAAATTTAACTTTCCCCCTTTACCTTCTCGTTGACAAATTCTATGGATTTCATAACAATTATTGTTAGTCGTGAGAGATTATAAATTATAATTAGTTGTGAGAGAGAGTCATTATAAACCAGCAATAATTAACAAGATGTACCGGTATATACTGTATTTTATGTGTTAGCCAATAACACTATATAATAAATCAGATCAGAAAGGTTAGGTAAGGAATTAAGTAACAAACACTAAATATAATTCTACTGAACATATTGTTACGACATTAGAGAACAATCTACGTGTTTTTCGAACGATCCAGTGGAATACGGCTAAATGTTGTGGCGTACGTGATTTCAACATGCGCTCGCGAGACTTTTCTGGAAGCCGCCAGCCGCGCGGACTGTGTCAAGGCCGCAATTAATTACATCGTAGTTTAGAGCTAACGCGCAATATGGAATAATCTAGTATTTCTGGGGGGGGGGGGTATAAATACCAGTACTCAACGACGTTGAGTTTCAGTTATAATTGCGATATATTACAGCGCGGTTCGGGTTTATTGTCGGGCGATATTACAAGTGATTACTCTGTGTGTTTAAGTGGTTATTGTGGCGAAGTGTTGTGTTTTATAAACGGGACGGTATAATAATTGTAATACAATTGTGTTTTATATTAGTTGACATTGTTGTGGACAAATCAAACTGGAAATATTGTACGAGTTAATTATAAACTGTTTAATTTTGATAATTAAAACTGGTGATTAGTGATTTAATTGGTGTCTTGTATTTTGTTTTCCACTCTACCTACGACGATCAGTAGACCGTCGTTACAATATGAATGAGAGAGAATTTAAAATTCAGTTAATCAAATTTAACAGTGGCGTGTAGGCTCTTTACATAGGACAACACTTATTGCACTCCATATTATAAAGGGCTTTTCTTTATTTATTACTTTTTTAATAGGTAACCCCGAGCTTATCTTCTGAAACCAAAATCTATATGTGACCCTGTGTTCTATTACTAGGGTTGCCAACCATACTTTATAATAAAGTATCCTACTTTATTTTTGGTGAATATACTTTATACTTTTGCATAAAAATAAAGTATGCGAAAATACTTTATTTTGAGTCTTTACTGTAATGCACGAAACGAAACACTCTCATACGTAATTTCCGAACGACTTATCGATGCCTAAGATAAAACAGAACGGAACACACACGATTAACAATGATTATTTATTATTGAACGAAACGGCAGATGGCAGTCCATATCGGTTTCCTTTCTAGATCATTATTTATACGTTGTTGTAAAAAAGATTAAATATTAAAATGGATGATTTATATTCCGAGTCAATAAGACTTAAAGAAATCCAAAGACAATCAACAAATAATGACAAAGAATTTTCAGAAAAAAATACTGCTGAAAAGTGGCAATATATACTTAAGAATGCGTGTGATAACTTACCAAATATAAAAAAAATTATTTATTATCTGCTCTCTGTTCCCTCAACCTCAGCTTTCACTGAAAGAGTTTTCTCGGTGATGAATGTAAAGTGGCGAGAAGAGAGAAACAGAGCGTCCATAAATTCAATAAAAAAATGTTATTTATTTATTTAAATCTAGATTTAGATTGTAATACTAGCTATCAAACTCTCAAAGATAACCAAAAATTGTTAGCTTGTGCTAAAAGCACAAAAAAATATGTATTTATGGCAATAAAAACTTAAATTTAAATAATACTTTTTTTTTCTTACAAATACTTTTTTTTCCTCTTCCAACAGACAAGTTACGTTATTTTCCTAAAAAAAAGTTGGCAACCCTGTCTATTACCCAAAACAAATAACTTTTGTTAAAATATTGTTGTTTTTAGTGGCCTGGCTGTTAGGCCGTGGTCGATTGTTATTATAGACACACGTTTGGGGGTGAATTGGCGGACACCTTGCCAAACGTTTTTCCGACACTGAAGATGGCCGCCCCGATGGTGGGAGCGAAACGTTTGTTAATAATAACAGTCGACCACGGCCTAACAGCCAGGGTACTAATAACAATAATTTTAACAATGTTGGCTGTGAAAGCTTAAGAAATCTTGTAGAATTACTTTTTAGAATGGCAATAGTTCCGAGTGACAACCTGAGCTATGGCGGCCAAAAAACTTGCAAAAACCGCGATTTTTGTTCTTCTACGTAAACTACAGGTCTAAACTAGGCCGCGGACGCGAAAAATTGGCATTTTTTTTATTTGCAAGTTGCGAAAAAAATGCATAATTACTTACAGCTATACATCATTGAAACACAATACCGCTTTGAGATGGTTGCTTTTCCAGTGAGCTGCACAAAAACCGAGTATTAGTGGAAAATAGTAACAGGCAAGGGGTTGCTTTACTTCGGGTTGGTTGCTTTTTTCATGATCTGCAAGAAAACAAAGTATTATTAAAAAATGAGTACTAGTGGGAAACGAGTTCTGCCACAAAAAAAAAGGAAAACAAGTATAGTAACAGGCAAAGGGTGGCCGTTGGGCCAACCCGCCTTACTTCGAGTTTTTTTTTTTTTTCATGTGGATTTCACAAAAAACAAGTAAGGTTAGTAGTTAGGTTAGTTTACATGTTAACCTAACGATGTCAGTTTTACCTTATTTACGTCAAAAACAAAATTACGGTACGCGCGCTAAATTAAACGTGGATTTCACGTAGAAAATGAAAATACCGCGTTTTACATTATATGGATCCCATAATTTGTTTTGCAAATTTTTCGAAAAAAAAATGGCGTGAATTTTTCATGTCTAAACCTAGTTTTGACCTGTAGTTTACGTAGAAAGACAAAAAAAAAATTTTTTTTGCAAGTTTTGTGGCTACCAGAGCTCAGGTTGTCACTGGGAACTATTAGACCAAGAAAAGTCAGGCTTATTAGAAAAAAGACTTAATGAACGTGAATCTGGAACGTGGACTTCACGTAGGCGGACTCCATATAAGAAGGCCTACTATTTAAACAAAATTTAATAGGTCAAGACGATACTACTGTGTGTAACAAAAACGCGGAAAAATTGACATAACGAAATATTAATAGACCTATGTGCGTAAGATTATATAAATAACAATTATGACGGATCTGTTGTTCGTTAGCGATTACGAATGTTTCTTCCTTAGAAAGTAAAATAACAGTTACAGCGAAGAATCTCACAACGAAACTGATTGTGAGCACCAGCATTGGTGCCACGTGTTATTAATTGACCTCGATTAATATTTTTAAATATTTCGGGCGACTAACGTATCAAAAGTGCCGTGTTGGACTGACTCTCTTTGATAACAGAGACGTCTTTGATTTAAAAGAGTTAAAAGTGACTTCTTCGATTCTGTCACGCCGAATTCCGTTACGCGCGTAAGCGATAAACGTATCCAGTATAATAAAGTCACGCTCTCGTATGTACGATGTTTAGCTCGATAGAAATTTTCACCCCTTCGAGTTTATTTTCGTATGTTACCGATCGCGTAAAAAAAAAAAACAGTACCATTTACCAAATGGTAAAAGCTTAAGAGCATGATAATGTCTTTCAGCCGCCAGCTAAACGCAACATTTGCGCAAAAGAAACAACCAAATCAGTCAGTAACCATAATAAAGGTCGCGATTTTGGTTAACGATTCCCGGCTGGTAAATTGTGCTAACACTTGATTTTAAACTTTCAGGACGCTTTATAAATCTGGTTTAATTGTTTGCAGTGATATTATTTTTTACACATAATATATATATATTTCGACGTATCAAAACAAACCTTTATTTACAACAATCCCAATGACGTCACGCAATGATGACGTCATACAGTGTGACGGTAAATAAAATGTTACAGAAAGTTTCAAACGATGTCCAGCTAAAAGACATTATCATGCCAAAAAACGTTGTCTGCATCGCACATTCCCCTCGGTACAGGGAGATTGGAATAATTTCTTTTCAACGTTCAACGTTTTTTGTTATAGGGGTCCGCACCGTATAACGGCCCTGCGTAGGGTTTATAACTTCCCTTCATTTATGCTGTTGACTGTACCATGCAACCAATGGGGGAAGGAGATAAGGTGGAAAAGCCTTCACGTAAATACATGGTTCAACAGCAGTAAGTAGTGACTTAAAGGGAGACGAGCCTACCTCAAAAAATTCTTTTGTATTACGCATTGAAAATATAATTTTTGGTGTCTTTAATCACGAACTTCTTAAAACAAAGCGCGCGCGCACACACACACACACACACACACACAATGTACATCCCCTTAAAGAATTAGGGGGTGAAAAAGTGGCGTCTGACAGAAAACGTATCTCTGAAATATTTTGATGTATCGGATTCAAGTTAGTTTTTAAGTAGGCGTGAACATTTAAAATTAAGAAAGAAAGCTGCCCCGATACTTGTACTCTAGTTCCAGTACCCAGAGAACAGTTGGCTAAGACAAGTTTGAGAAAGGAATTGTCTTTTTAGGTATCATAAAGAATGTTTAATGATGCTTTGAAAATCATATACAGTATTTTGTTGATATATCTTTAAGAGTAGGCCTGTATTAACAAAATACATATTTTTTTAAAACTCAGAACTGTTACAAATGCGTTGTTAAATTGTTTACTAAATTTCTCCTGGTCTATACACTGAATATTCCTTTCCCAGAATTTCCTTTTTTTTGGTATTATTTAACCCCATTTTCAAATAGAAAAAGAAAATAATATTAGTACGTTTATAGTTTTTTTTGGGGGGGGGGGAAGGTGAAAAGTAAAATTTTTTTTGTATATTATAAATGTAAATTTCGGGTAGGCCAGCAATGTTTTTCGTGGATTCGTGGGTGGTGGTGGCAGCTAACGACGGGGAAGTCCTTTCTGATATAATGAGAAAATTTAATAGAAGAAATGAAGTTGTAAACATTGTCCATGCCATCAAAATCAAATTTATTATTAAGAGACACCCATAAAGGAAAGAAGCTAAGAGAACAGAATTTAATATTATCCACAGAGCGGTAGTTATGGGTACGAGTCTTGGGTGTTGTCAAGAGAGATGAAGAGCGTGACCCAGTTATTTGAGGTGGAATATTTACGTGGAGTGAAAGCGATAATTGATGGCCGTGAAGGACAAACTAAGAAATACAGGAATAAGGGAAGGTACCTCAAGATAAGGCCTGTAGAGTATATTAAAGTTAGCTGATCTGATGGGAGCACTTGAAAAGAGTAAATGAAAAGATTTTAAATAGGTTAGATACCTGATAATCCTTCATGCAACTTACTTGGTCGCTATGCACGACGCGTTTCGGGATCAAGGTCCCATCTTCAGGTGCTCACTCGGGTCGAGCTCGTCAATTCATAAAAACACACACATAAAACATAAAAAACACTGAATTTAAACACTCATACTGGGCGAGAGTGGACGATGCGCATCCCGAAACGCGTCGTGCATAGCGACCAAGTAAGTTGCATGAAGGATTATCAGGTATCTAACCTATTTAAAATTAACCATTGCAACTTGGTGACCATACACACAATGAATGAAAAGATATCGATGAAAAATATATGGGAAACCAGGACAAAGAAAAGAGGGATAGAGGACAAGAACTGCACAAGGTAATGCAAAATCTTGATACTTATGGAAATATCGCCTACAGGCTAACACAGGTTCATACCTATGCAGACGATAACGTTCTGTCTGCCAGGAATACGACAGCTCCTGTAGAAATGTTTCGAAATCTGGAGAGACAGGTGTGCCAAATGAGCCAGAAAATAAATGAATAAAAAATCTAAATATATGAAAATGAGAAAAATTTGAAGAGAATATATTAGAAGGGGTAGCAAGCTCACATATGTGGGAATGGGTCTGGATAATACAAACAACATATCAGAAGAAATTAGTAAGAGGGTAATGGGTGGAAACTAAGCATTCCACACAAGTAAGACTCTCATCCAAAATAACCTCCTGAGCTGCTAAAATGAAGCTTCATAGAAGTCTGATCAAATCAGAAGTAACATAAGGATCAGAGGCTTTGACCCTTATAAGACCAGATACCTCGACTTTAAAAGTGTTTGAACGGAAAATAATAATGGAAACTTATGGCCCTGTAAAAGAGATAGATATTACACTCGAAGGAGGAGAGATAGTGCGATTTATTAAATCCAGAAGGATTGGCAGGTTAGGGCTTGATGGAGAGAATTGGTCGGGGCAGACAACCAAAGAGAATCCAGTATGGTGTAGCGGGAGTAGTGAGGAGAGAAAGAAGATCGAGAAGGCAGTGGCTGCAAGAGGTGCAAACAGTGTCGTAGCTAAGGTCATGAGCGCCAGGGCAAGATTTGAATTTTGCGCCCCCCAAAACTTATTTTGTAGGAAGAGAAACAATACAATAACTTTAAAGTGTAATTTAAGTTATACATTTAATCATTAGATATAAAATTAGTTCTTACTTATTTTGTAGGAAGAAAAACAATACAATAACTTTAAAGTGTAATTTAAGTTACGAATATCCTCGTACATTTAGGCATAAAGTAGATATGTAATCACTGAAATTTGAAAATATGTTAAAAGTTTACTTTTCTGGCTTTTTCTGAGGCCAATTTGTCAATCGTATGGTCTACGTCAATACTTTTTGCAATGTCATACTCAATCGATAGTATAGCGAGATTACTCAAACCTTCTTGACCAATCTGCGATCGTAAATAATTTTTTATTAATTTTAATTTGCTGAGAGATCTTTCACAGCTGGCAGAAGTCACAGGTAGCGTCAATGCTAGGCGAAGAGCAATCCCTATATTTGGATAACTGGTCACTAAGCCATATTCTTCATGGCAATTAAGAAGTGCAATGTAATCTGCATTTTTTAAATCAGGCAATAATGATTTTATTTGGTGTTTGTAGCTTTCAATCTCCAAACATAACTCGTTGGCATTTAAATCATCTTTGTATTTTAATGCGAGTTCAGCTGCAGATTTCTTTAGTTCTTCAGTGGAGGTTTCGTGTAACGAAAGTCCTGTTAGGAAACCAAAATCAGAAGCTACGGCAGCTAAACTTTGAAATCTCCATCCCATTTGCTGAATAAGTGTGTCCAGTACACAGTAAAGCTGAATTTTAAACTTTTGAAGCGGAGTCATTATGGCCGCATTATCCTTGGCCCTTCCGTCGAACGTTGTTTTAACCTTTCGTTTACGCTTTTCAGAAAATTCCGGTTCTATCGATAGCTCGTTTGCTAGATTTCTTGCTGAATCAATACATAGCTCTATTTGATTTTTCCTGAAATCATCCAAAAAATCCACAAGGCCCTGCAAATGTTTTGATGCAACCTCAATGGACACGGTTTTTTCCTGTAAAATGCGATTAACGTTGCCAATGCTTCTAAGAATATGATCCCATATGACCAATAAACAAATAAATTCAAAAGTAATCATTTTTAAAATACTTTTAGCTGAAGATACAGAATCAGCTGTATATTTCCTCCTTTCATCACTTCCTTCTGCAATGGTATGTAATATTTTTATTATTTGCGGTAGTTGAGTATGTAATGAGTGAATTGAATGATATTTTTACGACCATCTCGTACCAGAATGACCCTTCAAATTCAATTTTAAATTTGATAAAGCTTGCCAACGTTCAATCGATCCAGAAAAATAATTAAAAATATTTTGCACTGTGCCAAAAAACGTAGTCATTTCTGGTGTTGCACAAGACGCATGAACTCCAACTAAATTTAGTGAGTGAGCACTACATGGTAAAATCCGGCATGTTCATTCAGTTGTAAGATTCGCGCTTGAACACCTTGATATTTACCCGCCATGTTAGCGCCATTACATATGACTGTCCCCTACAGTCTGATAGTATAAGACGATCTTTGCTTAATTTATTTACAATTTCGTCCGTAAGTCCACTGCCGGTTTTTTCGTCAGTTTTTATAAAAGCTAAAAAACTTTCTTCAACCGTACACTTTCCATTATTTGTATCTACGTAGCGCACAATTTCTGACATTTGTTCTTGGTGACTGATATCTGGAGTACAATCAAATGAGATACTGTAATATTTTCCTTGCAGGATTTTCGCCATAATTTTATTTTTGACTGCTGATCCTAGTGCAGAAATTACTTCATTTTGTATAGTTGGTGAGAAGTAAGAAAGGCTTCCCTTTGTAATAGAGGACACGTGTTCTTTCATTTGTAGATTATGCTTGGCCAGGAGCTCTACAGTACTCAAAAATATACCAGATTTACGATGTCCTATTTTTTCGACTCCACCTCTCAGTGCCAGGTTGTTTTTGGCACAAAACAGTACCACATCTATTATAACCTTTAGAATGGATCTCCACTTTTCTTTTTCTGCAGATATTCCACGTTGCAACTCATCGTCTAAGGTTTTACCTTTTATAAGTCGCATTTCCATTTCTTTCCATGTTACGTAACACTTACGGTGTTCTGCAGAGTTCTCGTGTTCACCGATCCTTGGATTTAAATGTTTCCAATCACGAAAACCTTTTGAAAAAATTGTTTCTTTCGTACCGAATAATAAGCAAGGAAAACAAAAAATAGATTTGGCATTTTTACTGTAAATGAGCCACTTCCTCTCTATTTTCTCATTATTTGACAAAGTCTTCTGAAACCAATCAGCTGAAAAAGTTCTGCCATCATCAGTCATTGAAAACCTAAAATCGCAGTTTTTTCCTTGCTCTGGTCCACGTTAAATGAGAAAACACCTAACCTTGTCATCTATCTGGGGCCATGACCTAGGGTCATTATAATTTATGCACTTTGACTTATCAAAATCAGCATCTTCGGAATCCAATATATCTAATATCGGTTCAACGCCTGAAAGAAAAAGCGATTATAAAAATATGAATGGGGTTTCACACGATGATACAAAATAGTAGCTTTTGCTCGCGGCAAAAACACGAAAAAACTATCGAGAGTCTATTGTATAGGTACCAAACCAAGTACCTAACCTAATATAATAAATTAGTCAATGCATACCATAATTTTCTTTTGCATCTGAAGCTGCTTCATCGTCAATGTCACTTTTGTTTTTTTTTCGAGTCTATCCAGTGGGGTATCAACATCTTCTATAGGAGAAGCTGTGGTGTCAGTTTGTAATTGTGATGTACTAGCCGCGCTATCTTGTTGTGGATTCGATAATATCCATTTATTTATTGTATGGGCTAAATTTTTTTGTTCTTCTTTGCGTGCATTTCTGATCTTTCGGAATTCGGCACCAGACGGTTTTTTCGGTGGTGGCATTCTAGATAAACAAAGATAATAACTTAAATATCTCGACTAGGTTGGAAATACTTTCAATGTTTTGTGTTCACTTCACAAATAATTAAAATAATATAAGTATTAACTAAATCTTAACTTACTTTTATCGCACTATAACACTTTATCTACTGTATAACACTTTATCTACTTTATAACACTTTATCTACTTTTTCTACTGATGACGTATTTTTTACACTTTTCACTCGTAAGTTTTAGCTAAAAATGAAAATAGCGTCGTCACATCGCTCGATCCATCGCACAGTGCTGCCAATGCTACGGTAATAAATAACCGCGTGCTAGTCAGTCGAAACAAGACAATTTCAGACCAATGCGACTTTTGGCGGGCAGAAATAAATTAATTAAAATTATTATATTAATAATAAAATGTTATTTTTTCTATTATAATATCTAAATTTTCCTATCATTAAAATACTATAAGATTTTTGCTGCGCTATTAGTCTGAAATTATCTCATTTCGACTGGCTCCAGACATTAAAACTCCCAGTTTCATTACAGGTAATATGAAAAATATAGTGTGTGGCACGGGATAAAACACGATTTCAGACTTCGGGTGATGCCAGCCCTCGCTTCGCTCGGGCAGTCAACACTAACCCTCGTCTGAAATCGCCTTTTAGGCGCTATCGTAATCAAGTGCAAGTTAGCATAAACTCGTGTTTTAATTTTGGGTAAGTTCTTAATGTGCCCGTGCCCCAGCGGCTCGCAGGCTGCGGGTCTGCGAGTGCGCCCCCTTGAGGTTTGCGCCCCTGGCGGCCGGCCCCGCGACCAACCCCTAGCTACGACGCTGGGTGCAAATGGTAGATGGATTTGGGAACGGTGGGAATCAGGAATTGGAAACGCGTGACAGGAGATAGAAGTGAATGCAGGCGAATAATGGAGAAAGTCAATGTCCATGTATTGATGCGGCGCTTTGGAAGAGGAAGAACTAAATAAGACTGAGGTAGTGCGGCCACAAAAATAATAAAATAGATGTTGACAATAGCAGGAGCGAGAGTGTGTTAAGGATAGGAAAAATTGGTCAAGTTTATGTACCTGTGCCCTTCAGCCGACACCGAAACGTGTAACGTGCAGCGGTTTGGGACTGTGTGTAGACAATAGTAACAAATAATATTTACATTTGTTAGGCGTTGCGGTGTTGATAACTGAGCGTTTTGTAACAGCTGATTTAAATATTCGTTTTAATGTCGTATTAATGACTTGATAAGGTGTCGAGAGAAATAACGGCTGACCTTGTGAATACGGGCCAGTCATATTTGTGCAATCAACAGCGTCTACTTGTTTCTTGTTGCAGTGTAATGGCCCGGTCGGGTTATCTACACCGGATTTCCGTGTTTCGTTGTGCGCCTTGTGTGTGTTTAACTTTTGTGTACAAAAATTATTCTTTAATACATAATTTGAGCTTTTAGATTAATCGTTGAATAAAAAGCACGAGATATTCCAAAACTTGTGTTTTCGGCAGTGTCAATTGTTTAATAACAGTAATGATCGTGATAATAAGTGGAAATACTTTTTTAATAAGTCTAGTCTGGCCACAAGAATTAAGTGATATTAATGATTTAAGTAACTTAAAGAAATAGAGTACAGTTGATATTTTGTACGGAGAAATATATGTGAACCAAATACCAGTGACTGACTGATCATGAAATCTCCGAAACTACAAGACCTACAAACATGAAATTTGGTTCAAAACTTCCGTTTAGACTGCAGGAGCGTATTAAGAAACCTTTCTGAGAAATTTTGCTTCTAAGGGGGGCTTCCTCTCCAACAGAAAAATCAACTTTCTGATAAATCGTTTTAAACAATTCCGTTGAAACCTTGCAGATTTGAAGAAAACACGGTACAAAAATATATCTTTCTACTAGTAATTTATAGGTCAAATGACTGCCGAAAGCGCTCGTCAATACCAAAGACAACATAGTGGTTTGTATAAAATTACTAGTAGAAATATTTGAGACCACTAACACTCCAATACAACAATAAAAAAATATATATCTGTTTCACGATAGAAAAAAGAACTGACGGCTTTGAGGGTGAAAATCGGAAATTTTGCCCAAAATCTCTCCAGGGAAGCTTACAGACAAAGAATACTCCATTACTGGCAGAACAAGAAGTCCAATCAGTAATTACTTTATGTCATCCTAAGATGGCCCCACACGTATAAAACAGACGTATATAACGATCAGTGAATGACCCATTGAATAGATTACGACACAAACCAGTAGAATTACCCCGTGATTATAATCCTCTTCTCGTAATTAGGATCTGCGCGTATTATGTAGGCTACTCGTTCTTTCAAGAACTTTCTATCCTCGGAGAGAGTAAGAGTAGTGTTTCGTGTAGTAAATATCTCGTTGCTTTTGTACGTCCGTCCACACATATAATTGGGATCTACACCTTAACACCGTTTAACTTCAAATTTTTCTTGTACTACAAGATTTTCCACTTCCTATCTTCTTGGCATGCGTTCGAAATAGCTTAGATTTCACTTATTAATGTATTTTACTAAGTGTTACATATTAATGTTTGTGTGTTTTTTTAAAATCTGTAGTTCCTGTTGTAATACGGAATCATTCGTTCTGTGTTCATCTTGTGACGGTGTGAGAATACGTTTGTGGATCGATATTAATTGTAAAGGTTCGATTCTTTAGCGATCTGTCTCTTTTATCACCCCAGTTTCGATGTATACTTGGCTATTGGGAAGACCAAATATATTGGCCACAGTTACAGGACGTGCCTACGAGTACCCCAACCACCCCAAGTGATACGTTACTCGCTTCCCGCCTCGTCTAACAGCTGTTTATGTTTTGCCGCCAAAAGGTGACAACAACACCTGTCCCTAAGTAACCAGTCGTCACCGCCAGAAAGTCTATACACTTTTCATTCTAAGATGAGCCCGAATTTTGAAAGTTACTGTCGTAGTCTGCTGTCCAGGTATAGAGGGTTCGTTACCTGTAACTAACTGTACCATCGATGTGTCGATTCGATACGATATTTGGTACCAACCAGAGACCGGAGTATCGACGGTCCGATTTTATCGAACCTCAAGTATTAAAATTTGTATTTACTTTTAATAGACTTTATACACATCAATTTTCTCATAATTTAAATTCTCTACAAAGTTAGTTAGAAATTTTTATTTGTTTATTGGCAAATTAACGAAGTTATTTTATCCCAAATCTAAAAAAATGTTTTTCGACTCGAATGTTTCGTGTTTAACACAGTTTTTCGTAGAAACTAATTGAGATAGAGCTCTGGGACATCTTTTATTAAATTTCTCAGATCAAAAACCATAATAAACCACCAAATTTACTCTTCACTTTATACCCCACGAATTTCAGTATGGCGTCATTTTACCGTGGGAGCAGAAATCAGGGCGAACTGGTTCGCGAGCCGTAACTAGCTAACGAACCATTTTCGACCTATGTTTATATGAACTTTTTTTCTTATTTTTAGCTATAGAATCAGGTCCCGAGAGATTACCGTGCAATTTTGAATCGCCCTGTATATTTTAAACTTTACTTTAAACGATTACATTACCCGATTACGAAACACGATTACTCTAAACTGTAAGTGATCACACTTTACTGTCAACAGATGTGGTAATTAGAGATGAACTGGACAAAAATATCGTTCGTTTGCATTGACTTTATAAGATCAGTTCTCCAAATTCTTCCTACATTGATATTTCAGCAGTTCTTTCGATATTCCGATAATTTCGGATCACCGATGTTGATACCAGTTCTGCCAATAGTGAAGTGAAAGTCATTTCTTGCCAGTCGTACTTGTGATTATTGGAATTATTGCAACTTGACGTCTGTAGCTTCAGTCAGTTCCGTGAATACCATATCCTGTCAGACCGAGTAGGATCAAGATAGTTGATTCATCTGCGTTTTTTATCAACGAGATTTAAACTATACTTTTACTCTAAAGAACTTCATAATAATGCTCGCCTGAATAATAATAATTATTAAGTTATATAAAATTTGGTGGAAATACATCTGATAATTTTATAGCTCCTTCGGGAGTTCCTAAGTCTCCAATCTAGGACCTCTCTTTTTTGTTTGATGTTTATTGATGACCGTCCTAAATTGTGATATCAAAACGTTTGCAGATGATATGAAGTTGTCACTTCCCATCAATGGCAAGGAGGAACATCGTACACTTCAACCAGTGACGTGGCGTGGGTATGTAACACCTGTTGCCGGTTGTGCTAGGCCTAAAACTTAACCTAAAAATTAATTCGAATTTTTTCTAGTACCAAGTGTTTTTTTTTTTTAGGGCCAAAATATTCTTTTTAGAGCCCAAATATTTGTTTAGAGTATTTTGTATCATTCGCTGGCAGAAGAAGAAGGTCCCGGTTCAACGGGATCTGACTCCCATTATATTTACACAGAATAACTCAGAACACAAATAATGGAATTAAAAATAATGAAGACAAACAGAGAAACATAACTAAACGAACAAAACACAAATAGGTAGGTACTGTACGCACACCAGTTTTGCTGACGAGACGCCTTTAGGAGCGGGAGGTCTACTGAATGCATGGTTGTGTTGATGGGGTATTACTGGTTCTGAGAACATTGTTCAGACTATTTAGTTGTAATTTTGTATGCGTATTAGATTGAACGTTCGTACATTATATGTAAGTGTAATTTATTGAATATTTTGTTAAAGTGTGTTTTTTTATTCACTAAAAGAAATACTTTGTGAGAGACAGTCAAGTCACGCCGAAACTGTGTTAAACGTATTTTAAATGTGTAGTATTACAGTGATGCGTGCAGTGGAATGGCATACGTCACCACATTCCTTGTTCGGTAGCAAAGGTGAACTGCTACGTGTTGGTTCCGAAACGAACATAGCTGCTAACTGAGCGTTTTGCCGGTTTGTACAGCGGCAACACATTGGGTTGACGAATATGTCCCCCTCTCCAGAGTTTGTATAGTGACAACTACTACGACGTCAATGACCGCACGCAGTAAAATATTGCCGATGTCTGAGCCGGCAACACACGACGGTGCAAATGCCCAGCAGTTCGAACGCGATGCTACGCTTTTCTTCAGGTTTCCCTGCTAATATTGTTCGGATTTCAAATTATTCAACAACTGAAGTATTTATTTTGTTATACAATTAATATTATTTTCTCTCATTTCTAATAGTGTTGTCGCCGGCAACAGCAGTTACATGGACGCCACGCTACTGACGTCAACAGTGCATAGAGTGTGCTGTAGAGTGGACACGGAGGAATTGCATGCCACTAAACCGTAAGAAAAGTGTAATAGCCACGTACATCCGTAGGACCGTCTTACTGTGCTGATAAGACAGCTCGGTATGACAACAGCGTTACGATTTAATTTCTTACCACTATTCTGTTATAATCTTTCCGTTCTTGGTTTAATCCTGATGTAAGCAAACCCACGCGATGAAATACACGTGATTGGTCAGGGGCATTGTCACTGTTCACACAGTAATGTGTTACGCGCATGTGCAGAATGTCTGTATAGTTATGTGAGAGTTATCTTGCTACTGAAATCGGGGCACGTCATTTTAAGACGTCCTCCTTATCACTGTATTCTGAATCCGATTGAATTAATATGGAGCCAGTTGAAAGGACGTGTTGTTCGTCACAACACAACATTAGCTGCTTGATATAAAAAAAAAAATTATTGAGAAGGTAGCAAATGAAACAATGGCGGGCAAGTGGAGTCACTGTATCCAGCATATAATCAAGGAAGATAGCAACTGCCTTATAATAAGGAAGGAATCTATGGCAACTGGCCCGCATTACCGACGTCGTTGTGGACAATTAACAATCTTACCAATCGTAACGCTGATTCAAGTGATGATACAAGTTCAGACACAGATATGGAAGGCATTGAATTACTCTCTGACTGCAACTGATAGTATTCAGTACACTGGTAATTATCACAGCTTCTGTTTTTGTTTTAAATAAACTTTACTTTTTTGTTTGTCGCTATATTTAAACGGTTAATAAAAAAAAAGCCATTAACTAGTGTTATAAAATGTTTCACTGTCGGGGTCTGACACTGTCACACGAATTTTACTTTTGGTCGGGACAAATTATTACAATTTACGTGTGTTTAAACAGTAACAATATTATATTATGTGTACCCTGTCTGTACTCCTTCTGTCAGAGTGACACGCCTCTAATTCAAGTAGCAAATAGCGTTTCAGATGTGCCACGCCTGTTTGTTTACATCAGGATTAAGCTAAGAATGGAAACAGTACAGATCACTCCACCCATAAATGTCAGAACCATACTCTGAATAACATAGGTGCAGATCTATTCGATGTTAATTTTTTAAAATTTATTTCAACGTTAGTAATTAACCAATGGTGTTTCTAGGCAAGGGTAGTCAACGGCCGTCTGTGTGTACTGCACATTTCTCATATGTCGTAAGGGGACGTCCATTAATTACGTGAGGTTTTTTTTTTAAATTTGGACCCCCTCCCCCCCTTGGTGAGATATGGTGGGACCCCCTCCCACTCACGTGAGGTTTACCCTATAATTTTTAAATAATTAAATTTATTTGATATGTTCATGTTTTTGCTTCATACCACTAAAAATACCTAAAGCATACCTTCTATGTACTACATTTTTTCTGTGCAAATAGAGGTGAAAATGATAACTACGTTTAAGGTGCGTTATAATAATGTATATTCTCTGAATTAAAAAGTTGACGTGAGATTTTCATTGGCCCCCCTCCCTTTAAATGAGATTTGGTGAGATTTTGCCGGACCCTCCCCCCCTCCCATTTTGAGCTCACGTAATTAATGGACGTCCCCTAACGGCGGCTCTGCATGTCGTGTTTTTGAGAATCCACGTTTCGTGTCCGTGCAGCAGCATTTTAAGTCGGTTGGAAGTCGACCGCTTTAGATGGAAAATTATATAGAGGTTTCGATTTAATGCAGTACGGACATGTAAAATGTTTATGTATGTACCGTCACCTGTATGTACCATGTCTAGTGTTTACTCACTAGAGGTGGGGTAAACCAGTATTTTAAAATAACAGGTACGAAAATACCGTTCCAAAAAAATAACAGGTACAAATACCTGTTAATGTATACTTATTATACATAACCTATATTATTCGTTCGCACGTAACTCGTTGAGTTTCCTGCGGGTCTCCTATGTAATATCTTCAAATAAATACACTGCAAGTAGGTTTATTTTCACCTAGATAAACCTATTAATATGTTAATAAACCTACTTGCAGTGTATTTATTTAACGATATTATATAACCTATATTAAATAATTTGTTATAAGAAATACATTGAAACTAAAAGTATTAACAGTGTTACTTTACACTGTGACTTTATTGAACTATTACTGTTTAAGAGAAAAAACGAAACAAGAGAATTTATAGGCCTATCTCCCTTTGGGAATACTAATTTAAGTTTTCACTAGGCGTAAACAAACTAACATTGGTTAGACAAATCAGTTGCGAAACTCAGGCAATGGAATTTAGAGTGCACGTGATAGCACAATAAATAATGTGAAAAAGTAATAGTGGTAAGCAAGAAGACCTAGCTAGCTACGAAAAAGTATTTACTGAAAAAAAAATACAAATTTATGTTCAAAACAACAATAATTTTCATCGAACACGATTTAAACCAATTACCTTACAAAAACACAACACAAACAGTTTGCGGTAAAATCTTTTAGATATCTGGTCTTATCTTATTTTCTTATCAGGCGGTACTCGGAAAGAACGCGGAAGACCGAAGTGACGCAGGTCCGGAAAGGTTGGACACCACTGATAGTAGATTTTAAGCCGGTTGGAAATCGACTGCTTTAGATGAAAAATTATATAAAGATCTAGATTTATGCAATACAGACACGTCAAATGTTTGTGTATGTACGCGTACCGCACCTGTTGCGTTTGTCCGTTGCGCATCACTTTAGTCGAGACCTGTTGCGCCGTTGCTTTGCTGTGACGTTATGCAACGGCACGGCCGGCCCTTATCATCTTAGATTTAGTGAAGTTATCCCCTATCTTCACTGCTTGGATAGGGAAGTCATTAACACAGTGAAGACAAGAAAGCTTCAGTATCTGTGACATCTCATGAGAAATGAACAGAGATTTTACTTATTGCAGTCCACACTACAGGGAAAAGTACTTGGAAAGAGAGTAGTTGGGCGACCGAGCGAGAATAGCATGGCTGAGAAATTTAAGGTCCTCGTTTGGCATGAATACAACTGACTTATTCCGTACAGCAGTGCAGAAAGTTAAAATAGCATGCATGATATCCAACATCCGGAAAGGATAGGAACTATCAGAAGAAGAAGATTCAGTGAAATAAGAATTGGAATTCCTTGGAGGCGTCAAGGCCAAATTTAAATCAAGTACATTTTTTTGTATGGGCCTAATCTCATAAAAGACAATGGACCTAATTTTGAAGAGTTCTCATAAAAGAGTGGAAATGGCCATTACCTCATAAAAGTTTGATCGACTATGTAAAATGTTAAAACAGTATTATTACCACCGCTTTAATGGTTGGATTTAATTTTCACAGTTAACTTTGTGTTAACTCGCACAGTGATAGTATTGGGGATAGCTCTCATTTTCCTTTATCGCTACTCTAGAGAGCGGTCGTGGTGTAGTGGCTAGCGTGTGGCGCTGCTACGCTGTCGGCGCGGGTTCGATTCCCGCCGGGGCATCTGATTTAGATACGACCGTTGCCCCTCGCAAGGCGATGAAAAGCCAACGAGAGGTATCCTGTCTAGTATAAACCCTCCCCAACTATGCCGTTCGGACCCGGCGTTAAACTGTAGGTCCCATATACATGTGAGAGACTCAGTACCACACGCACCACGGGTATATGTTGGGAGGGTACAAACCAGTCGAAAGACTGAAGGACCCAATAATAATAAACTACGCTAGTCGCATTTTATATTGGCGTTTTCTGCCCTGGCGGTGCTCAGTCTATAAAAGGTATGAGGTGAATGGGAGATACACACTTAACTGCCGTGAAAGGTAAATTGTCTTATTCTTCCTCTTCCCACTTTTAGGGATTAAACATTGCGCAGGCCTGACTGAAAAGGTTAGCTTTCCATCTGACCTGAGATTTCTCAGGTTCAACAAGAAGAAGAAAAACTACTACTATAATACTACTTACTACTACTACTACTACTACTACTACTGCTGCTGCCGCCGCCACTACTACTACTACTGCTGCTGCCGCCGCCACTACTACTACTACTGCTGCTGCCGCCGCCACTACTACTACCACCACCACCACCACCACCACCACCACCACCACTACTACTACTACCACTACTACTACTACTACTACTACTACTACTACTACCATTATACTACCACCGCCACCAAAGCCGGACCCGGGCGTCCTTAAATTTCTGCTTCCACTCGAGAAACTTCTATCCGCGTCACCTTCTCTCTTCCAATTCCTTGTTCCCAAATATCCCATGCGCTTCCTCTTCGACTGCCTCTTCCAGTTTCCATTCGTAATTCTTTCAGGTGGATTTAGATAATCAACTTCTGTAACTAGTTTGTTGCTTTGTCTAATAAGTATATGGTTTTTTGTTCTTGTTGCCGTCTCAAATAAATATTTATTGATTCTTTTTAACATTTTTGATTTCGTCTTTTAATTTTTGCGTTTCCATGTTCAGTCTTTTTATCTGTTTCAGTTCCTTCGTTTCTTGCCTTTTTATTACGCAGCGTCTTTTTTCTTTTCTGTTTTCTATCAAGTTTCTATCGCTTTTGCTAGATGGGCTTACTACTTACAATCATGTATGTATAGGCATTTTTGGGTTTTAAGCTGCATTCTTGATATATTGCCTGAACCTTTCACTTTGCTGTGAAAGGTAAACGTGTAGTGTTGACTGTATATAGATACACGATACACTGTTGTCGATCGAAACCGAGAACTTCCAGAATCAAATAGAGCGAAAAATCACTCCGTGAGTCACGGCGACAGGTTCCTGCATCGACTGGTACACCTGCCAACGATACGAGGTCGTCGGCGCCGCTTCATCGGTGTCTGGCACGTAGGCTACCTCACACGACTCCACATTTGCAAGACGACAAAATGGGAAGCTTCAGGAGACGGAGGACCACCGCCAATCGGCGGTATGTGTTCTCCGATCTTACGGGCCACGACCTACACAGTGATAATCAGCTGTGTAACAATACAACAGTCATAATCATCTGTAAGGATTAAACCAAGGATGGTTTGTTCCGGTCTCAAGTAGGCAAAGATTAGAGCTGTTCACTCCAGCGCTTCCTCGGACGTCCCACACCTTCCACCTCCCTCAGCTTATAGTTTCATAGTTGTTTGGGGATGCGGCAGTCATCCGTTCGGCAAAGATGTTCCCACCAATTCAGCCGATACTGGGCGATCCTGTCGAGTATACTCATAATATTCAGTTCCTGCCCTATATCTGTGTTTCTTCTGTGATCAAGGAGAGTATACCCTGCCACGTGGCTGAGAAATCTCATTTCAGCCGCTTGGATGCGACTGGCCTGGCCTTTCGTAAAGTCCAATTCTCAGACCCTTAAAGAAGTGTGAGAAGAGCCATCACCTTGTAGAATTTTAGGCGTGTTCCTTTACTTGCTGACTTAAGGGTTCGCCTTAATGGTCCCGCACATAAGGTTGAACTTATGCAACTTATTCATAACGTCGTTGCTTGCATTATAATACACACTGTAGCCCAGGTATTCAAAATTGCTAACTTGTTCCAGGACAGTACCATCTATAACAATTTTGCCCGTACGAGATCAGTTCCACGAAAAGCCGTCACCGTGGTGTTAAGTGTGGATATTTGCAAGGCAGAGTCTTTGCAGATTCGATTTAACAAATGTATACCCAACAATACAACAGTATTATATCAATTAAACGTTCGTTCTTTTAAACAAATAATGGACTTTGTATTACGAGACGGGTTCTAGATAACCGTTAGCGGTGAATCCGCCCTTATGTGTATACATACCAAGCTTATGGACAATTTATATAATTTTTCCGGAACAAACAGTACCCGCAGTTTTTATCAACACGGAAAATACGGCGCGTTGCATACGACAAGGCTGATTATAATTATATTATAATCTAATTAAATTATACAGTGTGTGAATAATTAACGAAGGCGTTCGAAAGGCGAGCGCGGAAATGCGTGGCAACACAGTTTCTGTAACACTTTTTGTTTATTAATGTTCTCTGTAAACAGCCGGCAAATGAGAAGACGGCCATTTAATATTTATACGTTCTCTGGCGTAAAGTGAGCGCAGTACAGTTAGGCGTAACCGGGTCGCTGCATTGATACTCACGTGTAGGGTTGTCAGACGTCCCTGACAGTTTAAAAACAAGCATGTCTGGCCTGTCCGGAGTTTGTAAGGCTTTTGTGTGACAAATTTGCACGTAGTATTATGATAAAGGTTTAGCACATTTTTGTGCCTGAAAAAGGTACTAGATCTGAAAAGTTATAATAATTAGTAATAATTATAGTTATAGTTATTATTAAAAAGAAGGGAAATTTTGAAATTGCAGTAAGGTAGAAGAACATTGTTTCTTTTATAATGAAGATGACAGAGCTTGTTATGTTATGTTCCATTTTTATGTGTTTTTGAATGTGCCAAATGTTCAGTTTAAATTTCGATATTTAAGTGTTTCGTTAAAGTTTAAGTGTTTGGTTAAAAAATATTAAATTTATTTAATAATAAAAGAATGGAGTTACTTCGGTTTATTTTTAATGATGATGAAAGAGCTTGTCTCTTTTTTTAATTCATATGTTTTTATTATGTTTGTATGTATGATAATAATAAACTTATCTTGTTATGTTATGTTCCATTTTTATGTATTTTTGAATGTGCCAAATGTTCAGTTTAAATTTCGATTTTTAAGTGTTTCGTTAAAGTTTAAGTGTTTGGTTAAAAAATATTAAATTTATTTAATAATAAAAGAATGGAGTTACTTCGGTTTATTTTTAATGATGATGAAAGAGCTTGTTTTTTTTTAATTCATATGTCTTTATTATGTTTGTATGTATGATAATAATAAACTTATCTTTGTAGGAAACAAGCTGATATTTTATTTTTTAAATGAAGTAGTCCTTAACTCAAGCACCTAATGTCGAACGAACATAATAAACGCTGCTTATCTGCTGTCCGGCTTTTACGGTGAAACTAAAAGCTGTGCTCGGCTTTTCTGAGTTTTGATCTGGCAATCTTACTCGCGTGACAAATGTCTGGTTGTCTTTGATCAACAGATTTGTTTGATTAAAAGACCTAAAAAAATGTCTCTTCTTCTCTCCAAAGATTGGCCGTAGTTGACGCGTTCCGAAACATGTCTCCTCCTCGGTCTACTGTACTCGGGAGGACATACAAAGGCGAGACGTGTCAGCTGCCAAGAGAGAGTATCACGTGATGTGTCAGCCAATAAGAGTCAGTCAATCGTTTCGTTTACATGAGTGCTTGTGACGCAATTCGCTGAGTGAATCATTGTGTCTCTCTCTGCGCAATACCCTCTCACTTTCGCCATCCTATGTGCTCCCGAGTCTAACGTCTCTCTTTCCGTTAGATTAATATCTTAAGACTAAAACTGGTAGTCTGTTATTTGGCATGCGGTCCAACGGCTCACACCAACTCTCCTTATCCTCCTCTTTCTCCTCCTCCTTCTTCTCCTCCCCCTCCTCCTCCTCCTCCCTCCTCCTCCTCCTCCCTCCTCCTCACTCCTCCTCTCTTCTCCTTCTTCCTCTTCTCTTCTTCTTCTTCTCTTCAAATACTCCACCTCTCTCTTCTCTCTTCTCTCCTTCTTCCTCCCTCCTCCTCCTCCTCCTCCCTCTTCTCCTCCTTCTCCTCCTCCTCCCTCTTCTTCCTTCTTCTTCTTCTTCTTCTTCTTCTTCTTCTTCTTCTTCTTCTTCTTCTTCTTCTTCTTCTTCTACAACCCAACGCGAGCACTACTACGGAACTAAACCCCAACGTGAGACCCAGGTTCCCCAGCATCAATCTTCTCCAATGTCTCCTGTCCCGTTGTTATCTCAGCGTAACCCCTCACATCCATTCTTCTGAGATCTTCCAGGACATCATCCCAACCATCTAATCTAGATCGAACCTTCTTTGGCTTTATACACATGTGCCGTAAGGATTTTCTTTGGCATCGCTGATCATCTATCCGTTCTAGGTGACCCAGTCATCGTATTCGTCGAGCCTTTAACACCATCTCCTCCTGCTGTCCTTATTATTCTTGTGCAGAGCTTCGATTTTAGTTCTCGTGTAACGTCTTCATTTTTTTCCCAACCTAGGAGGGAATGTCGTCTTTAATTCTTAATATTCCATTTCGGGCAACTTGATTTTTCTTTTGATCCCTTTTACCGAGGGTGCGTGTTTCATTTGTACGCAGGATTTTGGGAACAGCTAGTGCGGGTATCATTGATAGTTTCATTTGTTAGGCTCCTGTGGAATGTTCCACAGATGGTTCTCTATTTTGTGGAACTTACTATCTGAATCTATGTCATTATCGCATGTTACGTCACGCCCGACGTAATTCAAGTAGGAAAATTGTTTTAAAATGTGGCAAGGTAAGTTCGTTTGTAACCAGTGGCGGCTCGTACATAAGGTTCAGTGAACCCCCTAAATAATTTAAATATGTTTAAGGATTTCAAATATTATTAGATTTGTTATTTTATTAGAACATTTCATCATTGGAACACATCCAGCTCGATTTTCCCAAACGTATGAAGGTATATAGGAGAGAGTACGCCTGGAGGAATTCGGACCCCCCCAGGATTTGTTGAGATAATGGTTTCATATTTAAATAACAAGATTTGGGAGATAATCTTGTTGACTGAACAGTAATGGATTCGCGTAATAGGCGAACTGTTCGCTACTATTGCTTGAGGTGCAAAACAGCTCTCAGCACCTCCTGAACTGTGTAGACAGCTTTGGAGGGGGAAATCAGTATACGCAAAATTACATTCAACAGTCGCTAATCCCGAGTGTTAGCGACAGAGACGAATAGTTCCGACGAGGCCCGACCCGTACCGACCGGGAATTTTAACATTTTCATAATACCGCCATTCGCCATTGTTATTATTTTCACCACATGATTTGTCCGTTTACCTTCAGTTTTGTGTCAGATTTCTCTATTTCATTTAGAATGCAATGAAAATGTGTGCAGTAAAGTCTTAAAATCAGATAAAATAGTGAAGTAATTGTATTCCGAAAATAAAGTGTATTTAATGTTAATGTTTAATATTAAATAATTATAGTAACGTTAACCTGACCGAAGCGTGTATAACCTTCAAAGTGTTTGCTGGTAGTTTTGTGTGTTAAGTGTTTAGGTATTTCTTATTTTTATGTTCAGTTCATTGATTTGGTAAAATGAATATTATTCAATCTATTTTAAAAACAAATTTTTCTTCTCTCTCTATTAAAGATAAATGCAAAATTAAGGAACCCGGTAGGCCACTTCCCGTTTTAAATATTAAACAGAAATATTTAACTATCTTTTCATTTTAACTATATATTTTTAGAATAATTTACAAATAGCATAGACTTAATATTAGGTCTACTAACAGTTGTGAATAGTTATATCTTCATGTTGCGACCCATCCCGTGTGTTATTTGGAATGTGATAATTGCTATTATCTTAGTAGAAACACTCAGGCATTGAACCTCCAACTGTCAGAACCACGAGCCGCCATTGGTTGTGACTAACATTCGTAGTAACGGCTGTGTCGCGGTCGTGGGATCGAATCAAGGCCACTGGTTGTGACTAACATTCCTAGTAACGGCTGTGTCGCGGTCGTGGGATCGAATCAAGGTCACGACTCGGTCTGCCTGGCCCCCACCTCTATTGCTGGGGACAAATAAAACGGCGGTGTTGTCTGCCATGCCTAAGCTAGATAAGTAAAACACACACACACACACACACACACACACACACACACACACACACACACAGTACGTGTTTACTAGACGACTAATTTCTCTGTAGAGGCGGCGGTGGAACGTGAGTTGTACACGTAGTTTCGTTATTGACATATTTCTGTGTATCACATAAATAAAGGCCGACACCGACAGCAGAATGACGACGACACGACGGGTTCGGCATCATAATTTATGAATATTAATTGGGGCAACCACGCGCCACGTGGTTTCAGTGTGCAATGTCGTTTCACTAACGGGACGATCTGATTGGCCTACAGAGTAATAAAGCAATTTTCAGAATACATTATTATACCAAAGTGTTCCGTATGTACACTTTTGACTGCGGCTGACTGGGAGATTTTTGTTATTACTTATCCTCTGCATGGAGCAAGGAATTCGCTTGTATGCTTCTTTGAAGTAATATTCAAAGAAATTAAAAAAACACTCTTTTTAACATTTATATTAACGATCTGATAAGGAAATGAAAACATCTAATACCCGTTGTATTACGTTATCACGAGACAGATATTGAATGTGCTGTTGTTTGCTGACGACATGCTTGTACTTCAAAATACAGAATTTGATTTGCGAAAATATGTTGTTAAGCTTCAGCAGATTTACAAACAATACAATATGAAAATCTCCACTATTTAAAAAAAAGGTAATGGCATTTCGAGGTAAAGAGCCAATTACAATGAGGCAAGAACCAATAAGGACAAAAAATAATGATTAGTGATCGAATTCTAGAACAGATGAGCCACTTCAATTATTTGGGAAATGATACTGGCTATGATAGTAATTATGACAGTGATGTTAAGTTAGGTAAGTTCAAGACGATCTGTGGAACAATCGACCGTATTTTTAGAAACAGGGTATGT
Source organism: Magicicada septendecula (assembly GCA_034769895.1). Taxonomy (NCBI): domain Eukaryota; kingdom Metazoa; phylum Arthropoda; class Insecta; order Hemiptera; family Cicadidae; genus Magicicada; species Magicicada septendecula. Next base: position 16,411,323 of record CM068375.1, on the reverse strand, counting down.
CGAGATACAAAATTAAAATTTTACAAAATTGTGGCAGTGTCTGTACTGTCCTATGGGTGCGAATTGTAGACAACCAAAAAACAAGACAGTAAAATACAGGCCTCGGAAATGGCATCCTTAAGAGGAGTTAGAAGGTGTTCTAAACTTGACCGTATAAAGGATGAGGGAATAAGGGAAGGATTACCAAGTTTTTAACTTGAATGAAAAATTAAAAGATTACAAACAACGGTGGAAAGAACACTGACTGGCGGCTGACTGGAGGATCTTTGAAGGAGGAACAGGCAGCACCTTTCCTGTGCCGTGTTGTAAAGATGATAATGGTGACTTATCGTCCGCATGAAGCAAGGAATTCGCTTGTATGTTTTCTTGAAGTAATACTCATGAGACAGCTTTTGCTTTCCATATCCAACATTGATAAAATAATAAAACGTGGCGTCCAGTGACAGCACTTCTAACACACGAAGACATGTTCTCATATCCATAAAAATTATGTACTATAAAAACTTGACTTAACATTAGCGTCATTGAGTTTGGTCAACGAGTCATAATGCTGTAGCCTCTTCCTTCGTTAACAAGCAGACGTTATAGTATAAATAAGCTGTACATAAAGCAGTTTCACGGTCAGTTCATTTCCGTCAGCGTTCAGCCGACTCTGACACACAAATGACACACAAATAGTTTGATACATTCCTTAATGAATGGTGGAATCTTTTAGCTTGTGGAGGAAATAGAAACAAGTCAGAGCTACCAGGCGTGTCGGCAGCTGCTCTGACTATCTCTGTCTGAAAGCGGTCGAGTCAGTATTCATGACTTATGAGTGACTTCACGATCTTCAGGGAAGACCTAGAAGAAGGTGGCTACAGGACGTAGAAGATGACCTCAGGAGGATGGATATCGGTAATTGGAGGCGACTGGTCGGAGAGGCCAAGGCTCATCGTGGGCTGTAGCGCCAGAGGAATGAATGTATGAAATGAAATGGAGGATCTTCAGAGTTGTATCCCAATGGCCACATAGACTTAATTATAGCTTCGTACACGACAATTATCGTAGGTTATGAACTTCAGGGGGAGGTTCGGATTGACTTCGTATAAATTAAATGGAGTTGTTGCAAACAAAATGCGAATTCGTACGATGATCTCTTAGAAGATTTTTAAAACTCGAACAGGCGTTCACGCTTCCGGTATTCGCTGACATAATGTCAATTATTGGTTTAACGATTTCAACGAGCGAATTCTGCAAGCATTGTTTTAAGGCCAATGACCTAACGAGGAATAAGAAGTCGGTGTATCACGAGCTATTAAACGCAGGCCATCTTTGTTTGCGCTAATTGCTTCGTCAGCTGGTGCGGCCAATTTAGCGCTGACAATTAAATTATGCGATTTAGTTATATTGTACATTCTCATGTCCAGTGAATGCACAAAGCTTCGGCGGTACTTTTCCGCCGGACAAAACGTAATTTGCTTGCTACAGTCGGCAAACTCAGGTACACATCGCGCCTTTTCGTCGTTGGTAACAACTCTTCTCAAGCGAGAAATCTTGATTTTTGATAATAAGCGAATGCAACAGTTGCTGTTCAACAAATGAGCTGTACTGGTAGTTTACATATGTAGTAACAACTAGGGATTTGCGTGCGTGCGCGGGGGCATCTGTGTGTGAGAGAGATCCCTATTGTTGCTACTGATTTCTTCTCTCAACCACAGGGGCGGACTGGCATCCCTGGGGGCCCTCGGCTGGAAACAGTCAAGGGGTCCCGTGCAGCTACACACACAAACGCGCACGCACGTATTTGTGTGTGTGTGTAGCTATACTTTTTTAAAATTATTTATTTACTCTATAGATACATGGTCTGTACGGTATTTACGTAAGCGAACGTTTTAATACAAAAAATACAGGACAGTTTATTTGATAATTTATACTTTAACATAACCAGCTTTAAAACCAAAAACTGGATTGATTTATTTGGAGTCCAGGGAAAAACACTCGGGTGTGGACCCTAGTCTTGCTGTGGCTCTGCAGCCTAGCGATAAGCTTACTGACGATAAAATAAAACAACCTTCACAGGGTTAGTCGTCAAAGTAAATAATAGACCTGTAATAGGGCTCACTATATGTTGCTCTACGTTGTTGTTTTCTGTTTACTTAAAGAGTTAATTTTTTGTTACTACTGTAAAGAACATTTATACCCTACAAATTTAAATAAAATCCCAATTAAAAATATTCCACAGTGTATTACGGCGGTGGAGCCCCCTTGAGCTCGGTACCCGGTCCATTGTCATTCCGTCCCACCAATCCATAGCCCCAGTTGGGTAACTTTTTTAACAGGGCCCTCCTGCAAGTTTATGCCATGGGGCCCCTTTTGAATCTTGACCTAAGGCCCTGAGGCCCTCTCAGGCCTTCGGGTCCCCCAGCCCTGAATGCTGCAATGACATTAAAACAGAAATGACAATAGCCTACTACTCGTTGCATCAGTCAGGTGCCGTGCGACGCGCCTCTACAGTAACCTCTTTCGCTTTCCTCCGTTAGTAAATACTAAATAGGCTGTATATAAACAAGACTTAGAAGTGATCACTTCCAACCTGACCAAACTAAATCCTGAAGATTTATTTCCAATAATATTTAGAAGAGAAAAGGGTTTTAATACCAGTAAATATATATATATATATATATATGTGTGTGTGTGTGTGTGTCGTTATTCTCGAAATAAAATTTTCATGGCTCGGGGGCACCCTGAGACTCCTCGGGGCCCGTGGCCCTCGGCGATCGCCGACCTGACCAGTCCTCCCCTGCTCAACCATCAACTCCGTTTATATCCACCTTGAAGTTCCACTTTTCTAATGTTTCATATAATCCATGCCTCTATGATCTCCGAGTTCTACCTCTTTCAGTTTGTTGCTCTTGATACCCGTCTGTTTCTAGTATTGTCTCTTCTGATATGTTCGTATCTCTATTTTTTCCTTCGATTTATTACTTTCGGTTGACGACCGCGGCTTCTGAAGTAAGTTTGATGTTGCATCCCTTACTTGCATGTTTTCTCTTTTCTTTTACTTTCTTAGCCTACCAGTTCTTGTTTTTCCTTCCGCGATCTCGAATTTGTAGATATCCGAGGCGTAGGAAATTTGCTGTTTTAAATCTATTACGTTAAAGAGCTTAGATTGTAACAGTTGAAGAAAGAATCGTGTAGGTTTAGCTGGGTTGTGACGCAAAATTTCACAGTAACCGCTCGTTGAAAATGTTCTATACAATGTGTCCAAAGAAATCAGCGCCCTGCCTTTAGAACTTTATAAGTTTCAAAATATATCTAAGATAAATAAATAAATAAATACATTATTATAGTCCTTATTTACATATCTACTCGACCGTGTAGGTACACGTTTTGTGACCTAGTGACTGTTCACGTACGTAGTGCAGGTACGCGTAACTGTTCTAGTGATCATCACCATCACCTACAAGGATTAAAGCGAGCGTGGTTTGTTCCGGTATCAAACAGTCAAAGATTCTAGAGCTGGTCACTTCCTCGGGCGTCGCACATCTCTTCGTCCCTTCGGCTTATAGTTCCGTAACAACTACTTCGAAATCGTTCACGAATTCAAGTATATACGTATATGGGGTCAAGCTGTAGAAAAGGTTCCAGGAATAGGTGAAGTAGATCCAGAGACTGGCCACAGGAAGCCATACCTTGTTTTCATTTATGACCGTTACAAAATCTTGCAGGGTCTATCGGAAAACTAAGTTTCAACTGTATATACCGCTTATCCGGACGGTGGTGTCCTGTGGTTGCGAGGGTTGGAACCGAACAGAGGAGTCTTGCAACATGCTGGACATCTTTGAGCAAAACGTCCTACGTAGGATACGCGAACTTGTGAATGAAGAAGAAGTTGGAAGGAGGTACGGAACAGTTGTGTCCTCTACGAACTGTACTAAGAACCGAAACTTTCGGATCATATAAAACTGAAGCGTGTCCAGTGTGCTGCGTACGTATGTATCCAATGCGAAGCCGGAAGACAGAGTCTCAACAAAGAAGGTTATACAGAAGGAAAGACGAGTGGGTGGAGCAGGGGAGAGATTCCTATAAATGGTTCTACGTAGGAATGGTTAGAGGATAGCTTATAAATAGTTCTACGAGGTTGTTACATGACAGACGTTTGGAGAGAAAATGATATATCTTGAACCTGACGCCTGTAATAGGTAAGTTGACGATATCAGGGCTCCATGTGGGTTGTAGACCCATTTTTTTGGACCAGGTTTTGTGCGGGACGAAGGTCATGCACGTCGCCCCGCGTCCCGAGCTTCTTATAAGGATTCCGCCGCGGGCACCACGATGCTCTTAGATTCTTAGGTGTAGGTTGCTACCGGCCGTAGGATTTCAATTAGCCAGTTATAATTGAGCGCGAGGGTTCGCCGAGGCCGGGTGAAAAATTCACCTGGCACAGATGGGTTGCGACCGAGGACGCTAATTTGGGGGGTTGCTCGATAATACTTTCTGGAAAGTGTCCGTATAGTCGCGTTCAGCGAACGAACACGAAGAGATTGTCGGATGGTCTGGTTTGAAGTCAGATAAAGGGCTTTGCATGCCCAGCCCAGTCCTCGGTCAAGCTTACGCTTACGGGTTTTAGCCAAGCAGTCACACACAAGGGATTGTCCCTACGTAACCTCATATATGGTGAGTTCATGGTGGGTGAGTTTCCCTAGGCGGCGGGTCATAGATCTGCTGCAAAGTAGGGGTAGAACTTATAAAGACGATTGCCAGTTTTGTGGGCTACTTGCTGAGAATCGCCCCAGGTGAGACGATGATCCAGGTGAAGCCTGATGTACTTCACAACGGGAGACCAGGGCAGAGGAGTATCGCCTACGTATAGTCTCTCGGGGAGTCTTCTGCAGTGCTCTTGGCCGCGTTGATAGCGGCCGTCCATTTCTTTGCCCACTCAACGTAGTCGTCAAGCTGTTCCTGGAGCCAGATAGCGGTCGTCTCAGGCCGACGTTCGACAGCATAAACCGCCGTATCGTCGGCGCTGGCCAACCTGGTTCCAAGCAACATGGGCACGTCATTGACGCACCGATAGGGGACCTAAGACGCTTTCCTGAGATACACCAGCCATAATAGTCCTTTCCGAAGAAAGGGTGTTATCTACTATCACGCGGAAGGTTCTGTTCCGAAGAAAGCTATCGATTAAGTGTAGAGGTCTAGGAAAGGGCGACGGTCCGGAAGCAACCGGCCTCGGCAGTGGTCTCCACGAAAAACATCAGCTGAGTGTCCAGTTCGAATTCCGAATTGCTCGGGGACCAGAATGATGTAGCGCCATTGTAATAGAACGAAAGTGTTTGAAATATAAAAGAAGTTACAAAAAAAATTCAAGTACCGTCTGCCTAGTGGCAAAAGCTAAAGAGCATGATAATGTCTTTCGGCCGCCAGCTAAACGCAACATTTGCAGAAAGGAAACAATCAGTCAGTCAGTAACCATAATAATGTTGCGTTTAGCTGGCGGCCGAAAGACATTATCATGCTCTTTAGCTTTTGCCACTAGGCAGACGGTACTTGATTTTTTTTTTAATCAGTCGCCACGTTATGGTTACTATATACCAGCAGCAGTGTATTTCACCACAACACAAAACAAACCTTTATTTACAACAATCCCAATGACATTATGTATCTGTGTTATACTTCACATTTCTGCGGTGAGTAATTAAATATAAAGAACAGTAGATTTGCATTTACGATGACAAATATTTTAATGAATAGATCGTTAGCTGAATCACATACGAAGACAACCATTAACTAGAGACAATAACCCCAATAACCTATCTACAGCTATGCAGTGTTGTTTGCTTGTTAGGTCTTTAATCTGCGACGACGTTAGCATGTTAGCGGTCGCGGTTTTAGTTAACGATTCCCGGCTGGTAAATTGTGCTAACACTTGATTTTAAACTTTCAGGACGCTTTATAAATCTGGTTTAATTGTTTCCAGTGATATTATTTTTAACACATTATATATATTGCGACGTATCAAAACAAACGTTTATTTACAACAATCCCAATGACGTCACGCAAGAATGACGTCATGCAGCGTGATGCGTTACAGTTTACAGCGTTACAGAAATTTTCAAATGATGGCCAGCCAAAAGACATTATCATGTCAAAAAAAGAATATGGCATTATAAAGGAGTGTGTAAAAAGTAATCCGAACAAACAGATTGAATCCGAAAATAAAAACGTTACAACTATGCAAAAAATCTATTGTAGCATCAATCGTGTCGTCGAATTGCTGTAGTGTGCAGAGAACAGTCGGAACTGTGCCTCCGAGAGCAAAGTCGATACGAAGCGCAGCGGCAGTAATTCACTGAATAGTTGGCAACACAAAACACGAACGCCAAGCACCGGAAATAATTACTCCGTTGAAAAGAGATTTTTATTTTCATCAACAAGAGAGCACCTCTGCGCTGTGTCCTATATTCTTCCTGCTTTTGATTTTGTGCCTCATAGACTCTCCTCGGTTTCCACACGCGCGCGCGCTCGCGTAGTACAAACTGTCACACAGCATTGTTTTTCGTTTTATTGTAACTAGGAAATGAGACTCTACCTATCTGAATTGCTTCTACTTTTAATAACAAGGTACATACCTCCATTAACAAGCCCATGTCAGACAGTCACGTCGTGGCGTGCACGGATTTAAGGGGGGGGGCGGTAGGGGCGGTCGCCCCCCAAAACCATACAAATAAAAAGTAAACGGTGTATTTTAAACATTTAAAACTTTTTTTATGAGTAAAATGTATTACTTTTTATTAAACTCGTCATCGTAACTGTTTACTCCAAATATTAATTTATTATAAATCAAAAATGTTTATTCAAGCTGCGAAGAAAAGGTTAGAGTTTATTGTGTAAAAAATAGTTGTGTAATACTAACAAATAATGTATTTGATGTGAACTACATTTTGTACTCAAACCTAAAAAGGTTTTGTACTCAAACTTTAAACGTTTCTCAAAGTAACGTTTAACGTCATTGGCTGCATAACGTTTATGTACGATTCAAGATAAGAAAAAAAGATAAACAGCAAAACTAAAAGTACTTTTCCCCTTTTTTGTGTTTTTATAACCTACTGTAATAAAACTAAAATTAATCTAAACTAAACCTAATTAATTAAACTAAAACTAGAGAAGATCGTGAGAATTTGGAACTTGGAACTGGAGAGTCGAGGAATAAACCCAATATGCCTCGGAAGAAAGTCGGGAGGAATTAAAGTCAACTGCCTGGCGTTTGCAGATGACTTTGCGGTACTATCAGAAAACCCAGAAGAAGCAACCGTACAAATCAATCTCTTGGAAAAGATAGCCAGCCAAACAGGACTAAGGATCTCAGTTGAAAAGACCAAATTTATGACAAACGACAGACATGGACCAAAATTCCTTGAAACGGAGATAGGACGAATTGAAATAGTCAAATAGTTCAAGTATTTGGGTGAGACTATACAGGAGAATGGGTTAGAAAAAGCAGCTGTTGGGGATCGAATTCTAAAAATGGAAAGAGCATATGGATTAACAAAAAATATCTACAACAAGAAATGCATCTCCTGGAATGCCAAAATAAGGCATTACAACACCGTCGTAAAAACGGAATGTGTCTACGCCAGTGAATGCCTCTCGATGAACTATAACCTCGACAAACTAGAAGTCCTGGAAAGGAGAATTCTAAGAAAAATCATGGGTGCAGTTCGGACTGAAGATGGATGGAAGCTGCGAAGCAATAGGGAAGTCTACCAGAACGTGGAAAGAATCTCGGAGACTATGCGGAGAAGGAGGCTGACATTTCTCGGACATCTATACAGAATGGACAAAAATCGATTAACCAAACAATATTCGACTACCTCTGGAAGAAGAAGACCACTACAACGTGGATTAAGGAAGTTAGAAAGGATTTAGAAAAGTCGAATATCACAGAGTCCCAAATGTTAGAAAGAAGTGAATTTAGGAGTACAGTGAAAAATCTGGAATTGTTTCAAGATGCAGGAAGACCTAATAGAAGTGGACGAACTTGGACAGAAGATCAAAGGAAACAAGCCAGTGAGCGTATGAAGGAGTACTGGAGACAGAGGAAACTCCAGGCAAAGAAAAAGAAATAAAGTTGTAGCGTGATCCTAAGTGGTCAATTCGCTATTAAAAAAAAAAAAAAACTAAAATTAATTTAGATATAGTAAGTATAAATTTATAGCCCTAAGGCCATATCAACAATTTTACTTCTGTTAATTTTTCCCCTGAAAAAAAAACCGCCCCCCCCCCCAAATCAAGGCTCTGGATCCGTGCTTGCGTCGTGGGACCATTATCCTTGTCAAGTGTAGCCTATATGGCTTAGGTTGCTATCTAGTGGGTTTCCATGAACACATCCTATCAGAGAAAATAAATCAATTCCTGCCTACCGCAGGTTTCAGGGACTTTCTGGCTCGGGAAGGTTCAGAGTTCGTTGCCCCGGGTTACGGGTGAAGTCCACAACGGCAGCCGCGGCGGAGACGAAGAACATCCACACGGCGAAACTGCTGAAGATGGACACCTGGCTTTTAGGGGGAAATATAAAAGCAAAGGAGCAGATGGAACTCCTAGTTGCAACGAAAACAACCCGTCTAAGGGAAGAATATACCATATCTACATCTAGACCTATCATATCCATTTATATCTACGTCTCCCCCCCCCCCGCTTAGTCCATTTGGTTTCATATCTATGATGACTGTAGTAGACTTAAAGAAAGATGTTCTTCTTCTTCTTTAGTTAGTAATCCGCACATTGGTTTGCAGCAGTTCTCCACACCCATCTTCTCCGTGCCTTCCGTTTCATCTTCTCATAGGAATTACATCTTCCATCACCAGTGTTCTGTTTAATATATTGCAGTCTCGGTGTTCCACTTCCGCTTTTCTCTTCAATGTAACTTTCTATTGTCGTTTTTATCAAATTCTCGGGACGCATAATAAAGGCGATCATTCGTTTTATATTGTTTCTAATCACTTCCTGCAGATAATTACCCTCCTGCAGATGTATGTAGAAGATCTCATTGGCGATAGGAGGCTGTTGTAACCCCGTAACTCCACTGACTACGACACCGTATCCATTCTTTTATCCGCGGCCGGTAATCCCGTGGAATCAGTCCAATTGTTTTTCCAAGGATTTTCCTTCTCAGAGTTCTCAGGACTTGTTTATTTTTGTGTGTGTGTGTAAATGTCCAGCTCGGCGCTCCGTATGTTGCAACGTGCCTTGAAACTTCCTGACAGTTTTCAGTTTTGACTGTCTGCTCAGTATTTTTGAACCATGTAGGCGTTTGTTCGCATAAGAACACTGATAAAGTGACGATTGGCTTGTATAGGGATAGTCACGAGGTGGATTCCTGTTGCCTGTTTCAGTGGCGTATCTAGAATTTGGCGCGGATGGCTCCGAGGTCGCGTCGGCTTCGTACAAAAGAAAAAACACGTTAAGACTAATCAACATTACTGTCTTTTAAAGTGACTGAAATCAGTCCCATTATAATAAACGTTAATAACACAATAAAAATTCGCGTTACTGAAACATTGTTTACAAGATAGTTATCGACTGGATTGATTTTCCTGTATTTCATATTTCAAACGAATACGCAAATGCTGTGTAATAAACATGTTTGTATATTTAAAAAAGGGTCACTAATATATATATTAACGTACAGAGCTGAAAATTATGAAACAGCCTAAAAATTAAGAGGTTAACAAAATTCGTCAACTTTTTCGACCCTCTGGGGAAGGTTCCGCACCCGTTCGGCCCCCATACATACGCACCTCACCTGTTTCATCGTGGCGTCACAGAGATTGGCGTATGTGACTGATTCTGGCTTCATATTAAAAGAAAAAACAAGTCAAGAATAATCAACATTACTGTCTTTAAAGTGGCTGAAATCAGACCCATTAAAGTAAACGGTAATAGCACAATAAAAATTCCCGTTATTGAAACATTGTTTACAAGATACTTATTGACTTAATTGATTTTCCTATATTTCATATTTCAAAAATATTCACTAATGCCATGAAATAAACCTGTTTGTATATTTAAAAAAGAGTTAAACGTACAGAGGTGAAAAAAAATAAAACAGCATAAAAAATAAGAGATTAACAAAATTCGTCAACTTTTTCGACCGTCGGGGGGGGGGGGGGGGTCCGGACCCGTTCTCTCCCCTGTAAATACGCCCTGACCTGTTTCATCGTGGCGGCTCAGCGATTGTCGTATGTGACTGATTCTGGCGCTTAGGAAAGTCCTTCTTTGGCAGCTCTAGAGACCAGTTTTCACATGGGTAATGCTACTCTGTGTCGTGAATAGTGTAAAGTCTTACATGGAAGAGATACGGTGGGTAAGGAATAGGGAAGAGGATTGAGAAGATAAGGTCGCGGGGAGAAATCAAGAGCTTACGCGGGGTAGACTCTCGCTGACCGAGAGACAGTTGTGTCTTCTGCTTTATTTATGTAACGTTTATAATCCGTGTCATTGAAGTCGCATCTAAACACAGTAATCACGGTGCGTGCATCGTGTTATTACCGCAGATAATAGTACCGCCCATATAGTTATATTAGTGAGACAGATTAACTGGTGTCATGTATTCCGCAATCGTGTACATTACAGACGTTCAACCTACCTGCAGATTTGTTGAACTGAACACTCAAATCCGAACGACAACTATCATTAGCATAAATTAACCGACAGCTTATTGGAGTAAGCGTGTTAAACGCCTGATTATGTTGCATAACGGTAAGAGGCGAGGCCGGCGGTACTGCGAAGGCGTTTACTACTTTCTCGCTTGGGAGGATGGGAGTCGACATCAATGCAACTGTTATCGTGTGGTTACGTTATTGACATGTTTCTGCACGCGAACGGATCGGTTTCACACTGAAGGCGATAAGCTGCGGTTGGTCAAAACGAATTTTTGCAACACAACGGCAGCGTGGACACAAAACGGTAATCTCATCTTACTAAGGCCAGCTGTAGCGTGTACACCGCATCGAATATGTGTCTTAAGCGAAAACGTCTTGTCGGATGTGGTGTGGAGGCGCTCACGACACGAAGCGACGTGGAAGAAGAAACTCCTTCCTTTTGCCGCTCATGTTCAGTGTTCAATTTATAAACATACACACGGTCAGTGATATCTAGTTTGAGTGTTTACCTAGTTTCGGTGTTAATTATATATATTTTGAAGTGTATGTGAGGAGCTGTGGATGGTGAGGAAGAAGAGACTGTTATCATATTGTGGAATTTCCTACAATTACTAGGCTGCGGTAAAGACAGACAACTTTGGGTTCTCCCTATCAACCAAAATAGGGATATTATTGGGTTTATTGCCGATTGAGAGCTGACCCAGGTAAATTTTACAATTATTTTAGAATGAGTATAGCAACTTTTGATTATGCCCTGGAGTTAATACGGGATAGGATACAGAAGCAAAATACGAACTACAGAAAAAGTATAACCCCAGAGGAGAGGCTTCTGATAACTTTAAGGTATGTCAATTTATTGTACTCTGGTGCAAGTCCAGCTGACACTTGAGGGTCACATCACTCCGCCGAGCGTGCGCAGATCGAGTTATTCAATAGTGTTTTGATGCGAGACGAAACTTTTGGTACGTTCGCCGGACAAGGAAAAAACGCCTCAAGGCGTCTGACGTCGTGTCCGATGCGGTGTGTGGCAGGCCCATTTAAACCCATGCTAAACGTATCGCATCAGACGCCGACCGACAAAACGTTTTGTCGTAAGTCGTTTTGTTCGATGCGGTGTGCGGCCGGCCTAATGACCCAATCCGATTGATGCGCGGGCAATCCGATTGGTCCACGGAGACGGTTCCGGGAAGAGCAGCGCAATTGCTTCCTTCCTTTTCCTGGTGTTACAAGCCAGCGTGGGTTTTAGCCTGCTCAATTAGGTTGTTCCGTTCCTCCCTCTTATTACACATCCGTCTCCATCCCCTCACGTTCATACATCTCAAATCGTCCTCCACATCATCCAACCATCTCTTTCTGTGTCTGCCTGTATTCTTCTTTCTAGCGGTCTCCAATCTGCAACTCTCGTAGCCATTCTTCTGTCATCTATTCGTCTCACGTGGCTCAGCCACTCAAGCCTCCTACTCTTAATAAACCGGACTATGTCGCCACCCTGAATCAGTTGATCCAGTTCATGGTTCATTCGAATCGTCCAACAGCCATCTTCAGTTTGTAGAGGTAGTTATCGACTGAATTGATTTTCCTGTATTTCATATTTCAAACGAATACGCAAATGCTGTGTAATAAACATGTTTGTATATTTATAAAAGGGTCACTAATATACAGGGTGTCCCGAGAGGAGAGGGAAATAATTTGAGAAATGGTTCTATAGTGTAAAAGAAGAAAAAAAGTTCATATAAACATATGTCCGGAAACGCTTTGTAAGCGAGTTACGGCTAGCGAAAAATTTCGCCCGGGCTTCGGTTCCCCCGGGTAAATGAAGACTTTCTGAAAGTCTGGGAAGGTAAATTAAGGGGCGAATTCTATTGTTTCTTATGGTTTTTGACCTGAAAAATCGAATAAAACAGGTCGCAGAACTGTATCTCTCATAAGTTTCAAGATATCGGACGTAAAACAGAAAAATCTTTGTCTAAAAACAAAAATTTGTTTTTAACCAAAATTGGAATTTTTGTTGATTTTATTGACTTTATTTACACCATTTTTCTCAGAATTAAATTATTTACAAGTTTTGTTTTTAACTTTTATGCTTTTATTAATTATTTAACAAAGTTATTGTACTTCTAACCTAAAAAAACGTTTTTAGCAAAGATTTTTTTGTATTACAATATTCTTAGAATATTTGCCCGTCTGTTCTGGTTAATGTCCAGCCTTCGCATCCTTATGTTACTACCGGTGCTAAAAGACTTTTGTATATATAGTCAGCTTAAGTTGTTTGAACACAGCTGCGCAATTAAGAACACATTATTGCATAAAATGTTTACTAATGTCAATATTCACGCTGTTTTAGTAATGTATTTACCAGCCCTTAAGTAGCAAAATTATTGTGCGCCTTTAATCACATAATTTGGCCGTAACGAATGTACTTGTATGTAAGTTCAAATGTGTACAGTCTGTGTGGGTTATGTAATAAGTGTCCTTTTGATGTATAACTGCTGAAATATAGATCACGCGCCTTTGAACAATCCTTTTTAGAACAGTAACGTAGATTGCTTTTAACAGGTCGAAAAATTTCATTTAAATTTTAGACTGTTTGTACGGTAATATCTTTTCCAACTATGTACTTTCTCAGTATATTTGACTTTCTATGGGCAAGCTCAGTTCGATGGTGTTTCACATATTTAGAGTTATGTTTAAATTTTTTTCGTGACTGATGAAATATTCAGTTTTTAAAAGACTGACTGGTTTGGTTCTTATATCACGTCCTGAAATAGTGGCAATAATTCTATGTATGAGTATTAGGTTCGTTGCACTGCTGAATACCATACGCAACGGTCTGACGTAGTGGATCTTCATAGTGGTCTGACGTAGGTGTGTGAACTACAGTAAGCTCTCTGTTATCCACGGATTGGGTGGCGTGATCGCCGCGGGTATCCGAATTCTGCGGATAATCCGCAATATGTACAAAAAAGGGCAGAAACATTAGCTGTTTATGTAAAGAAGTTATACTGATGAATTTTGTTATGTGTATCGTTGGCGTATCGTCTACGTTGAAGTCAGGCCTACTACCTATATACGTACGAAAGTTATATAAGCTTATACAAAATCCAGATGAACTCTGCTTCGATTTCATGCGCAGCAGAGATTAGATTTAGGAATGAATTACCGTAAACGTATGAATTAAAAAATGCCAGAAAAACATGTCAGTGAAACCACTGCTGACCTGTCGGTAAACATGTCAGTGAAGCCACTGCTGACCTGTCGGTAAACATGTCAGTGAAGTCACTGCTGACCTGTCGGTAAACATGTCAGTGAAGCCAGTGCTGACCTGTCGGTAAACATGTCAGTGAAGCCACTGCTGACCTGTCGGTAAACATCACAGTGATGCCACTGCTGACCTGTCGGTAAACATGTCAGTGAAGTCACTGCTGACCTGTCGGTAAACGTGTCAGTGAAGCCACTGCTGACCTGTCGGTAAACATGTCAGTGAAGTCACTGCTGACCTGTCGGTAAACATGTCAGTGAAGCCACTGCTGACCAGTCGGTAAACATGTCAGTGAAGCCACTGCTGACCTGTCGGTAAACATCACAGTGAAGCCACTGCTGACCTGTCGGTAATCATCACAATGAAGCCACTGCTGACCTATCGGTAAACATCACAGGTGGCGTTCAACGTCAATATATAATTTTTCACATCCGTTAACTAAGCTAGTAGAGTACAATGGCTTTCAACTGTTCTGCGTAAACAGACAGACACACATAACGTCCTCGGAAAATTAAATGTTCCCAAAGTCGTAGTAAAGTAGATATGACTTATGGTAGTCAGCTGCTGAGCGACAAACAATACTGTACCTGTCAGTAACACAATCCGTCCCTCGGAAATACCTGTACAAAACTTACATAAGGTTAAAACAGTATTGTTTACGGTATGTAATGAAATAGCCTGTTAAGATTAGTGGAACAGAAACTTTCTCATTCAGCTGAAATTTATTTCCGCTCATAAAAAAAAATCCACGTTGTTGTGGATAATCCACAGCGCGGATGAATCGTTCTCGGATAATCGGGAGTTTATAATTTTTAAGTAATTAGAAATTCTAAACTTACTTGGCATTAAATTGAACGAGAACTAAATCTTATATTGTTGGTACTCGCTGGAAATATGGTAGAAAAAATGCTCGAAAATTGTATGTTACTCGTGGTAGAGAAAATGTTATTTCTTTGGTTTTCGAGTACTGCCAAGAAAAAAAAGTTAATATGTTTATAAGAAAAAAAAAAAAAATATTTTAATTTTTAACCGACTTGAAAAGGGAGGAGCTTCTATATTCGTCCCTATATTTATTTATTTTTTTATATTCGTCGATTATCCGAGAACGGCTGAACGGATTTTATTAGATTTTTTTTTATTTGAAAGGAAATGTTCCTGCTTTTGTCCCATAGTGTTTAAAATTGGTATTGGGTCATTGTATTTTACATTTACACTCGTGCTTTGAAAATTCAATGATAGGTGTTCGAATATTAATTATCCTAATGATTTCGAATGATTTGTGTCCTACTTGACATGAAATGAGTTTTTGATATAACTAATCTTTTTTTTTCTATTTGTATCGGCCATCTGATAACCACATGCCAATTACAATTTGTTATTCCTTAGTTCTTTTCTTTTTCTGCAATATTCTTTCATCTTTTCACTATGTCTCTTCTTCCTGTCTTCAGTCCACTTTGAACCTGCGTTTTTCTCTCTCCTACTCTGGGCTCCTTTCATTTTTAACACTTTTGCCTGAAAAATTTCTGTCTCAATCTTTTAGTCTTCTTTTTTATTTTTTAAAGAGCATGATTCCGCGGTGGTCAAGTACTGACCTAGCCACTACTGGTCAAATAAGAAGTACTGCTATTAGATAGGAACGGCTGGGTCAATTTAAATTAATTTTCTTTTTAATAAATAATTGGTAAGCAATAAAGTTTTATCGTCAGGAAGTTAAATATTCTATGTGTTGGTCGCTGTATCGAGTCAGTGCAGCAGCGACCTCGTCCGTCCCGCCTGACAGAGTTAATCAAATAATTCGTTGTCGTTATGTTGTTATTTGATCTGCTGTTTCCTGTACCAGCGTTTTACTGCGGCCTCGGTAACTGCTGTCACGTGAATGTTTGAAACATTCCTTTTTACCTCCTCTTCCTCTGTCAAGGCTTCTACTGCCTTCGTTCTTCCTCATTCTTTCTTGTCTTCTTTTGTCCGGAGAAGAACGTGTACAGACGACATATTTGGGGTTTTTTGTTTTCTGTTCTGTGATATAACACATACCACAGTGTAAACGAAAATCCATATCTTTCATTGTATTAGAAAAATCGTTTTGTTTCTCGTCTGATAGCAGTCATAAGTCGTCAATTCCAGTCCCCGGTGGAGGGAGCCCAACTTGGGATTCGGGTCATGGGAACATCGTGGACACCGGGTTGTCCGCCATTTCGAGAGCAGTCCTCGATACAGAGATCGGTGCATATATGTAGAGTGACGCGTGGCTAAAGTAAAAATCTTGTTGGGGCAAAAGGGTGAATACGGTTATGTGAAGTCAAAATAAAGTTTATGGACAAGAACTGTCATTGTAGTCAAACGATTGGGTAGGTATCCTTCAACACCTTCAATACCTTAACTTTTTTTTATGTTAGAATTATAAGGAGACAAAGATATTCTCAGTAAAATGAGCAGCTGTCAGTAGATATCTGTCACTATAAGTCGAATTCTGAAAGGAAAAGATCAATAAAAGGAATTGTGTAAAAGGACCTTCAAGAGCGAAATTGTCCAACAAGTAGAATCATCAGAGATGAAATTTCTTAGAGTGTTTAAAGGTTGTACAAAATTAGAACATACGAAAAAACATAAGTAAAAAGACAAGGGGAACGTGGTGTTAAGTACATGCCTCTGTAAAGCAGACTGCGAAAACGTTTAAGTAAAATGTTTAAGCCAGTGGGAAGGACTGTTGTAGAGGGAGTGAGAAGGACAGTGAACCAGGAACAAACATGCCTAATACTGGTACAACGGAAGAAGAAGATTAATAATAACTGTAACAAGTAAAAAATACAGTCTATTATGGAGTCTCTCGCGGCCTGACCCAACATTAAAAGATTCAAAAACTACCAGGCTGATGGGCCGTGATCGATTGGTAGAGACGTATTCGGCCACCCACCGGAGGCCTTCTTGAGTAGTAACAATGTTCGACACGGTATGCCAGGCAGGTTCTTCTTCTTCTTCTTCTTCTTCTTCTTCTTCTTCTTCCTCCTCCTCCTCCTCCTCCTCCTCCTCCTCCTCCTCCTCCTCCTCTTCTTCTTCTTCTTCTTCTTCTTCTTCTTCTTCTTCTTCTTCTTCTTCTTCTAGGATTTAGCAACATCACCTGTTCCGGTCTCTATTTTAAAGCAATCTTTTCCATGGCCTTCCCACACCTCACGTCACTTTAGACGCATATTGTAAAACTTGTGGAGGTAGCCTTTCCGCTTCCATTCTACCTATATGTTCAGTCCATCTAAGCTTACATTCCTCGATTCTCGCATTTACAGTAAATATACCCAATTCATGTCGTATCACATCGTTTCTAAATTCTATCGTTTCGTGTACATCCCTTTACGTACTCAAGAAATTCATCTCTGCAGCTTGTACACGACTTGACTTGTATCTTTTTTAGATAATACCCGCGTTTCAGAACCGTATAAAAGTGAGGACTGCCATAACTTTATAGAACTTTATTTGAGTTTCCTTTCTTGTTTTTTGACTCTTTTAAAGTAAAAATCACTAAATATCACTATAATATTGACGACTCGGAACACAAACTTTGTGTTCCGAGTCGTCAATATTATAGTGATATTTAGTTAAGTAACAGACACGTCATGGACAACGAAATCCAAGAAGTAAAAATCACGTCTAAGATTTTAATATCCTCACACGCACGCGTATACACACACGCGCGCGCGCGAGTACATATGTACGTTATACGTACATATAATGTGTTCACATATTTACGACTGGCATTTGAACATGCAGAAGAACATGTTTGGCATTTTTCACAATAATTGTAATGTCAAAAAATTA
This sequence comes from Magicicada septendecula, assembly GCA_034769895.1. Taxonomy (NCBI): domain Eukaryota; kingdom Metazoa; phylum Arthropoda; class Insecta; order Hemiptera; family Cicadidae; genus Magicicada; species Magicicada septendecula. The sequence goes on along the minus strand of CM068375.1, from coordinate 16,393,608 downwards.
TTAGTTCAGTAGTCGTATATTTTATTATCGTGGTTTTTTTTTTTAGTGTTTAGTGTTACTCGGAAGCGATAAAATTGGCTTTCGTTTTAAAACCGACGTCATAGATATGAGCGTTGTAAAGGTTCGCGATAATGTCAATTACTTTTGCAATACCTTCACCATTTGTTTCCATTGTATGCTAAAATGTATTGGATACGAGTTAACAAACAGTTTACTGCTTTTTATCGAAATATAGCCTACTTTTGCAAAATAATATTTTCAATTGTTCTTAATTTGTTTAATGCGACTTAATGATATAATGTTTGCATGCGTCTATTATATATTTAAATACGCGTAGATACATAGGAAATTAAAGGAAGATTATCTATAGAACGTAGTAGCTAAGTGTAATAAAATGGTGGAAAGATCAGACCATTTCAATCAATGATAAAAGTAATGCTGGGTTACTTTGATATTCCAAAAACTCAAATGAGTAGATCGCAAAATAATCGAAGCCTTCGTGGGGGGTATCAAGATACGTTTTCAGATGCTGGGGCATAGGACACACAACGAACGCTTTCAGAGTACAAGAAATTTAGATTAAAAAGTAGAGAAACACACAGACAGCGATATGTGGTAGCGGTATTACGCGATTTTCTAGAATCCAGGTACAGCGCCCCAGTTTAAATAATACACCCTCAAAAGTTCTCAAAAGCTTTTCTTCAAGTTCCTCTATGTTAAATGTCGCCTTCTTTCACCGAGCTGGAACATTTAACGTGAAAGAAGGGCTGGCTGTTCCTTTTCGCAGCCAGAAACGGAAGGAATGTAGAGAGCGGGTTCACGAAATTAGTAGGAGGCGTGAACGGAGCGAGAGAATACCACGTGCCCTGTTGAGAACAGAGGCGTACCCAGAGGGGATACGGGGGATTGCCCCCTAAATTTTAAAATTAAGTGACAACATGAGAAAACATGCCAAAACACGTTACGCCTTGACGAGTGTGACAAAAATATTTTTCCAGCTGTCAATAAATTCTTAAGAATTGGTCCAACACTTGCAGTGTATTTGCACAGAATCAGAGACGAACGATCGCCGAAAATGAGATTTCAGTGAGTACACTAAAAACTCGTTTATCCGAATCGCGTTTATCCGAAAGTCCGGTTTATCCGAAACAATTTTTAGTAAATTTTAAAAATACACAAAAGCATTTTCCTGTCGCCATAATCTATATTTAATAGAGTAGACAAGCGATTCCACGTCATATAAAATAGAAAGTCAGTAATCAGAACTAACTGGGATAAGGGTACTCCGAATTATCGATTTGTTCGGATTTTCAAACATAAATATTATGTTCATATATTGTACACATAAAGTAACATAAACATAAATGTAAACATTGAAACTTCCCCTGCAGAACTTCTAACAATGAAACGACTGCGAGATCGGGCATCCAGCAAACGAGCTTCAAGTTTAGGCAAAAAACTATGATTGATTACTGTACGAACACGCAATAGGACTGTTCCAGTACTGTAGAAACTATAATTTACAGTTCGGTGCCGTTTTATAGTGTATTGTGTCATACTCACTGTAAATAACTTTTAAATTATTATTATTAAATGAAGTTATTATACTTACATATGTATTATTATTTAAATTGAAGTTTCGGTTTATCCGAAATTTTGTTTATCCGAAACGGGCGCGGTCCTATCAAATTCGGATAAACGAGTTTTTAGTGTACCCGCAAATCGCAGTATTTACTATTCACATGGAAAATGGCGTGGCCTGAAAGGTGTGTATAATGTTGATACTGGTTTTCTTGGCGGAGCCCATACCATCATGTAGAGGATACGTGTAAGTGGAAGCACGTACTGGATGCGCCGCTATCACGTAGCGCATACGGACATGTAACAATGACGCGTGTGATTATGTCGATAAACAAAACAATGCATTTAGTAGAATGTGTACACACCGCGTGCTGTCTGTGTTCACAACAAACAATACGTCAATGTTCCTCGTTGTTGACAAGGTGACGTCGTATGACTGTTGTACCCGGCGGTTATTGTGTGTTGCCGATTTATCGCACTTCAAATGTCAGTTCACAGCAATCGAAATTAAAATAGAAGCTAAAGTAGGAGACGATCAACTCGGATTTAGTAGCCATTCAGATACAAGTTAAGCGACATTTTGTCTAAATAACGTGTCTGAAAAGTGAATGGAAATAAGATAACATAACATATGTAGACATAGAAAAAGCACTACAAAATACAAATTGGATCCTCATTTGTACATTAGTAGGTTGTTCACATAGATTTTAGAGACAGAAGAATGATTAGAAATTAGTATGAAAGTCACAAAACAATAACATTGAAGATCGCGAGGGATAAAAAACTGAGATAAGCGTATAACAGCTACGCAGAGAAGACAATTAATTAATTCAGTTTTTGTGCTGGCATTAGTACAAATAATATTTTGTTATGGTTCTGATGTGGAACGCCTGATTACAACAAATAACATCAACTGAATATCAAGGAAGAGGTTGCTGAAGGCATTTGTTTGGAGTGTTGTCTTGAGCGGATGTGAAAATTGGACTCTACAGGAAAAGGCGATCAATATCATTTGAACAGTGGTGCTGCAAAAGAGTGGTGAGGGTTAGCTGGAGAGACAACTTTTTCGAAGAGAATGAGAGCATAATGCCTTGATTAAGGGTGTAAAATCTAGGAGGGACGGAGTAATAGGACATCTTGTAAGTCAGGAGGGTTTACTCAGAATTCCACCGGAGGGAACGGTAAAAGGAAAGAGGTACAGAGGAAGAGTCCGTTTACAGTATGTCCAGCGAATCAAGGAAGATTTTGGTTGCGGGAGCTGTGTTGTTATGAACTGAGCCAACTGGAGGACTGCCTCAGACCAGTTTGCGGATTGATTGCCCAACAAGAAGAAGACTGTCGGGAAGAGTTCCTCTTTAAGAGCAGTGTATGCGAGCGTTGGAAGGGTTAGAACTTATCTTAGAAAGGAAGTATACAGTAAATCAGTAACTCAAAACAGAGACATTGGTGTACTAAAAAAAAAAATCAGAGTTAAAAAAGTGACCGCGTCTTGATTCAAGTAAGATTTTATAAACTTTTAGAAGCAGGGTTATCGAATTATCGGATTATAGTAGTGGTATAGAAGATATAAAGCATAGGTAAAGGGAAGCAATCTATATTTTACAATAAAAGAACATCGCTTACTTGCAAGTATTTTTAAGAACGAGAAAAAAATTGGGCAAATCATGCGTCTGGATTATTACGGATCACATAGTTTGACCGTTGGGAAGAAAGAAAAGTGTCTGCTGGAGGCATTCGTGAGTGAACTTGGGTCCATTAAAACGGACGACCAAGTTTTATATCAGACAAAAAACCTACACAAGTTATTACAGCGTAGGAACATAAAATTTGTCACCTTACTTTGTCTGAGAATTATGCTTTCCATTTTGTCTTGCAGTTGCCTTCTTCTTTCGATTCCCAGTATTTCCTTCTCGCCTTTAAATCTTTCAACACCCGAATCCTTCTTCTGGCAAGTCCTGAAGTCCCTTCTAATTAGCCTCGATGACGTCGTGCAGCAGCCAGCTTCTTCTCGGGGTGTGTCCAATACCGTTTGCTTTCCTATGTCGGGGTCGATCTCTTCTCGTCCACTCTTTTAAGGACTTGCTTCATTTATCACCTTGTCTGACCACTTAATTTTTTCCGTTACTTTCCAACAATTCATTTCAAAGTTATAAACATTTCTACTCGATTTATTTTAGAGTCCATGTTTACTCCGATAAGGGGTAGTGATGAACGGTGCATACATCAGATAAGGGGTAATAGTCAATCACGATAAGGGGTACATAAGGTTCAATCACGAACTACAACAGCTGTACAAAGAACCGAGTATTGTAGACTGCTTTAGGCTAGGCCACCTAAAATGGGCAGGGCGTGTGGAGACTGGAAGACTGGAATAGCGAAGAAAATATCGAAGGGACTGACCTGGGTACCGGGGGAAGTAGAAAACCAAGAACCTGCTGGCAGGACAATGTTCGGCGACTCTTCTGTGGTGAGAAACCGGCAGGCGGCCGGTAGAAGGTATGGAGTGTTGGTGGAAAAGGTTAAAAGAGGTCAAGGCTCAGTAGAAGGAGTTAATGATAATTCAGAATCAACCCGTCTGCTAAACTGCGTAAAACAAAACAGTGTTATATATAGGCCACTTTACAGAAGAAATGTATTATTATTATGACAATTAGATATTATATACTCTTGGCTCTATCACAATAATCTAGTACTCAACATAAGCAAGTCTGTTTTTATCACCTTTGGAAATTATAGAGACTCTGTTCCGCATGACTTTGAAATTAAGATAAATGGTCAAAAATTGAAAAGAGTTAAAACTAGTAAATATCTAGGAATAACATATGACTTTAACGTGAAGTGGGATGTACATGTGGCTAACATTGTAAAAAAAACCAAATACTTAGTCTACGTTTTTTACAGACTTAAACAAATTTTATCAAAAAAGCAACTATTACAAATATACTATGGACTATTCCATAGTGTGGCAGGGTATGCTATCATTGGCTGGGGGGGGGGGTCTATATAAATCATCTCTAGACGCATTGGATCGGCTGCAAAAGTGTATTCTTAAAATTATAGGAGTCAATGAACAAGATTCGAATAAACCATTAAATATTAAACAGGTGTTTGTAGTGAATTCTATAGTTTATCAATACAATGATCTAAAAAGTGAGTTTTTACAAAATCGAATCAACACACGGTATAAAAGTATTATATTGCCGCGACACCTATTAAGTATTGGGCAAAGAAGCTATGTGTATTATGCCATAAAATATTTTAATGAATTACCTAATGAACTGAAAAATCTAAGTGTAAATATAAAAGTGCTTAAAAAAAAGAAATCAAAGAAAAAATTAGGAACATTGTTATTGAATAATCAAAAAAACAGTCTATTATGATATGGACCTTTTTTCTCTTTTTTTTCATTTATTTATTGAATTGTATTATAGTACAAACTAAAATTTTGTTAAAATTGAAAAATAATTTATTTTTAATATATTACTATGATCGGTGAGGTAAAACTCACAATTAGTATTAAGTATATAAATATTAATTCTAAGGACCAACCTATGTACGGGCATTTGTGCCCCCTATAGGTCCTTTATTGTATAATTTTTATTATATGTACAGGAAAATTGGTAATAAATATAGTATTATTAGCAGTTCACCTTTGCTACCGAACAAGGAATGTGGTGACGCATGCCTTTCCACTGCACGCATCACTGTAATACTACACATTTAAAATACGTTTAACACAGTTTCGGTATTACTTGACTGTCTCTCACAAAGTATTTCTAGTAGCGAATAAAAAAAAAAACACTTTAACAAAATATTCAATAAATTACATTTACATATAATGTACCAACGTTCTATCCAATACGCACACAAAATTACAACTAAAAACGTCTTCTGACGTCTGAACGATGTTTTCAGAACCAGTAATACCTAATCAACACAAGCACGCACTATCATTTAGTAGACCCCCCTCTCCTCAGGCGTCTCGGGAGCAAAACTGGTGTGCGTACAGTAGATCGTTACTGCAAGAAACATTGAAAATAGATTTACCATACAGAAGCATTCGCGCGCGCGTGTCTGTGGTGTGGCCTATAAATTAGGTGGATGTGACTCATAATAGCATTTCATGTCAGGACGAATGTTCCGCACCAAATAGCGTAGGTAGTCGTCTGTTCTCAGTTGTAATGTGTAGGCATTCGTTATCGTAGGTTTGTGAATGGGGAACGACATTTCCCTAAATCGCGTTAGGCCTAACTAGATTTGCTAGGTCGACGACACATAGAGTGTCGATTAGATGAAGTGAAGCGTGTGTTTGCGCGTGTGCCGAGAGAGTCGGTCGGACTCACCAACCGTTTCTGTGACAGACGTATCTCATCCCAGCCGATAGTGAAACAGTTGTTCCTTACACAGAACGAGACGCGTACGTATCGGTATATCGAATTTCGATTAGCGTTATTGTGCACGCTACAGCATGACGCGAGTGTCTTTTTGTGTAGTTACGTTTTTGGTACGTTCAGTCGTTCTTACAAAAGACGTTCGTTTTGAACGCGGGCGTCTCGTTCCGTTCATTCGGGTGAATACAACCTACAGAAATTCAGTATTCGTTTTTTGCAATATTTTTACATGTAATGTGAACCACGGATATATTTTTAATAGTCTTAAAATTTCGCGTGATGTAGTGCTTAAAGAAACGAAGCTACACTAAGCTATTTGTGTTTTTAATTGCTTCATATCACGTCGGAAACGTGGCTTTTGAAATGGCTGGCTGTACAAAAATGTTAAGAATATCATGGACTACAGTAGATTCTAAGCCTTCAATTCTGACTGAACTGAAAATAGACGATATTACCGGCTGGCTATGTCAACTAAACACGGACAGAAACTCTAAGGATAACGGAGATGTTTCAAGCCTCTGCTACTTATACAGTAAAATTGAAAGTTAAGTGCATATGCGCAGAAACAAATTTATGGATGGACGAGTCCACTTTGAAACTGTGAATGGCGGGGGAGGGGGGTGACGAAGAATCAGCTGGTATCCAAGTGGAGGTGTTGCCAACTTGCGTGTGTTATTTTAGTTGCCAGTACATTGTTAGTTACTGTGTTACGCGCTATCTCAGTCTTGCATTTGTTATTATTATTTCAATTTATTATTAATTGTATCGTTGTTTTACAGGCACTCATTTTTATTAGTTATTTAATATTTTAGTTAATTTCTATTGGTAGTTTTTATTCTGTAATTACGTATTATCGTAATTATTTGTGTTATCATCCAGTAATAAGACTTGATAAAATGGATACTTCTCCTGCAACTAGCAAAGAAAGGAAAGTTATTCATAGTCAACCACGGGAAGTAATAATAAATAGTTTTTTGTTGTCCAGGATTAGAAAAATTCTTCCAGTTAAATTAATACGAAGAACGCCTTCCTTTATGTAATGATAAATTTTACAGATAGTCGAGTGTAATTAAGGAGTGGAAGTGTACAGTTTGCAAATCCCATTGCAATAAGAACGGTCAGAAAGGCTGTAGTTTTTTACGTCTCAGCAGTACACAATGACGGAACCAAACAACATTCAGATATGTTTATAAAACATTCTGATATGTAACAGCAACAAATTCCGATACGTGTGAACAATACATATCATTTGCTTGATTTGTATAGTAATACAATTACAATATTATTATTATTTCATTTACGTCGGAAACAATAAACTTATAGTTCTTTTTTTAAAGCCAGCTGTGTGACTGTACACACACACACACACACACACACACACACACACACACACAGAGATAGAGATTCGTGGTGACACATTTACAAACAAACCTTAATAGTCGAGAGTTTTTGTTACTATTAGAAATTATATTCATAGGTTGGCTGCACATTCACTGATAACACCAATTCTCTTCTCAGACCTCACAGCGACTCCCGTCACATCGCCTTTCCCCTCTGACCGTAAGCGTTTCGCGCATTTCCATGCCCTTTACTTTCAATTTTGCTATACCATCCCCGGCTCTCCGTCTAGCCGGAGGCCTTTTGTTCTGAACGCTGACCAGGCGCCTGACGATGTTATGGTCAGTACCCTTGCGTTTGAGACGTGTAGCTCCAACCCTCTACGGGTTACGGAATGTCTACTATCTAGGATTTAGTAGCAGATAGATGCCTCCAACTGCACCGCACAAGGCGGACACAGAGTCGACGCCCCACAGCCGAAACCACAGACCAACCTCGAGTCCAACCCAATACATCGGGAATGCGTCCGGTCGGGGCGCAGACAGGGCGTAAACTGCCTACGGGGCCCCCGACCCCCGAGAAGTTGATTTAGCAAGGCTAGGGCAAGCCCTGACCCACGCCCCATCAACAATGGTTCGGCCCCCCCATTCTGGGGGACCTACCAAAGGCAACATAGCTACCATTTCGAGTCTGCACACCAGGGGCTTTGGTTGGTCCATACCTAAGTGGTTTTTTAGGAACCACTAATTAATCCTGTTTCTCCTACCCCTTTTTATTTCTTCCGGTCTTCATTAGGCTCTGGCCTTTCACGAAGTTGCCGGGCGAGTATGTGTTCGACTCCTTCTTATTTATTTTTCACATTCTTCTTTCAGTTATCCACTTGTGGATGATCATCCTTCCTGTTGCACAATAATCAATCACATGGACTTGTTGCTCCTCCCTTACGTCCCTATCCTTACAGGAATCCACCATTGTATCCACTCTTCTAGTTATCTCTCTAATATCTAGCCTGATTCCTAACTCACTCAGTCCTCTTACCAATTATACCCTTTCTTCTATATATTTCCAATAATCATATAAGACATGCTCAGGAGTCTTATATGACGGACAGCCATCATTTTGCATCCCCGTCACGGACTCCGACGTTTCGCGTTATCCAGTGTACTACTTACATGTATATAAAAAGTTCCCGCAAATGCACTACACGGTTGTGAAATTTGGAGCTTTTCAGCTGGAGAAAAAAGAAGATTGGAAGATTTTGAAGCGTGGTTCTACCGAAGTGTTGAAAATCCCACGGATAGAAAATATGTATCAGTAATTGGACTGATGACCTAATGATAAAAAATTCACCTCTACGATTATTAGAAAACTAGAAGATATATTATTCGTAACGTGTACGATTAATACTGATTGTGAAATGATACTAAGAAGTGTCATCATTTGAAGAGATCTCGTCGCGGTACGTATTATACCATCAAGCCAACACGTTCACTAATACAGTATGTACAGGGGCAAACCTAGGGGGTGATATGCGAAATCTGAAAATGTTGAAATTTTACACTAGTTGCGTGTTTTTTTTTAATGTAATTAATTGAAAAAGACTGACAATCATTATATTTTTGAACAAAATTAGTTAAATATTATTTTACATGCTGTAAAAATTTATACCCACAACCCTGTTGGATACATTTATATCCACAGCAATTATATACATGCTGGTAACCCTCACTTTCTTAATTTAACGTTCTCTTTAAAGTATTTATATTTCACAGAAAGGTATTATTACGCTTGCAAGACAAACTGGAAGCTTATCTGATGTATGTTTTTAATTTATTTTAATGAAAATAGTGAATTACAGCTATTATATTCCTATTAGTTTTAATTTTTGGTACGAAATATTCTAAGAAAACGATATGTGGTTGAAAAAATTCCCCCCTCCCCGATATGAAATCCTAGGTTCGCCCCTGAGTGTGTACGTATACCATAATATGTGATGATTGCTATAAAAAATATACATATAATAAAAAATTATATATTTAATAGTAAATAAATAGACAGAAAAAACTGTTATTTACAATTCATTGTGTTTTGTAATTTATCAACCGAGTGGTGGTGTCGGTCGTGACAAATTATCGAAGTTCCCTCCTCCTCCATGCGCTGTAAAACACGCGGTATGTTTATGCGGCCGTGGCTTTCATCTTCCTGTGTAAACACAGGAAGCGCTGCGACGGTGTTATTTGTTGTTATGAAGATTCTAGGACGGTGTTAAAAACGCGAGTAGGCGTATTTTTAAAACGTTTTCTTACGTAACGCATTCATAAACCGAGTTCGTATTTGTTCTTCACTCCGTGCGCTTGACTTTAGTTCGGTGTGACTTCCACTGGTCTGGTTTGTGGTGCAGAACTAGTTCGTGGGTCCGTCATTCGAGACACGGGATACGGAACTAGTTTTTATCATCTCTGAAACTGTGATGTCTAAAATTCTTTACAGTGTTATCAGTCCTTAGACGATCCCTCAAGCTACGGATATTCGTGGATTTTAAGACTCTTGCAGTACTTTGTCTGGAGAATGCTGTGTCGCTTTCGTAAAAATTAAAGACGAAGCAATAAGTTTATGAAAATTCAGTTGGTGTCGATTTCATTGTCGATCTGTAATATTCTTGTAATTATCCAACAGATATAAATAAATTTATTGACCTTTTTCTCAATATCTCATGTGCCTTATATATGATATCACAATGCAAATAATCAGTAGTGTATTTAGAATTTGGCCTGAAGGGGAGGGTCCGGTCTAGTCGGCTTCGTGCGAAAGAATAATACAAGTAAGGACTAATCAATATTACCGTCTTTGAAGTGGTTGAAAAACGTGTTATAACGTCCTAAAGTCAATCCGTTTAAAGTAAACGGTAATAACATAATAAAAAAATAGGCAGTCATTGAGGACTGCCGACAGAAGTGAAAACTTAAAACTATGAAATAACAGTGGTTTTTTTGGATATTCAAGTTAATTTTAGTATCAAAAATTAAAATTTTTGTAAATTAAAATCTTTAACATCAGTCTGGTTTTCACATCTATCGGCACTCCGAGCAACAATTATATACATTTTACGCTAGTAAGATAATTCCTAAGCCACTATGAAATACTCATTGCATCATGTATGGCAGAGGTCAAATATCAAAAATAAAAAATAAATAATATCAAATTTTTAAACGGAAATATTGATACGAATATTGGAAATATTTGAAAATACATGCTTTGTTTATGTTATTCATTTTTCTATATAAAAATATTAACATATTTAGTACTCACTTTTGTACTGCACAGTGATCCTACATTTGAACATTTAAAATAATGATCAAACTAAAACACAATTTAAACAATGCACAGTATACACACATTAAACTTTCCACGTAGTCAATTTAACTTTACTTATATACATATACACAGCACTAATGTTACAATAGATCATAAGTATTGCGTTAATTTATTGTTAATACGGAAAGCCAAAATCGCGCTAGGGATCGAACACGCGATAGCAAATTCGGCAGTGTAAGAAACTCCAAAATAAAGTACGTAAACGATAAAAGTGTGTTAAATAGTATAAATAATAGTATTACACACAAGTATAATCTATACTTTCACTGCTGGCCACGCGCAACACGTCATACTTGTAGCTACAGAGTCATACTGTTAACATTAGCATGTCGGTGACGCGAACTCATAAGATTTTACCCATCCAAATAATCGCCCAACGTGCCTATAGAAGTTTTCACTTCAAAAATCGCGTTATTGAAATATTGTTTACAAGATAGGCTACTTATTGACTCATCGACTTTCCTATATTTCATATTTCAGACATAGGCCTATGCGTAAATACCGTGCAATAAACCGGTTTGTATATTTAAAAACGAGTTGCTGCTATATTAGCTTATAGAGCTGAAAAAATAATGAAACAGCCTAAAAATTAAGACACTAACAAAATTCATAAACTTTTTCGACCTTTGGGTCGGGGACATCCCTATAAATACGCCCCTGTAGATAACTATAATTTCATACGTCTTACAGACATACAGACATCGGCTATCACGATTTTTGTTCGTACATGGATTTTCCCCAGAAAACCCATTGTTTTATTTTAGTTTTAAAAAAAAATTTAAAATGTACTGTTGACTTCACATTCAACTCCGTGTTTATTCGAAATTTATTATCTTGAGTACGCGCGGGCACACAGACTCTGCTTAATTTTAGACAGAAAACATGAACTGCAGTTGATCTGAAATATTTATCTGCTAGGGCTGGCCAACCGTAATTGTGTATTTTGATAATTAATTTTTGGTAGTCCAACATAACGTTAAACTTGCGTTGAAAATAAACCGAAAAAGTGTAAATAAAATTTGGTTTAATAAACTATTTATGTAAAAAAAAAATGTAATACCGAATAGTTATATATATTGTAGAAAACCGAGTTTGCCTCTTGTGTTATATTTACAATTTTAATATTGAGTTTTAGTGTTTAATTTTTTGCGAAACGTTATCAAGTCGCACGTCGGGCGCGTTCTGTGTGATAATAGCGTCGTGTAGCCTGTGTGTCCTTACCTGTCCCTTCTCACTCTTTACTTCTTCCCGATAGGCGCCAAATTGTTTTGCCAGAAAACAATTAAAAGATTCTATCTTAGTTGTCTTACGGTGTTGTAGCATTCGATTCGAATTGTTCGCCAACTGGCTGGAGCTCGAATCTCGCTTAGGTGGGGGAACGTGTTACCAACGTAAAATAATGTTGGTTAATTCTACTCGCTGCTACAAAACACAACATACATAATATTTTGAAAATAATTACTGGACAGTTAGTAACGATTCACACTTTTTTATTTGGTTTCACAACTTGTTAATTTTCATTAATGCTTATACAAGATGTGATTAATACAATATGTTTTAGCCTCGGCAATAAATAATCATTCACTCAGCGGAATGCTGGGTTGGTAATACAATGTTTTTCTGTCGCCGTGATAAATGGCGTTTATTATTTATACAAAATAAATTTGCCCATGAATCCTTTTAAGTACGACAAAGAAGTTTTAAAACAAGATAATTAATTACAATATATCACTTTATAATCGTGATAATTAAAATTTAACAAGGTTTACATTAGATTCAAAGTTGTGGTGTCAAAGTGTGTGACGGTGTCATTCGTGTAGTACATAGGTTATAATCCGTTAGTTAGTATGCATAAAATATGTTTTATTTATCAATCTTTGAAAAAATAATACCATCAGTTATAGTGAGAGTTCACAGTTTAGTGAGAAAGTTGAAAGAGAATTTATTTCAGAGATTCAATTAATTCAGCAATACTTATCATCAGTTGCTTGGAAGTGTAGTGTCAAATAGTTAATGGAGGTTGGGTTCATCGATGTTGGTTCTTCGTTCTTCAAATATCTTGGGCTTTAGGTACGCCTTGCGTCTTTTTCTTGTTAGCTGACTTGTTTTAATACATCTGGATTTAATTAATCTGGTCCTTGGCCTGGGTTGAATGTGTCATCCCCTCATCAGTTAGTTCGGTCCTTCACTTCATGAAATATGGCCACTTTTACTATTTTTAAATCAAATTTGGGCCCTTCACGGCGTTGCGTCTCTCCTCGTAAGCGTCACTATAAGATTCTAACGTTCCTAACTGAAAATCGTCAATATTCTGCTGTTGTCATGGTAACTCAAAGATTCTGATTGGATAAACTCGACTTAAGACCACTGTTAGAAGATTTGAATTTTTATTCAAAAAGGTTACATGTCTTCTGATTGCTATTAATCTTCGGTATTCTTTTCTAAGTATTAAATATCATCACCACTGTTTGTATTTTGTTTCAAAGATTAATTTAACATCCCATAAGGTTGGGTTTACTGATGTATTAACATTTGGACAGTTATGTTGATATTATTTAAATACACTGTTTTCTTATTTTACATGATTACCTTAATATTTCACTCTTAATATGATTACCTAATTGTCCTTTATTGTTTACTTGCCTTAGTTTTGCTAATGTTATAGTTTAATTCTTAAAATTTGTAGTTTTTGTTGTTTTACAGTTAGGCATTTGCCTAGGCCTAAACAGCAATTGGCTATTTTTCTTAATTTACACAGATTACATTTTATTTTCCCCTTGTATAGGTTCTGATTTGTTTTATACATGATTTGTTCATTTGTTGAATGGTTTTATGTCTGTTCTATAGTAATTGTATGTTATTTTATTAGTTCCATATTCTGGCTTGTCTATTGTTATAACTGCTTTTTCAGTATCATTAGATTTGTCTGAATTTATTTTGTTTCTTAATTTACTGCTTTTGTTTGTAATTGAATTATTATTTCTTATTCTCTATTACTTAAAATATAACATTTAGTCTTATGGTCTACATATTTTCCTATTCATTAAACATAATTATTTGCATGTCATTACTCACAGTGTTCATTCTCTTCATCTCCTCATACTCTTTGGTGAGTTATAATTATTACATAATATAGAAGATAAAAACATAAACATTAATTAAACATATGAACACAATATCTCCTTATAACTAATTCCAAATGACATTAGGTCATTAAGATGAAACTTCAACAACAGTTTACTATATTATATTAAAATCTTTCATAACGATTATATTATTATTAAATGTCTTTCCATATAAATTAACTACTTATTTATTACACTTGTTAATTAAGTAAGTGACTATTTCCTGCAATTACATACATATTAAAACACATGATATAAAATACAATTTATACGATGTTTCCTGAAACATAAACACATGGTACATTCAAATGCAGTAAATAATGCAAATATACAAAACACATACGAACAACATACAATCAACAAATATACTTATCCCTACCTAAATGCGTTCATTATTCTCAGATGATGCATTACGTTAATGTTATTTTATAGATTTTATGATTCATATGATTCATCTATATATAATCTCTTGGGGTTTGTTCTTTGAAAAGAGACAACAGAACAGTAGTATATACTACTAAGATTAAATAGACATAAAGCTTATCTTTTGAGAGTGTTTATCCATTATTCCGCCGTTGTGAGAAGACATCTTCTGGATGATTCGTCGAAGATCATAATCACTGTTATGAAGAGCACTAATCACTTCACTTCACTAAACCTCCACTCCCGTCACGTGTACGGTGTTGTGGTATCCCGCTGATGTCGAGTATCCGGAGTTCAAATAGTGAGGTGTTAATGTTATCATTAAACTGAATTGTTCTGAAAGTTTGTCGTGTTTGTTTACATGGCTAACTGTTCCGTCTAACTGGATGTAGCGCGTACTGCGTGCTTAATTATTTGATACAGTTCATTCAATTAATCGTTCAATATAGTGACGCATTGTAATGTGAGAATGTTTGAAGTGTCACTCACTGTTCTACTTTGAAACGTTAATTAGTATATAATTATGTTCGCGTCAGTTGAAGTTCCAAGTCCCGTGCGCACTTATAGTTTGTGTTTGTCGCACAGAATTGTGTATAAGTGTGACTATATCGATGTCTCTGTTCACTTATGAATTTACTAAATTGTGAATTCGGTCGGTCGCACAAACTGTTTCTATCACGGACCGTATTACTGTTCCGACTATAATCAACCGCTGCTATTAACTGACTGACTAACTAACTTTTGACTATTAACTGTTAACTATCAACTACGATTATCAACTGCTAACTCTTGACCACATACTCTTGACTACTGACTGACTGCGTGACTGACTTCCTAACTACTCGCTCCGCGTCCTCGCCAAACAGTTTTATTGAAACATCTTACCCATAAGTCTGAGTTTTGGATTTCTACGCCTTCTCAGATTCTTGATTGGTCGTACAAATTCCTACTCTTCTGCAGATCTCATCCTCTGTTTCACGATTCGTCGTCCGAACCCTTCTTACTCTCTCCACGAGTTCTCTTAGAAGATGCTTGACGCTGGTTGGTCGTCGTCATCCCCGGAGTGTTTCATGTGACGAGCGTAGTACGGATTCTAAGAAACTAGGGCAATTTTCATGGCCTTCTGTCATCCTTTGTTTAGACTTTCCCTAAGGTTCTGACCAAGCTTTTGTTAACAGACTCCAGAGTCCTGGTTAATTGTTTAAGTTACTCGTTGTTCGTTCCGCCGATTATCAACCCTTCGTTGGCGTCATTCTGCTTGAACTCTACTTTCCAGTCGTAAATCTCAGTAAACTGTCAAAGGTTTGTTTTCATGCTGTGCAGGATGCACTGGCAGTATTCACTAAGTTACGTCTATTGTCTATTTCTTCGTTAAAATTGCTCTGTACTCCTTTTGTAACATAGTAAAGCCTTTCATAATTGTGCTTGTACGCTTCACCTCCACAGCAGGCGTTCCGTCTCGATTCCGTGTAACTCGGCAGCTGTACGAAGTCTTTGTTTCAGATTGTTGGGTGCTGTAAATTGTGACAAACTGCTAGCTGTCAGCGACGCCCTGAAATTCTTATTGTGTGCAGTACTCAAACATTTCTTCTTTGTCTTCGCACTGTCGTCGGGTTTGACGTGCCCCTGATTCGTCATTATTTACGACCTGGGCTTGTTTCCGTCGACTTGAGTGTGGGAACGTGTCACTTGATCGAGGAATTAAAATTTTTTTTAAATTTCGATCATTACATTGTCCCCAAATTGGATTGGATGTTGGACTTCGGGAGACATCTGATCCAATTTCTGCGCTCTGTCCCAGTCGTGGATGTCTGCTTCGGAATGGACATGGTTGACTGACATCTATCTCTCATAGGAAGCAATTAATTGTTATTCCCCATCTTGATGTTTTATATGGTCATATGAATTTATTGCCGCTCATCTGAGTGAAATGAACGCATTTTCTATACTTTATCTGTCCACCTGCGGACTGTACAATACGATTTCAAGTAAATAATTGAATTTAAGACATGGACGTTTGTCCATTTGACAGTTTGTTCAGTTATCGTTTATATACAATGTAATAGATAAGCTGTAGATTAGCTATCCATTTGATTAATCGATCTTATGTCGATGACCTATATAGCAATAAAATACTTTTAAACTTGTTATTACTGTCTCAAGAATACAGTTGATACTAACAAATATACACATATGATTAATTCGTAACATATTATAAACGATTATATTGATAAATGAAACATACATATTAATTAAACAGTTAAGGAATCAGCATACTTCATGATGCATACTCAAACGCTTACTCTTAAAGCTACAAAACATTCGTCCATTTTGAATTATTAATTACATAAACAAATTATTCGAATCTCTACATTTTAACAAGCTATTATTCATAATTACTAACGTCTTTGGTGTCCTGTGTCATAGTATTACAATGTCCTTCTGACACATGGTACATTTCACAAATCACTTTCTGTATATGTTGATGTTTACATGTCTAATTAACATAACGAATGACAAATATGTGATGATCATAAACACAGTTAGCATTGAAATACAGACTAAACACAATATAGTAAAATGCACATCATTATTTGGTTAGCTGGACTGGCCGCGCTAGCAAATTACCTAACCTATGTCTTCTGCTGGTCGCCGGGAGTCGTCGCTACCACTCGTGTTATCTATACATCCTTTCGCTGGCTCATTTACATTTAATGCACTTTAATTTGCCGTATGTTCTACAAGCTCATACGTGGCTTTGTTTTAATTTCATTCATTAATCTTATACTCTTCATTCATCAATATTCATCTCTAATTATTTTCTTTGGTTTATGTATTCCCATACAACCAATGTATTTAATGTATTTTATTCAGTACTATCTAATTTCATCATTACATTTTCAAACATTCTTAAAATCGTCTTCTTAATACGTTTTCATTTATTCATTCTTAAATTATATTTGTGATGACATATTTTTATGTCCTGTCAATATAGTGCTGTTACTAACGCACGCATTTTTGTTTGTAAACAGTAAGGTGTTTGACCTTGGGTTTTGCGTCACATATTTTTCCAATGGCCGGTCGGCCGTCCCCGTTATTCCGGTACAATGTGCTGCACTTGTGCGCCTAAGATTTATGACCATTCTCCGTCTCGTTCTATGTGAGTGAGTGAGAAGTGTATCACACCTTCCTTTTTGTCGACCCTTCTCAGGCCAGCACGCGTTGAACCGTTTTCCTTGGCTTAGACAACCCTTCGCAGCGGTACTACCATTGTCTACGTATACATTGAGTAGTTTTCGCCGTTTTTTCCAAGCCTGTATACAATTCCGTTGTTCGACAGTCAGTTCACTGCTCGTGTGCTTACATAATAAATTTTTGTTTCTTAGGTTCCTAAGAAATCTTACCTCGAGTGCTTGGACTCTCCCTTCAGTACTATCACGATCCTTTACGATATTTTTAAGTCGTCTAGTAGAAATTTTTCTTCTCCTCTTCCTCATGACGTTTCTTGTCCATGATGAATATGCATACGGATCTTGTAGGTCATTCCGTTTCACGTCATCCATGGCTTGCGTAAATTTGCTTTTAGCCTTATAACATGCGGTATTTGTTTCAGCTTTAAACTTTCCCTTCATGCTTCTTATTGATGCAGCTCGACTACTTCGCCGATCTACGCTTATTTCACAAGCTGGATACTTCATCATAGGATTCACTGATGCCGTATCTATTCTCGTGTTATTTAATTTGTACCTTTTATGCATTCTACTTGGTAGTAGTAAATTTTTACTATCTTTATCCATGTCTGGATAATCCTCTTCCCACTTCCTCATATACAAAGGAACAAAGTCATTTTTCTTCTTAATCCATTTGTTTCTTGAACTTACGTTAGATCGAATAGTTGATAATTTCTTAGTAGCTGATACATCTGTAAAATCAATAGTGTCATCAGTACCTTGTACTTTCTTCATATCTTCGTAATTCTCATTCACCACTTCTTCTTGCTTCTTCTGGACTTCGTTTCCATCCACGTTCCAGGTATCCTTGTATTCACGTATTTCTGTGCGAAACAGCGTGAACTGCTCATTCATATGTTGCGTAATTTCTTCTTTATAATTATTAAAATTTTCGTTAATTTGATCGAATTTCCGATTGATTTCTTCTTTAATTTCTTCTTTCTGTTGATCGAATTTCTGATTGATTTCTTCTTTAATTTCTTGAATCACTTCAAGTTTCTTGCTCATGAAGTCCATCAATGATTGTAATGTGACTTCTCCTTGTTGTTGGGAGTTCTGTGGTTGCTGTGACTCCTGTCCCCGCGCTCTGACCTCTGACGTCTCCTCAGTCATATTTGGTTCGACGACTGATGAGTTTTCTTCGTTGGTGTCGGGTTCGCCTAACTGGTTGTTAACGTCAAAGTCCATGCTGTCAGAACTACCGCTAGCCATTTTAGCCTTGCTTCGCGTTATCATTTACCAGTCAAGCTAACCTTACACTTATTTAATATCTTACGTACTATATTATTTTAATTAATCTAAATACTACTGTCTGCTCTCTTTTGCCATGCGATGGGCGCCATTTACATTTAGTGATGTAAATGGGATTAGTGGTAAATTATATGAATTTATCACTTCCTCACAGGTATGTAGCCCTGAAGTTGGACGCCATTTACATATAGTGATGTAAATGTAATTTACATTTGTGGTAATTAATTGTGTAAACCATTTACATCTAGTGAATATTAATCTGTGCTAATTATCTGCATAGATTAATTACTCATCAATTATGAATCATATTAATTAAAGATTTATGTTGTACGTTACATTTGATATATCTAAAAGTTGTTTCTATTCGTCAGATTAGACTCAACACAGTGCCTAGTTAAATACGATTTATGAGTCTATTAATCGGACGTCTCAATGGTCGAGTTTGTTGTGTCCATTGGTACTTAGTATACTTGGTATTCTTGCGTTCATTATTGAAATTTAACCTTTATTATTGATGTATCTCATTCTAAGCATTACACCAAAAGTCTCACAACGTATACTAAGTATCAATGGACACAACAAACTCGACCACTGAGACGTCCGATTAATAGACTCATAAATCGTATTTAACTAGGCACTGTGTTGAGTCTAATCTGACGAATAGAAACAACTTTTAGATATATCAAATTTAATGTACAACATAAATCTTTAATTAATATGATTCATAATTGATGAGTAATTAATCTATGCAGATAATTAGCACAGATTAATATTCACTAGATGTAAATGGTTTACACAATTAATTACCACAAATGTAAATTACATTTACATCACTATATCCATATCATTTTAAATCAATAGTATAGGGTTTTACCTCTGTACATCAGCAATCAACTATGCTGTGTATTAGCACACTAATAGTAATTTTTGCTTAGATACATTGGTAATGATATGAATTGCCAACTTAGAATACTAATGGCTCACAAATTAAAATATGATAGGTAGTCAATACTACTCCTATCTGAACTCTATTAATTACTTAGTTTACTACACTATGGTTCAGTTTGTTATGTACACTGGTGTTCACTGATAATTGCTGTTGATTGCCACAGTCCTTTCTGTGTTTAGCAATTATTAGCTTTCACTCATTTTTACTACTCACTCTTACATCTTTTTCACTGATTTATTCGTGTCTATCCCTATCAATGGGGTTCTGTTTAATTTGGGTATTTTAACACTATCACCTTGCACTCTCTATGTTTGATTTAAGTGTTACTGGTGGGTATTGCTTACTTAAATTCTCTTTCTCATTTTACAAAATGTTCATTGTTACTCTAATTCCCTATCTCTCACTTTACCAGGTTCAATTATACCGTTAACAAGTTCATGTCGTATTAGATTGATTTATCATAGTTATCTCTATTCATTTGGTTAGTGTATCTTTCTAAACTTAAGTTATTGAGATTTAATACTTCTCATTTACATTTCTTGTTTGGGTTTACATTAATAATTATTATTTACAATTATTATTCATTGGTTTTTTTTTATTTGGTCTATCACTGGAGTTCTGGCTGGTTCTACTTATTCACTTCATTTGGTATAATTTATATACCCTTATGTTAATGTTGTGGCTGGTTCTACTTTCTCACTTACCATCTATTGGGTTATTATGGTTAAATCGCCATGTATCATTGTTTTCAACGTTTCGGTCCGTTGCTTGTTACTTTTCTCTTATCAGAGGTTACTTTTATGATTACTTCCATATGCTTGATCGTATTATTATTTTAATTACCCATTCTTTCATCTCTGACTCATCCCTTTTAATCATAGTGTTAAGTATTTAATAATTTATTCTTATCATGTTTCTTCATTTGTGTTTGTTGAAGATATGTACCATTACAATATATATATATATATATATATATATATATATATATATATATATATAGCGACAGTACAACCATTTACGGTACTGTGCATTGCCAAAATAATTTAAATAAATAATAAAAATAAATAAATATTGATTGATATACATGATTCATATTGCAAGCTGGATTGTTTAAAATATAGGGAACGCACCGTTCAGGCACGTACTATCATGTGTTAAGCTTTGCACCCCAACAAGGAATGTGGTGACGTGTGCCATTCCACTGCACGTATCACGGTACTACTACACATTTAAAATACGTTTAACACTGTCTCTCGCACGGTATTTCTAATTGCATATAGCCTACTGAACAGTGTTTACAGAACCAGTAATACCGCACCAACACAAGCACGCGTTATCATTCAGTAGACCCCCGCTCTTCAGGCGTCTCGGTAGCACAGCTTGTGCTCGTCCAGTACACGCATATCTGGCCCACCTGTCGCTAGCGTTGTGTACATGTGTATTTTGTTTGTGTGTGTGAAGCCTGTCCGTTCCTGAACAGTAACCATTCCTTTTCAAATATTGATATATTTTATGTTTTATTTTAATTATAAGAAAAATATGTACGATATCGTAAAACGAAAGACACCAGAAGGTGTAGAAAATAAAGGTGAACAAAAGGTTAAAAGACCGTGACAAAGTGACGGAAAGTGCAATTACTATAAGTAAAAAAGTGAATAGCTCTTTTTATAATTACAATAAAGAAGTGTAATTTACGTATAGTAAACATATAACAATTAGCGATCGATTGAGCATCGTGTAGTGTGAAACAGATTCGTAATTCGCGAAGATAGGCGAAATTAGTGAATTGAACCAGAGTGGGGGTAAAGACGCTTCGACAAACTCTGACAAGATGAAAATTGTTCAGACTGGAGCTTTTGCACGACCTGGCTATAAATACCAGGTCGCGCTAATAAAGTTCCTTCTTCTATATTCAACCGTTGCCGTAGGAGGCTATGTCAATCAACTACGTGATCGTAAATCTACAGTAAGCGTCACCTGACGACTTGAGGCAGAACAGAGGTTCGAAGGACACACCTACAATCCATGATCTGAGCAGAACCAACAACAACTAAGAAAGACAAGCAGTGGAAGCCTGGGAGAGGACCAGAGGACGCGAGGACATGAAAGACTGGAACAAGGACTGGAAGAGGATCCAAGGACACGAAGGACTGGAGCAAGGACTGGTAGAGGACCCGAGGACCGGAAGGGGACACACTGAAGTTGCCACATCAAATGAGGTGATAACAAACCATAATAATAAATAGACAATTGAAAGACAATATTGAAATTAGGATGAAAGACATTCCAACTGTTGCTAACAGAATATAAATTGTACATATAATGTAAAGTCTTTATTATAATTTAGAATAATGTCTCATGTTGAGAAAGTAATATTGGATTAACGTAAATGCTATGAGAGAGCAAGGCTTGATTTTTAAATTGAAGTAAAGTAGAATAATTAGTAGAGTCTTTAATTGCTAAAAGAATAATGCATATGCTATAAATTTAAAAGAGAATTAAAGCCAAATAAAAAATTAAAGAAATAATTGAAACAAAAATAAATTCATTGTGAATTGATAAGCAAAAAATGTAAAAGATGGCCACACTAAATGAGTAAGCCGAGAGCAGAAATAGATAATTAAGAGTAGATAATAAGATTTGTGTATAAACTGTTTAGACATAAATTGTTCACATAAATCACATACATAATATCGCACAAGCGAGGAATAATGAATATTTTTTTGTATTGCCGAAATAAGTAAAGAGGTTGAATCAATTAAATAATGTAAACATTTAAAAACTTTATAACATTGTCTTGTTATTACAATTACACCCAAACCAAACAAGTAAAAGTTGTTATGTTATATAACTTATCGCTCCAAAAGATTGGGGCTTCCCAAATTAAATAAATTTGGGGTGGTTACAATATATATATATATATATTGTAACGTATCTTTTTGACTGTTCGCGTTACTATTTTTTATTTATTGTTAAAAATTTTATTATTTATTTTATCTATTTGTTTATTCTGAAATTATCTTTAATTTCAGTCCACTAACGTTGGTTTATTTTGTAGATTGTTTATGTAGAATTTCCGTTAAAATATTATTTGTTTAGATTCTGCTTATGTTTAATCTCCGTTGACGAATATTCGGCACTTCACTTACCAAGTACCTTGTCAGATAGTCTTGCAGGTGTTGACGATCACTGATGTTACTTACTGTTGGAGTCAGTCACTTTCAACTGTAATGTCACCTGTAATTTATTAACTGAGTACCTGAAAAGTTTTATTATTTCTGATAAATGATGCCCGTCAACTAAGTTTTTGTAAACAAATAAAAGAATGGTTTATTCACAATTAGATTTTGTTTTAAAGTATCCACAATTATTTTGAATAATCGGCTGATGGCCTTGCATTTACATTAAATTCTTAGATTTGCAATGAGCAATCTCAATCTCAGGGTATTTGGTTATAATTAAAATTAAATCAACATCATTTAGTCCTTAATTAACATTAACAGGTTATGGGTTCTTGTAGTCTGCAAGATACAAGGAAACAGATACAAACAAAGGTTACAATCTATAAACTGAACATGGTTATGGTTGAACAAAAAATAATTGATAATTAATTAGTCTGTAGACAAATAATATGTTTGGACATTATCAACATTCATTCAACCTGAAAAGGGTGGTAAACATGAAGCATATAATGGTTAAAGTATGTTCAATTTATATATGCACTTAATTCGGCATGGGTAGTTCAATCCCATATAAATAAAAAATATTAAATGTATTTTAACAATTTGGACTATGTCCATTAATACCATAATTCTTACTGTTCATATTAAAAAATGTGAACTTCAGTCCTGTTATGACTAGGACATTTAAATAGATTAGATTGACCTTGATGTCATTACATATGATAATTGTTCTTGAATTACAGAACCAAAATATTTAAAAGGAAATTAAATCTGATTATTCATCATTAAAATTTGTATACAAGGTTCGAAATCCCTTGTTGTTACTTGTTATTAGTTAATTAGCAACATTAGAAAGCGTATAGCGTATATGCTTTCATAACAAACGTTTATATATTAGGTAAACAAGTTTTAATTATCATCATTAAAATTTAAAAAGAATAAATTAATTGTCTCGAGGTTCTTGCCTCTGTTGTTTATTGTGATAATGTGCAAAATTAATCATGACGATATTAGTCATCATCGTTCATGTCATTATCTAAAAATGTCAAACACCATACTCCCTTGTAATTCACTTTTTCCATTAAAATTCATAAATTCACTTCGCGAGATTATACTGGATTATACACTGTATAATCAATGTCGCACTGTTATTATTAGGTTAATTCTTCTGATATTACAAATAATACGCACTGATAAAAAAGGTTATCTTACATAACCCTACTGGTTTGTTTATACCCGCACAGGTGATATCGCGGGTTCTACGTACTTATTCTGTCTTC
The DNA here is from genome assembly GCA_034769895.1 of Magicicada septendecula. Classification (NCBI taxonomy): domain Eukaryota; kingdom Metazoa; phylum Arthropoda; class Insecta; order Hemiptera; family Cicadidae; genus Magicicada; species Magicicada septendecula. The sequence continues at coordinate 16,369,483 of CM068375.1, read as the reverse complement.
TGGCTGGCGACGCGCAGTCTATCAGAGTTAACAATAATAATAATTCATACATGGCCGGCTTGGGATGATCTGTAAATCGTACATACTACCCAATGATTTATTCGATTCTTATTGGCCCAAAAATTACGTAATCCATTCTAATGAGTGAGCTTACTCCCCGTTTTTTGGTTTTGAGAGTATATCAACTAAACGCTAAGGCGTCTCTTTTTTCACAATTTACACATGATTTCTTAAAACTAATTTAACAATCTTATACTACTATTTACAAAAGATATGACCAGACCATGCACTTGCATTTACATTACTGATTATTTTAAGTCCTTACAAGGCATGTCTGTGTGTTATATTAACGAATCTACAGTTTTTCCTTATTATTTTTACTTATTTTATTTACAATAAGCATTTATTTGTCATTATTCGGTTTGTATATGTTGTACATTGATCATCTTTAACCTTAGATGTACTTGCATTACAATTATAATTGTTATTTTTGTCTTAATACAATGATTTGCCAGTTTTAGGTTTACGCTCTTATGACCTATGTTTGGGATTGTTTTAATTACATATTTATTTCTACAATTCGCCCACTCTGATTATTTCTTTTGTTAAATAAATCTTATGACATGTCTTTTATATGTTTTGTACACCTCAGATTTTGTGTACACTCCATATATTTCTTATTTTGAATGTTTTTAGCTAAGTAGGTCATTGGCCTAGATATAGGTCATTCTCAAAATTGCAAATAATTAACTTAGTTTTATGTTTTAATGCCTCATACTTGATAGTTATCGTTATTGGATAAGACTGATTGTTGTTTTATGTTGGAATTTTCCTAATATACAGGTTTTACCTTGATTGAAGTGTTTTTACTTCTTACAGTTAGTGTGATCAGACACTTGCATGAATTTATATTTATTCTGACTTGCTTGTCATCTTGTATCATTAGTATTACCCAGAACAGGAGTTAGTAGTAACAGGAGTTATTCGACCTTTCTATACAATAGGTTTTTTCCTGGTTAATTAAATTAAAGTGGTTTTATGGTGTTTTGTGTGTGTACACTTTTGCTGTCTCTGTCAGTCCCATGTATTTACACTTTATGTGCACTAATAACACTCTTAATCTAATTACATTTAGTATTGGGATTACCTCTATAATGTCTTTTCTCATTATGGTAATGTACTTACTAAACTTCAGGCTTTTACTACCACTTATTTGTATTTGCACATTAGTCTTATCTGATCATTATTTATTATCTTACTCATTCTTATCTTGTTTATTTATAGAGTAATCAGCTATTAATGCTGGTCTACTTAGCATGTCATTTGGGGTATTATGCATTGAGTTTATTTTGACTCTGTTACCCTACTATTAGTTAGGTTTTATACAATCATTATGTCTTTCTCTTCTTTCATTATTATTGAGCATCTTTTTATATTTACAGGCCAGTGTCAAGTCACTAGTACTAGTTTGTTATGTGTTTCACTATGTTTTAAGGTACTCCTTTGTAAACACTTTTCTTGACTTGTATACACTTATTGTTCTGACACTACTGGTTCTTCTTTATTCATTTTCTTCTATCCTCTTCTTCTGTCTTCTTAGTCCATGAGGGATCATAATAATTGGTGTTCTTGGGTCCTTATTGGGATTATAGTATTCAATATTCTTGGGTCCTTGTTGGGATCATAATAATTTGGTGTGTTTATGTCCTTGTTGGGATTATAGTATTTGGTGTCTGTATCCTCTCACTTACCATCTATTGGGTCATTGGAGTTAAATCGTATTGTACTGTGATTATATAAGTTTTGCTCTCTAGGTCTCTTGTTCTACTTTCAACTGTTGCTTTTATTATTACTTTTCTTTAGTTGACCGGATAATCATATTAAAATACACTTTTCTTTATACCTCTTTCAGCCTTTCTTCTCTTCAGTGTTAGTTCTTTATTTTAAATACATCTTATGTGGGTATTTACCTGTATGGTGATTATGTGTACCTTTACAATATATATATATATATATATATATATATATTACTTTAATATTTGTACTAAATTTACCTCAAGATGTTTTTTCTATTTGGAACATGTTTCGAGAGTTCCTGTTCTCTCATCTTCAGCCTTCGCCATCTTGTTTCTGGTGAAGTATTTGTGTGTTGGCTGCTGGATGTTATTAAGGTAGTTTGTTGGTCTTTGGTCTTTTAAAGTTGTATTATTGTGTGTGGCTGTGGTATATGTTTTTGTATTTTGTGTATTTTCGATGTTGAGTGCTTTGAATATTGTGTCATGTTTTGTATTGATTTGTATTTGTTCTGGTATTAGTTTGTTTTGTGTTTTATGTTTGTAAATCTGTAAATTTTCCCAAATGTTCATTATGGTGCCTTTGTGTGGTATATGTTTTATTAGTGATACATTGGTTATGTTTGGGAATTCGTGTCCTGTGTTTATTGCATGTGTTCATTACAGGACACGAATTCCCAAACATAACCAATGTATCACTAATAAAACATATACCACACAAAGGCACCATAATGAACATTTGGGAAAATTTACAGATTTACAAACATAAAACACAAAACAAACTAATACCAGAACAAATACAAATCAATACAAAACATGACACAATATTCAAAGCACTCAACATCGAAAATACACAAAATACAAAAACATATAACACAACCACACACAATAATACAACTTTAAAAGACCAAAGACCAACAAACAACCTTAATAACATCCAGCAGCCAACACACAAATACTTCACCAGAAACAAGATGGCGAAGGCTGAAGATGAGAGAACAGGAACTCTCGAAACATGTTCTAAATAGAAAAAACATCTTGAGGTAAATTTAGTATAAATATTAAAGTATTATATACATCAAGAAACGGACTGTAGCAGAAAGTGATTGAAATATATATATATATAAAACCATTAAAATAGTAAAGTAGTAACTACTAAAATTGTAATATATATTATACTATTCAAAATAATTATAAAGTTAAGAGAGAAGAGATGAAAGAACGAAGGTTCGTTGGACGCATTTGAGAAAAATTTTCTAGAAACTTATGTGAGACCATAAAATAAAGAGATACCGCTTATAACCTTTCGTGGTTTTCAGTGTTAATAACCGCTCTGCTTTTCGGCTTAATACCTTTTGTCTTATTTTTCTTGACACCAAACATTTCGCCCGTACCGCGATGGACATCCTCATTGGTTCGAATCAGAGGTAGTCTCTGTCGAGCCACTGAAGATGTCTTATCATAAGTAGAAGGAAATTTTTGGTGAGAAGAAAAATAGACGCGGGATGAATCGAAAACGTATGTTTTATAAAAAGGATAGGACTATTTGAAAGCGAAGAATTAATAAATTTTATTATATATATAAACTTTCACAATATGAACTTACTTTGTTTATCACTTCCCCATACGTTTCGAGGTGATGTTCCTCTTCCTCAGTGGGAGTAAATACTGAATGTCGTTTTACAGAATAACGGTTATGGACTATAGGCGTGTGTGGTGGGGGTTGATGGTGGGAGGGTATTGGCGCTGAGGTTCAAATTGTGTGTTTGGATCAGTGTATCGAATAGTGTATGTGGATCTATAATGTAATTGTTCATTTAATATGTTGTTTGGTTGTAGTGTGTGATATCTGTATATTTCAAATTGTTCAGCTGTGTTCAGTCGATATTTTATATAATAAATTTTATGCTTTTCTATAGGGTATGACCACAGTTAATAAGATTAAAAAAGACGACTTAAATGGGCCGGCCATGTGATAAATTTAGACCTGCAGAAAATGTCTGACCTTGCAGAACCCTTGCGTCGAAAACGTGAAGTTGAGATAGCAGGTTTTTACGTAATATATGTAATTCAAAACAAGGAAAGAGACTCGACTAAACATTTATAAGATAATGGCTGTGTCAGTCTTATTGTATGGTTCTGAAACTTGAGTTCCGGCGGAGAAACAACTGAGTAGAATACAGGCGTCGGAGATGCGATTCACGTTAAAGGAACACGAAGAGATAGACTCTACAATGAAGACATTCGGAAAGATTTGAACACGTTCGTATTGCAGAAAACAAAGGGTAATGAATTTCGATGCCAGATGGGAGGTTGATGAAGCTAATTTGGCAATACATGCCTATTGGACAAGAAGTACAGGAATACCTAGGAAGCGTTGTTGAAGTGGATGTATTTGCTTTGGGGCCTGAACAGGCGATCCACCTAGTTCCTGACAGAAGAAGAAAAAGAAGTACATTTATAATTCGGAGATGTCTAAAATAGACAGAGTCCCCTCCATTGGTGAGCTATACTTCAGCAAGTCAAGACCTGATAAATTTTTTTTTTTTTTTTTTTAATTTATTGGAGATCTGTAAGCTGTTCGACTGAGCGAACATTTAACAAATTAGCTGACAACACACACAGGATTATGAAGAGCTGACCATTGACAGCTCTTCTTGTTTTTGATAATACATTAAAGAGGTAACAAAATACAAAACTAAATGATAAAAACATGTAAACAAATGAACAAAAGTCACTTTCACTTCCTGCTGGCATGGTACAATAAGTTCAAATATTAAACACTGGGCCCATAAGGCACATATACAGATTGACATTAACACGTATGAATGACACGAATACAAAAACATACAGAACAGATATCACAGACGTACAATACAGAGAATACATTATGAGTTAAACCTGAATGGTAAGTCTAATAGTTTGTGTCTTTTTAGTCTATAAATATCTTCACTGTTGTCTAATAAGTTAATTGCCAGGTGGTTGGGATGCTGTTTTAGTTTGGAGATGTGAGTCCTAGACCTGATAAATGTTGTAGGGAAATGAGAGTAGTACTGAAGGACCAAATATCGACAATTTTAGGTAACGTTATGGGCAAAATAACTTTTATTAATTAACTTAAACAAGCGAAAACTAGAGAAAACTGGACGAGAATGGTAAAAGCCGTATGCTTCGCACTAGCCGAAACGATTCAGTAAGATTCGTACTTTGTAGGGACTGTTTAATTCCTTATACAGGAAGTCGTCGACTTTCGAACACAATGCGTTCCCGGAAACGTATTCGGAACTCGAATTGTCCGAAAGTCGTGTACTGTACTCGTACTCACAGTAGGCGTACTGTGTACGGAAACTAGTCGGATCGGTTCTTTCACTTTACTGTAATGAAGTTTGATCTTATTATTATAGCTTTAATTTGCATCATAGAATGCTTTACCTCTTCCATTTTACCAGGCTTCAGCAATGTTCTAGCATTCCAAGTGCCGATTTTGCATCCATTTTTTCGTTTGTAGACAATAGGATTTACTTCTTCAAAATTGACTCTATCCAACACCTCCCCCCCCCCCCCCGGAGAACCGAATGGGGGAATTGAAACTCCGGAATATTTTGCATTAGACGTAGCCATCATGCTAAAAGCCTGGGGATATCCTCAGATCTTTAATGCAGTGGTTTCCCGTTGCCTTCTGCATCCTATGCCGTTGACCATCTCTGGTTCATCCGCCTTCTGGGGTATTTTCACACCCCAAGGACAAGAGAGTGCCCTAACCTACTACCCGCTCATCCGCCTTCAAAGAAGCCGTTGGCATACTGATATTGATACCATACGTTGATATTGTACTGATGGCTGACTCAGAAAAGGATATGACCCGAATGTTAGGTACGTGTAACAAAATTCTTCACGCTTGGAGATTGAGGATAAATGTTAAGAAAACTAAAATAATGGTTGTAAGTAAAAAAAGAGAAGACAATAAATCAACCATTATGTTGAACAACACAATATTGGAGCACGTTACTGAATTTTGTTACCTGGGTAGCATAGTTACAAATGGGAATATTTGTGTCTGACAGAGATTAAGAGGAGAGTAGCTCTGGCAAAACAAGCATTCCAGAGCAAAAGGAACTTATTAACAAGCAACCATATTAGTATTGAAACAAGGAAAAAGTTTGTTAAAGTATTTGTATGAAGTGTTTTAACTTACGAGTGTGAATCGTGGACCTTAGGGAAGGTGGAGAGTGACGGACTTCAGGCAATGGAAATGTGGATTTGGCGGAGAATGACAAAAACTAGTTGGACAGATAGGAAGACGAATGAACAGATCTTAGAGGAAATAAATGAGAATACAACACTGCTTAGGAGTATAGAGGTGAGGAAGGTTAAGTTGATAGGGCATGTGATCAGACATAGTGCTTTTTTAACTAACATCTTTGAGGGCAAAGTAGTGGGGAAGAAGCCCAAAGAAAGACCAAGAACTGGATACTTCCGCAGCACAATGAGTGTCGTGAATAGTGGGTCCTATAAAGAAATGAAGAATATCGCAAGGGATAGAGTGACGTGGCTACAGCGACAAGGCATTGCCTTTAGGAGTTAAAAAAAAAATTTGCATCATATCACCTCTCTTGCTACAAAAATACATAATACAGCCATAATCATCATCATCATCTTCACGGATTAAACCAAGGATGGTTTGTTCCGGTCTCAAATAGACAAAGATTAGAGCTGGCCACTCCAGCGCTTCCTCGGACGTCCCACACCTCTCCGTCCCCTCGGCTTATAGTCTCAGAGTTGTTTGGGGATACGGTAGTCGTCCATTCGGCAAAGATGGTCCCACCAATTCAGCCGATACTGGGCGATCCTGTCGAGAGTGTACTCATAATACTCAGTTCCTGGCGTACATTTGTAAATCTTCTATGATCATGGAGAGTACACCCTGCCACGTGCCTGAGAAATTTCATTTCAGCCGCTGGAATGCGACTGGCCTGGCCTTTCGTTAAAGTCCAATTCTCAGACCCATAAAGAAGTGTAGGAAGGACCATCACCTTGTAGAATATTAGGCGTGTTCCTTTACTTGCTGACTTAAGGATTCGCCTGATGGTCCCGCACATAAGGTTGAACTTATGCAACTTATTCACAACGTCGTTGCATGCAAGACATCGAAGGCACGCTGTAGACCAGGTATTCAAAATTGCTAACATAATAAATTAATCATTTTCGTATGTTAGTAAAGTTTATAAGTGTTTGTGGAACAGCCTATAGCACAACCTTAATGAATAAAAAAAATTAGTCACTAACACCTTGCATTCTTTGTATTAACAGACTAACATTAATTATGAAAGCCGTAGCATCGGGAATAATAACGGATATGTGCACACTTGTCTTAACGCTTATTCACTTCCTCACACCTCCATCCGAAGTTCCGAAAGCTCCGAAGTGTTCGAAAGTCTGAGGCTGTAATTCGAAACCTGAGTAAAAGGTATCAGTTTTCAATGTCCGAACGAGTGAAATATGCGGAGTTGAATGTCCGAAAGTAGAGGACCTCTTGTATAATGCAAACTGTTCAGTATATTAGACGTCAGATAAAAAGCTTTCCGTGTGTTTTAAAGACTTAAGACACTTGAGGAATCGTTTGCGTGTAAAAGAAACGATTACCTATATATATGCAAGAAACGTTGTGCATTTGGTACGAGATGGCACCGATTATGGTGGAACTGTGACGGTTTAAGTTTAAAAATAGCATGCGTTCGAGTCCTGCAGTCGTCTGAATTATGATTATTATTAAAATTTTGCATTCCAAAGGTGAACGCAACAAGCAGAAAAAGAAGAAGCTCACGCGGCCGTAGGCGGACTGGATTAGTTTTGTTTTGGTGTTTTGTATGTTTTAAATTGTGTTTTCGTCGTTGAAGCGAGCGTTTGTGTGTTAGAAATTTGCATATTCAAAAGACGAGCTGAACTGATCGCTGCGTGTGGAACCGAGAAACAGCCGTGTATGCAAATTGTAATCTTGATTTAGATACGAAATGATTGATAATAACCGTCAAATAAAATAGTTATAAGCACAGAGAAGAATAAATAATTATCGTTAATTGCTACCTTTTAAAAAATAATCGTTGCAGTAATGTTGAGAACATCAGTGAAGGTAATACTACTACTACTACTACTAATAATAATAATAAGGTGATGATGATGATGATGATGATGAAACTTATAATTCTATTGACGCCGGCAGTGAGGTCTTAGGTTCTTTTATTAACTAAATAAAAGTATGACTTACCATTTCGATGACATTGAGAATGAAAGAAAAGAGAGCTTAGACAGACAGAAGAAGTTAACGCGGAAGTGTTCGTGATATAACGAGAATGGTACGGGATTGTTGTCTTCTTGCTGTAAAACGTTCGTTGGAAAACGGAGACACAACAGACCAGATGGAGGAATATTGATTACAGTGTGGTTTAATGGAAACTTTTGTCTTTTTTCTGGTCATTCAGTTTTGTTTTGTTTTTAATTAGCGCCTCCTTGTGACCGTCTGAACGTCAGATCTTTACTTTGACTTTCTACTTTATACAAGTGTTGTCCGGCATTCCAGCTGGCATAATACTGGCATAGTGCCATCATACAACATTTGATATAACGACGACGTGCTGTTTTTGTTAAAACAACAAAACATAACATTTACAAGACAAGACCAAGTCAATGGTAATTTCAAAAGACCCCGTTCGTTGTAAACTGGAAATCGGATGAAAAGTTATAGTGCAGTTCACGGACTTTAAATACTGTATTCAGGGATATACGTTTCTAGTGACCGAAATACCTACGAGGAAGCAAGAAGGCAGGCGCAATGCAAGGAGGTCGTATTTCTGACAATTTTAGGAATGCAAGCTGGAAAAATAAATACCTCTTACTTGAAGATAAATGAAGATACACAAGATGATGGGGCACGACTTACGGATCTGACAAAGAGTACACTCAGGGCGGTTGTCGGACAAACAAGACGTGATAGAATACGAAACGGTGACATAAGACGGCAGTGTCAAATAGAGGATGTAATCAAATTTGTCAGAAGGCGAAAAAGAGAATGGATTGACCATGTTGATAGGGCAAGCGACGATAGAGTAGTAAAAATAGTGCGAGATTCCAGAGCGTTGGAAAAACGGAATCCTGGTCGACCACAGAAGAGATGGACGGGGGGACTTGAATGGACTCGATGCGTTAAGTAAACCAAGCGAGTAAGTGTATATACGAGGGAGGACCAAAAACTAACCTTAAAGTGCTTTAAAACCACTCGTAAAAGAAGGGGAAGACGATGTCTAATATCAGTTGTGCAAGATGTCTAATATTCGAAAGATGTTCAGGTATATCCTGAACATGTACAGGTCAATATGTATGTATCACGCCACCTTAAAGTGCGTACACTAGCGTAAGTTTCTAAATTTTATACGAAAGATGACCTTCCCAATTGATACCAGCTTCCCAACAATAATAACTGTCATTTTATCCGGTCGTTTTCTTACTCTTTCACACTCATACTCACACACACACACATCCCGCGCTAATAGTCATTTGTACAGACTTTAGAATTGATAAATTTGTCTTCAATAAGAATGTTTTATGTATACCTTCTGTCTTCTTCTAATCTCAATCCGAAAGTTGGTGGACGCCCTTCTTCTTCTTCTTCTTCTTCTTCTTCTTCTTCTTCTTCTTCTTCTTCTTCTTCTTCCTCTTCTTCCTCTTCTTCCTCCTCTTCTTCCTCTTCTTCTTCTTCTTCTTCTTCTTCTTCTTCTTCTTCTTCTTCTTCTTCTTCTTCTAAAGGAATACATCCACTTCACCAACGTTTCCTAGTTTGTTTGCCCAATAGGCTTGTATTACCAAACTTCCTTAGGCAACACTTCCTTAGGCAACATCCCATCTGGCATCCTACTCAGACGAGGAATCTATATCTCTTTGTTTTCCGGAATGTGGTCCCGAATATTAGAAATGATCATCACTTTGCGTGTGTCTTCATTGCAGAGCCTGTCCCAGCCTTTAACAGATCGTAAGACTCTTATCCCCGATGCCTGTATTCTACTCAGATGTTTGTTCACCGTAACCAAACTCTCAAAACCATGGCACAGCCATTACCTTGTAAAATTTTAGTCGAGCCTCTCTCCTCGATAATGCTTGACGAATCATGCCACATATTGACTGAAACTTGGCCAACTCATCGTCACATCTAAGATAGCAGAAGTGTGAGACCTCCTGTATACTCTTAATTATAAGAATGATTACCTTTTCATTGAAACATATGTAAACCCCTCAACCCTACCTCTGCAGCCATTGATCCACGTAGTTTTTCTTTGATCTTCCCCTAGCGATTTTAATGTATATTTTTCCCACTAGTACCGTAGTCTTATAGCTACTATGCCTAATTGGGGGCCCCAACCACCCAACCATTGGCGTTTCTTGCTGGTGATGGTTTTCACCTTCGTCTTTCGTGTATCAGTTTAAATACCATATCATTGCTTACTCGATTCCTATATCAGATCGTCTACACCCTTTTTCATCACCGTGTCTCAAATTCGTTCTTTTCTCATTTCCCCATTTTTCCGTGTTATAATTTCGAATCCATACATTTTTATGGAAAAAATCCGTAGATTTGATGACATTTTTAGTGATCTCAATACTAATATTTCTAGAAGATATTATCTTCTTCTTTTTCGTAGAGAGCACTTTTGATAATATAAAACTATTCTAAATTTAATAACGTCTTCCGAAATTCTGCTACTTAGGTATTTAACAGGCTTTCATAAATATGTAGAATCTTGAACTGACAAAAATGTGTGTTGTGTGTGTGTGAGAGAGAGAGAGAGGGAGAGAGAGAGAGAGAGAGAGAGAGAGAGAGAGAGAGAGTGAGGAGGGGATAGACAGACAGACAGAGAGTAGAATGAAGGAAATGTGGTAGAGAGGTAGGCAGGAATCCTGTGACAGAGCTGAAAACCAGTTGACATTGTACGGCGGAATTATCTGGCGTTTTAGCAATTTAAAACATAAAGGGCAGGAAATTACTATGCCTAAACGGATTTAATCAGACCGAATCAAAGGTTATTGGCGACATCCACGTCACAGGCTAACCACAAACTACTGGCCTCAACACACACCCATGTATGTGTGTGACGGACAGACAGATTGGTTTTACAAACGTTGTTTGGCGATCGGTCAAGAATCCGTTTTGAAATTGTTTATTGGCTTTTTGATTGGTTACTGCTGATTCGAGATTACACCGGCAGAGACGTGGAGACTATTTTTGTTTTTATTACTTCAGTATTTAAAATATATTTGTCTTTAATATTCGTGTTTGAATTAGTTTTGCGTTCCAGATTTCATCTGAATATTTGTGTTAAGGTATTTTTACTTGTTTTGCGTGTATATATTTTACGATCGTTTATTCACATATATCATTTTGCCTGACGCATTGTTAAAATTCCGATTGCTCTCCGAGTGTTTTTGTTTTCATCGTAGCCATTTGTGTGTGTGTGTGTGTGTGCGTTCATTGACATTTTGATTTCTTTCAACCAAACGGAAATTTATGTATCGCATTTGTTAAACAAATAGGTATATTATGAAAACAAGCGCACGTTCCGAGATCTGAAGAGCGCTTACGAGGACGTTGCACCCTTGGAAAGAAGCGTTAAGAATTATTGTACTGTTACTGTTGATAAAATAATAATAACAGCCTCTTGAAAATTATCACAGCAGGTTTATCGGTGACAGATCATTTTGCGGCGGGTCCTCGTATAGACGACGACAGACGAGGAAACCATCGGGATAGCTGAATAACGAGGTAATCTTTTGAGCAGGAACATCGTGATGCAGCAGGTTTAGTGGCGCTTGTTGAGTTGGAGACAGGTCGTGTTAGGGAGGATAACAGACGAGGAAAGGAGGTTCATCCGCAGTACAGCAGGTTTAGTGCGATAGTTCAGTTGGAGACAGGTCCTGGTATGGAGGACAACAGACGAGGAAAGGACGATTATCCCGAATACAACAGGTTTAGTGGTGACAGTTCAGTTGGAGACAAGTCCTGGTATGGAGGACAACAGACGAGGAAAGGGGGATCAGCCCGAATACAGCAGGTTTAGTGGCGATAGTTCAGTTGGAGACAGGTCCAGGTATGGAGGACAACAGACGAGGAAAGGACGATTATCCCGAACACAACAGGTTTAGTGGTGACAGTTCAGTTGGAGACAAGTCCTGGTATGGAGGACAACAGACGAGGAAAGGGGGAGCAGCCCGAATACAGCAGGTTTAGTGGCGATAGTTCAGTTAGAGACGGGTTCTGGTATGGAGGACAAGAGACCAGGAAATCATCGAGATAGACGAATAACGAGGTGTTGTATGTGACGATAAATAATGGAAATAGGAGGATTAACACGGACACGTGTGACGCAAGTAGGAGTAGGTGAAGTGAAAGCCTAGTGTTCGTAATGTAACGGAACAAAGCTACAGGTAAAAAAAAAGAAGAAAGAAGACGCTCTTCAGTCTGTAGATATGTTGTATAACTCGATTGAAACGTTTCTGCGAGTGATGTTCTTGCATGTGCGTGAGAGCGAGCGAGCGATTGAGAGAGTGAGAAAGTAGAGAGTGCGGAAGGGGGGTATAATTGAAGGTTGCACCGGCATGACGATATTATTACACCTAAGCAATTTGCTCATTACACGTACCGTATCTCGTTAAACTTTATAGTTAATGCTTCTGTATTACGCTGAGACTAACTGTACATGGTAACAGGCAGCTTTATCGAACAAATAATAATCTCGTCATACTCATCGGGTTAGCACAGCGTTTGAAGTGACTATTAAAGTGTAGGCGTAACCCGTAGTTTTATTAAGGCCTCGGCTTTAATTAAATCGTCTAAGAGACAATTTTTTATTTTGTAGGCGTAAAGATTTTTTATTTTGTCGCAATTGAATAGAATGTAAATACAGCTGAAATTGTAAAATTGAAATGTTGTAAGCTTTTTATTTTCCATTTATATATTGGATGTGTACATCTTTAGTGGTGGTACGTAGTGTTACCACTGAACCCTGAACTTGCAGTTCAATCTTTCCATCGCTTCACAGGTCTCTCAAATATCTTCAGTCCGATACTTTCCACTTTTTTTGGCAGTCTCTGAACTACGGTCCATCCGTTTGACTCTGAACTACTGTCGATGATAATAATCTATTTTCTTTTGCAAGCTTTCTGGCAATCAATCAGAGTAGAAGAAAAACGGCCAGGATTGACCATGGGCGTATTTACGGGGGGGACGGGGCCGGACCCCCCCAGAGGGTCGAAAAAGGCAAAAAAATTTTGTTAATCTCTTAATTTTTAGGTTTGTTTTTATTATTTTTTCAACTGTGTACGCTAATATAATAGTAACTTTTATTTTCAAGTTTACAAACAGACTTATAACACAGGATTTGCGTATACGTTTAAAATATGAAATATAGAAAAATCAATTCAGTGACCCCGGAAGATCCTGTTAACGAAATAGCCAAAAAATCTATGTGAATTAAACTCTAAAACATTTTCAAACCCTTTAATCTGACACCCGGATGGATTTTTACATTTTTTTCAAATTTTTTATTCCTTTTTATGGTCCTGGGTCCACAAATTTTGAAATTTCTGAAACCGTTCATTATATTCAGATTTTGGTTAAAATTCTCTTTAATTTGATACCCCACATGGATTTTGCTATTTTATTAAAATTTTGACCATATTTTTGGGTCCAAAAATTTTTAAATTTCGAAAACATAACACTAAGTTCACATTTTACTTTAAATTACCTTTAATTTGGTACCCCACATGCAGTTTTACGATTTTATCAAAGTTTTCACCCAATTTGTAGAACCCCACATGGCTTCTGCTTTTTATTAAAATGTAGACTGTGATTAAAGTTACCTTCATTTTAAAACCACACGGACTTTTGATATTTTTCACTATTTTGACCCCCACAGTTTTGCCTGACGTCCCCCACCTATTTGGGGGGAGGGGGCTCAATCTCAAAAACAATAGAATTCTGTAGGCTGCTATGTGTGCTATGTTTTACGGAATTCGATTGATGCGTTAAAATGTTATTATCAGACATACCCCAAAAGATGGACAAATGCAAAATCGTCAGTTATAACTGAGATCTCGCTTTCCTCGTTCAAATAATTATTAAATTGATTTTCCAAGATACAGTCGCGGGCCGCATAAAAAGTGTCGGCAATTAGAAATCACTGGATTAGACGAATGCTCTAGCTTCGGTGTTTCGGTGTCCATTGCTTTCTTGGCCTGCGTATTGGGCGTTATTTGCTTCGGAATTCTGTAGTCCCCGTGTTTCGAAATGTCCGATATCCGAAACGACGGTGACGTTACCAACCAGATCTTGTAGAGTAAATGTGATGGTGGGGCTGCCACCTTAAAGCCTCCAGACCTGCATGAGTGCCTCAGCTCCTACATTCTTCCGTTGGAAGATTCCGGCGTTGTAGACGTTATGGCCAGAGAGCCTGTACAACAGAAGAGACTACGAATTTGTCAAGCGAGGGCAAATAGGGTAGGTTACAGTATTCCACCCACGATAAGTTGAAGCAAAGTGGAAATGAAGTGGAAATGGTAAACAATAGAAATAGATCCTCCGCTCTCGGAGCCATGAATGCTGATTGCGATGAATTAGACGAAGAGGTGGCCACATTCCTATTTTGTTTTTAATTCGTGTTATAACAGTTTACAATGATAATTACATTCACAGCACTAGGTTTTACCGGCTCACCACATACTGTGAGCAGTGACAAGTTAAGTTTTATTAATGTCTTTGTTATATATTAAATATAACAAAGAACAATCTTCCGTAGGCCCGCTTAGCTCTTATCGCCAACAATTTTGTCACATATTTATTGAGTAGTCACTGAAACCTTATACAGACTACACTAAATACTAACATACATGGGCGTAACTTGGGGCCTAACTTTTGGGGGGGGGGGGTTAAAGCTTCATAAATTCAAGTGTACAGTGAGACCATCTATATAATAAAATTAATAAAATATATTATATACAAAATTAGAAACTTTAATAATAATTCTTTGTAAACGAGGGACAATTTCCTTTTTTAAAGATCAACAAACCATTCTTCATAAGTTCTACTTCCAGTTGTGTTTACCTAGAACAAATATAATGTAGGCCTATAAACATAAACAATTTCAGTTCTTCCAATTCTTATACCCAGTTTTCGTAAACGCATCCTCTCCCTTAGGCACACTGTCACAAAATGGTCTCTAGCGTTTGTTTTTTTTTCGAACAGAAATATTATTTTGACGTATATCATTCAAATCTGTCAAACATTCCCCTTACAAGTTTCTTCGAAAGAAATAAGAATAATAAATTTATGGCAGCTAGTCGTCTGATAACAGTACAGACGTTGATAACTAGTGCTTACTGTGCTCGCAAGCAAAAGAAACTGTCTCCTCTTTGACTTTATGTTAGTTTTTATTTATAACAACTGGAAACAAAATTTTATAATGCTCGGAACATTGGAGGGCCGAGTGCCCCCCTTGCCCCTCCCAAGTTACGCCTGTGCTAACATATACTACAAAATAGATCCTTAACATTTCAAAATTTACCCCAACTGAAATAATCCATTTTTCCTTAATTTACATCAATGATTACAACTATTATGTAGTGTTATCAATTATTATTAATAATATATAACAGTTTGGCAGTTATGACAATTTTCAACATAAAATCAACACTTTCACATTCAACTAAATCTAATATACTTTTTGCAGATGGAATGAAATTATATGATAATTTTTAACAATTTCTAGTAATAAACAAATCATTGATACTTTTACATCAAAACTAAATCTAGCTATACTCTTTACAAATAAAATACAAATTAAATTTCTTCTGTCAATGACAGCAACTCGTGTGGTTAAAATTATTATTAGTGATATGCAGGATGATAAAGGTATTCTGTTCGTTACCCAAGATTTCAAAGCGTGAGAAATTGTTTTTTTATTTTTTATGTCGGTAGGTAAACGCTTATAGAATCTAGGATACAAACTTGAATAAACTAGTTATATATTTCCTTTTTAGCTAAAGGCATGAAAAGAGTTTCGTTTTCACACCTTAATTGTCGAACGTTCATTTTCCCGTAAACTCCACTTCCATTGAAATATATTTTAAGTACTTTATATGCGATAGTACTTTACATTTTAAGTACATATTCTATCGAAATATGTTGTAATTTAAAAAGTATACTTGCTGTAAATCATTATATTTTACCTCGATTACTGAAATAAAAACCGTATTTTTCCAAGGAAAAAGCGAGCCAAAATTTATAGGCCTACAGCGTATGCGCGCGCGCGCGCGCGCGCGCGTGTGTGCTGATAGTCGGTGCGTGGTGTAGATCGTATCGCGATGAAGGCGTAGAGCACAGTAGCCTTGTTTCCACCTGTTTGGCTGCTTTTTCTTATTGCGATCGTGTTTACGTATTTGGTAACAGAATCGGAACATTGCAATGGCATTACCGAAAGGTCGTAACCTTTTTTGGCGACGTTATTATTAAAAATGTGTTCGCCCGGCAACACGGTTACAATTCAAGGACGACCGTCGATGGTTACGCAGTGCAGGAAAGTTGTCTCGGGATATTTGGGGGTATGTTGTAACGATGCAAGTACAGTACACGAACCGTTACGGGTCTGCGGAACCCGTATAAGGTTTCCTGCAGTTGTCGGTCTTCCTTATCCAACCACTTGGACCATTCATTGTTTTCTCTGTTTTCGACTTCCAATCATCTCTGCTCCATCTCATATACCTACTTACTTTCTCTAATACAGTGGTTCCCAAAGTGGAGTTCGCGACAATGTTTGAGGGGGTCCGCAGACACTTTTAAGAAAAATTAGAATATACTGTAATTTTCTCCGATGTTTTTGTGCTCTAAAATCTAAATTTTAGAATCTTAACACAATTAGTAGAAGATTCCAGTATTTTTGTTTTGGGTTCAAACTAATTGAATTGTAAAATTTATTTCAAACTAATGGCTTTAATCAAGTCTTTAAATCATGTGTAGCAGATCTGTTTGTCAGCCGAATCTACTAGACCTCTCTCTTACAGTACAAAAAGAAGATTCATTGGCAGAACTTTCGACTGACAGTTCATTAAAGTTACAGTTTTCGCAATTACAGCTAGCTGACTTCTGGTTATATATAATGACTGACCATCCTGAACTCGCAAAAAAAGCTTTGAAGCGTTCAACTGTGTTTCCCTCTACTAATTTGTGTGAAACCGCATTGTCTCTGCGTACGTACTTAAAGTCAGAGTTAAGAAATAAACTTGATGTCGAGAGTGACTTAATATTGAAATTATAAGACATTAAACCCAGTACTGCAGAGCTAATTGTTCAAAAGCAGCTTAATAGTTCACATTAAATTATGTTTGATATAATTAATATTATAATTTTGCAAGTTGAGAGAATTTTGATTTTAATACAATTTTAATTAAAATATTTTGTATCATATTTACTGTTTGTTTTATTTCAGAACTCAGACGGGGTTCGTGAATTTTAAAATTATCTGGGGGGGGGGGTACGCGGACCGAAAAGTTTGGGAACCACTGCTCTAATATCTTGTAGGACTAATTTTCGTCTTTCCAATTATGCGACAAGCCTATTCATCTGCCTATATTACATGCGTGTATAGGCTATTATTAAACATTTTGTCTCGATGTAACCTAGTGTGTTTTTCTCTTTTCCAATAAGCTATTCTCTGTACACGCAATCTATCGATACTTTAGGATCTACATTTTACATATCTAAGTGATCAAAGTCTAATAACATCACCAAATAACCGAATGCATAAATCTGACCCCCATCGTCATCATTTTCACAACACGGCACAGGCAAGGATGTTTCTAATGTTTGTATTCCGCCTTGAAAGATCCTCCAGCCATCTCTTCCTGGGTCTACCCACACACCTCCGTCCTATAGGTTTGTATTTCCAGACTTGTTTGGGCAGTCTGGAATCTGACATTCTTTATAAATGCTCTTTCCACCGTTGTTTGTAAGCTGATCCCCATACGGGTAAATATTGTTGTAGAAGGTATTGTTCTGGAGCAGGTCAGTAATTCTGAATATCTGGGTTGTAATGTGTCTTATATTACGAACAATGATGGGGTGATGAAGCTGCACTAGTTCAGCTATATGCGTTGTACCATCAGGCGAACTCTAAAATCATAAAATCTACGAATAAAGGAACTTGCCTAAAGTTCTACGATGTGACGGTCCTCCCCACACTTCTCTATGATTCTGAGAATTGGACCTTAACGAAATCCCAGGCCATAACTTACTCAAGCGACCTAAATGAGAAAGTTTTCAAATAGTAATCGGAAATTGTAGGTAGATCTAAGAGGACGTCGTGATGGAATGGAGAAAAGAGGCTCACAGCGAAGACAGAAACCTCTGGCGTGCCGGCTACTAGGGACGACAGTAGCTGCACACGCGCTCCTGCATGGATGTGTGGAGGACAACTTTGGTGGTAGGCCCATCTGCAAGGAATGAACAGTACAGTATCGGCTAAGAGAAGCAAGAACGCAAGAAATAAAGAAGCAGTACCAATGCAGTCACTACTGTGACTACGAATTAATAAAAATTATAAACAAAAAAAGCATAAAATTTGACTGCAAAGAAGTTTGCGCAAAATAGAAAGATTTGAAACAAATTTATTTATTTAAAAATGACTTTTATTTATATTAAGATGAACCATATAGGCAATTAGTATATGACAAAATTTCCACGAAACCGAAACATCGAAGCATGATAATGTTTTTAGGCTTTAAAAATAAGATTTCTAGACTGTGGGGAATCGAAAGTGTGGAAAAAATATAGTGTTAACATCACCTGGAGCGTTACATTTTTCGATGACGTTACACATTTTGTATCACGCATTTTGTGGAATGATCCGCAGCCTAAAAACGTTATCATGTTAAAAAATAAAGAAATTAATATAAAGTCGATACACTCAAAGGGTAAATATGTAATCGATTATATACGTATAATTTGTACATCAAATTGCTGGATCATTGGCAGCCACGGGGTCGCGTTCACATGCAGTATTCACGTCATCACACATGCCTGTGATGCACAGACACTGTACACGTTCTTCTGTCATTGTTTTTGTTATGGCGGCCTCGTTTGTTTTGTTTGTTTTTCCACATGATTTTTTACAGAGCGGCCAGGTGCGGTTTGTATCTAGTACAGTGTAAGTTGCTTTTTAATTATTGATTGTGGTTATGCCAGAAGTGTAGTGCAACTTGTCTATGTATGTACTGTATAAACACTGATTTTCGATAAACATTCAACACTCAGGTGTGTGTTTATAAATTCTGAAGACGGCAGTTTGAAACTGTTGAAACACTGTTCAAATATATAAATATATCCTACTCTTGAAAGAGAAAAACAATAAATATAAATAGTTGAAGAACAGATTAATTATGCAAGTGTACTTTAATTTTTGTTATCAGTATATATAAAAACCTGACGGACATTTCACAGAATAATTTGTATCATCAGAAGTATGTGTGTATGTATAGGAACGTACGTAATTTTACATATTATTTGGGCTTGGTTTATTGCTCTTTCCTCGTAGAATACGCCTTGTTAATCTGCATCGATAACCTACCTGATGTCCTCAGTTCTGTGTTTGAGCCAAGATGCTGATTACGTCTGTAGACCTGCTATTCGAAGGCTTTGATTCTTTTACGAACTGCCTATCTAAGAATCCAAGTTAGGAGACTCATAGGAAATAACAAAGTACGTACCTTTGTTTTGGCAACTACAGCTCAGTCTGGTGAGGTGTCCTTTCGGTGTCTGTCAACCGTTGCTCGACTTCAGTTCCTTATTCCTAATTCTCGTGCATTCTTTGCGGCTTCGTTTTCCCAGATTTTCATTGAACGACCTCTCGGTGTTTTCCCAATCGATTCTCCTGTGTCGCCCTCTTGGGTTTCTGTGCTCTTGTATCCTCATTACAAGACGGGCCCAACGTTTTAGTTTAGAAAATTCTGGTACGGCTAACGAATTATTAATGGAGTACCCTGGTACAGTATTAGTAATTGGATTTGATTATTCAAAGTCCATTATCGTTCAGTCTGAATATTCATCGAAGTATTTTCCTCTTCAAAGGTGGATTATTTTTTCCATATATATACACAGTCATATTTCGGAGCCACACCAAAGAAATATCGTTCAGTTATTTTTATGTATTCATAATTGAGTTATGGGCACATCTTTGGATTTAAAAGTAAGTAAGTAGTTTTGGCGAAACAGATTTTTCCTTGTCGTTTTTCGTTTTTCTGATTCTTTTTTTTTGTAAATAGTTTTGACTACCAGGCACATGGAGTTGTCTATAATCTCCAAATGCCTAATGTTGAATTGTTTATACTCGTACATACGGATTTTCTCGTGTGAACTAACATTTTAATCGTTTGGCATCTATTAATGTATATTTAAATTTAAATTTGCCTTTACAGTTAAATTACGTAATGGGGATTCAGCTTATTAAATATTTTGCACCAGAATGAAGTACGCTGACAGGTTAGCATCCATACCGTGCTAGGCGTCACTAACGTAGGTTCGTTACGTAGTCACCACGTAACGTGGTTTGCTAGGCGTAACCAGTATATTAAGCAGAGAATATTAAGTGAAAAATCTGTGGAAACGGAAGTGTAGTGTGGGCAGAGCACAGAGAAACGGCTTCAATTGAATCGTTAACACGCCTCTCTCGCAGAATATAATCTGAAAATACGTCCTTGATAAAATCATCATCTGTTTGATACGATACGTTGTACTATTGTTACTATTATAATATTGTTGTTACTGTTGTTGTATATAATATAATACATGTTTTATTATATACGTTTGTAATTATTATGTTTATTTAATACGACAAAATATCGAGGTTTCAGATGGTGTGTGGCGTCATACATAGAACGCTGAGGACAAAGACAAGAAAAGAGACAAGGGTTAAATTTTATACAACAATGGCAGTGCCTGTGTGGATCTGAAACATGGGTTACTACAAAGAAGATTAAAAACCAGATTCAAGCTTCGGAAATGAAGTTTCTGTGAAGAACAAAGGGTTGGTTACACGGGACAGGATCGTTTGCGCAATGAGGAAATTAGAAAAGAGCTGCAGGTATTCTCCATAAATGATAAAATCCAGGCATATCGCAGGGAATGGTTACAGCATCTGGACAGACGGAGAATGAAAGACTACCTAAGTATTGAAAGGGGCGTTTCAGTATATACCCTCCGGTATAAGAGATGTAGGTAGACCGAGAGTAAGGTGGAGAGATACTTATTCCACTACGTCTGTGAAGATAAACTAATGAGGTTGAAAGAAAAGTAATAAAGTAAGGCCAAAGACTGACAAGAGGTGAACGACGAGAATTTAATAAGGCATATAAACCCACAGAAGTTAAGGTTGCCAGGACACGTGCAGAGAATAGAGCCCGAAATAATAATAAGATAGTAACGACACAGAGACAATTGATCGAATTGTAATTGTCAAATATTAAGAGTTCCGCACTAATTGTAACACGAATAATCACTTTCCACTAATCCGTAACAACCAGGCGATCTGCACTGAAGAAATCGCCCACTGTAACTAACTCACTAAGCCGGCCGCTGTCGCTTATATATTCCCGCGGGTGTTCCAGAATAATTATCCATTATTTTGGCGGTGTGTCAGCATAATTTGCGTAGTTACAAGTGCTCTCGAATAGTCTGGAGTGCTACAGAAGTGGACGGCCTTAATAGAGACGCCACACGCTGGGCTAGTCGAGAAGCGTGTAAAATGACACTCTCGCCTTTTCGAGAGCGTTTCATAATTGTCGTAGCAGTATATAAGAATAATAATGGCTTTTTTTTTTACAATCTATCGAACCCAGGAGTTAGGCAGAGTAGACTGACTTATGTGAGGCGTTTAGCATTCAGGGAAGGTAGTTTGGCCAGCCATTATTACCCCAGGATGTTATGCCAGATACTCACTACTACAGGCTGAGTCGATCTGGGGGCTGAAAAACACACATTGATTTTGTGGTTCGCCCGGGAATAGAACCCGGGACCTCTAGAGCCTTGAGCCCGGCGCCATACTCACTGATCTACCAAGCCTTACGTGTTATATATATATATATATATATATATATATGAAACACTTAATTTATTCCACACCTAAAAGTGGTTGGACTGTAGTAGAAATAATCTGCGACCCGAAGGCGATCGAGAACTGACGATTAAATTACTGTATGTCGCTCTTAATCGGTCTTACTATTATTTTTATTCTTATTGTCTTCTTGGGCATTGTTTGTACACCTACGGTGAAATTTACAACTGGGTTATTTAGTTCATATAATGCGTAGGCCTGCCACCGTATGAACCCAATTTTTTAATTTTAATTTAAAACATTGTTTGTTTTTATCAGCGATGTATCGCACGCGTAGAGAAAGTTTCGTTGTTAACGGCGGCGGCCGCTTGTTTTCAATTTTTAAAATACGACGTGCTAATGGCGCGCTCTAATTAACTGTTCCTATCCAATTAAGCTGAATTAATTGTGTATATATGTATATATATATATATATATTCAAACACTTTTTGCTACAGTCCGTTTCTTGATGTGTGTATATATACAGGGTGATTCACGAAGAAACGGAAATACTTCGGGAGATGAATCTACATCGAAAAATAAGAAAAAAGTTGATATAAACATAGGTCCGGAAATGCTTCGTTAGCGAGTTACGGCTAGCGAAAGATTTCGCCCGGGTTTCGGTTCCCCCGGGTAAATGAAGACTTTCTGAAATTCTGGGAAGGGGCGAATTCTGCTGTTTCTTATGGTTTTTGACCTGAAAAATCGAATAAAACAGGTCGCAAAACTGTATCTCCCATAAGTTTCATGATATCCGACGTAAAACAGAAAAATCTTTGCTTAAAAACAATATTTGGAAAATTGGAAACAATTGGAATTTTTATTGACTTTATTTACACCATTTTTCTCAGAATTAAATTCTTTACAAGTTTTGTTTTTAGGTTTTATGCATTTATTAATCATTTATTATAATTATTAATCATTATTATTTAATGCATTTATTAAGAATTCGCCCCTTCCCAGAATTTCAGAAAGTCTTCGTTTACCCGGGGGAACCGAAACCCGGGCGAAATCTTTCGCTAGCTGTAACTCGCTAACGAAGCATTTCCGGACCTATGTTTATATGAACTTTTTTTCTTATTTTTCGATGTAGATTCATCTCCCGAAGTATTTCCATTTCTTCGTGAATCACCCTGTATATATATATATATATATATATATATATATATATATATATATATAGTGAATCCCACTTGACTTTCTGACGTTCCTCAATTTTAATTAGCGTAAAGTGGGACGTCGCTGGTAATTTATTACGTTGGTAGCAGTGCTGTTAGTTGTTTTGTTATTTTGGCAGTTAACTTTACTGTGACGACACGTTATAATTGGCACCTTAGGCTTTTACTCAACTCTGATGAAATTTGATTACCTACTCTGCGGGCTATTAGACCGTGATCCGCTACTGCAACATAGGAAAGACAGACGTTTCGGCTCCACCGTTGGAGTGTAAAACGACCCGACAACTGGTACGGATCTTCACTAGTTAACCACAGTACTGTTCTTTTTCCACAGTTCTGTGGTCAACTGGTGAATATCCGTAGGCTACCAGTTGTCGGGTTGTTTTACACTGAAGATGGCCTCCAACTGTGGGCCCGAAACGTCTGTTCTATGCGGGAGTAGCGGACCACGGAGTGTAGTTTCAACAGCCATAGCATGTAGCACTGTGGTAGCGGCGCGTCTTTGCACCCGGTGCATGATTGCAGCGTCTGGGTCGAGCCCAATGGCCGCCTGATGATACACATAGTGCTGGTTCAGTAAACAGGTACCTAAAACTGGAAGGGACAACCGCCAACCAGTTAACTGAGAAGGCGGGGGAGAAATAATTCTTTATTTATTTTTAATTTAACTTATCGTTAGGCACTGCCGCTTGAACGGATTCAGGTGACAGATGTCACCCGTCCCCAGGCCAGCGTGCAGACGCAATGAGGCGTCGGTCGCTTTCCGCGTGGCAGAGAGCCTCCGTGCCAGTGATAGCGCGTAGCAGCGACAAACAGCGCGGTCGGCGATGGGAGGAAGGACAGCTTAGCAGATAAACTCTAGGGCTGGGTCAGATTTATTTTATTTTACGTGTTTATGGCGGGTCATCAAGAATCGCCCGAAGGGCGTTTGACCTGGACAGGGTGAGGCGGTTGCGTGGTGCTGAAGGAAGCTAGGTGAGGGAAGGAAGAGGTCGCAGCTGCAGCAAAGAGAGTTGCAGCTAACGACCAGACAAAGCCAGAGGGTGTAGGAACTCGAAGACCTCCTCGAATAACACTATTCCCTACAAACCAAGGAGGAGATCCCGACAAGGAACGGAGGGTTCTGGATTGGAAACTTTCCAGTCTACGCCTGTTGGTGGCGGATATAAGTGACCACCAAGCAGACCTTAGGAAGAAAAGATAAATGGTGACTTTCGTGCGCAGGGCCAGGGGGTTGCGGTACGTCAACAGCCGTGTGACGTTATGTTCAAGTTTTCTTTTCTACCCCACGGTCTGTTAGCATCATGGAATGCAAATTATGTGGCACTCACTGAATGTTTGGTTTTTGTTTTTACATCACCCATCACCCGTCATCATAAGGGGTTGTAAAGCAATGTAGTAAAGTATGACGTTCTTTATTTGTTCTTCGTCTTTATGGGCTTCCCTCTTTTTATTGACCACGTATTTTTCTTTTGAATGGTTCGGTATATCTTCACTCTTGTATAATCGAGACTTAAATTTATGAGCATAGAGTACGTCAATAAGGATACAGTACGTCAATTGAACAGGTCGATGAATTTAAATACCTAGGGCCACTAATAACACGGGAAGGCCTAGGAAAACCCGAAATCAAAAAACGAATAGAACAGAGCAGGAAAGTTCTAGGAAGCTTGAACTCTATTTGGTGGGACAAACATATTTCGAGAGCCACAAAAATTCATATAGGAAAAGCTTTTGTTGAATCAGTTCTGTCTTACGGCTGTGAGGTATGGACGTTGAGCACGGAAATTATACGACAGTTGAATGCCGTGGACATGGATTATCTTCGTAGAAGTGGCGGAGTCTCAAGAAGGGAGAGAATAACCAGCGAGATGATCAGAAGAAGGATGGATGCAGAAAACAGAATTATTAATAAAGTAGAACGAGGAGGGCTAAAGTGGTTCGGTCACTTACTCCGAATGGATGAACAGAGATGGCCGAGGAAAATATTTCAGTGGAGGCCCCCAGAGAGAGGGAAAAGGGGCAGACCTAGACTGTCCTGGCATGAAAACATGAGGAAGGCCATGGAACATCATAACTTGGCAGAAGAAGATGGACAGGACAGAAATAGATGGCGGTTCGGTGTGGGTATGCGGCAATAGCCGATGAAAATCCCTTTGAGAGAGAGAGTAACAGTGAGAGCACTGGTGGTTTATAATTGAGAATCTTTGTCGTTTGCGAAGGCAGTCCGGCACAAAAGTTTCTTTGTAATCTTGACACCATTATCTAATGGAAAGCGTTGTGGTGTTATGCGCGATTCAGTCGATTTTACCGGCATGTATTGTGTTCATTTCATATAAAAATATTAGCTTTTTCTACCTATTTTTCGGGTATGTAGCAACATTTTATATTTGGATCTAATATTACGCGTATTAATGAAGTGATGTGTATTCGTGAAGGGGGGGGGGTAGTTACGCTTCGCCGGTAGGTCCCCGCTAACAACCAATACTGAACGCTTGTGGTCTGGCCAGGTGTAAACAAACTATCGCTTTCCGTTCCGGGATTGTGGGACACTTGGAGTAAGCATCCGTAACCGAGATTTTTACAATCCGACACTTTTACGCAACGTGTAATTGAAATTATATTTAAAGATTAAGTCAGCGTTATGTTTTCTCCTTCTTCCATATGCTTTCGAGTTATATTTTCAAGATGTTTAAAATACTGGACTTGTTGCGGTTTTATCATCTTTATCATCACTATGACCGTATTTTTATTTCCATGTTCCAAAGGAAATGGAAGTATGGTGATGGCGAAAAAAATCATGTTCGAGATAAGGGCTGATTCTGATTGTAATACCCTCAAAACATGAAGAAAAGTGATTTTCCGAAAAGTGTCTGTGTGTCTATCTGTCCATGTGTATGTGTGTAAAATTTTTTCTCTGGCGAACGATAACTGCCGCACATTCAAACAGAATCAAATAATTTTTGCACATGTGCCAGAGTTGTGGAGGACTCAAGACCTATTGATTTTGGTGAAGATCGGTTAAGGGGAAGGGGTAGTTTACCTGCAACGTGTTATGTTTTAACAAGAGTAATTTTTTCTATGACGAACGATAAATGCCGTAAATTTAAACAGAATCAAATACGTTTTTGCATGTGTGCCTGAGTTGTAGAGAACTCAAGGTCTTTTGATTTTGGTGAAGCTCGGTTATGGGGAAGGGGTAGTTTACCTGCACGTTCTATGTTTTAACAAGAGTAATTTTTTCTATGACGAACGATAAATGCCGTAAATTTAAACAGAATCAAATACGTTTTTGCATGTGTGCCTGAGTTGTAGAGAACTCAAGGTCTTTTGATTTTGGTGAAGCTCGGTTATGGGGAAGGGGTAGTTTACCTGCACGTTCTATGTTTTAACAAGAGTAATTTTTTCTATGACGAACGATAAATGCCGTAAGTTTAAACAGAATAAAATACGTTTTTGCATGTGTGCCTGAGTTGTAGAGAACTCAAGGTCTTTTGATTTTGGTGATGCTCGGTTATGGGGAAGGGGTAGTTTACCTGCACGTTCTATGTTTTAACAAGAGTAATTTTTTCTATGACGAACGATAAATGCCGTAAATTTAAACAGAATCAAATACGTTTTTGCATGTGTGCCTGAGTTTTAGAGGACTCAAGGACTGTTGATTTTGGTGAAGGTCGGTTAAGGGAAAGAGGTAGTTTACCTGCAACATTTTGTGTTTCAATAAGTACCTAATTTTGATAAAGTATCCTTAAAAGAGGGTCATAATAATCCACTGTAGAAATGTAGATGAAATATCTATAAATGAAAAGGGTACTTGAAGGGAGAGGGGGTAATTTTCAATAAATGAAAATGATAGTTGAAAGGGGAGGGGATAATTTTTTATATGTGTACTACGTTATCGCCAACAAAGAAGTAGTTTGTTGTTAAAATTCCTTCGCGGCCTGTTTGGCCGTGGTCCAATATTTTCTGCAAACCCAGACGTTTCGGCAGTGCCATCGACTGCCATCATCAGTCAAAATCGAGTGCGCTAACGTGAGGTGGTAAACGTTAGTGACAATACTGCGGTTAAAGCTGAAGAAAGAAGTAGTTTCTATGAAAATATTTCATTTCGAAAATGATTTTAAATATAAATTTAGAACACGGAAGTCATGTATGGTTCTCCATACTGATATTTTCTTTAGACACTCCCACAACATTTATTCCCATTGTCCCTCTTACGATAACTATTCAATCGTATCATGTTCTGTAAATCAGCTTCAATGTTTACTATAATCGTCTGATTGTCTGCGTATGTTGGTGTAATTTTTTGTCTTAAGGATCGTTATTCCATCCATACCAAAGTGAAATAGCACTGTTGAAAATTGCATTTACGTAAATTTGACAGAAACGTGTACTCGCACTGTGTGTTGAAATGCATGCGAGAAATACGAGACGTAATAAATGATAGTCATTTTGTAACTAATCTGATGGGTGTTGTGTAAATATCCGATTCCCTTCGCTCGCTATCACACCGATTGTAGCAACCTGCCATGCGTGTTAGAACTACGAATAATTTGCCTATGTGGTTGTCGACAGGTACGAGCGAAGAAAGCCTGAATTTGGCGCTTCTTCGGAAATGGGCACTTGATGAAACACGGTGTTACAGCAAGTATATTTTAAAAATATAGTAACACATTTTATTTGAAGCAGGATAAAGTAAAACACAAGTACACTGAAAATAATATAGGCCTACGAGGGTTAGTTGAAAAGTTCGCGGAGCGACATCTGTAGCTTAGCGGTAGAACTAAAATTTTTCGTGTGTCGCAAGATTCATATTTCTTATAAACACGTGTTAATTTCCAAATCTATCTACCATTTTATTCATTGCGTATCACGTGTTCGAAATTTACGTGTGCATATGTTTTAAAAAATGGGCAAAATCAAACGTCATGCTGTGACTGAATTCTTGGCTAGAAACTGTCTAGCGTCAATGAATACTCACAAGCGTGAAGGCAAATGTGTTAGGAGATGCTGAATCTTCAAAAAATATTTATAAGGGATTCTCGAGTTTAAACATGGTCATACGAGCACTGAAGATAATCCCCCATTTTGATTTGGTGGACAACCAAAAAATGCATCAACTCCAGGTATCGTTAAAAATATGCTATATGTCTATACGCTACATTGGAAGACCGACGATTGGGAGTAGATGACATTGCTGACGTCACAAGCATTTCACATTAGCGTGGTAGGGTTGCCAACCATACTTTATAATAAAGTATCCTACTTTGTTTTTGGTGAATATACTTTATACTTTTGCATAAAAATAAAGTATGCGAAAATACTTTATTTTGAGTCTTTACCGTAATGCACGAAACGAAACACTCTCATACGTAATTTCCGAACGATTTATCGATGCCTAAGATAAAACAGAACGGAACACACACGATTAACAATGATTATTTATTATTGAACGAAACGGCAGATGGCAGTCCATATCGGTTTCCTTTCTAGATCATTATTTATACGTTGTTGTAAAAAAGATTAAATATTAAAATGGATGATTTATATTCCGAGTCAATAAGACTTAAAAAGAAATCCAAAGACAATCAACAAATAATGACAAAGAATTTTCAGAAAAAAATACTGCTGAAAAGTGGCAATATATACTTAAGAATGCGTGTGATAACTTACCAAATATAAAAAAAATTATTTATTATCTGCTCTCTGTTCCCGCAACCTCAGCTTTCACTGAAAGAGTTTTCACGGTGATGAATGTAAAGTGGCGAGAAGAGAGAAACAGAGCGTCCATAAATTTAATAAAAAATGAGTTATTTATTTATTTAAATCTAGATTTAGATTGTAATACTAGCTATCAAAGTCTCAAAGATAACCAAACATTGTTAGCTTGTGCTAAAAGCACAAAAAAATATGTATTTAAGGCAATAAAAACTTAAATTTAAATAATACTTTTTTTTCTCTTACAAATACTTTTTTTTCCTCTTCCAACAGACAAGTTACGTTATTTTACTCAAAAAAGTTGGCAACCCTATGTGTATCATAGTTTAAGTCAAGGACTTGGTATGAACAACCTTTGTGCATTTGGAGTTGCTGTACTTTTGGGGTGCCCACGCGGGGATCATCGTTTGTATGGCCACGTTTAAACTGGAAAACCCACATACGAACTGTTATTGTTTTCGAAGGTGCAGCATTTCCTAACACACTTGTCATTTCGTTGTGAATTTCCATTGGCGCTAGACCATTTTTATCAAAGAATTCGTGATTTTGTCCGTTTTTCAAAACACGCATGACACGTAAATTTCAAACAGCCAGTTTGAAATGAATAATTTGACAAATTGATTTGGAAATTAACAGGTGTTCAAACGAAACATGAATCTTATGATACACAACAAATTTTAGTTCTACCGCTAAGTTATAGATGTCGGTCCGCGAACTTCTCAACTGACCCTCGTACATGAAACGAGATATTTTTTGGACTTTCAACAACAGATGTAAAATCATTTGCATTTGAATATGCAAAAGAAAATCAAATTTTAATGCCATCTAACTGGTATGAAAATAAAAAGTCTACTAAGGACTGGCTTTTAGGATTTCTTAAGCGAAATAGTTATCTCAGCCTTAGAAAACCAGAACCCACTAGCCTTAGCCGCATGACAAGCTTCAATAAGCATAACGTGACTGAATTTTTTAATAACCTTGGTGGGCTTTATGATAAGTATGAGTTCCGCTGTCATCAAGTGTGGAACCTAGACGAAACAGGTGTGACCACAGTACAGCGTCCATGCAAAATAATTGCAGAGAAGGGAGTAAAACAAGTAGGATCCGCTACTTCGGCTGAACGGGGGAATCTGGTCACAGTAATCCATGGCGTAAATGCTGCTGGTAACAGCATTCCACCTCTCTTAATATTCCCCAGAAAGTATTTCAAAGAACATTTCATAACAGACGGGCCTCCTGGTTGCATTGGAGCAGCCAATCCTAGTGGGTGGGTCACCAGTGAAGAATTCTTAATTTTCATGAAACACTTTGTGTCTCACACTAGATGCACAAAGCAGCAGCCAGTCCTAGTCATCTTAGATAACCATACTTCACATATGTCTATAAATGTGATCAATTATTGTCGAGAAAATGGTGTAGTCCTGTTATCAATCCCTCCTCATACGTCCCACAGACTCCAGCCACTCGATAAGTCTGTGTTTGGAACCACTAAAAACATATTACAATTCAGCCTGTGATGCGTGGATGAAGAGTAACCCGGGAAAGACTATGGTAATTTACAATATTCCCACATTGTTGAAAACAGCCCTCCAAAGTGCTTCAACGCCTAGAAATATTACTATCGGTTTTCAGTCAACTGGTATATGGCCATTTAATAAAGATATATTTACTGAAGAAGATTTCATGCAATCAGAAGTAACAAATAGGCCATACAATACCCCGGAAAATTCGAAGGATAATTCTGACAATTGCATAAATTTATCAGCTGAGATTGAGCCAGGCAATAATGTTTATAGTGAAGTTGTTGTCAGTATTGACATTCCATCGTGTTCCACGACTCTTACACAGCCTGAAGCAGAAGCAGCAAGAAAACTATTAAGTGTGGCACACAAAAGTCCTGAAGTGATTCGTCCTTATCCGAAGGCTCAAAAGCGAAAATGTAAAACGAATCGAAGAAAGATAACATCCTGCGTTTTAACAAGTACTCCAATGAAAAATATACTGGAGGAAGAACAGGCAAAAAGAAAATTTTCAGTAACTAAAAAAACTGGTGAAACTAAAAGAAAATTATTCAGCACTGATCATAAAAAGAAGAAGTCGCAGGATAGACCTAAAAGGCACA
The DNA here is from genome assembly GCA_034769895.1 of Magicicada septendecula. NCBI lineage: Eukaryota > Metazoa > Arthropoda > Insecta > Hemiptera > Cicadidae > Magicicada > Magicicada septendecula. The sequence continues at coordinate 16,338,492 of CM068375.1, read as the reverse complement.
ATAGAAGTAAAAGGAAAAGAATGCAAGTGTTAGATTTAGCGACGATGAAGATGAGGACTGTTTATGTCTGAAATGTCTAAAGCCATGGGGACAATCGAAAGATGGAGAAGAGTGGATACAGTGTCTTAGTTGCAACCGATGGGCTCATGCATCTTGTGCGAGTAATAGTTTGTATTTTATTTGTTTTAATTGTGCATCAGATGTTTCTGACGATTAATGCTTTTGATTTCAAAATATCAACCCCCCCGCTTTTCAATTTTTTAACATACTGAATCATTATTTCGAATTTTTGTCATTCAGTAAAAATATTATGATAATTTTTTTGTAACAGCTTTTTAGAAATTTTTATTAAATTCTTTTAAATTTGTTGTCATTTTAATTTTATATTAATCAATAATATCTTATAATTATGTAATACCTCATAATGAACTTGGGAAATTAATAATTGTGTTTAGAATTATAACCATTTGTTTTAAAACACTTGTGTTTCTTTACTCATATATTACGTAACAACTTACCCCACACTCTGTAACAATATGCCCCACCAAGGTGCACATTGTTACAACCAGCAGTGTCTTCATAAAATTATTTTGGTGACACATACGTTACAGTGTTATGGTTATAAAAAATTGTAAGTGCTTATAAATTATTGCTTCAAGTAAACAGCTGGTTACCAGATTACTAGCTATAAAGTGCAAGTCAGAAAAAAAATATATTTAAGAATTGTAACAACAAGCCCCACCTGCCCCTACCTGAAAAAAATTTTTCAGGTGCCTATAAAAAATAATAGCAATAAGAATGTTCAGTTAAAAACGAAAAACGCTTATTCATTGCAAAGTTTTGAATTAACTTTAATAAAAAAAATTTAAAAACTATAAACGCTTAGTAGATTTACCAAATTTATTGTTAAATTCTGACAAACGTTTCAGCCGATTGAGCTATTCCCAAAGAGATGGTAGAATAACGAAATACAAAGAATGTTTTACCAGGGATTCTTAACTATTTTAGTTAACAGCAGTAAAGAAAACGTTGTTTAAGTGGGTTGAACAACAGCTAAATGTTTGTAATTACGTAATTAAGTGAATCGTATATTAGGCCTACTTACAGAGTTTTAGTTTAATTGTTGAATTAAGATTTTGTCTTCTGTTCTGGACGAATAGCCTATTTCTACGCGTGCGCGCGCACCCACACACGATCATTCACATCCGAGCCTGTTCTTGTTTTTACTTACTCATCAGATTTAGTGGGACTGATAACTACGTATTACTACGTTTTCGACGAATCGTAACATATACACGAAGCATTGCGTACTCCAAACACACAAGTTTGTTGATATTTGAATTTAGCTAAGTGGAAACATATTACTTTTACAAAGCAATGTCATCCTTTGATGACATTCCATTCCAGTTTTCAAAAATAGCAGCACAAACTTCTTCCCACAGTTTCTTTTTTAAATTTATGTCCATATAGTCATTCCAAATTTTTTAAAAACAAAGCAGGTCGTTTTTCCATTTCATCAATTAACTGTTCAACTTTCTCGTCGTTCATTGTAATTTATTTGTATAAAAAATTTAAGAATAATCGAGTTGAACCAGTTATTAACAAACACACTCAAAACGCTGGCAGAATGACTGTTGAGTACCGTGGTGATGCAGCGGCACCTATCCCCACCACGATACAGTTTCGAGACTTCCAGTTGCAGTGTGCGGACTTCCATAAGAAACAGTAGGACTAGCACGTTTTCGCGACTATTCTGTCTCCGTGCTGTTTCCACCGTAGGAGACAGTTTTGTTTCTGTTGCTGTAGTGTGCGCACCCCCTATATAAATACATGAGATTTTAAGACATAAGAAACAGTTGCGGAACTGTTTCGTCTCAGTGTGCGGGGGCTCTTTAACTGTCTCCTACGGTGGAAACAGCACGCAGACAGAATAGTCTGCGTGCAGGTATAGAGACAAAACAGTTTTTTTTGCGTGGGCGAGAAAGTGAGACGAAACAGTTCCGGGACAGTTTCGTCTCATTGTGCGGCCTCTCTTAGGTAAACACTCTTTTTGTCCCTTACTATCACCGCCTATGGGCGCGGTCACTCACCATTATTTCAAAAACATCCATATATGCAATTTAATTTCTTTTTTAATGTTATATATCCGCCCTCTACCTTTTACTTCTTAATTAAATTATAAAATATTTCTTAATTTTCAAATTTAGTTTTAGTATTCATTAAATTACCTAACCCTTTCTCTCTTTCTTTCATCAACTCCTCTCTAAGCCTTCTTTCGACTGTGTTATTCACTACTTTTAAAGTTTCATAGTGTTCTAAAGGATTAGGACATTTAACTTATTTAGCGTGTTTACGAAAATGTGTACGGGCGATAGGGTAAGTGGGGGGTATGAAGAAGTTGTTTGTCCTAATATTGTTATTTCCGATCTGACGATGAGCTGTGAAGATTGAAAGCGCTAATCGGAATAATTTTTTATAGCGGTGTGCAACAGTGATTATTCTGTTTATTCTGTTAATCGCGATTCAGTAAACTTAAATGATGTTAACGATTGTTGTTTATGCTTAATTACTGTAGTGACAGAGGCGCTTGCCAAATGAAGTACGATCTGTATAAGAGTAATAACAAAAGTTGCGATTGTGTCACTGTGTGCGATTAAAGGTCCGATCTTTAATAACCGACAAAAGATTCCCGGTACTTAAAAGATTACGTAAAAGATTGCCATCTTCGTAACGTTATTTGTTTGTGTGTTTTCAGGTGGCGCTGTTTCTAAGAAGGATAGTGTCGTCGCATCAAGACGAAGCATTCAGGTGAGATTCAAGTATCCTAATAACCGTGCGATTTGTACAGTCGGTTTCCGACTGAGCATTCTACTCTCTTGCCAAGAGTTCTCTCACAGTTTAATATTTCGTTTTGTTATGCATTCTTTAAGACTTTGTACCGAACGATGTAAGGGAAGAATCATTGGGCGCACTCGAATCGAGAAACTTTTTCTGAGCGCTAGAAAGGTAGGAAAAAGCTTACCAGTCTGCACACTCGAATCGAGTCTGCAGCAGTACGTGACACGAGGAACAAAACTCGTATAGGCCTATTGTTAATTTGCAAGACATGTTTGAACTGGTATCCAAGTCACTTATTGACAAAGTCTGTAAAATATTTACCTTATTTCTTCCGTCGTGTGACTTCGGTGTTCCGTTTTGATTTAATTTACGCATTTCTAGACATATGTCTCGTCATCAGAAATAAATAAAATAAAATTTACTCTTAGCGAGGTCGTTACATATTAAAATACAAATATTTGAAAACGATTACACACATATCCGCTTTACTTGAGTGCGCTCTCGAGTCGGACGGATCGGACACTGACTATCAATCGCTAACTTTAATTACTTTATACACAGACTATTAATAGTACCTCTTGAAGACGAGGATTTTAATGATGAACTACACACAATAAAATACATAGCTCAAGCCAATGGCTACAATAGTTCCTTGATTGACAACCTCCTCAGAAAACAAAAGCACAAGCTATCTAAACCCCGTATAGAAAAAGACACAAAAACCATTTTTATTTCAACGACATACACCAAATAATGCCAAAAATTTTAACTAGTGTGTTAAATAACAATAGAACCGTAATATTTAAAACCAACAATAATCTTATGGATATACTCCGTAATAAAATAACTATCCCTTTAGAAAAGAAAACGGGGGTGTATAAATTATCGTGCGAAGATTGTGAATGCTTTTATATCGGCCAGACGGGAAGGGGTTTCCAAAAACGTTTTATTGAACACACGCCAAAGCACAATCTGAAGGGTCAGACATCACCATCAAGCATAAAATCCAACTATGCACGTCATTTGATAAACGAAAATCATAAATATACAAGCTTTGTTTCCAACTTGAAACCCATGCATTTTTGTAATAAAGACACTTACATGAACGCCTTGGAAGAATTTGAGATATATAGGGCGTACAATGACGTACACAGTCGTGACTTCGTGCTAAACGACCATTTAAATTTTAAATCAAACCCGCTATACGATACCGCAATAAACCTGTCTACACAGTAGCGATTGATAGTCAGTGTCCAATCGGTCCGACTCGAGTGTGCACTCAAGTAAAGCGGATATGTCTGTAATCGTTTTCAAATATTTGTATTTTAATATGTAACGACCTCGCTAAGAGTGAATTTTATTTTATTTATTTCTGATGACGAGACATATGTCTCGAAACGCGTAAATTAAATCAAAACGCAACACGAAGTCACACGACGGAAGAAATAAGGTAAATATTTTACAGATTTTGTCTATTGTTAATGTTTCTAAAATGTGTAAGCATGAACGAATTTGAAAAAAAAAATATACGTACATCTTCTACAATTTACTTGTAAATATTACATAACAATTTAATCATGAAAATTTTAGTCATTACATCAGGTTAGTCATTTGAATTACCTGGGTTGTAATATCTCATATGGAACTGATATTGATTGGGATAGTAAGCTAACAAAATTTAGACACATCTGTGAAACGATTCATAGGTACCTGAAAAATAAAACACCGCAGGATACCCGAAAGAAATTTTATAAAACTGTGACTGTATGTGTCCACATTCCTGTATGCTAGTGAGACATGGACTCTTGGTAAAAACGACGTGCAGAGGATTCAGGCAGCCGAAATGAAATTTCTAAGATGGACGCAAGGTTGTTCTTTCTTGGATTGGAGAAGGAACGAGGATATTAGATGCGATTTAAACATTGTATCATTGCACCATAAGATTGAAGCCCACAGAAGGAGATGGTGTGAACACTTGAATCGCATACTTCTGATGATATTAGTATGTTTGCATGCTGTGAACACTAGATATCCGTCTACCTGTGGCTACCTTGGGTCATCGCCCTACTGGGAAGAGAGATGTCGGTAGACCGAGGAGGAGATGGGTTCCGGAACAGGTCTAATGCCTAGCCCTTGGAGTGGTGATGATGGGGTGATGCCATTACATAAAAATAAATAAGTGTAAGCAATACGCATATTTATTTACGTTTATGAATAACTGTTAAACAAATAATTAAATTAAAATCATAAAAACAGTACGGTGACTGAATTTGCTGCTATTATAGAATTTAATGTTTCTGAGCCATGTGTCAGTTTTTCTTGTTCCTTTCCACAGTCTGCTGTTGAGGCGTCAGAACTACAGCCTTAGCACTGATAGGTCTTTTCGCAGTCGAATGTGTTCCGACTCGCACTTTTCGCTCCTGAATTACTCTCCTCGCTAATTAGCTTTTCATGCCATGTATCATTTGCAACAACAGGTCTTTATTGTCGAGGGGATTAGAAGGTTTAGAAGCTCTGATTAGACAAACGGTCCGTTTGTTTCTCAGTTCGAGTGTTGGCGGAAGGGGTAGTTTTAGGCAAGTTTCTCAGTTGGGCAAGTTTCTACTGGAAACTGTAGAAAGCACTATAAAAGTAAAACAAAACTCAGACAAGAAAAGTAAAGTAAAGTAAAGTAAAAAATCATAAAACAAAAGAAAAACCTACTTACCCTCGAAACCTGCTGGGCAAAATCGGTAAACACACACAACAACACTGAAAGGTCAGCACAACGGACAACACCAGAAATTAACAACGCTCTGTTTATATGGCAGAATGTTTGGAATCACCACAGAAGACTGTCAGTACTTCAAATATAGACTGGTTCTTAAATAATGAATAGACTAAAATAAGAAAAGTATCAGAATGTCAAGAAAGATTAAGTTTTTACACCAGGAGAGGAGTAAAGGATTTTTTAAATCCAGGGATTCTTTTACGAGATATTCTTACGAGGGGTTCTTCTTTATTTTCTAGCGTGATTTTCTGGCATTGCCCTACAGTAAATTTCTGTGTATATCAGTTATAGCCAATGCGGTAATCCATATGTAAAATTACTTATAGGCGTAGGCCTACCTAAAGAAATTACAGTACAGACCTATCAAAATTCCACTTTTGCACAAATTCGTAACGCTTTGCTCTCTTCTAACAGGCAATGCATTACGTCGCAGATGCATGGCACAGAGTATCGCAACTGCTTTCACAAAGCCGGATTCGGGAATAGCGAAGCCTGTAGTAATGAAGATAGTTGTGATGTCCTTGTAGATGATGAGGAATGCGGCAAATTAGAAGGCCTTGCATTGTCTGAGGACTATGTCAAAATTGACGAAAACGTTATTACAGAAGCCATGACCATATCGTAGATAGCTGATATCATTCAACAGGAAGTGAACGAACAAGATGATTATAGTGACGAAGAACCAACGCAGACCCCCGTGTGTTTTGGTGACGTCGTTAATGTCTTAGAGACAATTAAACGGTTTGTAACGCGCCATAATGTATCGGACGAAATTGTGACGCAGTTGTCAATATTTGAGGGAATAATTTATTCTATAGTCGCGAAAAAGAAGAAAACAGAGCAAGATAACGGATTTTGAAGGGGGGGCATGTTTATTTATATTTGTGTAGTTTTTGTCTGTTTAGTTTTTCTCTCTCTATATATGTTGTATTTTACAATTTTAAATTGTATTATTCCAAACTGCAAATTATACGTAATTTCTATTCAGTACTAAAGGCTTATACTATTTGTGTTCTATTTCACTTATACGTTTTTCTCACTTACACTTTTGTTTTTTGAAGTCCCCTGAAAAACGTACAAATGAGGCTTTACTGTGTCTACCAAATAGTAGTCTGTTACTGCTTTCAAAAACGTATTGGTTCTAAAAAAAAAGATTAAACAAGTAATTTAAGACTATTTCTTGTGGAATATTGTTTAGACTTGTTTTATTAAATAAATTTTATTGGTGTAAGAAGCTGTATAAACTTCGTCATAATTTACGCCATCTGTTTTCCAACACGTAAGCAATGAATTGAAGGAAAGGGGTCTTTTTTGCGAAACGAAACTGTGTTCTGTTTAGAGTGGAAAAACAAAACTCTGAAGGGAATCAAACTGACGGCTAAACTTTTTGTGTAGTGCAGCCTCTGTGTTCGTTTTGCTCTCATCAGGGTAGACGCCATATTTTATCGTTGCTGTAAGTTATAGTTTTGGGGGAAATTTTTTTATTGGCCTTACGTCTGGGTTGGATTGTGGGTTAAATTTACGCTAATGAAATACGCATGAAAGTTGTTTATAAAACATAATTTTAGCAATCAGGAAAATATAGTTAGAAAAGACAATTAAATGAGCAAACATACAGATTGGACTAAACGTTAGTTTCTTCAGTAATTAATATAATAATTAATTGCTGTGTTAATGCATACTAAATGAAAATATAAATATAATTATTTATAGTAATTGTGTCAGATGATTACTACCTACTGGTAAACCGATATTTGCCAACTGTTACAGAATTTTAGAGAATTTAAATTTCCTTGTAGGGGGAATTGACTTTTAGCCCATTCTGTATATTGTAAATAATATAGGCTTATCGTGGATATACACCGTGAGTATATAAAAGATAATTAAATTTACATTTTTTATATGATATACGTATTAGCTTCTTTGTGTATTGTAAATTTATAAGCAACATATAAAAGAGACTACTGTCTTTGGGTTTTCAACTTTTGTCACTTCTTGTATTTCATGACTGTTAACGTTAAAGACGACGTTGGTCTTATGGTAGATTAATACGGCAGTTTGGCTAACACTTGTGCTAACACGGGTTTTAACGACGACGATGACGTTGTACTGAGGTAGTGCAGCGCGACTAACAAACTCTCGGCTAACCACAGAACCGCGGCCACATTAATGTTACACCCAGCACAAAGAGGATAAGGTTAAAGAAGTTCCAGTCAGCAGTGCAGTAGTCAGAAGTTTCATGATGAATTGTATTTTGTAGTTAAATTTGTTGTCTTTATTTCATTTTCATATCTTCAACTTAATTTTATTATCTTTCATTTTATTATCACATCATATCGTATCATTTCATTAATTTTATTATTTTAGTATCATATCGTTTAATTTTATTATCTTTATATCGCAACGGAACAAATGAAGGATTGCATAGATGTGTAATAGAACTAATAATACTGTATAAACAGAGTCTCTTATCTGGAGATGGGAATTTAATAAACTAAAAACGACTTTAAATCTTGTCTGTAATTTTTACATAAATTATTTATTAATTTTATACTGTCTTTGAATTCAAATGAATGCCGAACAATCGTGTATGTTACTTGATTGTGGAATTCCTACTTGGAGTCCGGCTGGAAGCTGCGTTAACGTTGTCCGTTGGCTCCGCTGTGTTAACGTCGACCCCTGGCCTCGCCGCTGCAGTCACGCGCGCACGCCGTTTATCTCAGTGATATGGTTCTTATATTTACAATCTCAGGTTCGATAAGTGGGTTATTGGTTATTATTTAAACTGCGGTGTATTGAGCTTACACCTTCCGGCTATCTTAAAGTGTTCACGCGTTCATATAGTTGTACTCCGGATGAGTACAACTGCTCCTAAGCGTAAAAATCTTGACTAGCGCGAACTAGCACTAATAGATCTTCAAATACTTATTCTACGTCTGATAACCCTTGTTTTAGCTTACGGGTAACTCGTAGCTAAAATCTAGGACGGTCGTCACTTATATAGCAAACGTGTACTGTCGCGAAGAACTCGCACAGAGAGTACGTCTGAATAGGACGACCTGTGGACGAAGACTGCCCGTGCAGTTTTCTTTACCAGCGCACGTCGCAAATGAAAATTGAAGCTCCTCATTGGTTAAAGATTAGAACACGTCGTAGATTTCTACCTCGATAGCACAGATTCGTGTACGACAATGCCAGAGCATGCAAAATCTTGTATACATTTTATCTAAACGTTTTATTACTTTTCTGCAGATAAGGCTTCTATATAAAAATGAATTCAGTTAAAAAATACATATTAGAACTATATGTTCTGAGTTTATAACATATGAAAAAGTTAACGCTATTTATGACTCATACGCTGTCCAAGTTTAATTTCGATACGTTAATTATTATAGGAGTTATTCAGTAAAACACGAATAACACGCGCACCAAACTTGCACTTGACATGACAGAGAATAGTTTTATGGGCATTTTGACATATAACACATAATTACCCATCTCTTATTTCAAAACTTACAGCTACTTTACAAAATTTGAACAAAATCAATTTAAAACATGTCTATAACGTCATAAAGTGTATAATAGCGTCTAGTCATTTCTAAAATGACTTTTCCAGCAATTTGTTTTATTGCAATACATATATAAATTAATGTATTTTAGTAACGGATTTGATAGCTCACAGGATGTTAGTACCGAACACTGAAGGCAACAAGTCATTTTGAAAAGATAATTACACTTGTAGTTTACGCCATTGTGTGTAGGCCTACGTGTGTGTTACTTCGTTGCATTGCGACGCGTGCAGTCGCTATTGTTGTGGACGTTTGAATTCATCTAATTGCACATTTATTGTATTCATGATACAGTACAGTTATTCTACTGTAGTTGTATTTTATTGTGTAGTTTGTAATTGTTACTACAGTTAATTGTTACTAATTGTTAGTATATGAATAATGTTGTCATTGGACCGAATGAACATTCAAGTTGGTTCTTATATATGTATATGTATTCCTCCTCTAATATTTGGGTGCATCCATAAACAATGAGAACTAAATCAGCAGTGAGACTGAAAATCGCATAATGAGTGGTAATAGAGTTTTTTATACTAGAAAATCTTCAGATCCAGTTTAGTCAGCAAAAGGGCCAAACTTAGATTATACAAGGCCTTAATAAGACCAGTTGTGACGTATGCTGCGGAGACCTGGACACTACTTAATAGTGACATACACAATTTAAAAGAGAATTCTACTAAGAAAAATCTTTGGACCAGTGAAGGAAGTTGAAGAATCGCGCATACGGAACAACAGGGAATTGGAAAGATTGATAGACGGCGAAGACATAGTGAGGTTCGTCAAGTCTATGAGGATATGCTGGGTGGGACTTGTGATGTGATGGGCATGGAGGACGATGGAATGCCCAAAGCATTTCTTAGAGGGACAATAGATGGGCAAAGAAGGAAAGGAAGATCTAGAAGAAGGTGGCTACAGTACGTAGAAGATGACCTCCAGACATTGGGTATCGGGGTTGAAGGCGGAGTCTGGAGGACCGAGATGTTTGGAACGACTAGTCGGGGAGGCCAAGGCTCATCGTGGGCTGTAGCGCCAGAGGAATGATGAATAAATATATGAATATATTGTTACGACGGTGTACTTGATCCTCGTAGGTACAGTGGAAACAAAATAAGTACAAGACACCAATTAAGTCACTAATCACACCTTTAATTGTTACAGTGAAACAGTTCGTAATTAACAACACTGTCTTTTACAACAAATCAAATGAAAATTGTTTACACGCAATAAAATGTCCACTAAAATTAAACACAGTTGTATTACAATTATACCGTCCGATTATAAAACACCACTCTTAACTAATAATCACTTGAACGCCCACAGTAATATCGCTACTATAACTCTCGAACCACACTGTCAATATCACGCACTAATACTGAACTAAACGTCGTTGAGTACTGGTATTTACACCGCCCCAAATTACTAGATTATTCCATAATGCGCGATAGCGCCAGTATAGTTACGACGTAATTACTTGCGGCCTTGACACAGTCGGTGCGCCCGAGCGAAGTCTAGAAAATGCGTCAACAAGCACGTACGCCACACGCGTTACATCGAGATTCTTCTGGCACATTCGACAAACACGTAGATTGTTCTGTGATGTCGTAACAGTATGTATGTGTACACATTATTCAAAACATCCATCAATCATTGCGAGTCTACTATAGTTACTCTCTCGCAGCCTACACACCGAATGCTTCTGTTGCACCAACCACTCCGTTTCAAGTCTCTTTTGTCCATCTCCTCAAGTTTCTCTCATTTTCATGATCTCCTGGGTCTACTACGCTTTAATCGTCTAGCTGGAACCCAGTCTAGCAGTGACGTACCTAGGCCGCTGGAGGCCCGGGGCGGATTTCTTTCTGAGGCCCCCCCTCCCATAAGATGGGTGTGTATAATCCAATGTATCTTTAAATAAACACAGCAAAAACACTTTACTCTACTTAAAGTGTATATTTGTATATACACTTTAAGTATATATTTATTGTCTATTTACTGTGTTGATACATATAGTTAGAAAACTTTATAAGAAGCTGTAGTAATATTTGAAATAAAAATCCACTTTCATATTGTAAATACAAAGTTTAAAGAAATAATAGAAATAGTATTATTTATAGCCTGCGTTAAATCTATTACAATACCTTATAATATACAACAAACTTATACACTGCAAAACAAATTTACTATTACCGAGGCACGTATTTATATGGCAATATCATGTATAAGGTATTTATATCTGTAATATTTATAATGTAGGATTGTAAGGTAGGTTTCAGAATAATATGAACAAATATTTGGAATATTAAATCCTCGACCTCTCCTAGTGTTGCGTTTCAGGACGTGACGATAGAACATTTGCAAATAAATTTAAAAACTTAACCAAATAAACGTAATTTTCCAAACCTGGAGGCCCCCTAGTAAGTGGGGCCCGCGACGGTCCGCTTCCTGGCCTCCGTTAGTCCGCTACTGCAGTCTAGCAACTTTTTGGGCCAACGGTCATCAGGCATCCTTTCCACTTGGCCGTATCATAGGAGGCGCATTGTATTTATGATGTCAAATATGATGCAGTTGCCCCCTAATATCATCATTTCTAATGGATTGGAGCCTGGACAGCCCACAAGACCTTCTCCAGAGTCCATTTGCATTGCACGGAGCTTTTGGTAGATTCTTGATTTATGTCTTCAAGTTTCAGAGGCATGTGTGACTATACTTTCTAAGATTGTATAGTAAACACCTTTTTGTTTTTGTTGTCTCACTCCAAAGCATTGGATTCAAGTGACCTATCTCCAATTTGTGGGTTGTTGTCTCACTCCAAAGCATTGGATTCAAGTGACCTATCTCCAATTTGTGGGTTGTCTCACTCCAAATCATTGGATTCAAGTGACCTATCTCCAATTTGTGGGTTGTTGTCTCACTCCAAAGCATTGGATTCAAGTGACCTATCTCCAATTAAACGTTTTTATTTAGAAAATATTTTTAAACATAATTTATTAAATTGAAATATATGTCGCTACGAATATCGTGTTGCTTCCACACGACTCTTGTTGCTCTTTACCTTTTGTTTTATGCTTTATTACATAAATTTTACATTTCCTCTGTTCACATTAGTTTAGTACGTCTTATTTTTACCATGCCTGTCCCTCGAAGAGTGGGGTGACAGTCATTATATCTATCCGGACTTCCATTCAATACATGATTTGGAGGGAATCAAAGGACCATTTAACGGATTGCTATTTTTGAAGACAATGGTTTCACAGCATTACAACCGAAGGCACGAAGGCTGTGCTTTTACGTATTGGCAATAAATTCCCATCAATACCTGTACCGTATGCCGCTGATATGAAAGAGACATATGAAAATATGAAGCTAGTCTTAGAGAAAATCCAATATGAAAATATAACTGGAATGTGTGTGGAGATTTGGCAGAAGGTAATTGGCGTATTGCTTAGTTTGCAACTTTGAAACACAAAATTTTGCTGTTTCTTGTGTGAGTGGAACAGCGGAAGTGCCACTGCGTTAGAAAATTGTGGCCTAAACATGAACCTCTTATCCCTAGAGAGAAAGGCGTTCAAGCCTTGTCGCACGAACACTGAACGTCTTGGGATCAGCCCTTACAACGTCCAGTCTTCTCGAGGGTAAATATTGCGTACGAGGTTTGTCTAAAAAGTAACGAGACTGATAGTATAAAATTATTTATTGATGCATTAACTACAAAACAATTGTATCTCCTTCAAAGTAGTTCCCTTGGGAAGCCACACACTTACGGAGACGTTGTTCCCATTGATTGAAACAGTGCTGGAAGTCTTCAACTGTCAATGTCTTTAGCTGGTCCGTCACAATCTTTTGGATGTGAGTTGGCCTTTGATTTTTGGAAATAGGAAATAATCACATGGACTAAGATCAGGGGAGTAAGGCGGCTGGGGTACCACAGGAATGGCCTTTTTTGCCAAATACTCGTTCACAGAAAGTGCAGTATGACATGGAGAGTTATCGCGATGAAGCATCCAAGAGTCAACAATCTCTGGCCGGACACGAATGACCCTTTTTCTGAGTCTCTCAAGAACCTGACGGTAGTAAGTTTGATTGACTTTCTGTCCTCGAGGCGCAAATTCCTTATGACCAAACCTCGAATGTCGAAAAAAGTAGTGAGCATTGACTTCATCTTGGATTTGCTCTTTCTTGCTTTTCTTTGGGCGTGGCGAGTCTTGTTTGTGCCACTCTTCAAATTTACCGTTCTATTTATGGATCGTATTCAAAAATCCACAATTCATCACCTCTTATGACACTTTTCATAAAATCTGTGTCCTTTTCAATGCGCTCAAGAAGGTCAAGACATATTTTTTCGGTTGTCATTCTGTGATTTTTTGGAACCATTTTTGCGCAAGTTCAAATTATGCGTCAAAATTTCATGAACTGTCTGGTGACTTAAATTTAGTTCATAAGAAGTCATGGTAAACAAACAGTAAACAAATGTTACAGCTATCAGCTGTTGCATTGTTGGTCTTTCAGTTTGCCACTTCCTGAGAAAAAAATTCAGTCTCATTACTTTTTAGACAGACCTCTTATATTTTTTTCTGCATAAAGTTTAAACTCAGAATAGGCCTCCTTAAAAGTTTGTGAACGTTGCAAAGAGGACGTGCCGTCAAATAACACTATTTTTTCTCAAATACTTGCTGAGACCGGAGACCGCGCTCGTCGCGCGATTTGTTACGCCTTCGGGGGGCATCAACAGGATCGAGCGCGCGCGTAAAACATGTCGTCATAAAATGTTACTCCGTGCCTCCGTTTACTCTTGGCAGTTGTCGCACAGAAGGATCGTAAAATTTGCATACAGAATAATACGTTCTGCCAAGAATGCGGCGGATCATTTGAATCAACACTAGTGTCTTACCTTGGTTTTTTTTTTTACATATGCATAGCTACTTTTATATAATAATACCTTGATTAATTTTTTTTCCTGTAGTTTTGTTGAGACTGTGTGCGAATGATACTACATTCTAGTCTTATTTTTCTTTTTCATCGAGGTCCTCTTTCCTCACCCGTCCATTCTCCACTTATTTTCTTCGTATTCGGTCCCTATACTCCTTCTTCTCATCTTTTATCTGCTTTTTTCACGCACTCCATGTTGTACGTTGCGTCTATACGTGGAGAAGTTAAACTTAATTATCGGCCATTCTGTCCTGTTTTGGAACTTCCTATTCTTTCTCCTTCTTCTCCGTACAATAATTTTGGTAATCTAGTTTTTCTTCACATTTTCATGTTGTTTGTATTTTTGCCAATACGACAACGATCTTACACAAAGGTAAGATCGTTTACTTCGATTACCCCTTTTTACCTCGATTACACAAAAGTACGTACCTAGTATCAGTAAGGAAATAAGTGTCAGGCAGACACAATGTCGATCTATGGGAGGCCACAGGTCAGAGGCCAACTACAGATAAAGAGAAGAAAACGGAGGTGGATCGGTCACACCCTGAGAAGACCACCAGAAAATATCGCTAGATAGGCACAGAATTGGAATCCGCAAGGAAGCCGCGGACGTGGAAGACCGAGGAACACCTGGAAGAGAACTATGGAAAGGGAGCTGGCTGGTGTCAACAAGAGATGGAGGGAGGTGAAGGCACTGCCAATGGACAGAACACGCTGGAGAAATTTCGTCGAGGCCGTATGTTCCACCTAGGAATTTAAGGACTTAAGTCAAGTAAGTCAAGATATAATGTCATTTAAACTCTTCATTTTAACAGTTTGAGAACGATTCTAAATTCAGTCCCCTTAATTGGAATGACTATGAGAACGATTAGACCGTTTACGGGACCCAGATTAGTGGAGATAGAAGAAAACGTCGCAGATTTATAAACAAAGTTAAGAGAATTATAAGAGAAGTTGCAAAAATTAGAGTAACATTTTTGGATTTTGTTGCCATGACATGTCCGATGTTATCACTAAATATATAAAGTAACTCTGACGCGGAACACTGTTATTTTAGATAAAAATTATTAAATTTTTACCTCATTAGCTGAACTAGTTTTCACTGGTTACGGCCTTCATCAGAGGGCGCTGCTAGGAGCGCTGTCCCTCCTGTTTTTGATAACGGCGCCGTCGATCGAAAGATCGTTGTTTTATCTGTGTGTGTGTGTGTGTGTGTGTGTGTGTGTGTGTGTGTGTTCAAGTAGTATGTGTGATTTAAATTGTGTCTGTTCGTTTAGGATGTAGTTTCTATGCATTTTTGTGCGTTTGTATATTTCTAATTGTTGAAGAGCGTCTAGTTTTCGGCCTTTTGTGTACGTGTACAGTTTTCATGGTGTTAATGTTTGTGTATGTGTGGTCTTCCTCAATGAGATGGTAAGCAAAGGTGGATTCGGTGGTGGAGCGTAATGCTTTTATGTGTTCAACGTATCTCTGATTGAAGCGGCGTCCTGTCTAGCCTACGTAGAACCTGTTACATTCTGATCAGTTTAATTTGTAAATTCGAGGTAACGGTCAGTGGTGCCCAGAAGGGGTGTGCATGGCGCAAGTTGCGCCATCAAAATTTGGGGGGGGGCATGTTTTTACAGCATTTTTGATGATAAAAGGGGGGCAAATAAATAAAAGACTATTTGAAAAAAAAACTTGTAATAACCCTCCTTATTTTATCGTTGCATTATGCATATTTCAGGTTTTCCCAAATCTAACTGTTATGTACAGAATCCTCCTTTCGCTGGCAGTTACAAGTTGTTCTGCAGACCGAACTATGAGTAGATTGAAGATTGTGGAAAATCGGCTACGCAGTAGTATTGAGTGATTTGTGGCTTTCTAATCTTTTAATTTTAGCTTCTGGAAAAGACATTTTCAAAGCGATTCCAAATGAAAAAATAGTAAACAAATTTTCATTGACAACTTCTCGGAGAAAACAACTTTTATTATATCAATCGTTCAGAGCATCAAAGTGACAACATCAAGTGAGAACAACGAAAAAATCTCTACAGACATGTAAAAATTGCAATATTATTTTTATTTATATTTTCACTTTCTGAATAAATTGTAAAAATATAGTTTTTCTTGTAACTCAAAACACTTCTACTGTTTTTGGTTACCTTTATATCACCATTTAAATATCAAATGTGTGAGCACATGCACCGCCGGACGCCGTTCAGGTGGCCTGAGGGGATAACTGAATTTGGGGGGGATCACATGCGCCATAGCGTTTGGGGGGGATGGTCACCCCCTGGTAACGGTACAATGGCAGAGGTAACGGTGAATGTGCATGAAGAAAGACAAGAAACACGTGAGACTGATTTATTAGAAAAAGTGGAGAACTACCACTTTACCTAAAGCAGGGAATATTACGTCAGCATAATAACTGCACTGTTCAAAGGATAAGATCGTGATGGAACTCCCGCAGAGAGTAAAAGATTTTCGGCTCGACTAAATCAATAAATTTAATAAAGCTCCCATATATGCACCTAATCCACTTTTTAACACTGCGCATTCTCTAATGAAAAAATAATTGGCCGGTGACTTTAATTGGTCGTCGTCTGTCTTTATAAAACGTCGCTGCCAAAATAAGATTGAGGCTGTAGCCAGGAAAGAGCCAGAACAGTATGGACAAATGCAGAAACTACACGAACGAACCTGTTCGTAAAATACTTCGTAGACTTACACGGCCGAAGTATAATGTTATCAAAATCCATTCCCGTGCTGTTCGGCCGTGGTCCATTGTTTCTTTCTGAAACAGGCGTTTCAGCAGCAAAATCGACTGCCATCGTCAGTGTAAAAAATCGAGCTGCACTAACGTAGGTTTGTACACGATAGAGACCACAGCTTAACCACCATACGTTAGTGCAGCTCGATTTTTTACACTGATGATGGCAGTCGATTTTGCTGCCGAAACGTCTGTTTTAGAAAGAAAGAATGGACCACGAAAGAATGGACCACGGCCGAACAGCCCGGGAATGGATTTTAATAACACGAACCTGTTCGTAGTTGTTTATTGTACGAGACAGGGGAAAATTCCGTCTGTTTAGAAGTTAGAGGCGTATTTACGGGGAGGGAGACGAACGGAACCAGACTCCCCCCCCCCAGAGGGTCGAAAAAAGTAAAATTTTGTTAGTCTTTTGCTTTTTAGGCTCTTTGATTATTTTTTCAGTACGCTAATATAGTAATAACTCTTTTTTTATATATAAAAACAAGTTTATTACACAGCATTTGCGAATATGTTTGGAATATGAAATATAGGAAATTCAATTCAGTCAATAAATGTCTCTAAACAATGTTTCAAGACGCGTATTCAATAACGTGTTATTGTGTTATTACCGTTTACTTTAATGGAATTGATTTCAGGTTGTTATCACACGTTTTTCAACCAGTTTAAAGATAGTAATGTAGATTAGTCTTAATTTGTTTTTTGAATTTTGTATGAAGCCGATTTGACCGGACCCCCCCCCCCAAGGCCAAGCCAAATTCTGATTACGCCACTGTTAGAAGTAATCCCGTTTTCCGACGATTCGTCGTTGCGTTTCTTGATGAGTTATTAGTTAAGTAATTCACTATATAGATGTGCGCTCTATTCACTGATGACGTATGGATTTTAATTGGTGGTTTACTGGAGATTGTGGGCCGGTCCCAGTGTACTCAACGGTGTACAGGAAAACTGTGTAGGCGTCAGTTTGCTAGGAAATCGCAGCTGATACAGATATGTGTCAACGGAATGTGTTACAGAGACATTATTGTGTGACTCGGCATTGTCTTGTCCGGGCGTGTGGGAGAACACAATGTGCAGCGAACAATGGTAACCGTTAGCTTCGCGTCCGATATACACGATGTGTTAGAAAAGGTTAAGGTTTCTTTTTGTTTAGTTAGTAATCTTTGCAATAATTTCCCTCTGCCGGACATCCAGCATCCGAGCACTTGATTTTTTAAATGGTATTTTGAAACGCAAACGGATCTGCAAATCCATAGAATCGGAAAGTGTAGCGAATTCAAATATTCGGGAAGCATTATTTCAGAAGATGGAACAAGAAAAAATGACATAAAAAATAGGATAAAACAGGGAAAGAAGGCTATTCGTTTGCTAAACTCGTTACTTTGGTCGAACAAAATGAAACTTCAAACTAAACTGACAATCTACACAACTATTGCGGAGCCCATTTTAACTTACGGCTGCGAATGCTGGCAACTTTCATATAAAGAGAAAATGATGATAGAAACTGTGGAAATGGACTTCTTATGAAGAGCATGTAATATTTCTAGGATGCAACATGTTAGAAACGAAGATATAAGACGGAAAACAGGGCGCGTATTTACAACAGCAGAAAGAATAGAATCCAGACAGTTGCTATGGTATGGTCACGTAATGAGGATGGAGGAGAAGCGATGGCCAAAGAAAGCATTGACTTACACACGAAAAAACAGGAGAAGAAAAGGAAAACTGACAACACAATGGATAACAGGAATTAGGAAAAGTATGAGAGATCGAGCTATTGAGGATGACTGGAAGGATAGGGAGAAATGGCGATCGAAATGCGGGATGCGGCATAGACTGTAGGATCCCCACTAATAATAATAATTTTGAAATCCAAAACAATTTTCCTGTATAAAGTCGAATTCCGTTCATTTTACGAGTTATGCTTCCACTCGTCTCTTCCGTTATTGTCTGTCGTTTCCAAGATAATCCACCTACAGTGCGTCTCTGATTAGTTGGCATTAGACGTAAAACCTGTGTCACACTATGCTACTTCACTAAACGCTATTAAATAGCTGCTACTGCATTTTCCGGCTATTTCTATGTCACACTGCTTTTAGGTAGCCGCTATTTAGTAGTGGCTAGTAGGCCTATAGCAAAGTACAAGGTTGAGTAGATTGGTTTGATGTTAAAAGTATTGTACAAAATATCATCTGTGGGTGTGCGACGCGAGTCTTTGAGATACCTGTTGCTGATTGGTGTTAGAGAGCTATGTAAGAAGTTGCTAAGTAACATAAGGAATGAAAAGATACGCATGTGGGCTCGGGGATGGATAGGTAGAAGGGATAAACTGGGTACTTCAACAACACTAATAAGAGAGCTGGACATTGAGGACCCCCAATCGTACCACAACATCATGCACTTAGCCTTACCAATGTTTCAGGCGCTGCTAGATTTAGTGTCACCAAACTAAATTTGGTTTTTATACGTCTTCCGTCGCGGCACTATTCTTTTTAGATTTTTTAATTTTATTCAGTTCGTTACAATAAACGCCAAGGAGGTTTTAACTGTCATTTTTAAAGCACTTCTTTTGCTGGTAATCAGGAAAGTTCCAGCTCATTTGGCAACCGAGTGAAAGCAGTTTTTTTTTTCGGGTCGCGTCTTAAATATTCTACGCACGTAATTTCCTACAGACAATCATATTTTCTATATATGTTAAGGAATGTAATTATTTCTTCGCCCGACCACTTTAATAAATCACTAATTGTAAATGTAGAAACAGAACACTTGAAAGGCACAATACAACAACAACAAAACCAAAACAAACGCCGAGACAAGCACGTGTGAGAAGGGTCGCGCTACTTTACTGCTACTGCATTGTCACACTGGGCGACTAGAGCGCTACTCCAGTGGTTCTCAAAGTAGGGGCCGCGGACCCTGCGGGACCGCGGACACTTTTAAGAAAAAATATAATATACCGTAATTTTCTCCAATTTTTGTTGTTTCAAATATAAATTTTAGAATCTTAGTAGAAGATGCCAGTATTTTTTTGGTGCAAACTAATTGTAATTGTAAAGTAATTTCAAACTAATAGCTTTAATTTCTTTAAATCATGTCGTGTAGCAGATCTGTTTGCCAGCCGAACTGACTAGAGCGTCGCATCAACGCGCTGTTTTAGTCCACGTATAAGCACTGTATCTAAGCAAAACGTTTTTCCGTGTAGCTGGTTTTACACCTAACCAGCTGGATTTCGACACGTCTTGGGGCTGGAAACAGAGCCGAGGTCGACGAAGTTAAGATATAAACTCGATGTCGAGATTTGACTTAATATTGAAATTATCAGACATTAAACCTAATATTGCAGAGCTAAATGTTCAAAAGCAGCTTCATTGTTTACATTAAACTATGTTTGATATCATTAATATTATAATTTTCCAAGATAAGAGAATTTTGATTTTAATAAATTTTAATTAAAATATAAGAGAGTTTGTATCATATTTACTGTTCGTTTTATTTCATAACTCAGACGGGGTCCCTGAAATTTTTAATTTTTTGAGGGGGGTCCGCAAGTTTGGCAACCACTGCGCTACTGGGTAGCGGCTCTCAAGGTCGGCTACTGACTACTTCGTAGCGCCAACAGTTGAACACGTCCAACTTCTCTAGCTACTGACTGGTCACTCGCCGGCGAGCGCTAGTAGCTGCTATTAACTATGTTACACTACTAACTTAGTAGCGGCTAGTGAAGTAGCATTAACACAGCCTTAACTAAACGTGCGCAGGCAACGACATCTTGCTGTGTGATATCCTTGTATCCGCTCTCACGCTTACAGACCGCTTTTTTATAGGTAGTGCGAAGCTTATCACCACTTACTTTGTGTTGGCTAGTAGCAACACTTGTTTCTTCATTTATTTATATTGCAACTACAGTAGTTACAAACTACCAAGCAATTTTATTCTAACAGCTGTGTTAGCGGTGTGTAGAATGTGCTCCCATTGGCGCTCTCCCTCTCTATAGTTTACACATCGTTCACGTCTGGACCAGTGGCGAAGTTACATGGAGGCAATGCCTACCCATTCATCAACTACTAGCTTCGCCACTGGTCTGGACATTTCTTTAAACGCTGCACTTTCCTACACCAGTTCGAACGGTTTCCGTCTCCGCAATCGCCGAACAAGTCCAGCGTTATCAACAAGTTGTAGCACTTCATAATTTTAATGTTTATGAAGCCTCTGTTCATATTTTGGTACAAAACGTTTGATCTCGTCAGTAACCATAGGTATTTTCAGGTCTCGATGGATGTCACCGTTCTTTACGTATCACGGTGCATCAACAGTACTGCGAAGCACTTTATTTTGAAAAGTGTGGATTATTTTGATGTTGGATTTCTTTGTGCAACCCCAAAGCTGCACACCTTAAACCCACATCGGTTTCAAAACTTGTTTGATTATGCAGACTGTCTTCCAAGTAGCAACCACATGTTCTTGAATTTTATTTAAGTTCTTGACGTTTTTTTCTTCACACGTTTGCTCCATCTAAGCTTAGCGTGTATAGAGTCATTCCCAAATACTTCGCAGAATTTGCATGTGGAAATATTTGATACTGACTAACTTAGGTGAGTGCTCTATTTTCCTGTTGGTGAAGTTGCCATAAGTAGATTTTGTCTCATTGAGTTTAATACACCATTTTTTTTTTTGCCATCTAGTGATATTTTTAACTGCAGTCTGTAGACTGTTCGTTGCTGTTTCTACATTGTTACCGGTATTTAATAGTGCAGTGTCATCAGCAAATGTACCCGAAGTTATACCATCGCGTTCGGAATATCTCCCATGTGCAAGTAGCCTATAGGCCGCAGCGATTCCCAAATACCAGTCAGTCACGGACCCCCAACCCAAATACTAGTCAGTCGCGGACCCCCAAGTGAATTATAATTATAATATAGTATATAATATAATTTTTGCTAATTCAGTGGGTCCTAACGCCTAACTGAAGCAAAATTTCTGGAGATAAAATAACTACCAGTATTTCTTAAATTGCTTTTATTGTACAAAGATTACAAATACAGTTGGAATCCCAAGAAACACTTTCTTCAATTTAAAAAAACTTATGTCATGTAACTAAACTTGAAATGAACACACAGTTCTCCTAGTCCTAGAACACTTTGCAATTACTCAGTACTTAGGAAATAGCCATACGCATTTTCTGAAAAATGCGCATCAGCTGGTGAATGGATTTCTAATCCAACTGTTTTTAAGATCTGGTGCAGGAAAATACTCTCTCAGTCTGCCATACTTATATATAAATATTCACTGTCATACTTTCTAATTTTTGAACCAGAACTCACTGTTGTCGGCACACTGTTAACGTTAGGGTTAAGGTTAGAAACTTTAGAAGTGGGAACTTCATTTGTAGGCTCAATATCATCGTAAGATGAAGTCTGTTCTTCTTCTACATCAACATCACTTATTGCCCTTTTACGTTTAAAACATCCACTTTTTAACCAACGATCCATACTTTGTTCTCAAATCACGCAGGAAATACAGAAAAATGCCACGTCTTCACTGCACGTACGTAAACTCAACCAACTATGGGTTGTCGACTGTTACTGAGATGGCGTGAAGAGCTGTGGCGCTGGAGGGAAAGCGCACCCCTACTGTAGCCACAATTGTTACTGTAGCCGACCTGCCAACATCAACAATCGCAGCGCGCTCTGCACCACACCTCTAAGCTTGACTCGACTAGTTACTTGTGCTACTTACTTCCTTAGGCCTACTGTAACTACTCTACGGACAGATTAATCTGGCATAATTTAATTTTTTTAATGGTTACCATTAATTATTTTTTATCAAAATAAAAAGAAAGTAGACTAAATCGAATATAAGTTATAAAAATATTTTTATCTTATATAAATATTTTTACCAGTTCTCCGCGGACCCCCAGGGGTCCGCGTACCACCTTTTGGAAATCGCGGGACGTAGAATAGTTATAGTAATAGTTACACTGTCAGGTACGCTGAAATGCAATATACAGGTCCACCATGTTTGGTTCTTCTCATTTTCGGGTTTCCTTCTCGTCTTTTGACTTCCCAGAGTTTCCAGTCATCTATGTTATCCCGTTGTCAAGGTTGTAATCTATCCGGAATCGAGACACATACAGCGCCGGGCAAGCGTGTCATGCGTGGCTACTCAGCGCTGTGGAACAAAGGAGGTCATTTGACCGGCGTCAACATTATTCAGATTATCGTTAGGCCGTGGTCTGTTGATATAGACCACCTCACCACCGGGTCAGTTATAGTCTACCTCAGTACTGGGGTTCTCTGGCGAACAACTGCCAAAACAATACAAAATTTTGCACTGAAGATGGCTTCCGATGGCCGAGGCCGAAACCCCTGCACTTAACACCCATTGCTAACATCCCGACTAACGATAATTTGAATAAAGGAGGATATTACTAATGTGCACGATGCATTTTCAACGAGGGATTGGAAAAGCTGACACAATAATCTTGTAATTACTTGTCTGAGGGTGGTGATTATGTAGAAAAATAAAATAGACGGGCACAATTTGAGTACGTGATAAAATATTTTCTTTTTTTTTTATCAGCCAATCGAAAGTTAATTATCGATTAGCCCTAGTATTCGCTAATATTTGTGCTTGATATAAAATACTTGTGGTAAAACGCTAAACGAAACGACATTATTTTAGAAACAAAGTTAATTGTTTACGAACTGTGGAAGCTACCGCAGTATTTGCAGGAGCATATAGAGGCAACAATAAGAATTTAACCGAAGTCCTGGACGTGTCGCTGAAATAAAGCGCACAGATTTGTTATTAAAAGACAAGAGCTTGTCGTGTACGTAATAGAGATAGCAAGATATCCCACTGAGAAGGGGTTGGTTTGAAGCTAAAACTGGCGTTCCGGCCAAAAATGTTCCCGTGACCAGAAATAGAGTGGTAAAAAGAGACGGCGGTAAAGAGAGGTTTACAGTAGGCAGGTAATTTGCGGAGGGCGAGATAGGTAGGGGAAGGTAGCGTTTAAGGGCTTGTGTACGTACTACCAAGTGGTTAAGGCTGTGAGGAGTGGTTGGGGGATGTAATCCATCCAGTCACTGATTAATGGCCCGTTGCTAAATGTGTGATGCTTACCTCTCCCTTGAAAGAAATAATTTTTTTTTGTTTTTGTTTAACGACTTGTCCGTGAAGCTTCATTTTAAGCTAATGTGTTTGTCAGAAAATTATGTAATTTTCTTCTCAACGATTTTTGTAAATTTTTAATTTCTTCATGAAACAGGCTCTTTCTGTAAAGTTACTTCGTATATTTTTTTGAGCTAAAAAAAAATATCTGTAGACACGTGAGAAAAATATCGATATGGAGAACCATACATGACTTCCATGTTGTGAGATTTATACTTAAATTAAAATCATTTACGGATCGATAATTTCTAAAAAATATTCCCTACTCTCAAACTATTTTCACTATTTATAGATATTTTTACAATTATGGGGCAGTCGAATTTTTTATAAATATAATATCGAATAAATTATAATTTTATTTTCGAGTCACTTTATCTATATAAATCAGGTAATTAATTCTTATAAAGAAGCTGAACTTCGCAGATAATCATCCCTCCTTCTCAACCGATCCCCACCATTAATGATATGTACACTTACATAGAGTAATAGTTTTATCATATGTAATTGCTAAGGTATCTTGTCCTTCAAAATTAAGTAGTTTATTCGACATGGAAAAGGTAGTTTTTAAAAAATTTCTCCGTCCCCTTTAACTACCCTTTTTATTTATAGATATTTCATCTACCTTTATACAGTGGGGATTATTATGCCCTTCTTTTCAGGATACTTTATTTATCAAAATTAAGTACTTTACTCTTGTTAAAACGTAAAACGTTGCAGGCAAACTACCCCTCTCCCTTAACCGATGTTCACCAAAATCAGTAGGTCTTGATTTGCAAAAAATTATTTGCATATACAAAAATTATAGGTTTGCATATGCAAAAAATTATTTTATTCGGAAAATTTCTTTTTTTTCATGTTTTGAGGGTAGTACAATCAGAATCTGTCCTTATCTCGAAAACGATTTTTTTGCGATCACCATACTTCCATTTCCTTTCGGAACATGGAAGTAAAAAATCGCTTTATGGTTTTAATAAGTTACTGTTTCACGTTATGGGCATAATAATTAACAAGAGGATCACTTTGTCGTTACGGGTATGACAGATGTGTTGGCTTATTCAATCAGTAACAAACATCTGCAGCTACTGGAAGTATATTTTATATTACTGTAAAAAAATACCGTTTCTGTGCAATAAATTTTATTTTATTACAGATTTTCAATATTGTTCTATATTCCGTGGTTTCGTTCTGTTTTGTTTTGTTTATTTTTTGTTATGTACTCGCTCTTTTATTAAGGGAACTTACATTTATGGCATGATAGATCCGAGAAGGAATTTAATAGGGTCCAAGTGTCGGACGTGTTAAACATTTTACAACAACGAGGAGTCCCAATCGACATCACAAAACCAATAAAAGAGATTACACGAACATTTCAGTGAGAGTAAAAACCAATCGCGAATTGTCAGATAATATACCTGTAACAAAAGGGATCAGGCGGGGGATTCCCTAACACCCATACTCTTCGATGTAGTTACGGATGAAATTATTAAGGAGGTAAAACCATATGATAGGATATAAGATATATATATATATATAGTTTGTTTAATATTATACATTACGCAGACGACGTTATTCTAATAGCGGAAAATTAAAATTACTTACAAAGACTTGTGTATAATTTTAACAAAGCATGCCAGAAATGTAACATGAAGACAGCGGAAGAGGAAACAGAATCAGTTAAAATTTCACGTGACTCATTAAGGCGTAAGCTTGTGATAAATGGCAGAATAATAGAACAAGTAATGCAGATAGACTACTTAGGAACAAGGCTTACTTGTAACAGTAAGGCAGATGAAGAAATAGAACATCAATTGATGAAAGCAAGAAGAACTGCTGGATGTATGAATAACCTTATATAGAATAATAAATACTTCACACAAGAAGCAAAAACTAGAGTTTGCAAAACCACAATACGTCCAGTAATATCCTATGCATCAGAAGCCAAGCCAGATACAGCAACAACTCAAAGAAAACGACAAACTATAGAAATGACTGTATTACGGAGAGTACTAGGATACGACAGGTTGCCAAACGATAGTACAAGAGAAACGTGTAATGTAACAGATATTAATTCTTGGTTTGCGGAAAGAAGAAGGATATGGAATGAGAACACAATGGATGACACAAGGCTACTGAAAAAGGCAAGAGATAGCCAACCAAACACCAAGAGGAGCATTGGTCGGCCAAGGAAGAGGTGCAGTGACTTCATGTAGGACCATTGTTATAGAACAGGACAGAGCCCTAAGAAGAAGAAGAAGAAGAAGAAGAAGAAAAAGAGGAGGAGGAGGAGGAGGAGGAGGAGGGAGAGGAAGAAGAAGAAGAAGAAGAAGAAGAAGAAGAAGAAGAAGAAGAAGAAGAAGAAGAAGAAGAAGAAGAAGAAGACACAGAAGACACTTACAGCACCCGCTTATGCCTCTGAATCCTGGACTATGAACATTACATCACATTGGTGCCTTTGAAATTTGGGTGTATCGACGGATGCTAAGAATTTCGTGGAAGCGAACTAACAGATATTCTACATCAGCAGAAGGGGTGTACACGTTTATCAAGGAAAACAGAGTAGTCGTACTGGAGATATTTTGGACACATATCCACAAGAAAAAGCAGTTTAGATAAATTAACTATGCAAAGGAACACCGATGGTGAACATCCTCGAGGGCGATGTCCGAGTCGCTGGGTGGATCACGTCAAACCACTAATTGGGTATCGTATGCCATCCAGGCAACACAAGATCGAGAGGCCTGGAGAAATACAGTCATATGATGTTGCCGTGCTCTTTTAAGAGTGGTGGGACTGAGAAGGAGGAAGAACACTTTTAAAGAGTTTTAATCTTCACGTACTTATAAAACATATTGTTGTAACGGTCTCACGGATCCTAGTGTTGTCAGTGAAAACAATTAAGTCGCTAATTACCAGCTTTAATTAGTCACAAGTAACAATTTATAATCTCTTACAATAATTCAAGTTAAACTACGCCACACGCAATAATAATGTCAACTAATAGAGTTCCGCAGTATTCTAACGCAATAATTACATTCCACTAGTCCGCCACAATCACTTGGTCCGCACTACAGAAATCGCCTACTGTAACTAACTTCTAAGCTGGCCACGGTTGCTTATATAGGTCCCGCAGGTGTTCCATTCTTCCGGCGGCGTGCCGTGATAATTTGCATAGTTAACAGTTCTCTCGAACAGTCGTGAAGAGCTCCTTTATTGCACGGCCTTGATTGGCTGCAGCGACACTGCCCCTGCTCGGCTCCCCGAGAAACGCGTACAACTATTACGTATCTGCACCTGCCGACTTACGTAACCGCACCTGCCGACTTACGTAACTGCACCTGCCGACTTACGTAACTGCACCTGCCGACTGCACGAGAGCGTTACGTAATTGTGGAAGCAATATTACAACGAAAGAAAAAGCTTTTTTTGTTTAAGTCCTGTATGTAGAAGCCGAAATATTAAAATTATGCTGCAGTAAGAACAATAAAAAGTAGTAATTTTCACAAAATGGAAAGGTTCTGGTCCCGGAAGGGGCGGGGGGGGCTGACTGCGGTACTAGAATGTGTTAACAAAAAAAAACAAAAATTAAAAAATCTTGCTCTACGCAGAGAATTTTCTTTTTTTGAAATTTTCTGTCAGGCCTACTCCACTATTGGAAACGTGATACTGTGTTAGTGGCAGGTGGGTGTGTGTACGATAATTATTGTCAGGCTACCGTATGTCACACGGGGGAATATATTTAGTAAACAATAAGTTCAGTTTGTCACTTGATTTCGTTTTGTATTCATAAGGTACGCGACCGGAAACAGACGGTCGGCGACAGCAGACACAGCGTTGCTCGTAAATTATTTTACAAAAAGCAGAAAGTTACTGACACAACCGTACTACTACTTATTGATACTGTTGTTATTATTATTATTACGACTGCGAGTGAGAGAGAGAGCGGGCGCGAGATTGTAATGAGAGATGGTGAGAGTGTTATAGTGTGAGTTCTAGAAAGAAAGAGAGAGAGAGAGAGAGAGAGAGAGAGAGAGAGAGAGAGAGAGAGAGAGAGAGGGACAGAGACAGAGAAGGAGAGAGAGCGAGAGACATTGTGACTACCAACATATACATAAACGTACATGAGACTATGGTAGACTACTCTGTATAGGCCAAGTTCTAGGTAAATAACATTGTACAGTACAATTATATAAATATTAAGTAATAACCATTTTCACATAATAGATCGGTTTTCTATAATGTTGTGTGTGTGTAATATTTTGTAACTCTTTAATGTAAGTTGTTAAATCTGTGCTGCTATCTGGTACATAATTCTGTAATGTGAGTAGGATAGTGTAAATAGAGATGGGGAGAGTGTTAGAGTGCCATTGCAGAAAGAGAAAAAGTGAGTGAGTAAGAGAGAGAGAAAGAAAGAGAGAGAGAGAGAGAGAGAGAGCGCGAGAGGGGGAGCACGAGAGAGAGTTAGTGTGAGGGAGAGAGAGTGAGAGAGGGAGTGCAATTGAGAGTGAGAGGGAGTGAAAATGAGAGGTAGAGGCAGAATGGGTAAGAGAGAGGATGTGATTGTTGACATATACATAATTTTACAATTTACAATATTCTATAGTACTCTGTTTATACTTAGTTCTCGGTAAATAATAATTTACAACAATATTATTATAAGTATTATCCAATTTCACTTGATAGATAGGTTTACCATAAACTTGTGTTTGTACTATTTTGTAAATTCTCTTATGAAAGTTCGTAAAGTTCTACAGTTATTGTGTAATTTAGAATTCTCTAAATTAATGACGGTGTTTTAATACCAGTAGTGAGTGAAACATGATAAAAAAAAACTTTTAATAATTACATAATTGAATAATCCCTATGATCTGTATTTAGCTATAATATTTATGTTTATGTATGTTAACAGGTTTATGTATAAACGTTTTCTGTACCAATTCTAATATGTAATTGTTGATTACTGCTTTTATAATTAATTACAAATAACATTACATTATGAGTAATTTAAATTGTAATATTGTATAAATTAAATTGTGTGGTGTTATAATTTTCTCGTTGTCTTTAAAGAAAAAAGTCGGCGGGGGCTGCTGTGTCGGAGCCACGGCCGCAAATCTTCAGAGCGTAGAATACGTCTGTGTACTTTAGGGGTGCTAATGTGTTATGAATAAAATGAACAAAGACATATTTAGTTTTACAAAGTACAAAATTTTATTTGCAAAATCATTACACAAGTTAATTAGTTGGTTCAAGCAAGACTTTATTTATAATGGGCCGCGACATTTTGTCCGAACACACGATTTTTACAACTTGAATTACGATTATTCAAACCTCTTAATAACATCACCGCTATTACGGTACACTATGTAGATAGTACTCGATGAGACAATTTTAACGACACCTCACTCAACGTTCTATCGCATCGGAAACCGGAGAAATACTAATTTTAGTGCGCGCCGAGCGGCGCAAAACATTTCTATTTCTCCCCCCGCTCACCCCGCGCTGGATGATGCAATAGCCCGCTTATATTGTGCTATTTATTATCTTTTTTCCTTTATCTGTCGAATGGTACCTCATATAAGCGTGAATCTTTTGTCGTTTAGATAATATTTCAATTTCAAACGTGACGTGAAAACGTAACGCTCGATTTTCTGGTTGGGTGTGCCTATTGCTGGCCTGAAAGGTAAGACGTATTCTACGTCAAAACATTTGATGATGTAAAACGAAGCATCTCAACTCCTTCACACATACAAGGATACACACATACGCGCGCACACACGCTCACATACACAAACATGTTCACTCAAATAATTGTTCTGTTGTTTTTGACATTTCTTTTGTATTCATACACACGTCCTGATGATGACAGTAAACATTGTCGAAACGTCGACATAAATAATTAAAAATTTGTGTTATATTTTTGACCGATCCTCACAAACCCTTCACCGGAAAAATTATTATTATTGTTGCTTTTTATGATTTATGGTAATATGTATTGTAGTATATATATGTATGTATATACATGCATGTGTGTGTGTGTGTGTGTGCGCGCGCGCGCGCGTGGTCTAATCTCATATATATACGATCTCATTCACGGTCGTTCGATTCCTCTTCCGCATTTTGAACGATTACCTCGGGACATTTTAATCAGTCAGTAAATATCTTCTAAACAATGTTTCAATAACGCTTATTTTTATTATATCATTACCGTTTACTTTAATGGGACTGATTTCAGGTAATGTTGATTAGTCTTGACTTGTTTTTTTCTCTTGTATGAAACTGACTTGACGAGACCCCCCCTTCCCAAGGCTAAATTCTAGATACGCCACCGCGGTATATTATTATTATTTGGTGTTCTGCCCTGAGGCAGGTCTTCAAATGGTAAAAGCTCTCCAAGCTGTCCTAGCGTATGCCAGTCTTTTCGTTTCTTCGTAACATCCTCTGATTTTATTGCTATCTATTGACGCTCACTCTACGGCATTACTATCTATTCTTCTACGGCCTCTTCTTTTTTCCCCTTCTATGACACCCTCCATGGTAGTTGTAAGCAAGCAGTCTCTTCTTAAACAATGACCTAACCAATTCCTTTTCCTATTTTCTATTACCTTCAGCATTCTTCTCTCTTCCCCTATTCTTCTTAAACAAAAAACTTCATCATTCCTTACTTTATCAACCCACCTCACATTTTCCATTGTCGCTAAACCCACATCTCAAATGCTTCTAATCTTTTCTCATTCTCCTTCCTCAGTATCCATGTCTCTGCACCATATAAAGCAACGCTCCACACATAACATACAAAACTTTTTTCTTAAATTCTTATTAATTTTTGCCACACAGCAGTACTACGATATAAAGTAAAATATAGGCCTACGTATGTTTTTCAAGTCCAAATTATAATTTATTTTATTAAAATATTAATTTATATAATTAAAATATATAACACGTTTATTAGTTGTATGTTATTGTATTTTCTCCATCCCTGGTATAGCAGATGTAAAAGTGTTTCATGTATAACAGCTGCTGGTGTGATTAATTAAATGAAAACGTTACAGACATTGCATTTTATGAGAATAATTTTATTGTCATTACAAAAGTTAATTACAGTAGAGAAAATTAATATATTTAATGTAATTATATAGGGTGTAAGTGCAAGTAATCAGTAATGATTTGTGGTAGGCATCATCTCATCGCTGTCCAGCCGGCTGCGCGGCCAACAAGGTAAAAGAAAGCTGAAAAGTGTACAAGTCAGTAACAAGAGGGAGTGCCAGTGCAAGCTTATAAAAGAAAATTTTCAGAAACTTAAGAGTGTGGTGTGTGCGCGCGCTCGGGGCCAGAAAAAACAGAAGAAAACAACAGAGAGTAGAACATTAGAAAAGAGTGATGTGAAAGCATTAGTAACCTTGGCCCTGCGGCACGCATTTGAGCGAGTAGCGACGCGAGGAAATTAAAAGCTCGCCACCAACACACGCGCACACGCAAGTGTTCGTAGTAGTAAAATTAAATTATGTTATCTGGATGTTGTTCTCATAAACTGTTTTCGGTCGAGAGGTTTGCGATACCTGGAAATTTTTTTCTTCGACGAAAATTGTTTGCGATGTCCAGTAGGGTAAACACCGAACAGTCTCCTCTCTCAAACAGACAGACGTGGAGACATCGACAAAAATATTCAGAAAATATGTGCTGTTCATGTGTGAAAAAAGAAAGAAGAATGTCGACGAAACCGAAACATCGAAGCATGATAATGTTTTTAGGCTTTTGAAACGTATAATGTGCATAAACTGAAGACTTTCCTGTTCAGCGATGTTCTATGTTGATATTTACTATGTAACAAACATTATCATGTTAAAACGACAGATACCGAAGATTTCTAGACTGTGGGGAATCGAAAGTGTGGAAACAAACCTTTATTTACAACAATCCCAATGACGTCACGCAATGATGACGTCATACAGCGTGACGGTAAATAAAATGTTGCAGAAAGTTTCAAACGATGTCCAGCTAAAAGACATTATCATGTCAAAAGTAACCGTATGTGCACACATGTAAAGGTATGTTACATGCAAAAAGTAACCGGCCACACATGTATATTTATACATTATCTGCCTTTGATTGGTGTATCTTAACAGTTTCTAGCACAGAAAATTAAAAATTATTTTAAACTAATTATATGAACATAGAAAAAATGAGCACCCCTTGTTGAAGACGATTTTGTTTATGAATTCCCGGTATACTTTAGATTCTAATCGTCTATTATTCGTCTGTTAGTTAGGCTACTTAACTGTCTTTTGGATGGCTAATAGTTTCGGACAAAACTTGAATCAATAGTAATTTCTTGTCCCCAGACTTTACTAGTAGTTATGTCCAAAGTGAGATCAAAATTGGTAGTATTTTTTTGTTTTTTAACTTAACCAGTTAATAATATGACAAAATTCCTCCACACAGGACCAAAATAAACGAATGCGAATTTTTGAACATACTATTATTATTGCAGGCCATCTGGTAGGTAAAAAAAAAGGTATACTGTTACTGTTTAGACAACAGAGTATGGTGGAATGATATCAGCGGAGAACACAAATTAAATGGCTCAGTGGGAAAGAGGCGGTTCGAACGAAAATACAGATGAAATAGTGAGACATGAAATAGTTCGTGCAGATCGTAGCAGGAAGCATGGAAAACAGTGCATGAAGTGGGGTATGAGGTGACCAAACAAACATGACACACAACCACACGACACACCAATCATGCAGCTGTCCTGAACACCAAATGATTGCTCCGAAATCAACGCGTCAAAGCTACACATGCGCAATGAGGTCTTTTATCACTGCGCAGCCAGTCACCTGTTTCGTGTTTAATTATTTTAGCTGTAGTGCTCAGAGATAATTCTCTGGAGCAAGTGTGTTACTTCCAATAATATTGGCTGCGATGTCACTTACACATATGATGGAATTTTGTCAACAAAATTAAAAAGTAACCCGTATGCGGAGTGCCTCCAAGCTTATCTTTCGTTGCTGTCGACACCATTCTCTTATTCTCGAATTCTGACCGCTCCTCCTATCGCATTATTGTTTTCCTCCCCTCACGTTCCCCTCCTCCTCCTCCTCCTCCTCCTCCTCCTCCTCCTCCTCCTCCGACAACCGATCTTCGGCGGCGTTATTCATGTAATGTACATCACATCGAGTTTTTCTGTAGTTAGAATAGTGTTAAGTACTGTTTTAATATTTATTTTTATTTATAAAGTGAAATTTTATAAAGTCAGATAAAATTTGTTGTTTGTGCCAGCATGGATCGTATAACATTAATAGCTATTATTAAAGCTTTGGAGCAAGATAAGAGCAAAAGAGAATATTGCGTTCTTCGTTTACATAGTAAAAGGTTAAATACTGGGAAATTCCATACTTTGTACGGAGAAATGAGGGCAAATCCTGATAAATTTTTCGAATACTATCGATTGTCTATTAAGTCATTCGATGAAATTCTAAATCTGATAAGAACCCATATTACGAAGTAAGATACAAATTATGGAAGCGCTATATCTCTGGAAGAGAGGACAGTACCAGTGCCGACTCTGAGCACAGTGAGGTGCATACGATACAGAAACAAATGTATTACGGAGGTGACCCGAACAACAGTCGAGCCGAAATTAAACAGACGCCTCGCTCTGGGTAGACAGAAGATACGCTCGACGGACTGACGCATCTTCGGCTCAGTCTGTCACATCTGGCCATTACAACACGAGCGTTACGCCACCGATCTTCGTCCGCGGATCATACGTCTAGTGTGCTACTACCTTAGAGTGATGTGTATAAGCAGGGGCATATTTAGGGGGGGGGGACGGTACCGGACCTCCCTCCCAAAGAGTCGAAAAAGTTTACGAATTTATTTAATCTTTAATTTTTAGGCTTTTCTGTTAGTTTTTTTTTTCAGCTGTGAACGCTAATATAATAGTAACTCTTTTATAAGTATAAGAAATAGGCTTATTACACAGCATTTGCGTATACGTTTTAAATATGAATTATAGGAACTTTGTGTTTTTTGCAGTCAATAAATATCGTGTAAACAGTGTTTCAGTTACGCGTGTTGTTATTGTGTTATTACGGTTTACTTTAATGGGATCGATTTCAGGATGTTATCACTCGTTTTCCAACCACTTTAAACGTAGTAATGGTGATTAATCTTAACTTTATTTTACTTACATGTTCCGTAAGGAAATGGGAGTATGGTGATCGCGAAAAAAACGTGTTCGAGTTAAGGGCTGATTCTGATTATACTACTCTCAAAACATGAAGAAAAGTCGTTTTCCGAAGAGTGTGTGTGTGTGTGTGTGTGTGTAGAATCTTTCTACGGCGAACTATAACTGCCGCAAATTCAAACGGAATCAAATATTTTTTTGCATATGTGCCTGAGTTGTAGAGGATTCAGTGCCTATTGATTTTCGCGAGGATCGGTTAAGAGGAAGGGGTAGTTTACCAGCAACATTTCACGTTTTAACAAGAGTAAAGTACTTAATTTTGATAAATAAAGTATCCTGAAAAGAAGGTCATAATAATCCACTGCAGAAAGGTAGATGAAATATCTATAAATGAGAAGGGTAGTTGAAGGGGGACGGGATAATTTTTTATACCGTATGTGTACTTCTTTATCGGCAGCAAAGAAGTAGTTTGTTGTTAAAATTCCTTCCCGGGCTGTTTGGCCGTGGTCCAATGTTTTCTGCAAAACCAGACGTTTCGGCAGTGCCATCGACTGCCACATCAGTGAAAACCGAGTGCGCTAACGTGAGGTGGTATACGTTAGTGACTACAGTACTGTGGTTAAGGCTGAAGAAAGAAGTAATTTCTATGGAAATATTTCATTTCGAAAATGATTTTAAATATAAATCTTAGAACATGGATGCCATGTATAGTTCTCCATACCGATATATTCTTTTGTATGAAGGCGACTCGACCATTCCCCCCCCCCCCCAAGGCCAAATTCTAGATACGCCACTGCGTATAAGTTGCTTTGCAAAACGCATAAACTCATTAAAGTTTGTCAATTAAAGGTAGCAGTTATACAGTTATGGCTGGAAAAGAAAAAAGTTAATTTAGGCTAACTCTAAAAATTAAAACTGGTACGTTAAAAGATTTCGAGTCACGACTCAAAATTACAAGTCTGCTAACAAACTATTAAGACCTGTATGGCAATCACAGACGTTGGCCGTTCATTAGAAAAATGCAGGACGTTTTTAACGTAAAGTGTTGAGGGATCTTTTTGATTCAAAATCAGGTATACCACTTGAAAAACACGCTTGCATTTTGAGCTCTGTGCAAAAATTAATTTTGGATTTATTGTAAAATTCAACATGTGTTAGTAAGCTAACAAAATGTAGTCGCATCTGTGGAACGATTCATAGGTACCAGAAAAATAAAACACGGAAGGATACCCGAATGAAATTTTATAAAACTGTGGCTATCCCCACGTTGCTGTATGCTATTGAGACATGGACTCTTGGTAAAAGGGACGTGCAGAGGATTTAGGCAGCCGAAATGAAATTTCTAAGAGGGACGGAAGGTTGTTCTTTCTTGGGTCGGAGAAGAAACGAGGATATTAGACGCGATTTAAACATCGTATCATTGTACCAGAAGATTGAGGACACAGAAGGAGATGGTGTGAACACTTGAATCGCATGCCTGATATCCGTCTACCTGTGGCTGCCTTGGGTTATCACTGGGAAGAGAGATGTCGGTAGACCGAGGAGGAGATGGGTTCCGGAACAGGTGTAAGGCCTAGTCCTTGGAGTAGTGATAATGATGATTCAACACGTGTCCGAGAATTTGTTGGTTAGGATATGTTCACAGCACGTATAGAGAAATAAATAAAACGGTATCACAGTATAAGAATTAAAAGAAGACCGAGAATGCTGCAGAAAGCTGAGGAAACGGACAAGTCAGGCTTGGGAAATCATGTTAATTGTATAGCCAGTGAACAGCTATTACACTTTGTTTATCAAGGGTACAATTTGTCTTATGGCTGTGGCCACGAGGCTCGTAATCAAGGGTAAGTTGAAAAGTTTGCGGAACGACATCTGCAGCTTAGCAATAGAACTAAAGTTTTTCGCTTGTTGTAAGGTTTATATTTTATGTAAACACCTGTTAATGTCTTGAAAGCAAAATTGGTCTCTTCCAGTTGCTTTTTAGGTGTATCATTAAACACTTCAAGAAGAAAACAAGGGAAGAGACCCAATTGAAAAATATTATAATGTAATGGCCATAGCTCAACTACTGTATGGTAGCGAGACTTGGGTTAGAAAGGCCAAAGATATATCTAGAATACAAGTGGCGGAAATGAGGTTCTTGAGGGGTATAAAGAGTTGTACTAGGAGAGATCTTATAAGAAGTGATCATATTAGAATGGAGCTAGGGCTAGCTGAAAGCTTAAATGAGAAAATCTCTCGGTACAAAATAGAATGGCGGTTACTCGTAAAGAGAATGGCTCCAACTAGATTCTCAAGAAGAGCCCTCGACTATCATCCAAGGGGAAGGGAAGTGTGAGAAGACCCCGTAAACGATGGTTGGATGACTTCCATTGAGACTGGAACAGGCTGCTAGGCTAAGCCGTAACGGGTAACCACGGCGACCTGTTAGTGTCCAAATCTATCTGTTCAATTTATTTTCTGTTTACCAGCTGTTTGAAATTTATGTATCGCTCGTTTATTAGAAATTGACAAAATCGGTCTGGTCTGATCGTCCTGTTAAAAACGGACTAGTGCCAATGGAAATTCACAACGAAGCGGTAAATGTGTTAGGAGATGCTGCGTCTTCAAGAACGATGGTTTGTAAGTGGGCAAACGTGGACGTACGAACACTGAAGATGATACCCGCAGTGAAGAACAAAAAGTGTAACAGCTCCAAATGCAGCACCCACCTAGCACACAGTTTTTTTACTTAAGAAATTTCGTGACAACTTAAGAACCAGTATTTTTGTACTGTTTTAAGGAAGATTAAGTGTGTTAAGTACTGTATGAAGAAACTTCATAACTTTATATTTAACGTAAGAACATGTGTCGCTAATGCTCATATATTTGCCGAACACTTATTTGTATACTTTTTCTTCAGTTTCTTCTCCATTATCAGGCATGCTGTTTGTTCCCTTCAAAACGTTCTATAAAGCACTGTAAGCCTGCCAACACTGCAGGTTGTGGTTACAATCAGTTAATTTTAATGAAGAAAGTTGTGTTAGTGGTTGAAATCACAAACAGAATGATCACTGTTGCACACCACTATATAAAAATTATCCCGATTAGCGCTTTCAAGCGTCACAGCTCATCATCAGATCGGAATTGAAAGAAATAATGTGAAAACAAACCCTTCACCTCCACCTCACCGTTACCCTGCTCACACACAAGTAATTCTTCATTAGCCTTGACTCAGTAACGGCACAGCTGCTGCCCTGTGCCATGTCGTCAGTTGATCCGCGGGAGCTTATTTGGTAAAACCTTATTCACACCTGTCCGGTGTATCTATCAGCTTTCGATAATATTGACAGTAAAACATTGTAGGCCTATTCGTCACAGGAGAATAGTGGAAGGATAGCTTAAATAGTACGGCGCACTTGGAAACCGGTGTGACAAATTCTGTCTCCTACCAGGATTCTCGTTTCTGCAACCCTAATCGATTCGGAGGCTGAAAACGAACTTCGATTATGTGGCACTAACGGGATTCGATGGAAAAGGTACATAATAGCCACGCTGTATTGAAACCAATCTGCAGTGGTTAGAGTAGATAAACAGAAAACTGAAGAGGTACAAATTCTGCGTGGAGTAAGACAAGGATGTATACTATCTCCGCTTTTATTCAACATCTACTTGGAAGGTATTTTTAGAGAAGCTTTAGATGAATGGGAATCTCTCTGAATGGTGAAAGAATAAATAACATACTTTATGCGGATGATACCACCAAATTCGCAGATAGCTTAGATGGGCTGCAACAACTAATGAATGGAGTGTCAGAAAGCAGCCGTCGATACGGTCTAGACATCAATGTTAATAAAACGAAGCTAATGATTGTATCTAAGAACAAGTTCACAAACTGCACCCTTAATATACACCAAAGGCCAATTGAACGTGTAAGCAAATTTACATATCTTGGTACTATAGTCAATGAACAATGGGGCCACTCTAAAGAAATAAAGAGCGAATTGAAAAGGCAATAGCTGTAAACACAAAGATGAGACTTCTACGCTGCCACGTATTCTCGGTCCTCTTCTACGGTGTAGAATCTTGGACTTTGACTGAAGCCATAACTAAGAAATTGGAATCTTTCGAAATGTGGCTCTCCTGAGCATTTCATGGACAGCGCATATAACGAATGTTGTAGTTATTGGAAAGATGAAGAAAGATAGGGCAGTTAGAAATACCTTCAGTGTCTCGGACATCTCATGAGAAATGAAGAGAGATTTTACGTATAGCAGTCCATACTACAGGGAAAAGTACTTGGAAAGAGAGGAGTTGGGCGACCGAGAATATCATGGCTGAGAAATTTAAGGACCTGGTTTGGCATGAATACAACCGACTTATTCCGTACAGCAGTGCAGAAAGTTAAATTAGCCTGTATGATATCCAACATCCGAAACGGATAGGAACTATCAGAAGAAGAAGAACGGGATTCGAACTCGGGAGTTTCCAGACTATTAGCGAAGCCTCGTAATTGGCGGTGTGTCTGTTCTGCTCGTTAAGTAAATCGATAATTCAGTTAGGGGAACAAGTTCTTTTGTATTCAGTTTACAGAGTTGTTTTAATGAAATAAAACGTGGAGAAAACGCGTCGAAGTTTTCATGTTATCGAGTTTGGGGGCGACACAGTTTGCGGTGACATACATGCGCGCGTCTCAGTTGTTGGTGGTGACAGCACTTAGCTCTCACCCTCAGCCCACCCTTCCAACGTCGAGGCGTAATTGACGCTGAGTGACCAAAACAATGTTCTGCCTCCAACTGGCCATTACGCGCGCGCTCGCACGCACACCGTCCGACTGCTGGAACGTGTTGTTGAGTGGTCCGGTGGGCGATAGGGTTGGCGAGATGCTTGCGTCGGGGGGGGGGGGGGGGTTGTAGTAAGTTGCTCACATGAAAGCTTCAATATTTATTTTTAAAATTAAAAAATACTGTGAAACAAAATATGTATATGTTGGAGGGTTAATTGTTAGAGTATGTAATACATCCGAAAACGATGAACAGTTACTGGACTGAAAGAAATGACTACTTCTGTAAGACTTTTGGAGATAGTAGAGTCACAAAACTCATTAGACAAACAATAACACAGGGAAGAATTCCCGTAAAGAGACCGAATGATATACGGTGGAATAAGAATATATCGACAACATAAACATACCCCGTATTAAAGAGGTTGGGGCGGAAGCTTGGAGGGGTCGATCGAGTTGGATAAGATGACGACAGAAGCAGTGGAGATGGATGTCTCGACGAGATTTACAGGAAAATACGAGTTTAATACAATTTTTAATAAATCATATTGTTTTATTTGAATTTGTGCTTTTATTATAGAAGTGTTGTTATTGTAACTGTAAATATTTAACTACCGACTCGGATCACTAATTTTTTATTGGTAAAAATGTAAAACATTTACCTTGTAGCCTGAACTAGTTTTTGCTTATTACAAGCTTCATCAGGGCACTGGTTTTTTTATTGGTAAAAATGTAAAACTTTTACCTTGTAACCTGGATTGGTTTTCGCTTATTGCAAGCTTCATGAGAGGCTCTAGAAAACTAGTTCAGGCTACAAGGTAAAAGTTTTACATTTTTACCAATAAAAAATTAGTGATCCGAGTCAGTAGTTTTATATTTATAATTAGTTAATCAACGGACACGTTATGGACAACAAAATCCTGTTGTTATTGTGTTTTCGAGTACTGAGATTTTCCGTACATTTATTTTATGACCTTTTTCTATACTTTTGTCAATGTTAACATTGGTTTAACGTTTAACGAAAAAAAAAGAGCTTCAAAACATAAACATATCTTAAAACTCTGTTTTTGTTACGCAGCTAATATGGATAGCAATATTAACGGCATCGGTTAAACATCAGACACAATGACAAATTGAATCACAACTATTATCAAAACTTTCCGAAATTCGTATTAGTAAAATAGGTTGTTCTTCTACAAGTGTTTACGCGTAAGTGTATTTCTAAGTGTTGGCGTTCCATTTGTTTTAAATTGATTTGGTTGAAAATGCTTTTCCACAAACAATGGCGGTGATTAGTTGGCAATAATAATCGAGCGACTAGAATTTTAAATATAATTATTTCACTACGACTCGGAACACAAAACTTTTTGTGGGCAAAAACGTAAAAGTTTTACCTTATAACCTGAACCGCGTTTCACTTTTAAAAAGCTTCTTCAGAGGTTTTTAAAAGTGAAAACCGGTTCAGGTTATAAGGTAAAACTTTTACGTTTTTACCCATAAAAAATTTTGTGTTCCGAGTCGTAGTGAAATAATTATATTTAGTAAAGTAACGGACACGTCATGGACAACGAAATCCAGGAATTTTAAAGCTTTTAATGCATTTACGTTTCTAGTGGATTGATTTATTAATATATTGTATACACATACATGCCCGCGCGCTCGATTTTTAACTTTATGTATTCGTACATTTATTAATCGACGCAACACACGTTTTATAATGTGTTAAAGAAGTTATTCACTATTATTACGCAAAGACTCATTTCATTCCACTGGTATTGTTGTTAGAGAACACCGTGCTTAGAAAATTAAGACGTCAGCAGGGTTTTTAAAATTTCATTAATTATTAACGCTTTAATAAATCCGATACTTCAACTCTTCAACAAACTCTTTACTTGTAATTCAGCAAGTAAAGAGAGAAACTAGTGTTGTTTAATAAGATTTATTCAATAAGTTTAATAAGTTGCGCAGAATTTAGACAGCTTAGGCAATTCAGATATTGTTGTTTATAAGTTAAACAAAAGTCTCAGCAACAGCGTGCTTCTCTGCTCGCCCTGTTTGATAAGTTTTTAGGCTATGTCAGCAGCAAAGAATTCTTCTGCCTTCAGCGTGAGAGTCTGTTACTGGACCTATACCTTCGTTAATTTATGCCTCCAAATATGTCTATTCTGTGACACTGACGACACCCAGCAACATTCTTGCATTGCTGTTGTGCCCATATGGTATTTTTATATTACTCAGAAAATTTCTTAGTAATTCACTCCTATACGCTAAGTTATAATAATCACATCTTTAGTCCGTTTTATCCGTGTTTCCCGTATAATTCGTCCACTCCGGTGCTTTGTTTTAAACACGTCAGGAGCGTGGCGTCCATGTGGCCACTGTTGCCGGCGGCAACAGTACTGGAAATAAGAGATAATAATTATATCACAGAATAAATACTTTAGTTATTGAATAATTTCATTAGTTACTAAATTCGAACAATATTAGTAGGAAAACTTGAAGAAAAGCGTAGCATTGCTTTCGAACTGCTGGGCACTTGCACCGTATTGTGTTGCCGGCTCAGACATCGGCAATGTTTTACTGCGTACGGTCATTGACCGCGTACTAGTTGTCACTGTACAAACTGCGGAGGGGGGTCACTGTACAAACTGCGGAGGGGGGCACACTTGTCCGTCCAATGTGTTGCCGCTGTATAAACCGGCAAAACGCTCAGTTAGCAGCTATGTTCGTTTTCGGAACTGACGTGCAGCAGATACTACGTACCTATTTGTGTTTTGTTCGTGTAGTCATGTGTTTGTCTGTTTGTCTTTATTATTTTTATTTGTGATCTGATTTATTATGAGTAAGTATAATGGGAGTCAGATCTCGTTGAACCGGGACCCTCTTCTTCTACCAGCGAATGATAGAAAGTGCTCTAAAAAGAATACTTGGTACAAGAAAAATACAAATTAATTTTGAGGTTAAGTTTTAGGTCTATCACAACCGACAACAGGTGTTATGTGCCCACGCCACACCAC
The DNA here is from genome assembly GCA_034769895.1 of Magicicada septendecula. Taxonomy (NCBI): domain Eukaryota; kingdom Metazoa; phylum Arthropoda; class Insecta; order Hemiptera; family Cicadidae; genus Magicicada; species Magicicada septendecula. The sequence goes on along the minus strand of CM068375.1, from coordinate 16,296,508 downwards.
TGGCCGAGGTAGCTAACCAAAGTATGGCAACCTATGGAGTCGAACTGTGGTAAATTAGTCAGAGAAATAGGTCACCTATTAGAACGATGGAAATGGATTTCTGGAGACAGTGTTGTGAAAAAACCAGATTGAAAAGAGTAAGAAACGCAGACGTTCGGAAAGATGGGCATACCGGCATTGTTATTGTAGAGACAACCGAGGTGAAAGGCTTGAAATGGTTAGGGGCAAAGACGTTATCCGAATGTCCATTCAAATAATTCAATGAAACTTCGGAAGGCTCCAGGCAGTGAGAAACGCAGACGTTCGGAAAGATGGGCGTACCGGCATTGATATTGTAGAGACATCAGAGGTGAAATGCTAGAAATGGTTCGGGCCAAAAAATAGGTGGATAAAGAAGTTATCCGTATGTCCATTCAAATAATTCAATGAAACTCCGGAAGGCTCCAGGCAGTGAGAAACGCAGACGTTCGGGAAGATGGGCATACAGGCATTGATATTGTAGAGACAGCAGAGGTGAAAGGATTGAAATGGTTAGGGGCAAAACAGGTGGGCAAAGAAGTTATCCGTATGTCCATTCAAATAATTCAATGAAACTCCGGAAGGTTACAGGCAGTGAGAAACGCAGACTTTCGGAAAGATGGGCATATCGGGATTGATATTGTAGAGACAACAGAGGTGAAAGGCTTGAAATGGTTCGGGCCAAAAAATAGGTGGGCAAAGAAGTTATCCGAATGGACATTCAAATAATTCAATGAAACTCCGGAAGGCTCCAGGCAGTGAGAAACGCAGACGTTCGGGAAGATGGGCATACCGGGATTGATATTGTAGAGACAACAGAGGTGAAAGGCTTGAAATGGTTCGGGCCGAAAAATAGGTGGGCAAAGACGTTATCCGAATGTCCATTCAAATAATTCAATGAAACTTCGGAAGGCTCCAGGCAGTGAGAAACGCAGACGTTCGGAAAGATGGGCATACCGGCATTGATATTGTAGAGACAACAGAGGTGAGAGGCTTGAAATGGTTAGGGGCAAAGAAGTTATCCGAATGTCCATTCAGATAATTCAATGAAACTCCGGAAGGCTCCAGGCAGTGAGAAACGCAGACGTTCGGAAAGATGGGCATACCGGCATTGATATTGTAGAGACAGCAGAGGTGAGAGGCTTGAAATGGTTAGGGGCGAAGAAGTTATCCGAATGGACATTCAAATAATTCTTTTGAAACTCCGGAAGGCTCCAGGCAGTGAGAAACGCAGACGTTCGGAAAGATGGGCATACCGGCATTGATATTGTAGAGACAGCAGAGGTGAGAGGCTTGAAATGGTTAGGGGCGAAGAAGTTATCCGAATGGACATTCAAATAATTCTTTTGAAACTCCGGAAGGCTCCAGGCAGTGAGAAACGCAGACGTTCGGAAAGATGGGCATACCGGCATTGATATTGTAGAGACAGCAGAGGTGAGAGGCTTGAAATGGTTAGGGGCGAAGAAGTTATCCGAATGGACATTCAAATAATTCTTTTGAAACTCCGGAAGGCTCCAGGCAATGAGAAACGCAGACGTTCGGAAAGATGGGCATACCGGCATTGATATTGTAGAGACAGCAGAGGTGAAAGGCTTGAAATGGTTAGGGGCAAAGAAGTTATCCGAATGTACGTTCAAATAATTCAGTGAAACTCCGGAAGGCTCCAGGCAGTGAGAAACGAACTTCTGGAGAATGTCTTATGGTGTGTCCAGACTCCGGTGCGTTAGAAGTGAGGATATCAAAAGCAACTTCGTGTTGACAAATCAATTTTAGACATAATATGTTTTGTAGGGTTATACGGGCGGAGTCAGTGTTGTTAAAATTACTTTCGACAAAACTTTAGTGAATACCATCTCACGTTAGCGTACTCGATTTTCACTGAAGATGGCAGTCGATGGCACTGCCGAAACGTCTGGTTTTGTCGAAAACTTTGGACCACGGCCAAACAGCCCGGGAAGTAATTTTAACAACAATTTTAGACGTGCATAAATACGAAGCGCCTCGTGCGATGTGGCGTCGCCTGATGATCGTTGGCCCCAAAATTTGTAATATATACTGTATATTACACGAACAGGCCAGCCGTGGACCACGCGAATATCATTTCCTTTTCTTCTCCTGCCAGAAGGCCCTCATTCGCACACTATGCGCCGCCTTCCATTCCACTGAACACCCCTTTCTCGTCTTCTTCTCTCCGCAGAGAACCCCTCAAGATTTTGAATTTTGTTTCTGTACGTATTTCTATCCACACAGTCGTTCAAAGAGATACAGTACTCAGTTTCATCATTTCTTCCTTGAGTTGTTTGGTGTATCCGTTCAGAATGGAAAGTTGCCAAATGTATTTGAAAATTTGGTTATTTAATCTGGACCGATCCATCCGGACCATATGTCCAAGGAATCTCAGTCTTTTCATTCGGAAAGCCGTTTCCAGATCTTCCAGATCCCTCTACAGCTCTTCTCTGGGTCTATGCCTGTACCCGTCTTCGGTTTTCTGGGGGCCATAAATTTTCCGAAGAATTCTTTCAATTTTAAGAAGAGGATCCAAATTTTGAACGCACATTGTTTCCACTCCATACATGATCATTAAATATTTTATATTATTATTAATAATAAAACTTTTTACTATATTTTATTTTCTAAATTACTGTGTTTCAATACCATTCAGCTATCATCAAGAGATATAATTAATAAATTTAAATTTTAAATCGATCGTTCAAAACAGCTATGAAGACTAAATTTAATGTTTTATACGTGTACGTGTATATAAATATGTTATGTAATTAATAGTGAAAAATATAATATATAAATATTTATCATTTTATTAAATTATACTTTTGAAAATATTATCGTTTTTCGTATTAATCTAAATTTTGTTCTGCTGTTAATTTATTATTTGTTTTATGTTTAAATATTTCTAAATTTTCTCATCAGGTCATTTTTGGACCTTTGGAAATGTGTTTCAATAAACTGATATTATTTAAATTTGGAAACGTGTGTTTGTTTTTTTATTGCGTGCGTAGCTAAATTTTATATATATATATATATATATATATATATATATATATATCTGGTTTCAAATATGAATTACGCTGTTGTATATGTATCTTTCTTTTAATCGTTTTTTAGTTTGGTCAACATAAAAGTTGTTACATTCAGTTTTATATACTCCATTTAAATTATGAATCAATTTATCTGTTTTAGGCTTGATTCTATCAAAATCCGTTTTATTATTAGACTGTGTATTTATACAAAATATATAATATTTAAACACTTAATTAACAATATTTGGGCGACACAAGGTTCTTGAACGGCTATGTAAATTATCCTAAGAGAAACTCACCCACTCACCCGCGCGCTCTCTCTCTCTCTCACACACACACACACACACACACACACACACACACACACACACACACACACACACACATCCTTTACATACTCTAAAATAGACAACTTTCCGATGCAGTTTATGTACCAAATAAAAAAAAAAACGTTTAACAGACAGCGTCCGTCCAGCATTTACACAGACGCGTGTTAATTTGCATATGCATAAATAAATAAGTACACGACTCTCGGGGTCATGAATAATGCAGAACGCTGCAGCCGCTTGTCAGTCAGCAATTATTGATTTAGCCTTGTCAGAGAGAGGGAGAGAGATAGAGTTCGCGGAGTGAAGTTCGCTGCTGTATTAGAATGCAACGCGAGTTGGAAAAAGAAAAGATAACAAAACCAAAGCAACAACCTCGGCGGTGGCTGATCGTGGTGATGGACGATGACGGTGGAAGAAGAACACGGAGAGACGGTGGAAGACAGGGAACAGGTGGCGGCCTTGAACGAGGAAAACCTGAAGAATACTTATGAGAAGACGAGAGGCGACGCGACGGCTGACCAGTTGCCCACACAGTCGTGCGCGCGCGCGCACGTTATGTAACGATACTGTATACGTTCTCCTAGCTGTTTGCCAAGTATCTGAACTCCCGTCTGGACGAAACTCAAGACGGTAAAGATCACGTTTACGCTTACCGCTCTCATCACGATCCCCCCTCCCCCCGCCGGGGGTTAACTGCCTAGCTACAGTGTCTATGCATGTGTTGTGTGCATGCCGTTATCAGTCGTAAGTATTTGTAGACAAGTTACGCCGGCCTTTGACCAGTGGCGCCGGCCTTTAAGGTCAAGGCACTACTATATCACCGAAAATATCTCAGGGAAGGAAAAAAGATTTTGTCCCCCCCCCCCAAATTATTACAGTCAGTCAACGATTTTTATTTTAAATTGATTCTCACTGATACTATTTACTAGTAAGCTCCCTGAGCTGCAGGACAGTCTCACTACTTTGAACGGGACCTTTATCAAAGTGAGAACTTCAATACGGCACTATGGTGCTCGGTTTACTCTCGTAAACCTCACGCTTCTTGGGCAGTAAATTGATCCAACGTGTAACGCAATAGATGAAACGAAAAAGCAGTGTTGCCAAGTCAATCGAATCTCTTTTCCCTACGTAGCTGTTCAAAATTTCCCCACTGCCATAAACATATGTGTGCTTTAAACAAAGCGTAATATTTTGAACCCTGGACCTTTTTTTTTATACCCTGTCGTCCGTCCGAAAATTTTGAAATTTAAAAACAGATCATTATGTTCAGATTCTGGTTAAAAAATTCTCTTTGATTTGATAACTGAAACCCGTTTTTCCGATTTTATCAAAGTTTTACCCCTCACATTTCCGCCTCCCGCTCACCTATTTTTGGAGGGAATCATTTCAAAAACGATAAGGGCCCGTGGGGTAGACGTATGTAGATGGGTGTCAAATTTTACGAAAATCGATAATTGAAAAGTTATCATTAGACGTACCCTAGATAGAGATACAGACAAATGTCAAACGGTCGAGTTAAAACTGAGAATTTGCTTCAGTTAATTGTTCATACGTTCTGTGAAAATTGTCGGCACCAATTTTCCTGGAGCTGTCAAGCTACTACGTCATTACTGCTAATTGACAAGATGTATTCTAGTATGCATGTGTATCCGTATCATTTCTAACCTCTCTTCGTTATTCCTAGCATTCCATTATTCCATTTCCATTGTTCTTTTTCAGTTCACTAGTTTTGCCATCATACTTGTTTTGATTCTTCATGCTTGTGAACTATAAGTCGTTGCAGGTAGTACACTAGGTGCTAGGTGGTATACACTGATTAAAATCTCTTATTTTTATTGCTGTGTAAATAATGACATTTCGTTGTTCTTCATAATGTTTCTGATCTTTTCAGTGGGTATCCGTCTTGATATTATTGCGATGTACAGTTTCCGTCACAGCTTCTGTATTGTTTGTTATTATTTAATTTAAAGGTTCTTGTTTTATTCACAGCTGTCAGATCCCTTACCATCAGTATTCACTTTCTCAGCTGACACAGACCGAACCATTAATCATGAGGCAGTAATTCTGAAACTGTAGAATAAACATTAACTTTTGTATCTGCCAAATTCATTTTCACGCCAACCGTTCATTTTTAGTTACCAGAAAAATTCAGACTGTGCTTAAAATTTCGTTTTATATTAAACTTTGTTTTACAGGGTGGAATTCGTATGCAGAAATGTCTTCTATCTTTCAGGGTAATGAATAATCCGTTTTATAATTCCTTCAGCTTTCACGGCCGGAGTTGGCATTGATAAAATTATTGTCATTACTAGCCGGCCTGTTAGGCCGCGGTCGACTGTTATATGTGTCCGCCAATTCACAACAGTACTGTGGTAGGGACCCCAGTACTGAGGCTTAGTCTCTGGTTCAATACTGGGATCAAATGGCGGACACCTTGCCAAACATTTCTGTCACTGAAGATGGCCCCCGATGCTGGGTCCGAAACGTCAGTCGACCGCGGCCTAACAGCCCCGCTAGTAATGACAATAATTTTATCAATGCCAACTCCGGTCGTGAAAGCTGAAGGAATTATAAAATGGATTATTAAAAAATAATCCATTTTGTTTACAACTGAAACAGTTTTTACTATAATAATGTTCATCTAAATATATGAAACAAGAAGACCTATTATAACAATAATTTGTTAATTTTTAGCTTGGTGGTGGTAATATGTTAAAAAAATTCGAAATTCCGATTTGTTGATGAGCTGAGAGGCTCGAAAGCTCTGGCCGGTATTTTTTGTATAGTGGAGTGCAACAGTATAATTTCTCTTTGTGATTATAACCAGTAACATTTGTTTTGTATCGGCCATCTAAGGACCCCATGCCAATTTCAATTCTTTGTTCTTTTCTTTTTCTCCAATATTCTTTCATCTTTTCATTGTGTCTCTTCTTTTTGTCTTCAGTCCACTTTTGAACCTGGGTTTTTCTCTCTCCTACCGTGGACTCCTTCTATTTTTAACACTTTGGCTGAAAAACTACTCTTTCAATTGCTTCTTCTGCGTTTATATTATTTTTTTCTAAACCCTTTTGGACATTTTTAATCCAACTTGATATTGACTTCTTCCCCCACAGATATTTGAAGATCTGCTTTGTTAACCTACTGTCGTCCATTCTATATAAATGTCCAAAAAATAATAGTCTTCTTTTTATCATTGTTTCTGTTATATTTTCTATACTTTGATATATTTCATCATTACTTCTTAATTTTCAATCTTCTGAAGTTTTTCGTGGGCCTAATATTTTCCTAATAATTCGTCTTTCCAATATTTCTAGTTTGTCTAAATTATAATTCAATGCTAGACATTCACTTGGATATAGGCATTCTGGCTTCACTACTGTGCTAAATGCCTTATTTTCGCATTTTTAGGTATGCACTTTTTATTGTAAATATTTTTAGTTATACCATATGCTCTTTCCAATCTATGAATCCTTTCTTCTATAGCAGATTTTTCGAAACACTAACATAACTTTATTAATTAAATACAAATATTAATTAAAAACGAAATTTATTCGTAACACCACTTTGGGTACTGCTATCAGTGTGATGTTTATGACGACAATTTCGTGCCACATCCCGACGCTATACAATATATTCATATATATGTGACAGTCTAGAACTGTATAAAACTACAGAAGCGTGTGCACAGGAGAGCAGAGAACTGTAGTGTCAGAAGACGGATACAAAGTAAAGCGTTTCAAATCTCTTCGGTTTGTGAAAACTACTGAAAGCGGAATTGTATCTGTGACGATCGGAAAGCTTCAAGACCACAGCGTATCGAAATGTAATAAAAAAAAATTTTTTACTGTAACGTGAGGAATGACAGAAAAGGAAAGCACAGAGGGATGGCGACAGACACGGAGTTGGAGCGGGGAAAAGAGAAGAAAATGAAGATCCGACGAGATTATAGATAAGATATTTAAAGAAATAAGTGAGCCGCGTAACAGACGAGGTGAAAACAAACCAGAGTACGTTCATAAGCATCCAGCATCAAATGACGATTTCCAAAACAGATTAGGACACACGGCAGACAAACAGACAGAAGATGGATGGGGGCGTCTCGCGTCCTGGTTTGTTTGCGTGGTCCAGGCCGGAGCCCGATAAACGCCAGGTTCTAACTGTGCAGCTCAGCACAAGGACTTGAGTCTGCAGACTGACAGCGTGAAGCCACTCGGGCAACTTCGTTACTGTTCGTCCGCCGCTATAGTCTACTCTCTCGTCAACCCACACTCCACACTTACGTGTATACTGTAATGAAATCCACGTATTTTTATCCAAATCGGGGTTTTCCTGTGTGCATAGCGGATGAATTGAATATTAAAATGAATATTGTGTGTGGTCACAGTTAAATATTAAAACATAATATAGAATTAATTTAACCATATCGTTGTACTCCATTTATTACCCTGAATTGTAGTTTTTGTTTTAAGCTTTGTTTCCTCCAGAAACAAACACAATTTCACTGGCTCCCCAGATAAATATGAACCTTCTGACTACATCGTCGCGTTAGTAGGCCTATATGAAATATACGTTTATTAAGAAAACTTATTTTATAGATACTGTTTTGCCGGTTTTAAGTTCAGTTTTTTGTACTCACAATGTTGGTTTTGATATAATTATATTGCTGTAATCAGTTGTGGTAAAACTCCTTTTTACCTGAGCACTAACTTCGCAGGTTGGTTTCGTATTTATCTGGAGTCAATTTAATCAATTATTTTTGTTTCTGGAGTGATAAACGCTGAAACAAAATATACAATTAAGTTCTAGGATTTCGTTGTCCATGATGTGTCCGTTACTTAACTAAATACAACTATTTCACTAACGACTCGGAACACAAAACCGAGTCGTTAGTGGAAATAGTTATATTTATACAATTAAGGTTATAAATGTAATAAATGATATGATATGAATTTATTATCAATTGTGTTTATTATTTATCTTCGAGAATACTTACAGCGCGTGTACCTAATAAAAACTGTTACACTAAAAATAAAATGGCAAAACTTTAAATAAAATGAAACATCGAAATGTTTACAGGACATGTAGACTACAGGTAGGTTATACATGAATAAAACTTTACTTACACGAATACACACAGACACTTGAATACACGAAAAATTTACTCTTGAGTTTACGTATTTGAAGCCGTGAACTTAAATAAAATTATTGTGCTAAACTAAATACACAAACTTTAACCAAACGTTTACCTAACTCACATCTGACAACAGAATATAGGCGGGCATAGATGAGAACGAAGGTTGCCGAAGTTGACCGAGTGGCTTCACGCTGTCAGTCTGCAGACTCAAGTAGCACAAGGTGTTAGGCCGCGGTCCACGATATGGCGTGTATACCATGGCGACATCTCTTGAATGAATTGGTCCAGCCAGTCGCCAGGACTGAGGCGCGCCTCCGTGGCCCCCTTGAGGCATCGCACGCAGGAGCTAAGAGGCAGACTGGTGTGGTCGATAGACTCGACCGCCCGGAGGCGAGTCGTCCGTAACGATAGGTTGCCACTACAGGGCTCCCGCAGTTAGACAAGGACACACCATATTCTCTATCTCCAGCAGTTACCTTGATCAGAGGGTTCTACGCTTGAATCTGCTGGCTCTTCTTTCGCCCTTCCGTCTTCTTTGGAACGGGTAGGATCTCGTCAGCATCTCGTCAAATAAATATAAAAAATACAGTGTTTACTGTTTAAATATTTTTCTCTCACTGGCGTAACAGCCGGGCCCGCAGGACTTACAGTGTGGGTTGAGGAGCCCGCGCAAACATTTCCCTTAATTTTTTAAGAATGGGTATAAACCATTGAACTTAAGGGCAACCAAATTTCCCCGTATGTATATTTAAAATAAAAAAAAACAAATACATTTATTTTTTACTGTTATTTTACCAGTACCTAATGATGTACTTTGAGAGTACAGTAGAGTCTCGATAGTTCGAGGTGATTGGGACCAAACCAACCTCGAACTACCGAAATCTCGAACTAGGCAAAATGCCGGTCTTGTCTGCCGTTAGCGAATCTACCGCGCTCTCCCGGCGCGCTGTGCTTTATAATCTGGAGCATCTCTGTGTGATAATGTAAAGTGTATGCTGGAAATTAATCTAAAAGAAATGTATACAAAATCTGTAAATTGGTGTGCTGTGTATGTGGGTTTTGTTTACTAATTTGCGCGAGCGAAAGGAAAAGGAAAAATCGACGACGACTCGTCATTCGTTTAATTAGGTTATATTCATGAGGATTAAATAAAAATTCAAAAAGTTTTTCGTTAACACTCACAAATCTGTTTATTAAATGCACACACTAACATTTAAAATGACACACAGTAATATTAAAAACTGTACTTTGTATATTTGAAAACTAAAAATACTTTGCATGTAACTTACTTTTTAAAAAATGAATCAAGTTTTGTTTTTTGTTTTTGAGTTGACGATCTTTTTCTGGTACTAATATCCCGCCATTTTCGAAGTACATATTATTTTTCTAGCGGGGTACCTCGACCTATACGGAATCTCGAACCTCGAACTATCGAGACTTCTGTATATATTATTTGGTTAACTGCACAATAGAGCGGTGATTCCAGTTAAGAATGCAGCGAGACCACCGGCCAGGCCTGCATCGTTATTCGTTATGAGCTACGAAAGGAAACTAATAAACGGACAAAGACTGGTCACGTTGTAATGTTACTCTGACTTTGGCACCTTCAAATTTAGCCTTTAGAGGCCATGAAGAGAAGGTAGGCCATCCCAGTAACGGAAACGTTTTGATCTTTTGAATAAATACGGTTACGATCATTTGTTCCAAGAGATAATCAATGGTCCTAAAAACAGGAAGAAGTATATGAGTTCAAATATTCGAAATGAAGTCGGTCAGATTTTATCTAAAAAAGTTGAAAATATTATTTTGAAACAGATTGAATCTGCTCAATTTTTTTGTAACAATGCATACTACACAAGGCATTAACAGAAAAGATCAACTAAGTCAAATAATCAGATATAAGATGAAGATGAATAAGATGAAGCAATAAGGTTCACCAGCTTAAAAATTAATGATAGCTTTTGAGGATTTGTAGAAATAACCGATGAATCTGGCCTAGGCTTAGAAGAAGAGATTTTAAACAGCGTTGAGGAGAACGTATTTTGTTTACGTTGTATAGTATTGTTGCCACAGCTGTAAGGAGGGGTTTGTATTCAAGAGGGGGCAATGGAATGAATTAAGTAAGGGTAGTACGGAGGGCACAAAGGATTTCCGAGGAGGAAGCAAGAAAAAGAGTTACGCCATTGTTTTCGTTGACCACTTGGCAGTAAACAAAAATGCTAACATGACAAATAATGACAAAATAAGAAATTATAGAAGCAGGAAGGATGGAAGGAATAAGTATAGAATTGTAGAGAGAGGTGAGGAAGCACCTGAGGATAGATATACAAAGAGGAATCGTACATCATTGTAAACTGGTGGTAAAAAGATAGCTAAATAAATTATTAATATGAGGGTCAGTTGAAAAGTTCGCGGGGCGACATCTGTAGCTTAGCGGTAAAACTAAAATATTTAGTGCGCTGCAAGATTAGTATTTTATGTGAACTCCTAACAATTTCCAAATCTATCTATCAATTTATTCATTATTTAGAATCTATGTAAAATTGACATGTCATGCATGTTTTGAAAAACGGACAAAATCAAACATCGTGGTGTGATTCGTTGTTAAAAATTGTTTAGCGCCAACGGAAATTCAGAACGAAATTGTAAATGTGCCAGGAGGTGCTGCGACTTCAAAACCAACGGTTTGTAAGTAGGCACTTGAGTTTAAACGTGGTCATACGACCACTGAAGATGAATGATCACTCCACCGCACTGGACGCCCCAAAAATGCAACAACTCCAGATGCGGCTGCCATCTTGCACAACGCTTTTTCACACCAAGTTCTTGAGTTAAAGTGTGATGGACACGCTCATTTGAGATGCCTATGATTTCAGCAACGTTGTCCACTCCTCAATTTGCGGTCTTTCAACACCCTATGAATTTTTTCCATAATGTCATTTTTTGTTGCACTTTTTGGACGTCCACTGTTGGGATCGTCTTCAGCGCTTGTACGACCACGTTTAAACTCAAGTGTGCCCCACTTACCGTTGTTTCTGAAGGCGCAGCATCTCCCAACACATTTACAATTTCGTTTTGATTTTCCATTGGCGCTAAAACGTTTTTAACAGAGAATTCATCACAACGCGATGTTTGATTTTGTGCATTTTACAAACACGAGTGACAGGAAATTTTCAAACAGCTCGTAAAGAGTGAATAAATTGACAGATATATCTGGAAATTAACAGGTGTTCACGCGAAATATATGTCTTGCAGCACACGAAAGATTTTAGTTCTACCACTGAGCTATAGATGTCGCTCCGCGAACTTTTAAACTGACCCTCGTAGTACTGACGCTCCAACTTTCCCTTGTGAGTGACATCTTGGTAACAACGTCGGTGCCATGATGCCCTGTTGTCTGCCAGCATGGCAGCAGTCATTCCACGTAGACGAATATTAGATGAAACATACTTCACGTTTTCGTATTTAGCATTCTCTTGCACACTCTGTAAAACCTTTTCATGTGTGGTGGGGTTTGTGATTAGTCCTTCGGTTTCTGTTGACATATTATACACAGTGCATAGTTGATTTCCATTTTTAGCATCTTCGTTTCTGGTTCACTGAGATCCATCTGAAAAAGAAAGTTTTTTTAAAATTTAATTATGCATAACATGAGCTTATTAAAGCTTTTTAAAAATAAATATTTAACGTTAACGCTAGTTTTTACACAATTCACATTATTCCTAATAATAATAATTGTAAAAACTACATCAAGAAGTATTTTAAGCTTTGAAAATTTGTTGTAGTCCTATAAATGATGAAGATATTGCTGTTTCGGTGAAACGAGTTGTCGGCCATTTTGAATCCCCTCCCCCACCCCCTGCACAATTTTTGGGACTGTCAACATCCATATTCGTTTTCCTTGTGCCAATACCTTTCAGAAAAACTAACTCCCAATATTGTACCACAAAAATCCCACGGGAAACTACATGCTCCCCCCACTATAGCCTAATCTTTCATTCTCTCATCCCACCACTAACTTTCTCTCTTTTTTTCTCGCATTTGCTATAAAGTTGCCAGCTCTGTTTTCCTTTCAACTTTTTTTTTTAACAGTATTCAAAAAGAATTTTAAACGCGCTGTACACCTTTCATTCTGTGTACACAAGCATGCCGGCCACTTACATTTTTAAGTAGCTACTGGAGTGAGAATGTCTGTAGTGACAGCTGCCACATTGTCTGTCATCACCACAGTTTACACAACTACTTATCATTTATATATTTACAGTTCTATAGCTACATAATTCACACATTTATTTACATTTAGGACAGGCATGTATTGTCTGAGGTAAGTCTGTTATAAACTGATATTGTAACGTGGATGTGCGTCTATGTTTTACGGTACGATAAATCAACACCTGAGGCAGTAAAACTATCGCCAGTTTTTATTCAAATGATACTATTATGTATACTGTTCTTCAAAAATTTATTGTACTCTGTTCGTAAAAAAAAAAAAAATAATAATTTTAGGTAACAAACACCTGCATTAAAACTGAAAACAATTCGAGGTATTAGACAAAGTTGTAATTTCCAACTTCTTTGGTCAGTATATATGGCCGACCTTTAGGGGCGTATTAACACGGGGGCGGGGGCGAAGGTGACCGGACCCTCCAAGAAGGTCGACAAAAATTGACTTAATCTCTTTATTTTTAGGTAGTTTTTTTTTTTTTTAATTTTTACTGTGTACGCTAATATAGTAGTAATTCGTTTTTCAATATACAAACACCTTTATCACACAGCATTTGCGTATAGGCCTACGTTTAAAATATGAATAGGGGAAGTCAAGGAGAGATGCCCCAGCAAATTTAAATCTCATATAAACTGCACCTATTTATTTGTATTATAATTGTAAAACCTAAAAAACAATGTTTATTTATTGTTGTTTCATATATTAAAGTATCTTTTACTATAAGTAATATCTTAGCTGAAAATTACAAATATTTCCTAACTGCTGCACTTGGCCATCTCTCCTGAGAGTCAAGGTGAAACGCCCCGGTGGAACAGGATAGATGACCCACACCAATAAATGGCAAACAAATAAGAATGAGTACAGAAAATTACTTTTATTTGCGCATGTTTTCTTTTTAATTAAACGAACCGTAATGAATCATGTTCTAGTGACATTATTTACTTGAGAAAAGTTTTGTTATGTAAATTCATTACTGAAAACAATTACTGATTTCTGTTATTATAAAGAATACAATATATCACGACGTAATTAAATAAAATTTACAAAATTACTGTATCACTTATCTAAAATTAATTTAAGTTGTTTTTTTAACTTTACTTAATACAGTGTTAACACTAAAGGCTAATATTATTAAGTCTACTAAAGGTTAACAAATCAAATTGAAACCTAAATTTAACAGTTTGACATTACAAAGTAGAATTTTAGTTATTTAATTAATCCTAATATCCTGAAAATAATATGGAAACATTGAAAATTATAACTACCATTAGCTTAAAATTTTATATCTTTATAGGAACCTTAAACTAACCTTAACCTTAACTTGACCTAAAATAATTTTTCAAATATGAACATGAAAAGGAAAATGTATAAACATTCGAAAAACATAGTCCTACAGTAGCTTCATTTGGAGGGAAGCGTCTGTGCGTGAAGTTGCCGATTCGAATTTGTGTGTTTTTCTAGGAATATTCTGTGACTAAGGTAAGTCTCTTCAGTTTTGCAACTCAAAGTTAATGTAGAACAATACAATATCTTATTTACTTTGCACTTTCTCTTTGGTTTCTACTGATTTCTGTATTATTACGAAAAGAAAACATGACAAAGGATAATACCGTCTGACATTCTTGCTATTTTGTTTCTTGTTGGGCTTGTCTGCCACAATATGTATTTCAACCCCAGCAACAGTAGATTATTTGTAATAACTGGACACTATTTGTAATTTAAATAAAACAATTACGATTACAGTCTAGATAAACATATACGGTACCTTAGGCGATTCAATTTTATAAAACATAAACATTCCTTCAAAGAGAGGAGATATGCTATGGGGCATCTCTCCTTTATTTGAAGGAGAGACGCCATGGAGCATCTCTCCTTTACATCAAGGAGAGATGCCCCAGGTTCTGACCAGCGCAAATAGAAACAAAATACCGATAATGTCAGACGATATTATCCTTTGTTATGTTTTCTGTTCGTATTAACACAGAAATCAGTAGAAACCAAAGAGAAAGTGCAAAGTAAATAAGATATTGTATTGTTCTACATTAACTTTGAGTTGCAAAACTGACGAGACTTACCTTAGTCACAGAATATTCCTAGAAAAACACACAAATTCGAATCGGCAACCTCAGGGGCAGACGTCTTCCCTCCAAATGAAGCTACTGCAGGACTTGTGGTGCACTCTGAAGCTTTACGGCCGAATTACCCCTACTGGAGCATCTCTCCTGGTGGGGCATCTCACCTTGAATTACCCTATAGGAAAGTCAGTTCAGTCAACAATTATCTTCTAAACAATGTTTCAAATAGGCGTATTTTTATTGTGTCATTACCGTTTACTTTAATGGGATTGATTTCATTATGTTATCACACGTTTTTCAGCCACTTTAAATGTCGCTTAATCTTAACTTGTTTTTTATTTTGTATAAAGCCGACTCGACCGGACCCCCTCCCCCAAGGCCAAATTCTATATTCGCCACTGACGACCTGTTGAGGGGTAAGGTTAATCCTCGTTTGTGTGTTCACACACACACACACACACACACACACACACACACACACACACACACACACACACACACACACACACACACACACACACACACTGATTACAGTATATTAAGGGAGTAACTTTTTTTTTAACGATTTATTTTGATTATTAGTTGTGCTTGTTGTACACGGGAGACATTCCGAATGCGATGGTATAATTTCGGCTACATTTGCTGATGACACTGCACAATTAAATACCGGTAACAATGTAGAAACACAAACGAACAGTCTACAGATTGTAGTTAATAATGTCAATAAGTGGAGAAAATGTACTTTCGGCATTAGATGGACAGAACATGTCAAGAAAAAACGTGAAGATATATTTATGTTCATTCACCAATCAATGAATTCATTCTTCATTCATCAATCAATGAATTCATTCTTCATTTACCAATGTACATATTATAAGTTAAATGTAGTCGCATTCATAAGCGAAGTTTTGTATGTGTACTACGTTATTGACAAGAAAGAAGTAGTTTCTATGGAAACTCACCGGTTCCCATTTTCGATCACGCACGAGCGGTCGTTTTCAAATGTGCGACACGTCCTTATAAACATTTTCAATGTTAATAACGGACTATTTTAAAAAGAATTGAACACTGTTACTGTACAAAATTTGAAAGACATGCTACATTACTATACAGGGAACCTAAATGTTTGACTAAGTTAATAACGGGTACAGTGCGTGACTAAATTTTAAGAAAAATTAACCAGAAATTATCTAGGAGGATAAGTAAAACATTTATATGTATGTATATTCTGTATACACTAAAAACTCGTTTATCCGAATTGGGTTTATCCGAAAATCCGGTTTATCCGAAACAATTTTTAGTAAATTTTAAAAATACACAGAAGCATTTTCCTGTCGCTATAATCTATATTCAATAGCGTAGACAAGCGATTCCACGTGATATAAAGTAGAAAGTCAATAATCAGAACTAACTGGGATAAGGGTACTCCTAATTATCCATTTGTTTGGATTTTCGAACATAAAGTATTATGCTCATATATTGTACACATAGCGTAACATAAACATAAATGTAAACATTGAAACTTTCCCTGCAGAACTTCTAACAATGAAACGACTGCGAGATCAGGCAGCCAGCAAACGAGCTTCAAAGCTTAGGCAAAAAACTATGATTGATTACTGTACGAACACGCAATAGGACTGTTCCAGTAATGTAGAAACTATAATTTACAGTCAGGTGCCGTTTTATAGTGTATTGTGTCATATTCACTGTAACTAACTTTTAAATTATTATTATTAAATAAAGTTACTGTACTTACATATGTATTATTATTTAAGTAGAAGTTTCGGTTTATCCGAAACGGGCGCGGTCCCATCAAATTCGGATAAACGAGTTTTGAGTGTATTCTTTAGTGCTTTATTTTACTACACAATACACCCTACAGTATACAGTAATCTATAGGCGTACAGTATTTGTTCATTTATCTCATTTTGTATCACTTTTTGTCCGTTTAACATATAAGCCGATCCCTCTTCATATCGTGTTAAATATTTTCCACCGTTATCTACACATGGACGAAGTGCAACGTATAGGGAGCAGTGCGACAGTGGGAGCATTTTCTACACACTGTTAGCATAGTTGCTACAATAAACTGTAGCTGTTGTTGGTAGTTTGTAACTTGCTGCAATATAAATAACCGAAAAAATTAGGAATTTATTGCTTTAATGTCGGTTTTTAACATGATAATGTTTTTAGGCTGGGGGTCATTCCACAAAAACGTCATCGAAAAACGTGACGCTTCCACACTTTCGATTCCCCACAGTCTAGAAATCTGATATGTAAACGTATCAAGACAGAAATAATCGCTGCTGACATTGAGTTTAGCAAACGTTTTAGTGAGAATAAATTTGGTTTTACATGCTCTGTTTGTGATCGTCTGTGGTTTGGAAATGATTTAAGTAATCCTCCAAACGTAATCCACATTATACATTTCAAAAGCCTAAAAACATTATCATGCTTCGATGTTTCGGTTTCGTCGAAATTATTTGAATGCTTAGGTGCATAAATAGAGAGAGAGAGAGAGATTGATTTTGTACTGTTTGTTCCAAACAATTTCAAATTCTTGTAGTATAATTCGAAAAAGTATAAAATCTTGAACTGTTGCATTAATAATCAACTGTAAGACGTTCATTATTGTATTTGGATTAACCACGATTTTGCGCTGTTTTAGATTAATCTACGACATGCTTTCGCATCGTTACCGCCGATAATCGAGAGTTTACTAAAAGCTAAGAAATATTTTTAATTATTTTAATTGAGAGTCGACTGTACCGCGTGGAAGGTGTTAACGGTGTCATACGGAAAGACTGCGTTGACATTTGCTGCTGGTGGAGTGTAGTAAGGTGCTGTTGTTATATTTTTATCGCCGACCCGTGGTGCCGCGTGCCGTGGATTATTGATTGACGCCAAGGAAATCACGCCTCGGCCTTAATAACTGCTCCGCTGCACCGCCACTCGAACGTTACTTGTTTATTTGCTCGAGAGTTACAGATGTGTTTGTCACTTAAACGATGATCTCGTCTTCAGGGTGAAAGAAAATCTACACCAGAGACAAACAAACGCTTTATGTATACTTAAGGGGGGTTACGGTTTTTATT
Source organism: Magicicada septendecula (assembly GCA_034769895.1). Lineage (NCBI taxonomy): Eukaryota > Metazoa > Arthropoda > Insecta > Hemiptera > Cicadidae > Magicicada > Magicicada septendecula. The sequence continues at coordinate 16,278,594 of CM068375.1, read as the reverse complement.
GTATTATATATTTTCCAATCTAATATTTGACGATATTAATTGATGACCCGTTGGGCACTTGGTGAAACGTATTAATATAAAGGTTTTTTTTTTTTAAATATATAAACACTTGGTACGTTTCAGTTTTTATTTAACTCTGACAGCTGTATTAAGGTATTGTATTAGCTTAATACAATTATACAATAGCTTAATAATAGTATTGGACAATAGCTTAATAAGCTGAGATAGCTGTCAGAGTTAATTACAAACTGTGAAACGTACCAAGTGTTTATATTATTAAAAAAAAATGTGTGAATCTAATCTTTTTCGTCCTTATTCACCAACTTATTAAATAACAATTACAAGCTGAGCAAGCTATTTACACTATGTGCATCCTCTACGATATGGGTAAGGATGAGAAAATGATGTCCGACAAGAAACGCCATGTCTGAACGGTTTGTTTTTCACTTTTAAAATTAAAGAAAGAATTGTGCTAAGAAAACTGAATCACTGATATACGTTTTCTTTTTTTTTAGTTGATTTATACAGATTTATATTACAAGATTATACATTATACATAGCCTACATTATACAAAATTATACATTGAAAAGGTTGAGTATTGTAAAACTTAATTATTTATTTGGAAATGAAGCATTTCCCGTAAAACGAATACTACGATTTTTTTTAGAAAACTTTCCCAAATTTTGTAAGAAAAATTATTTCTATAGCTGTAATGCAGCTCGAGTTTTGGTATTTAGAAAATAGTCTTACATAATCAAAGTGAAATTTTTATAAAACCCAAACATTGTTTATACAATGCATGTTGCTGACAGAATTATGATTGTACTAAATGTCTGCATAATTGGCTTTTGCTACGTTTTGCTCTTCTATAGTTCGTTTCGTAAGCACTGTGTTATCATCAATAAAACAAATAAATAAATAAAATAAAATAAACTGAGTCTGAACACCACCATTTTTAGTAGCTTAATTTTGTTTGAACATAGATTTCAATTTAAGTTTGTTCTTAAATTTATTTAAACAGGTATGGATAACACATTTCCAGATTTATGTAAACAGAACAGGTGGATGAAATGTATATAAATTTGTATGGAACAGATGGATCACCTCACATTTTACAGCACATTTTTACTTCCATGTTCCTTAAGGAAATGAAAGTGTGGTGACAGCGAAAAAATCGTGTTCGAGATAAGGGCTGATTCTGATTGTACTACCCTCAAAACATGAAGAAAAGTCGTTTTCCAAAAAGTGTCTGTGTGTAGAATGTTTTCTATGGCGAACGACAACTGCCGCAAATTCAAACAGCATTAAATAATTTTTTGCATATGTGCCTGAGTTGTAGAGGACTCAAGGCCTATTGATTTTGGTGAAGTTCGGTTAAGGGGAAGGGGTACTTTACCTGCCAAATTTTACGTTTTAACAAGAGTCAAGTACTTAATTTTGATAAATAAGTATCCTGAAAAGAAAGTCACATAATAATCCACTGTAGAAAGGTAGATGAAATATCTATAAATGAAAAGGGTAGTTGAAGGGGAAGGGGTAATTTTATATAAATGAAAATAACAGTTGAAGGAGGAGGATGTAATTTTTTTATATATGTACTACGTCATCGGCAACAAAGAAGTAGTTTCTATGGAAATATTTCACTTCAATTTGTCAAACTTGTCAAATTTTTCAATTTATATTTAAATGATTTTAAATATAAATCTTAGAACATGGAAGTCATGTATGGTCCTCCATACCGATTTTTTAGTTTCAGGAAGGCAAACAAAAATCATATCGCAAAAAAAATTTTTTTCACAATTTTTCCTGTATAGAATTACCATAGCATTCCATACATACAAATCCATACAACTGTGTATCCAATAACTGAACAATATCGTTGAACTGCATCGCGGTCACTAACCAATACTAATTGAAAATCGATTCTAGAAATTTCCCCACTTTCTGTCATTGTTTCCATTTGCTTTTATGTCTTACTGTTTTCTGTGGTCCGCCGTCAGATTATTACATTTAAGTTTTCGGTTTTGCAACAGTTAGTGAAACAGTGAAGGGAGGAAGGGTTAATTCCCTAAATAAGGAAATAAAGGACGTAGGCTACAAGAGCTTGATTAAAGAGAAGTATAATTTTGTTTTTAATACGGAAGCCGGTAATACTAAAACCGTTAATCGGCCTCTTTTAAATTTTTATTCATCATTCTGTTCACTGATATAGGTACTTGTTGTTGACGTTTGTTTATAACTTCTTCTTCTTCTTCTTCTTCTTCTTCTTCTTCTTCTAACAAAATTACATTACTGGTTTGGTAAATACTAGCTATATGGTTTACTTGAAAAACGGAAAGAACTTATAAGTTATAATCTTTAATTTGAGAGACAAGCTCTTACATTTTCATGCGCTTGATATTATAATGAATTATCATGTCAAAGCAAACTTAAATGTAGGTATTTGCAAATCGAGCAGCCTGAACAAATTACATATCTTGGTTTTAAAATAGCTAGTAATCATTCTTGGAAAGGACATATTAATAAAATGAAAAAAGAGAGCTATGTTCGGCCTTGCGCAAATTTATTTTTTACGGGACTTCTGTGGAGAAAACATCTTGCTCACATGCCACCATGGGGCGGCTAGATCTAAATTAAATAACAGAATTTATTCTTGTTGTTTTTTTTTTTTAGTAGGAGAAGAAATGCATTTACTCCTGAAGTGTGGGATTCCCGTCTCAAGTGGACTATCCACTAAAACCGCTTGCTCTATCCACTTAGTCAGTTCTGTTGTGAATTGTTTTGCAGCCACAAAAGCACAGTATTGGCGCAAGTGATCAGTTTTTTAATTGTTATAATTGTTTGCCGATATTATAATAATTAAAAATTAAATTATTTAATAACCCGTTATTGGTGTCGTGTTTTATATTATTACGACGGTCTACTCGATCGTCGTAGGTAGGCCTACAGTGGAAACAAACATACAAAACACCAATTAAGTCACTAATCACACTTTTAATTGTTACAGTTAAACAGTTGGTAATTAACAACACAGTCTGTACAACAAATCAAATGAAGATTATTCACACGCAATAAAATGTCCACTAAAATTAAACACAATTGTATTACAATTATACAGTCCGATTATAAAACGCAACAGTTCACTAATAACTACTTGAACGTACACAGTAATAACTCGAACCGCTCTCTAAATATATCGCACTAATACTGACTCTAAGGCCGCTGCCGCCATGTATTTATAGTCGCCGAAAATCTAGACGATTCCTAATTGCGTCTTAGCGTCCGTATGAACTACGTAATTAACTGCGGCCTTGACCAGTGGCGAAGCTAGTAGTTAATGAATGGGTAGGTCTCATCTTAAAATTTTTTTTAAGGAATCACTAAAAGGATGGTGGTTCAAATCAGACGCTGAGGTAGAGTTTGCTGTAAGCGAATGGTTCGACAAACAGCCGTAAGAATTTTACTATAACTAGCAGGGAATCTACAGGTTGGTGCAACAGTGGAACTCGTCTTAATGTTAATGGAGACTTCTTTTAAAATCGTTGAATAAAAAATGCTTTACAGCTCTATACGTGTTTCTATTGAACAATCCTTGTATTAGTCATACACAATAATACAACTGATTGAACTTCAAATTTTTAAACTTGATTAGTTTCTATATATATATGTTTAATGTTACAAATAATTCAAATAACAATCTTGATCATCTGTTAGTTCAGCGGAATAACAGGGACACTTTTAATAACCGCATAAAATAAACACACTTATAAACAACACAGCGCGCTTTAACTTGAATGTTTGGACCACAGAAGTGAGGCATGCCTCAACGCTCCATGTGTACAGCACGGGACAATCCCCCCTCCCTTCTCTTCCCTATCGCTCCGGCACATTGCTTACATACGATGTATACAAAAAAACGCTGAGGCAAGTTCAGGTTGCCTCATTCGCTTTAAACGAGCTATGCCGAGTCTCACCTGTCACCATCTAGCGGTCGCTCAGTAAGCACGTTTCGCCCTAATAAATTCTACAGTCGCGGTAACAATGTATAATCTTTACGTTATGTAGTTCATACGTATTTATAATTTTTATTCTACAGAATTTTTTAGGGTAGACATTGCCTCCATATAACTTAGCCACTGGCCTTGACACAGTCCGCACGGCTGGCGGCATCGAGAAGACTCTCGCAAATGCGTCTACAAGCACGTACGCCACACGCTTACATTCTGGATCTCTCTGGAACGTTCGATAAACACGTAGATTGTTCTGTGACGTCGTAACAGTATAATACGTGGTGGAGGTATGAATAATATAGGCGTACGAGATTTATTGTGATGCGAGCGATGTTAATTTTTTAGGCGTGTTGATAAGAATTGTGACTATTGATTGTGTTTAATGATTTATGCCACTGATCACATGCGATCCCAGTACAGTATCCCACTGAGAAAGCTGACACTAAGGAACCTGTTTCAGCGTCACTTTAATAAAGGATTTTCCCTGCGTGTTACAAACAAGCTTAAAAAGTAAAAAATTAAAATTGCTGTAACAGTTATTACTCTTTTTAAATGGCAAAAAGCTGCTCTTAAAAGCTGTCATTCAGCCGAGGGTTTTGGTAATAATATTTGCTTCCCGTAATTTAAGATTCTACAGGTTTATATGCTTGTCTGTTTAGAAATACTTATTATTATTCTCGCTTCGCGCGTCTAGTTTCCGTCGTAACGCGCACCCACGCACGCAAACCGCCCCGCAGTCATTTACATATACCTGCCACTATTGGTCCATATTTCACCTAGTTTATATTGCGCTCTCGTCCCAATAGCTCCACGTCACGGGCGGAACTAAGGCATTCCCCACCCTTGTACACCACGTCCCTTCTACACCACAAGATTATTAAAAATTACGGTCGAGCGATAAAGAGAATTGAAATTAAAGCACTAATTGAATTTTATTCTTTTAATTTTTTCTTTTTTTTTTAATGTACATCATGTCATGTTACTTTCGTTTGTACTCCTGATGGAAGAGTTTAATCTTTCGTACTACGTATAAAGTCCTTATATACGTATTGTTACCGGAATGGCACGGATCGTGACAGGGACGAACGGGATCGATACAGAGAGTCGATACACGGAATCAAAAACTCGAACACTGTGACGCTACTCACTTGTAAAGAATTAAGTTAAAAACAGAAAACGAATCCAAAAATGAAAGTGATTACTGAATCAACAACATCGATACGGATTCATACGACAGAAAAAAATCTGGGTTTAAAGGATTTTTAAGGAATTTAAAGGATGTTTTATATTGGACAGAACGCCTAGAGAAAACATGTGGTATACTTTGACCATATACGATACAAGCAGAGGGGTAAAATAATTAAGAGAAAGTGGGTGGAGAATATCGATAGAATGGACGCTTACGTATTGTCAAGATCTAGCTTGCGAAACTGTCGCTGGTAGCTGTCTTACGTGGTAGAGACAGTATTACTATGAACATAGAAAGGTGTACCAAGAAAGTGGGGACGAACGGGACCGCGGACCCTCCCAGAGGGTCGAAAAACTCGACGAATTTTGTTAAGCTCTTAATTTTTAAACTGTTTTATTATTTTTTCGGCTGTGTGCGCTAATATGGTAGTAACTCTTTTTTAAATATACATCATCATCATAATCATGATTGGCTCGACAGCCCTTTGTGGGCCCTCACCTTCTTCAGAAGATTTCCCCATTCTCCTCTATTCTTCCCAAAGAGTGTGAATAGTGACAGCTGCCACATTGTCTGTTTCATCACCGCAGTTTAAATACCTACTTACATTTATGTATTTATAGTTATATAGCTACATAATTTACATAGCTACTTACCTTTATGTATTTACAGTTATATAGCTACATAATTTACATAGCTACTTACCTTTATGTATTTACAGTTATATAGCTACATAATTTACATAGCTACTTGCCTTTATGTATTTACAGTTATATAGCTACATAATTTACATAGCTACTTACCTTTATGTATTTACAGTTATATAGCTACATACTTTACATAGCTACTTACCTTTATGTATTTACAGTTATATAGCTACATAATTTACATAGCTACTTACTTTTATGTATTTACAGTTATGTAGCTACATAATTTACATAGCTACTTACCTTTATGTATTTACAGTTATATAGCTACATAATTTACATAGCTATTTACGTTTAGGACAACATGTACGAGTATAACTGGCATGTATTGTGTGAGGCAAGTCTGTTATAAGCTGATATTGTATCGTGGTGTCTGTCTGTCTTTTGCGGTACTATCGTAACGATTGACTTGGTAAACTGAGGCAACAAAACAATCGCCAGTTTTTATTCAAATTATGCATACAGTTGTTCAATAATTTATTACAACCTATTCACAACAAAAAGTAACCATTTTCGTTAAAAAAAAAACACCTTTATTAAAACTGGAAACAAATCTAGACATTGGACAAAGTTGTAATTACCAGCTTCTTTTGCCAGGAACGACCTGCAGGGGCGAACGGGACCGGACACCTCCAGAGGGTCGAAGAAAGATGACTTAATCCCTTAATTTTAAGACCATTTTATACGTTTTTTTTATCCGTATAAGTTAATATAGTAGGAACTCTTTTTTAGACAGGTTTATTACACAGCATTAACGTGTACATATGAAATATGAAACATAGAAAAATCAATTCAGTCAATAAGTATCTTGTAAGCAATGTTACAATAACGCGTATTTTTATTGTGTTATACCGTTTACTTTAATGTGACTGATTTCAGAATGCTGTCATACGGTTTTCAGTAAGTTTAAAGATAGTAGCCTTATTTTGATTAGTCTTAACTTGTTTTTTATTTTGTATGAAGCCGACTCGACCCCATACCCTCCCGCTAACCATACTCTAGATACGCCACTGGATCGTGAACTTAGAACAATGAATTAAAGCGTTATTAATCACAAAAATCGGTAGGCTCAGCTTTTATTGGAATGACTATTAAAATAATTTTCAATCTTATTGTACTCTCATATTTAATCAATACGATATCCTATTTTCTCCTAGTTTAACACAACAGATAATAACAGTATTACTGAATTGATAAAAACAAAAAAACTGTAACTCAATTGAACAATTGTAATGACATTTTCACTAATGTCGCGCTCTGATCGTTGTAAAACAATTCGTAAAACTAACCGTGGACGTACACCTGTTATTTGCGGCGCATTACTGTAACAATATTGTTTTCATTGAAACTACTTTAGTGAATATTATGCCGTAAGAAAGTAAAACCGACCCTCCATCCCATAAAAGTATTTAGACCTATATATGTTTTGAATAATTTTATAACTCTTGCTTGCAACATATATTTTTCATTTTCTTTAGAATCATTATTATGCTCACTCCACGGATTAGGCACAAGTTGATCTAGTTCGGGACGCGTGTTGTCATCATTATACCAATACCAATCTTTCCAGTACTTGAAGGCTGGTAGTCAGTTATACGGCATAGGGCCAGTGGCGTATCTAGAATTTCGTCTTCGGTGGAGTGGTGGTATCTGGGGTCGAATCGGCTTCATACTGTTACGACATTACAGAACAATTTGCGTGCTTCTCGAATGTTCCAGGAGAATCCGGCTATAATGTTGTGTGCGTACGTGATTTCAACATGCATTCGCGAGAGTTATCTAGACGTCGCCAGCCGCGCGGACCGTGTCAAGGCCGTCATCAGTTACGTCGTAGTGTAGAGCTAATGCGTAGTGTGTGGAATGTTCTGGATTTTCGGCGGGGTATAAATACAAGTTGCGATTTATTGGAATGCGGTTCGTAGTATTATAGTTAGTTATTGTCGGGCGATTACTATCCGCGTTCAAGTGGTTATTAGTGGAAAGTAATTATTGTGGCGAAGTGATATGTGCGTGCGGGACAATTTTAATACAGTTGTGTTTTATATTAGTTGAGATTTTATTGCGTGTGAACAATTTGTATTGATTTGTTGTAAGAGACTGTCCTGTTAATTACAAACTGTTTAATTGTGATAAATAAAGCTGGTGATCAGTGACTTAACTGGTGTCTTGTAATTTGTTTTCCACTGTACCATACGACGATCACTAGACCGTCGTTACAATACAAAAGAAAAAAAGCAAGTTAAGACTAATCAACATTACTACCTTTAAAGTGGCTGAAATACATGTGTAAACATCCTGAAATCAATCCCATTAAAGTAAACTGTAATAAGACATTAAAAATACTGATTTACCTTATTGAAACCGTCCAGTGACTTCAAGTTGTATATTTATGACGCGTTTCGAGTCATATGACCCTTCATCAGATAGTTATCACTCACAAGGAGATCATCAAATATTAAAATTCACAAAAACACAAAAAACTCACATATGTACAATACTAAAACCTATACAAACGTCCGACACAGTGCACTGCGTGTGGCCCACTGGACTCTGAGCAAACGCGTGTCACGCCGTGTGTTATCTCATAATCGATTGTAGCGCGGTGTCATACAGCGGGTTTGATTTGAAATTTAATTTATCGTTAAGTATGCCATCATGAGTAACTGGGTTATTATGTCCACTATAGATTTCAAATTCTTCCCATGCATCCATATAACGACCCTTACTACAATAATGTAAGGGTATTAAATTCGTATTAAAATTCGTGTACGAATGGTTGCATGTAATTAAATGTCGTGTGAAATTAGATTTTATATTATCTATAGAAACACCTTTATTGATGAAATTATGTGGAGTGTGTTCCCGAAACCTTTTAGTAAAAGGTCTCCCCGTTTGACCAATATAGAAACATTCACAATCATTACATATGAAGGGTCATATGACTCGAAACGCGTCATAAATATACAACTTGAAGTCACTGGACGGTTTCAATAAGGTAAATCATTACTATATAAAGTGACTTGGACCGTATAAAATAATGTTTAAATTAAAAATACCCGTTATTGAAACATTGTGTACAAGGTACGTATTGACTGAATTGATTTTCACATATTTTTTATTTCAAATGCATACGCTAATGCTGTGTAATAAATCTGTTTGTTTAAAAAGAGTTACTATTAATATTAGCGTGACGGGATGAAAAATAATAAAAACAGCCTCTGGGGGGGGGGTCCGGCCCCTTTCGCCCCACCCGTAAATACGCCCCGCCACACGGACAATGTGTTCGCACAGTCTCTTTCCAAAATATTTTCTACAAAGACTCGACTTTCAGTTGTCTTCTAATGTCTTCGTTCCCTTTCGTGTATAAAAGAATGTCCTTGTCTACGTCTTTCAAAATGTTTTCTACAAAATATTTAAATTTACGAGGGTCATTCAATAAACAAACAAACAAACAGCTGTGGAGCAAAAACTTTTTATTCAATCAATACAATTTTTTTTTTACTTTTCAACGTAATCTCCAGCAACGTCTATGCACTTGTCCCATAGGCTTTTTTATTCCCTCAGCAAAGAATTCTTTACCTTGATGTCGAAGCCAGTTTTGGACTTTTTCCTTCACTTCTTCATTGCTGTTGAACTTGACACGACGCAAAGTCTCCTTGAGTGGGCCAAACAAGAAAAAGTCAGATGGGGCAAGGTCAGGGCTATAAGGCGGATGAGGTAGGATTTCCCAACCTACTTTTTTTATTGTTTCGAGCGTCAGTTTTGCCGTGTGTGGGCGGGCATTATCGTGAAGAAGAATCACACCTTTCCTCTGCCATCTTGGACATTTCTTCTTCAATCCAGGCTTAACTTTGTTCACAATCATGTCAGAGTAGTACTGATTATTGATGGTACGCTGGTCTTGTAGGTAATCACAGAAAATTGGGCCTTGGGAGCTCCAAAAGATGGTTAACATAACCTTACCAGCCGATGGCTGGGTTTTGAATTTCTTTTTGGCGGGTGAACTGGGATGCTTCCACTCCTTGCTTTGTCGCTTTGACTCAGGTTCAAAATAGTGAATCCAAGTTAGTGGTTATAGTGATTCCAAATCCAAAAATCTTATAACAGAACGCTGTTCTTCGAAAGTACTGTCCTCAAGAGGAAACTCCATCGTAAATAAAACTGTATTGGTTATGTTTATGCAATGTATTATTGAACAGCTGATCAAAACTCACAACGACGTTGCCAGGTAACACTCCTGAAAGTTTCAGTCAGCTGCTACAATTAATTTCTTTGTACAACTGTTTGTCTGTTTACTTATTGAATGACCTTCGTACTTTAAATTTTTAAATTATTTTCAAATTTTGAAATTTATTATCAATTTCAGCTGGTGTAAAAAAAAAAAGCGGAAGCTTACATGAAACTTATGTAGTTTTTTATATGTTTAATTTAATGTTATCATTGAAACAAATTTAAAACTTTAAACACTCTATGGTATTCGTACAAAAGTAACGTCCTTTAATTTGAATTTCCGGTTCTTTAATTAATGTACTAAATCTTTTGTGTTTATATATTCTAAACGTTTATTTTTGAAATGTATTTTAATAAAGGTGTATTATTTAAATTTGGAAGGGAATAAGTATTATGAATTGAATACATAGCTAAAGTAGAGTTTTAATTTCCTGTTTTAACCGGATTAACCACGTTAGTCATTTTAATTACCTGGGTTGTAATATCTCATATGGAACTGATATTGATTGGGATAGTAAGCTAATAAAATTTAGACGCATCTGTGGAACGATTTGTAGGTACCTGAAAAATAAAACACGAAGGATACCCGAATGAAATTTTATAAAACTGCGGCTGTCCCCACATTACTGCATGCTAGTGAGACGTGGACTATCGGTAAAAGGGACGTGCAGAGGATTCAGGCAGCCGAAATGAAATTTCTAAGAGGGACGGAAGGTGGTTCTCTCTTGATCGGAGAAGGAACGATTTAAACATTGTATCATTGCACCAGAAGATTGCAGACCACAGAAGGAGATGGTGTGAACACTTAAATCGCATGCCTGTTATCCGTCTACCTGTGGTTGCCTTGGATTATCACCCTACTGGGAAGAGAGATGTCGGTAGACCAAGGAGGAGATGGGTTCTGGATCAGGTTTAAGGCCTAATCCTTGGAGTGGTGATGATGATGATGAATTTACTGTTTTAAATATGAACTTTTCCACTTAAAAGTCTACCTATTCGGCCTAAACTTTTTATAGTTTAGTCTATATAAAATTTGTAGCCAGGATAACGGATTTTGTATGCAGTGCGTGATCTAAAATAGCTGTTTTATAATTATTGATCTCATCAAAATCTGCGTTCTTTCTGGTACATGCTGTTTTTAGAACTTTTACCATTTTCTGTTTACATAATTTTGACAGATTAGGGCGTATTGTACAGTATTAGCGGAGTGACTATGGGGGTGGATCAAAGGGATCAGTCCCCCCCTCCAGACCTATTAAAAATGTCATCGTAATTCCATAATCACGTAACGCAGACCAAGTTGCATTGCATGTGTTACAATAAGTCTTATAAATAATTGTAGAAATAAAAGGAATTTCAACGTTTTTGTAATTACCGCAGGCATTTTGTAACATATCTTAACGTCTGTATGTATACTGAAAAACTTTGGGACGCAGTGAATTTATGAAACGTATTTATTAAATCACACGGGAATAATCGCGAATTTCTTATTCGTCCTAAAAAAAGTAGTGACTCCAGTCCAACCTTCAAGCTACCCCCCTCCTCAGAAGCTAGTCTCATTCCCCCTCCCCCGGACCGACTCCTAGTACGCCATAGGTGAGTCGTGTAGGTAAAATGTACGATTTTTATTTTTTCTTGTGTATTAACGGAATTATGTAATTTGGCTATAGCATTTTTTTATTAATTTTGTGTCTCATTTTATGAGCGGTTTTAATAGTGTTCAAGTAATTTTATTGCTTGCGAACTTCTTCTTCTTCTTCTTCTTCTTCTTCTTCTTCTTCTTCTTCTTCTTCTTCTTCTTCTTCTTCTTCTTCTTCTTCTTCTTCTTCTTCTTCTTCTTCTTCTTCTTCAGGCTGTGTACCTTACGATCCGTTGCGCACTCCTTTATCCGACGATCTTTTCTTTGAACTTCCAATATTCCTTTCGGATTATAAACCAAAATTTGTTTTGGTATTCTGTTCTTATGCATCTTTTCAACACGGTATGTCTAATACTGTCTGTATTGCTCAATCCTTTCGTTTAGGTTGTATATTCCAAAGATGTTCCTTATATCATCATTTCTTAGCCGGTCCCTCCGCGATACTCCTAGTACCGATCGTAAAAATCTCACTTCACTAGCCTGTATCCGGCTTTGGGTCTTTGCCTTCAGTGTCCAAGTCTCACTGCCATAAAGGCCGCACGGCACTGCCTTCACTTTATAAAATCCCAAAAGAGTAACTCTTCTGACCTTTCCATTCAGTGTTCTCATCGTTCCAGACATGTGATTAAACTTCTCTATTTTTTTGTCCACATCTGTCTCACCAACATAAGACAAGTCACATCCAAGGAAACTGATTTAGGTCTGCGTAGACCTACTCGTCTGGGGGAGAAAACCTTACACAAACCCTGCGGCGTCGGAAGCAGTGAGATGGCAGTCCCACCACCGACCACAGCGCTCGTAACGGGGTCGGGGGGAGTTTTGCATACTACTGGCACACTCAATAGAAACAGCCGGATGCAGAATATGGATACGACCAAGGCAAAACGTTTAAAGCACTTTTTTGAAGCTTATAAATTTATTTATTTATTTAAAAGGCATACTCGTCTTCCATTTCACATTCTACTCCCGGAGATAATGCAACGTAATGTATAATTACAGTAAAACGTAATGAATATAATATTTTCGTATTAGACATCATTTAATATAATTATTTTGTTATTAAGTCTCATTAAGTCATTAAAAATTTACAGGCATTGCACAAATGCAATGCACAGAGAAGGGCATTGAAAATTCTTCAATAAATCTAAAATACATTACGACGCCTTTTTTCATCTAACACAATTATCTAATATTTGTAATGTTAGATAAAATGTTACTTACCCGTGATATTACTTTACCTGGGCGCCAGAACAAATCCCAGATACAAATGACACGGTTTCAGCTTAGCTCAGCGCATGGAGACACTCTTTCTCACGATTCGTTCAGTGATTGTGGTTTTCAAGGGGAATCGTTACAAATAACACTTTAATATTTGCTTGATTATTTTTAATTAACGTTTTAAATAATTGTTTTTAAAACTTGAAATTTCTAATGGTAGGACTTATTTCTACCCTAACACTTATAATTACTGAGTGAGTGTGAAAAGTAACGATTAAGACGTTCAAACGACCTATGGCTCTTATCTGGTTTGATTAAGAGATTGCTATCTCCCAAACCAGTGCTAAAGAACAGGTCTGCAATAATTTGCACGTCTAATACTACACACCACTTTCCATTCAACACTCCTATACTATGTTAGAGCTAATCTTATAGCTAAAATACACTTCATACATAAGTGTGAAATGCTTAGTGTCTTTTAAAAATTGTTTATTGCTTTTATTATTTATTTAGTGCTTATTTCATTGATCAATGAATCTGTTTCTTACTGTTTGTTGCGTTGACCGAAGATAGGAATCCGTAGAGGTCCTCCTTTTGGTGGTTTTGCACAGAAGAATTGATGTTGATCAATGCTGTAGAAGATGCCTGGCAATTACAGATGCTGTAGCCTTGTGTCGCACAGGTCCTTCACGGCTGATGATTAATTAGTTAATTATTTAATTAATTATCGTTGTTTTACGCAGCGAGTGTTGTTGAACGGTACTAGTTCATCTACACTGCGGACTACTTCTCGAATTTGATGCTTAAATTACAGTTTTGCGTGATTGAAAAATTTCTGTACGTAATTTATACACGTCTAGCGTATTGAAGATCCGACCGAAGAGTGATGCTACCCCTCGCTTTGAGTTGGCGTCACTTTTAAATACTGGATGCTGATTGGTTGTTCAAATAAATCATGCGTTTTTCCAGTTTCGACAATCTCGAACAGGTCGACAAAACACCCCTTGACAGGTTTCAAACTGCAGCAAATTTCTATTTAAAATCGTACTTCCTGTGTTTGCAAATCGATTGATTACAGGTATTTGCAAACGTGTTTTCAAAGATCTGACCACATAATATTGTTGCTTAGGTCTTTATCTGTGTGTGTGTGAAAATACCTAATTCCTACGTAGTATAATTCTCTCGTTATTCCTGTTGGCGTGCGCCATCCGTATAACTTCTTCAATTGTTAATTATATTAACTGAGATTGCGGCTACTTATAAAGCTTTTCTTGCTGAATACAATGCTGTTTTCAGAACTGCCGTATATTTATAACTTTTGAAGTTATCGCAGGTTGAACTGATAATTTGCTTTGAGTAAAATTACATGTTTGTACTAGTTTCTGATGTCGCGGTGACGTGGTTAGAGTGAGATGGCTGCGATTATACGCTCTCTCTCTTGCTTACGGCGCTACACTCGTACCGTCTATCACTTTCATATAACGCTCAGATAGGACGCTATTATGTATCGTTATAATATATATATATCTATATATATATATTGTAATAAAAAATAATAAAAAGTGATTGATATGTGTGTTGATGATATAAGAGATTATGGAGTATGTGACTCCGATGTAATCAAGTCCAATGTAATATGTTGTATTGTAATGTGTTTATTTGGTGTGGCTCTCGACGTCTTACTGGCCTGAAACACTTCCTTAAGTTTCCCAGCTGGTCGAGTCCCAATGGTAGCAAGACCGGTCGAGTAGCGTAAAGTTGATGAAGAAATAGATATGCTCAGCTTCACCGAAAGTTTCAAAACAAAAATTATTGTTTTGAAGAAAATTAAAAAAAAAATTATGTTTATAAAAAAAAATAATAAAAAAAATTTTAATTTTATTAATTAATTAATTAGGATCAATTAATTAATATAGGGCTGTGAAGTTTTAAACAGTGTAATGCTCTTCTGAAAATTTTTATTAAAGTTTTAGTATAATTTAAATAATCTATCACCACTCATAAGACTGTCTGTAAACCAATCGATATTTGTTTACCTTTCTATTTTTTTAGGTTATCTTCACTTACGGGTGGTAAAGTCCTTGTAGATTATCAATTAGAATTATATTATTGGTAATTAGTATTATTGAAGAAATAAAGAACTATTAAGTATTGAAAAGTATTAATGTTTTATTAAGTAACAGCAATATTGACTCTTATCGATTAGTATCGATTCTCAGGATATCGAAAAAAGTTACAAGTATATGTTATAAAAATTATATAGGGTTCTTTAAACAGCCAGTTATTACCAAAGTCAGAGAAATCGGGCTAATATTTAAAAAGTATAACGTTACAATCAAATTAATAGTTATTAATAAACACAGACATTGAATAATAATTTGTAAATATAATAATTGTTTTCACCCAACAGCTGTTGAACTAAGAGGAGGCACTGGAATTGTCAAAGAAAGATGGCTGCCGTCAAGTCGATGACAATGTTGCTCGTTGCTGCTGCATTCCAAATAATGTATTTTGACGCAATATTTCTGTTCTCGTGTCCGCAAATCTCTTGTTATATGTTGTGTAGTGACTGGTGTAGTGATTCTGGGTTGTATTTAGTGTATCTGTATAATTATTAGTTCAAACACTTTCTCCGATTCCGTCACTAAGTTGGTTTAATGTATTATACAGTTTTCTAGTGTTTTATGGTGTTTTTCGGAGTAGATTTATATTGTTCTGTGTTATGGAGTGTTACTTGATCGTTTCTGTTATAATATGATAGTTTCAGAAGTATTTTACAAGTCACTCGCGATTTCACAATAACTCACTATACACTCGCTTGTATGACGATTATAGGTTAGGTTATCCACGTAATTAAACGTATGTCATGTTAACCGTTCAACTACCAATAATTAACTAACTGTTTCCTCCAGTTTCAATTAAACTCTTAGCCCATATAATATTATCCTTAACATTGTTCAAAAATATTTTCACATCCTGTGTACATTTTACTATTTCACTATATGAATGCCTAAACTTTGGTTATTTGTCAATTTTATTCACTAGATTTGATTTAAATTAATCTTTCAGTTCATTCTGGTTATTTTCAGATTAAATAATGCCATTTTATAGTGTTTTCTGTCCGAAAAATAGTAATTTTACTTTCAGTTTGATATACTCTGATAAGTCAAACATTTCCAAAATTTACTTCCTGTTATAATGTAAATTCAGCCATTTTATCAGTTATATTTAATATTAATAATTCTATATTGTATTAAAAGGTTCCTATTCCCTTATTTTCTGGTAATTAATTGAATTAGTTGTATTCTGAAACATTATTCTGAAATATATGACTCCCATGTCTAAATTTCTGAGTTTAGTCAATTTCATTTTTATTCATAATTCTGAATATAATTTATTAAAATCTCTCTAAATGGTATGTGCAATTATATGGCATGATCTCAAGTTTATTTTGTCTAAACCCCTTTTGTTTATTTGCATTTAATTGAGCAATTTCTCTGTTTTGATGAAGTTTGGTTTCCATTCTTTTGGCCTATGATTTTTTAACAATTTTTCTTACAAAATAATTTACAAACAATATATGATGTGTGATACCCTCTCTGACTTTTTACAAATAGTATTATAAATTAAACATCCTTTCAAATTACACAAAAACAACTAGTATTGGCCACAATACAAACAATAGTCAAACAGAATAAAGAATATTTTTTTTAAATAAATGGTTGTCTTCAAATCAGACATTTTGCAACAAAATTCCCATTTCCAACATGGAAATATGGTTTACAACAAAGGTTTTTTACTAACTAACATCTTAATTACTCTCTACTATTTACAAGTGGTAACTATTTTTATAGTTCTGATGTTAGTTGTATCAGACCCAAACAAATGGCCTTATATCTAAAACATTTTTAAACATTCTTGTACTATATACATAAAAACCTTATATTTATATTCTTATTTCTAACTATTATTATAAGTAGGATTCTACAGTTTTTATACAGTCTTTTATACATTGTCTTTGGGTAATTGTACCCTGTCATTAACAAATAAATAGTATGAACCGTTCAAAAAGCACTATGAAATCTGTTTTTCTTTTTTCATGTAAAACAAAAATGTTATTTTAAACAGATTCATGTCTTATGAACAACATATTGTCACCGTACACATTTTAAGTCATTGAAAAATGCATATTTCATTGCATCCAATGTTTGTGATTGCCAAGAATGAAACACAAGGTTCATTTTTTATAATACCCAAAACTATCACTGGTTCACTTTCACTTATATATTATGTTAATGCTAAATGGTCGTATAGTCTTATTAACATAATAAATTGGTTAGCGTTTTTTCAATGGAGATTTGTTCCATGGGTACTATATTATTGTTTCATCTTAGTTCACAGGAAACTTTTACTTTATACACTCCTCTCTCTTAAATTTGTATACATGTGGTTTTTATTTCGTTATACTTTTATTTTTAGATATTTATTTTGGGGATATAGGGATTTGGGTGTCTTTTATAAGAGCATGACATCTTCTTCAGGATGCTGCCCTCTTCTTCTTTCTTCAGTCTTCTTTTCTCCTGCCTTCTGGGCCTGGTATCTTCTCCATCTTCTTCTTGATGCCATCAGGTTTCTTGGGATCTTCTCCATCTTCTTCTTTAATTCAGAAATACACAACCTGTATTGGTTGATCTTGGCTTATTTTAGGGTTTCTATTCTATTTATTCTTCCTCGTTGTGGGTTTGGTCATATTCAGTACTGCTTTGTTATTTACTATTTTACCTTCCTGGGTTATACCTTGAAAACCTTTGGTTATGAGACTGGTCTTGGATGACTCATCACTAGTAACTCCTTTTATTTTAACTTGTATTTTCTTTATAATAATGATTTCTTTCCACAGTTGATATGAATTAATCTATTTATATTAGACTTAATGCTTTCTTCCAAATTTAAATATTATAACTTCATTATTCTAATGATCAATTGCCATTCAATATTATGCAAACATCTGTCACGCTACAGATTGCTCTCCTCCAGAAGTAATTATTTCAGACATGTTTATGGATGAAATAATTTCTTATTATAATTTCATCATTTCTTATAATTCATTTTCTTCTCCATTTTTATATCGACTTTTTTATATTAGAGTTTTATTAATTTTATATATATGGTTACTTGTCTTACTACTGATCCTTTTTGGATAGTTAGTGTCTTCTGAGATATATTATAATTGTAATACATTTTCTTTCTATATCAACTTCGTGTTGTATCCTTGGGATATTAATTCCCTAACATTCCCTATCACGTGGGCTGGGGCAGATCAGAGGGGCACTGTACGCTACTTCTCTGCTGGCCATACACCACTTCTATAAATTGAGTACAGGGGCATATCCATCCCTGCTCAAAAACATAATGCTGCTGGAATTATCTTCAGTCAGTCATCGAATAAATAAATAAAAAGTAGTCTCATTTTCGACTAATAAAAATATCTTTGGATTCTCCACTTCGTAGTCTCTCAGATTATCTCACATTTTCTATCTTAATAAATCTTCATAATCATTATTATACTCATTACATATATATTTTTTCAAAACTCTTAACTTGTCTGATATATTTATTCTAATTATGGTTGAAAACCTTTCTTTTAATAATTCTGGTTACTGTTTACAGTGTAACTCTCTTTCTTCTCCATCTGAATTCTCTTTATACTTTCTTCTGGTTATTCATAGTATTAGCATGGTCTTTATAAATAGTCTTTCGTATTCATTATTTGAATGGTCTTAATATATTATATTTAATTTTTTAACATTGTATCTTTACATTAGATATACAGGTTGTTATATTGATCATTTTATTTAAACATTTTGGTTCTTTCCTTTCTCTTAGAAAGTTATTAATCCACCTTCGCATTCATTAGCATTAATTCATTTATATTATATTTCATGTGGTATTTATTCTCTTTGCATTTCATATAGGTCTTATTATTATCATTGGTTCAAAATCGTCTTCTCCATCTGTTTGGTATGAGTTGTTCTTCTTTGCTCTTAATTAACTGTTTTCATTATCGTTTCATAGGTAATTAGTCTCTTTGCTTCCAAATTTTTTCCTTCTCTGGCATATTACACTCTTTTTTGTTAGTCTTCTCTACTCCTTCAAATGCTATTGTGAATGTCTAGCATTTATTCTGGATTAACGTTAACTCTCTTTTCTGAATTAATCACTTTATTTTCTTCTCAATTCAATCATAATTGACACATAATTATTTTTTGGAACTTGGTTAGTTTTAATGTAAAATTCAAACTATTCTTTTTATTTAATTGAAAAATATTTGTCATAAATCCTTGTAATATGTTGATCTTATCTTGTTTCAAAGTACTGACGTTCTATCAACATTCAAATTCTGTTTAATTCATTTATTCCCAGAATTGTTTCATTCAGAATTGTTTATAGTACTGTGATCTTACTATTATTTCTGAATGTTTTGGTATTTTTCCAAATTCAAATTCTTCTTAATTATTTACCATAAAGTTTTCTCATAATTCAGTGGTAGTAAGCTGTGCTTGCTTAATTTTAAATTTTTTAAATTAAGTTCAAAATTCTCTCTCTTTCTCTTTCTTCCATAAAGTTTTGTTCTAAATTATCAGGTTGTAGTAAGAAGTACTTACTCAATTTTAAATTTTTATAATTATATTTCAATTCAAAAGTCTTTCTTTTTCTTTCTTCCATAAAGTTTGTTCCAAAATTATTAGGTTGTAGTAAGATGTACTTACATATTTTAGAATTTTTTCAAAATAAATAAAAATTCTTCTTCTTTTAATTCTCCAAAATGTTCTTTTCAAAATATTAGGTTGTAAGATGTACTTACATTATTTCCGAATTTTTAAAAATATAAATTCTAAATTCCTTCTTTTTATAATTCTCCAAAATGTTCTTCTCAAAATATTAGGTTGTAAGATGTACTTACATTATTTTTGAATTTTTAAAAAATATAAATTCTAAATCTCACAACTCATTCTTCATAATATTTCTTCATAGAAGCTTGATTGTACACTCCTTTGATTTTTCCTGAAACGATTTCCCTCAACTCATATGTATTGTTATGCTTATCATTTATCACAACATATGGACCAGTATATAGTAATAGTAATTTTTTGGTTATGCCTTCTAAGGTGCTAGGCAGCTCTCTATTTTTTAGGAGGACTTTTTCACCCTCTTTATATGTTACAATTCGCCCTATTGCCTTCTGGTATTTGGCATGCCGTTTTTCCTGATCTTCTGCTACCTTATTGTAAAACTTCAACTGGTTGAATTTCCTATTGTTGTTCGTTGGAAATTCAATGATTTGCTCAATGTCTCGGGGAGTCGGCTTCTCATACATGGCTGAGTACGGTGGAATTCCTATAGCTGGATGGTGGGCGTAATTTAGGAATGTTTCTGTCGCTGCTAGGTACTCTTGCCACTTTTTCTGTTGGTTGTGACAGTACGTGCGCAATATCCTACCCACTTCTCTTAGTACTCTCTCAGCCGGATTGCTACTTGGGTGGTAGACTGATGTCTTATACGTTTTGACCCCAAGTGCTAATAAAGTGTCTCGCCATCTCCTCCCCTTAAACTGTGTACCATGGTCGGTAATAATAGAAAATGGTCTACCGATCTCTGGGATATACAAATCAATAATCACCGCCAAAACCTTAGCTGTTGTTGCCCGATTAACCGGATATAGCTTTATATACTTGGTGTAGTGATCCATTATGATTACCAAGTATTTATATCTGTGCCGACCACCGCTACGGGGAAATGGCCCGCATATATCCAAAAACACTTTTTCCAGTTTTGCGTTGGAAGTTATCGGTATCATGATACCCTCTGTCTTTTCATTGTTTACTTTTGCACATTGGCAGATCTTACAGGACTTAATGTATGTTCTCACCTTGCGGTTGATATTCTTGATCTTACAATTTTCCTCTAGAGCTTGTATCACTTTTAACGCTCCCATGTGACCATACCTGACATGGTAATCGATGATGACCTCCTTTTCGATTTGGTGTGGGATTATCACCTTCCATGTCTCATCGTCCAATGCGGTTTTTATGAATAAAATTCCCTTGTTAAGGTGGTAGTATTTAGAAATGGTTTCATCATTGGCTTCCAAACGACTCACAATGTTTTTCAGCTTAGGATCAGACTGCTGATGGATTCGGATATTTATTAACAAAGCTTGTAAGTCGGCTCTGGTCGTGAATATGTTATAAATTTTTACTAAGCTCTCCTTCTCTCCCTCGAAAGTCTGATCTTCCAGATTTATACGTGACAACACATCTGCTACCACGTTCTTCTTTCCTGGAATGTATTCCCATTTCAGGTCATATTCTTGTAGGGCGAGTACCCACCTAGCCAATCGGCCGTGACTCAATTTGCACCTACGAAGGAACGAGATGGATTTATGATCAGTTCGTACCGTGACTTGATATCCGAGAATGTACGTCCGGAACTTGCTGCATGCGAACACCACGCTCAACAATTCCTTTTCTGTCACACTGTAGTTCTTTTCGCACTGGTTCAGTGTGCGACTAGCGAAGCTTATTACCAGATGTTGTCCCTCCTCATCTTCCTGGTATAATGTCGTTCCTAAGCTTAGATCGCTAGCGTCACAGTTTAGAAAGAACGGTTTATTAAAATCTGGGTGACGAAGTACCACACTCTCCAAAAACTTCTCTTTTATCAATCGGAAAGTAATATCTTGATCTTCACCCCAAGTCCATTTGTTCTTGGCAGATAACTGTGGTTGAAACTTGGCTGTCAACTCGGAATATCGGCTCTGAAACTTCCTGTAATAGTTACAGAGTCCGAGGAAAGATTGCAATTGTTTCCTGTTTCTTGGTTGCGGGAACCTCTGAATTGCCTCCACTTTCTCTGCTGATGGGGTAATACCTCTGTCGTCTAGGTTGAAGCCTAAGAATTGTACCTCGCGCGCTATGAACTTGGATTTCTCCAACTTCAATGTTATGTTGTTCTGCGCTAGTTTGTTTAGTACAAACTCCACTCTGTAACAGTGCTCCTCCCAGGTTCCGGATGTGATTAGTAAATCGTCAACATAGACGGTGGTAAATTGGAGCGCTTCTGGTCCCAAAATCTGGTCCATGCATGCCACAAATATGGCGACAGAATTGACAAGTCCGAAGGGCAGTCTCTTGAACTGGTAATTGCGCCCTTCGAAAATGAACGCTACATACTGGCGGCTTTGTGGATGCAGCTCTACCTGCCAATAACCACAGACCGTATCCCAGGTGCTAATAAAGTTAGTACCATGAAAACGCTTTAAGATTTCTTCTATTTCACCGGGAGATGTTCTGTCATTCACAATTGTCTTGTTCAACTCACGCGCATCTAAACAGAGCCGGACTTGTCCGTCTTTCTTCGGAACAGCAATAATTGGACTAGTGTAAGGTGATTGACTAATCTCAATTATGTCGTTTTCAATCATCTTGTTTATCTCTGTTCTCACGGCTTCTTTGAGCGACTGCGCTATTGGATATGACCTCCGGTTAAACTCTACGTTTTCTTTAAAACGAAGTTGGCACTGGTAGTTTTTTACCTTCCCTGGTTCATCAGAAAACACCGCCTTGTATTTCTCATATATAGCGATTAGACGATCAGCCAGATGTGTTGGTATTTTCTTGTTATCGCTTCCGCACTGGAAATTCCGTATTTCTTGGATCTTAACTGACCATAAATCCTCTCCTCCTTGATTGTATATTATGGGTTTAGAAAGAGGGCTGTTTCTAATAACATTTATTTTACGAAGTTGTTGATGTATAGGGCTGGGAAGTATTGTTGTGCCTCCTACCAGGTCTGCGGTCCATGTTACTCCGACTGGGAAAAGTGATACTTTATTTAAATTAAGATCGATTACTGCCGAATATCTACGAAGAATATCGCAACCGACTAAGATGTCAAATGGTAATCCGGTGGCGATTAAAAATTCCATGTCTAAAGCTATATCACGGCTAACGACACTTAAGGAAACTTGCTTCCTAATGGTTTTATTCTGGCGGCCAGTTGCACCTACCAACACAATGTTGTTGACTGGTAACATTGGCAAAGTTTTTCCACATGTATATTGTATTCTCTCCAACTCATTGGAGTTTATTATTGAAATATTAGCTCCTGTGTCTATCATTATTTTAGCGGGAACTCCTTCCACCTCCGCTGTTATATAAATTATCTCATTATTACTGTTGCTGAGACTCTTCTCGTTCTCTTCCAAAAGTTCAGTTCGTATGTCTTTCAAATAATGGTTACTGATAATAGTGATGTTTTTATCATTGTTTGCTTGTTGCAAATCATCCTTTTCTAACCCAGGAAGTATTAGCAGTAACGGGTCATCGTTGTTGATTACTGCCTCCTCTCGTTTAAAGTATTTTGTTCATTGTTTGAGTTATTATTGATCGAGGCATCGTTCGGGAAACTCTGGTTTGTCTCCTGACGTTCTGTACCCTGGTTAATGTTTAACGCCCTGTTCGGTTGTCTGCCAAGATCTTCCAGGCTGGTACTTCGTCTTTCCTGTTCGTATCTTGGGCCGTCTCGTTCCGCACTCCTCCATCTTCGGTCGGCGCCGTGGAAGCTGCTCCTCCTCGGTTGATAGTATCTCCTGGGTCCGCGATCTTCTGCTCTTATAAAATTTACCCTAGGGCGCGACACTCGGTTATTACTATTGCTATTATTATTATTACTAATATTATTATTATAGTAATTTCGGTTAGGTGGGTAAGGTCTGTCACCATTATTGTTGGGATATGGATTTCTCTGACTGTATGGAACATTATTATTTTGTTGATAAAAGTGGTTTCGATTATTTGGGTAGGGGTTGTTATTTCTCACGCCGTTAAAATTTCCGTTAAACTGGTTATTACGCGGCTGGTTGTTAGGGCCGTCGTAATTACTGGGCTGGTTCCGGTTATTTGTATGGTTATTGCCGTTATTGGGGTAGGTAGTCGGCCTTGCTTCTGGTCTCTCATTTCTCTTTCTGCTCTGCCGATAATACTCTTCGTTCTCGTATCCCTCCAATAACTCGGTCATTCCCTGGATCGTCTTGATCTGACTACCTCTCCGGGCCCTGATAATGTCCTCATCATAGTGATAAGATATCTTATTCACTAAACATTCTTCTGGGATTGCTGGCTCAAGGTGCTTTGCCATACACACCTTCCCCAAGAAATATGCCGTCATACTGCTACCTAATTGTGACCTGTATCTTCCGTTACAAATATTGTCACGTATCAAGTTCTGGGTGGTCTCAGACCAGTATTTTGTCTTAAACATTTTCCGGAACTGTTGGTAGTCGGAAATTTCACTCCGGTTGGCCATCCACCAATTATCTGTAATGTCTCGGAAGGACTCGTCGAATATCTCCCTGCTATGGCTCCATTGGGTAATTTTATGCTTGGTCAAATATTCTTCTACCCTTGCCAGGAACTCCATCGGCTTGCGTTTGTACTGCCGGAAGTTGAGCCACTCTCGGCTTTCGTTGACGGGCAATCCGGTGAAATGAGCCGGTCTGTTTCTAATCGCTTCCATCTCCTCTCGGCTTTGTCGCACCTGACCGGTGATATTGGCCATGGTCTCTTGTATATCATTACATCGTTCTGTGACCTGGTTGCGTACTTTTCCGAATTCTTCTTGATTCTCCTTCCTCTGTTCTTCTACCTTCCTACGACTATGTTCTTCGATATTTGTGAACTTGATGTTCACCACTTCTTTAAACTCATTCACCTCCTTTTCGGTCTGGTTGCACTTTCCATCAATCTCCCGAATCTGTTGATTGACCATTACATTTTCTTCTTCCATCTTCTTATTCATCGCTTTTTTGTTAACATTGATTTCTTTGTTCAGTTCTTCTCGCAACAATTCCATCCTTTCGTCCAGTTTGTCCAAATTCTCTTGATTGACCTCTCTTAATTCTTCTCTCAAAATTTGATTGTCCTCTCTTAATTCTTCCAGCTTCTCCCCCATCTCTTCTTCCAACTTCCTGTTGTTTTCTTCCATCTTCTCTTCCATCTTCTTGCTGTTTTCTTCCATCTTCTCTTCCATCTTCTTATTGGTTTCATCAATCTTCTTACCCAGGGACTGGTTGTCTTCCTTCAATACTTCCATGTTCTTGTTCATCCCAGTCAACTCTTCTTTTGTGGATTGGTTATCCTTCTTCAATTCTTCTTTTGTTTTTTCTATTTTATTTCCCAAATCTTCTTTTAAAGACTGGTTATCACTTCCCATTTTCTTACTCAATTCTTCCTTAGTGGAGTCCAATTTCTTATTATTTTCGTCCATTTTCTTGTTCATTGATTTGTTTTCTTCTTTTGTGGATTCCATTTGCTTACTTAACTGTAAGAACATTTCCATTATCCTATCCATTTTACTCTCTTCCGTTACTTTGGATTTTTCTATATGTCTTTCCTGGACATTTACTTCCCCTGTTTGCGTGGGTATTTCCGGTTGTTCCTCTTGTTGTTCAGTTTGTTTGGATAACACCGGTGGCAATGAACTCTCCGCATCTACTGGCGTTGCCTCCTTATTGTCCATTTCCAACTCTATTTCTTTTTCGGCCTCCGCCGCCCGTTTCTTAGATGTTGCACGTCGTTGCATTTTCCCTTGAAATTCTCTGGCTTTGTAGCTGTTGCCTAGCTCCAACTAGTGATTGTGCAGAATGTATTGGCCTTCCAATCGCTAATTAAAGCCCCTAAAGTTGTGCGCCAATTTGTAATAAAAAATAATAAAAAGTGATTGATATGTGTGTTGATGATATAAGAGATTATGGAGTATGTGACTCCGATGTAATCAAGTCCAATGTAATATGTTGTATTGTAATGTGTTTATTTGGTGTGGCTCTCGACGTCTTACTGGCCTGAAACACTTCCTTAAGTTTCCCAGCTGGTCGAGTCCCAATGGTAGCAAGACCGGTCGAGTAGCGTAAAGTTGATGAAGAAATAGATATGCTCAGCTTCACCGAAAGTTTCAAAACAAAAATTATTGTTTTGAAGAAAATTAAAAAAAAAATTATGTTTATAAAAAAAAATAATAAAAAAAAATTTTAATTTTATTAATTAATTAATTAGGATCAATTAATTAATATAGGGCTGTGAAGTTTTAAACAGTGTAATGCTCTTCTGAAAATTTTTATTAAAGTTTTAGTATAATTTAAATAATCTATCACCACTCATAAGACTGTCTGTAAACCAATCGATATTTGTTTACCTTTCTATTTTTTTAGGTTATCTTCACTTACGGGTGGTAAAGTCCTTGTAGATTATCAATTAGAATTATATTATTGGTAATTAGTATTATTGAAGAAATAAAGAACTATTAAGTATTGAAAAGTATTAATGTTTTATTAAGTAACAGCAATATTGACTCTTATCGATTAGTATCGATTCTCAGGATATCGAAAAAAGTTACAAGTATATGTTATAAAAATTATATAGGGTTCTTTAAACAGCCAGTTATTACCAAAGTCAGAGAAATCGGGCTAATATTTAAAAAGTATAACGTTACAATCAAATTAATAGTTATTAATAAACACAGACATTGAATAATAATTTGTAAATATAATAATTGTTTTCACCCAACAGCTGTTGAACTAAGAGGAGGCACTGGAATTGTCAAAGAAAGATGGCTGCCGTCAAGTCGATGACAATGTTGCTCGTTGCTGCTGCATTCCAAATAATGTATTTTGACGCAATATTTCTGTTCTCGTGTCCGCAAATCTCTTGTTATATGTTGTGTAGTGACTGGTGTAGTGATTCTGGGTTGTATTTAGTGTATCTGTATAATTATTAGTTCAAACACTTTCTCCGATTCCGTCACTAAGTTGGTTTAATGTATTATACAGTTTTCTAGTGTTTTATGGTGTTTTTCGGAGTAGATTTATATTGTTCTGTGTTATGGAGTGTTACTTGATCGTTTCTGTTATAATATGATAGTTTCAGAAGTATTTTACAAGTCACTCGCGATTTCACAATAACTCACTATACACTCGCTTGTATGACGATTATAGGTTAGGTTATCCACGTAATTAAACGTATGTCATGTTAACCGTTCAACTACCAATAATTAACTAACTGTTTCCTCCAGTTTCAATTAAACTCTTAGCCCATATAATATTATCCTTAACATTGTTCAAAAATATTTTCACATCCTGTGTACATTTTACTATTTCACTATATGAATGCCTAAACTTTGGTTATTTGTCAATTTTATTCACTAGATTTGATTTAAATTAATCTTTCAGTTCATTCTGGTTATTTTCAGATTAAATAATGCCATTTTATAGTGTTTTCTGTCCGAAAAATAGTAATTTTACTTTCAGTTTGATATACTCTGATAAGTCAAACATTTCCAAAATTTACTTCCTGTTATAATGTAAATTCAGCCATTTTATCAGTTATATTTAATATTAATAATTCTATATTGTATTAAAAGGTTCCTATTCCCTTATTTTCTGGTAATTAATTGAATTAGTTGTATTCTGAAACATTATTCTGAAATATATGACTCCCATGTCTAAATTTCTGAGTTTAGTCAATTTCATTTTTATTCATAATTCTGAATATAATTTATTAAAATCTCTCTAAATGGTATGTGCAATTATATGGCATGATCTCAAGTTTATTTTGTCTAAACCCCTTTTGTTTATTTGCATTTAATTGAGCAATTTCTCTGTTTTGATGAAGTTTGGTTTCCATTCTTTTGGCCTATGATTTTTTAACAATTTTTCTTACAAAATAATTTACAAACAATATATGATGTGTGATACCCTCTCTGACTTTTTACAAATAGTATTATAAATTAAACATCCTTTCAAATTACACAAAAACAACTAGTATTGGCCACAATACAAACAATAGTCAAACAGAATAAAGAATATTTTTTTTAAATAAATGGTTGTCTTCAAATCAGACATTTTGCAACAAAATTCCCATTTCCAACATGGAAATATGGTTTACAACAAAGGTTTTTTACTAACTAACATCTTAATTACTCTCTACTATTTACAAGTGGTAACTATTTTTATAGTTCTGATGTTAGTTGTATCAGACCCAAACAAATGGCCTTATATCTAAAACATTTTTAAACATTCTTGTACTATATACATAAAAACCTTATATTTATATTCTTATTTCTAACTATTATTATAAGTAGGATTCTACAGTTTTTATACAGTCTTTTATACATTGTCTTTGGGTAATTGTACCCTGTCATTAACAAATAAATAGTATGAACCGTTCAAAAAGCACTATGAAATCTGTTTTTCTTTTTTCATGTAAAACAAAAATGTTATTTTAAACAGATTCATGTCTTATGAACAACATATTGTCACCGTACACATTTTAAGTCATTGAAAAATGCATATTTCATTGCATCCAATGTTTGTGATTGCCAAGAATGAAACACAAGGTTCATTTTTTATAATACCCAAAACTATCACTGGTTCACTTTCACTTATATATTATGTTAATGCTAAATGGTCGTATAGTCTTATTAACATAATAAATTGGTTAGCGTTTTTTCAATGGAGATTTGTTCCATGGGTACTATATTATTGTTTCATCTTAGTTCACAGGAAACTTTTACTTTATACACTCCTCTCTCTTAAATTTGTATACATGTGGTTTTTATTTCGTTATACTTTTATTTTTAGATATTTATTTTGGGGATATAGGGATTTGGGTGTCTTTTATAAGAGCATGACATCTTCTTCAGGATGCTGCCCTCTTCTTCTTTCTTCAGTCTTCTTTTCTCCTGCCTTCTGGGCCTGGTATCTTCTCCATCTTCTTCTTGATGCCATCAGGTTTCTTGGGATCTTCTCCATCTTCTTCTTTAATTCAGAAATACACAACCTGTATTGGTTGATCTTGGCTTATTTTAGGGTTTCTATTCTATTTATTCTTCCTCGTTGTGGGTTTGGTCATATTCAGTACTGCTTTGTTATTTACTATTTTACCTTCCTGGGTTATACCTTGAAAACCTTTGGTTATGAGACTGGTCTTGGATGACTCATCACTAGTAACTCCTTTTATTTTAACTTGTATTTTCTTTATAATAATGATTTCTTTCCACAGTTGATATGAATTAATCTATTTATATTAGACTTAATGCTTTCTTCCAAATTTAAATATTATAACTTCATTATTCTAATGATCAATTGCCATTCAATATTATGCAAACATCTGTCACGCTACAATATTTATTTATGTTCATTCACCAATCAATGAAATCATTCTTCATTCACAAATCAATGAATTCATTCTTCATTTACCAATGTACAGATTATAAGTTAAATGTAGTCGCATTAATAAGCGAAGTTTTATATGTGTACTACGTTATTGACAACAAAGAAGTAGTTTCTATGGAAACTCACCGGTTCCCAGTTTCGATCACGCACCAGCGGTCGTTTTCAAGTGTGCGACACGTCCTTATAAACATTTTCAATGTTAAAACTACAAGTAATACACGTGGTAAGCGGACGGTGAGAGCAGAAACGTAATCGACAGAAAAATTAAAACAATTTTTTGATGTGCTTACTTGATCTATATTTAAAAATTATCATTTAAGAACACTGTGACACAGACGTGAGCACGTTGGGTAGATGATAAATCATTGGAAAGTAAGGATGACAAAAAACAGTAGCAGGGAGCAGCGAGCTGGTGCTGTATACCGCGTATTTCACAGTAGTTATTGGAGCGCGGTAAATCATGAAGTTTCCCCGGCGGCAGGCAGCTGTGTTCTGGGTCAAGGTTTCCCCGTCGCGCGCTGCCGCTGCCGCTGCCTCAGATTTGCCGAAACCGCTTCACTTCTTATCACGTCTTATCCTTTATACTTATTGATTGATTAAACACTCCTACTATATACCGATATATATTATAAATACGTATATCGTGTATGCAACACGTGTATGTTATTCTAAAAAGGTATTGCGTGCATTTCAACGCTATAATCGAACGTTATCAGACGTGTAGAAGTTGAAATAGAATTAAATTGTGTTTACAAGCTGTTTTATGTAATTAAAACTGAGCTTCGATTTCAAGTTGTATACTTCTGATAAAATTACGTAAACCAGGTGTGTATCTGATCGTACTGTACATCTGATAATGTAAAAATATTAAAATTTTCACGGACCCCGTCTGAGTTCTGAAATAAAACAAACAGTAAATACGATAAAAAATTCTTATATTTTAATTAAAATGTATATTAAAATCAAAATTCTCTTAACTTGCAAAATTATAATATTAATAATACTAATGATATCAAACAATGTGAACAGTGAAGATGCTTTTGAACAATTAGCTCTGCAGTATTGGGTTTAATGTCTGATAATTTCAATGTTAAGTCACTCTCGACATCAAGTTTATTTCTTAACTTTGAGTTCAAGTTCGTGGGCCGGGAGAATGCGGTTTCACACAAATAAGTAGAGGGGATCACAGTTAAACACTTCAAAGCTTTTTTTTCGAGTTCAGGATAGTCAGTCATTACATATAACCAGAAGTCCTCTATTTAACCGTGAATAATATATTTTAAAATGAAAATATACTTTTTGTGTCCAATGTATGTACGTTTTTTTGAAACAAATAACTTTTTGCGAGTAAAGACTGATTACACTGATACAGAGGCCTCTCTGTACGTATAAACAATCTAAAATATATATTTAAAAATAGCTCTGACGATGTCGAATAGAAATCGATGCCCAACAACCAAAATTACTAATCATAAACAAAAACTGACACTTGGGTGACACTTTTTGGTTTATTTAAATAATAATTAAGCAGTTGGTATATTCTTTACTGAAACTAATGTGTTACATGTGAATCATTTTATATATTTGTATACTGCTATTGTCAAATTGTAATTACTTCTGGGAGTTGATTGTATTATGTTTATCGTTTTAATTAACCTGACGCAGCATCAGTATCTTCAGAGGTTTCAAATGAATTAACGAATGAATAATCGTTTTGATTCGATTTCAGTATCTTACATTATAATATTTATAACATAATTTCATTGCAATTTAACATAATATTATAATATTTCAGTATCGATAAACACAATACAATCTTACGTGCAGAAGTAATTACAATTTGATAATATCAGAATCCTGCAAGAAGCTCGAAGAGTTAGTCATAAAGAAATGATTTGTATACTGTGATATAACAATTTTTTTTTTTTTTTTTTTTTTTGCGGAGGAGGAAATATGCATTATGCACCATCAGGAGACACCCGACTGGTCTCCCGGTGTGTGGGACTCGCACCCACTAAAAAACCTCCACTTTACAGGCAGGGAACCCCCCCTGGAACAACTATTCGTATGGCTTCAGGGTGGCACCTCGTATTGCGCCTACTAGGCTTCTACAGCTTTATCTATATGATCGACCTGTGAGACGGTCCAGTTCAGGCTTCTTTTGCCGCAGGACCATCCTCACGAAGGTCACAACCATGTCCCAATTCTCTTTGAGCATGACGCCTATGATGTTATCAGGCGTCATGGGGCCAATCTCCGATTCGAGTCCTCGCCTCTCCAGCACCCACCGTTGACACTCGAAAAAAGTATGATGAGCGTCATCAGAGTCTGAGTCGCCATACACGCACGACGGATCCTCCATCTTACCCATCCTTCGCAGGTATGCACAGAAATAACCATGCCCTGTCAGGAATTGAGTGAGGTAATAATCTACCTCGCCGTGCGTTCTGTCCACCCGTTCAGGGAGGTTCCCAATCAGCCTCGCCGTCCACCTAGCTCGACTCTCCTGCTCCCATCGTAGTTGCCAGCTCCGCATGGAGTGTGCCCTGGCCACTGTTCTTGCTTCTACAAACCTCAAGTCTTCCTTGGTTGTGTAGACCCTCCTTCTCTCCTCAGCCGTCAGATCTATTGGCATTACTCCAGCGACAACCAACACTGCTGGTTCCGACGTGATATAACAATAATAATAATAATATTGTTACTATTATAATGATAATTCTTAATGAAATTGAATTTAGAAAATTCACGGAAAATTAATTGAATTTAATTAATTTCCATAGAGAGTTATGACGCATATGAATGGTTGTGTGCCGGGGCTATTAGGCTGTGGTCTTGAGTTATTAGGCTGTGGTCTTGAGTTATTAGGCTGTGGTCTTGAGTTATTAGGATGTGGTCTTGAGTTATTAGGCTGTGGTCTTGAGTTATTAGGCTGTGGTCTTGAGTTATTAAAACCATACGTTTTGGCCTCACCAACGGAGACCATTTACAGTGTCAAAAAAACACGCGGCAGATATTCGCTTAAAAACCTCAGTACAGAGGCAAACATCTGCCTCGTGCTTTTGTCACAGAAGATGACCTTCGCTGAAACGTTTGGTTTTAATAACCCCATACCATGGCCTAATAGGCCGGCCCACAACAATTCAACTAACATTGACGCCCGCCGTGAAAACTAAGAACTTCAATACTACATCATCTACAAATTTAAGATTTCAAAGACACAGCCCGTCTATTTTAATTCAAATTTTTTCCATTCTAATTGTGTGAACAGCTCTTCCAACAACGCTTAGTAGGCCTACAGTTATGGTGATTGTCAACGTGAATAACAATGACCTCGGCGTGAACATCGTTTTCCATTGGCGTTTTACTTATCAACGTGTGTAATTTGGTTGGAGAAGTGTATACGACTCTTTTTTTTTATTCTTAAGAAATCGTTAAAATGTTTACGATAAGCGCATTTTATTTTTTACAAACGTTATTCGCGGGCTCGGGGAACGACTTCAGTCAGCGCGTAATAACGAACGTCAATCCTCTGTGTTGTGTTGCCGAGTTATATCTCGTTGTACGGTACGAGTGTAGTGCGGCGTCTTTCTTCCCCCAAGCTCTGTTAAGTTTTCTCTCCGCATTTTTTTCTCCAAAATGCGTTGTTAACGTGATATTCACGCAGGACTGATTTCAAGGGTACTTACGTTTCCCCTTTGACAAAAAGCAAGCGGTTCATCGCAAATACTTTTCTTTGTACGGCGCGATTAAATCTTCTCTGTTTTCTAGACTGATAAACGCATATATTTTTACAATTTGAAATCGGAGGGCAGGATTTATTGCTAATGTTATTTGCTGTTAGCAGTAGGTTAAAAAAAGAATAGTCACTGTTCTGTATAGTGGTAAACAAGATGTTTATAAATAAATAATTTTTTTGTAATGAACAAGAATACAAATTAAAAGTAAAGCTGGTTTGTAAACAGTTATTTTCATTATAGCTTCCAGTATTCATATTATAACGAGTGTTACGGAACGCTCTCGAAAAAGGCGAGAGTGTCGTTCACGACTTGGCCAGCGTGTCTCGGCTGCGTCAAGGCCGTCCACTCACGTAACACATAAGTACCTTCCAGAGTGTTCAAGAGTAATTGTAAATACGCATTATGCTGGCATCCCGCGGTAAGGATGGAAAGTAATTCTGGAACACGTGCGCTACCTATAAGCAATAGCGTGTGGCTTTGTAAGTCAGTTACAATGAGCGATTTCCTTAGTGCGGATCGAGTGGTAGTGGAAAGTTTTCATTGTCCACCCACTTCTCGTCTTCTTCTCACCGCAGAGAAACTCAAGATTTTGAATTTTGTTTCTGTATGTATTTCTACCCACACAGTCGTTCAAAGAGATACCTAGTTTCATCATTTCCTCCTTTGTATCCGTTCAGACTGGAAAGTCGCCAAGTGTATTTGAAAATTTGTTTATTTAATCTGGACCGATCCACATCCGAACCGTATTTCCAAGGAATCTCAGTCTTAGTGCGGATCGAGTGGTAGTGGAAACTGTTCACTGTGTTATACTTAGTGTGGGACTCTATTACTTGATATTATTATTGCGTGTGGACAAATTCAACTTGAATTATTGTACGAGTTGAATACATATTGTTATTAGTGATTATTAAAGCTGGTAATTAGTGATTTTATTGGTGTTTGTATTTCGTTTCCACTGTACCATACGACGATCAGTGAGCCCGTCGTGATAATAACCTCGTAGGTCTGCTACATGTGTTCCACAATCCAATCTGCCTTTCTCTGTTCGTATTCGTTTTTTGGCTTTCACTGTGATGGTCCTGCCCGACCGTCAAACTCTACAACTTCTGTGATCATTTATTTCTGTTGCCCTCAGTTTTATTTATGTTACGAGCTAGGGCATATTTATGGGGGGGGGAACGGGGCCGGACCTCCCCCCGCAAGGGTGTCGAAAAAAATTTACGAATTTTGTTAATGTCTTAATTTTTAGGTTGTTTTATTACTTTTTTCAGCTGTGTACGCTAATATAGTAGTAATTCTTTCTTAAATATACCAACAGGTTTATTACACATTATTAGTGTATACGTTTGAAATATGAAATATAGGAAAATCAATGCAGTCAATAAGTATCTTGTAAAAAATGTTCAGTAACGCGTATTTTTATTGTGTTATTACCGTTTACTTTAATCAGACTGATTTTAGGATGTTATAATAGGTTTTTCCAGGCACTTTATAGATACTAATGTTGATTAGTCTTAACTTTTTTATTTTGTATGAAGCCGACTCGACCCCGGACCCCCCCCCCAAGGAGAAATTCTAGATACGCCACTGGTTACGAGGTTGTAAGGGTTAAAATGTTAACTTGAAATTGTGAAGAGTAGAAGCTATCTGAGATAGAAATTTTACACAGAATCTTTGCAAGAGTACAAGAAAACTTAAATATAAATAACAATCACTTGAATAAAACATCGCTTTCCATTTGCGTTGACATTGACTTAAGAACGTCCTTGAACGTTTGTCAGTAATCAATAGTGTATTGTTTTGTATAACAGTTGTTATGCGCCGAGGAGTTTAAACATTTACTCTTAAGTTTATTAAAAGCGTTGTTTGTTATTGCTCTGCAACGAGTGTGCGTAGATGTTTTCCCACCTGAATAGTGGATTAGTGTATTGGTTGGCGCCGTGTGTGGCAGTCACTCCTGTTGGATATCAACAGGTGTGAAATGTAATCACCATTTGCCGTTTGGTGTGAACGGAATAAACAGCGGAGGTCTGCGTACGTGCAATTCGCAACAGTCTCGCCAGTACCGCCAAGCAATAATCCATCAGTGGTCCCACCACGAGTGTATTTATGGGGGGGGGGGGCGAAAGGGACAGAGGCTCTCCAGAGGGTCGAAAAATGTTGACGAGGAATTTTAATAATCTTTTAATTTTTACGCTGTTTTATTATTTTTTCAGCTGAATAATAACGCTAACATAGTAGTAACTCTTTTTTACTTGCATGTTTCATAAGGAAATGGAACCGGACCGGAAGGTGATGGCGAAAAAATCGTGTTCGAGATAAGGGCTTATTCTGATTGTACTACCCTCAGAACATAAAGAAAAGTCATTTTTCGAAAAGTGTCTGTGTGTCTGTCTGTCTATCTGTGTGCAGAATTTTTTCTATGGCGAAAACTGCCGCAAATTCAAACAGAATCAAATAATTTTTGCATATGTGGCTGAATTGTATAGGAATCAAGGCTTGCTGAGTTTGGTGAAGATCGGTTAAGGGAAAGGGGTAGTTTACCTGCAACGTTTTATGTTTTAACAAGAGATTATTTTTGTCTATGACGAACGATAACTGCCGTAAATTCAAACAGAATCAAATAATTTATTGTATAAAAATAATAACCAAAATAATAACTGAACAAAATTACTTTATTCTTCGTATTGTTTAAATTAGCAGCCATCCTTACTTTTCTTTTATAAAATTGCTTTATAAAATAATATAAAATATAAAATTTTATAAAAGAAAATTACTTTACATACAATAACAAGATATACACACAAACAGAAGGTCTCCCGATGGGATCCCCCATATCAGGAATACTAGCAGAAATATATATACACAACATAGAACAGAACCACATAATAAACAACAACAAATACACTAACAAAATTATATACTGGCACAGGTATGTAGATGATATATTACTTTTATTCAAAGGCAACACAAGACAAGTTGAAAACTTCCACAAATACATAAACACTATACACCACAAATTAAAATTTACACTGGAAATTGAACAAAACAATAGTATAAATTTTCTAGACCTAACAATTAACAAAACTAACATACACACACGTACAAAATATACAGGAAACCAACCACAACTGACATGGTTATACACAACATATCAAACCACCCAACACAACATAAACATGCGGCCTTCAATAGACTAACTAAAATACCCTTAAATAAACAAGATTACACCGACGAACTCAACACAATAAAATACATAGCAATCAAAAACGGTTACAACCCTAATTTAATAAACACACTACACAAAGGCATCAAAAACAAAAACAACAAAACACTAAATACCATCAACACACAGCACAATAAATACATCACACTCACATACCACAACTCCTACACACACAAAATCGGCAACACATTCAGAAAACACAAATACAAAATAGCATACAGAACAACCAATACCATCAAAAAAACACATCAATAATACAAACATAGACATAGACAAATATAACAAAACAGGTGTTTACAAATTAAATTGTAATGACTGCAATAGTTTCTACATAGGCCAGACGGGCAGATCTTTTTCATCCCGTTATTCTGAACACTTAAAAGCTTTAACCAACAACAATATACACTCCGCATTTTCCACACACATACACACAGAAAACCACAGTTACACCAACATAGACACTAATCTTGAAATTTACATTACTTACCCAAAGGTCGAAAACTCAACACAACTGAACAATACGAAATATATAAACACCACACAACACAACCAAACAACATACTTAACGATCAATTACAATATAAATCACATACACTTTTTGACACAATTATACAAAAAACAAACATTAAGTTGAATCCCCGCGCCAACCCCCTTCCTCCACGCACCACCCCCACTACACCTTCCACACAACAACCGTTACTAAATGATGGCAGTCTGTCTCTAAGCTGAAGAAGGCGAATACGTACGCCGAAACGCGTGTTTGACGAGAAGAGAATAAACAGTAAGTTCACAAGAAAAAGTTTCATTTTTAGATAAGTGTTAGTGCTGTGAAAGAAGAGATGAATAATCAAGACAATTTATTGTATGTATGCCTGAGTTGTAGAGGACTCAAGGCCTATTGATTTTGGTGAAGATCGTTTAAGGGGAAGGGGTAGTTTACCTGCAACGATTTATGTTTTAACAAGAGTAAAGCACTTAATTTTGATAAATAAAGTATCCTGAAAAGAAGGTCATTATAATCCACTGTAGAAAGGTAGATGAAATATCTATAAATGAAAAGGGTAGTTGAAGGTGAAGGGGGTAATTTTCTATAAATGAAAATGATAGTTGAATGGAGAGGAGATAATTTTTTATATGCGTACTACGTTATCGGCAACAAAGAAGTACTGTAGTTTGTTGTTAAAATTCCTTCCCGGGATGTTTGGCCGTGGTCCAATGTTTTCTGCAAAACCAGTCGCTTCGCCAGTGTCATCAGTGAAAATCGAGTGCGCTAACGTGAGGTGGTGTAGGTTAGTTACCACAGTACTGTGGTTAAGGCTGAAGCAAGAAGTAGAAAGAAGTAGTTTATATGGAATTATTTCATTTCGAAAAAGATTTTAAATATAAATCTTAGAACATGGAAGTCATGTATGTTTCTCCATACCGATATTTAAACATACAAACAGGTTTATTTGACACAGCATTCGCATATACGTTTGAAATATGAAATATTTAGTTTGAAAAATGATTGGTTTAGTGAGTTCTACGATTACATTGTAAGTTATAAAACGAGGAAAGATCTTAACAGAAGCACACAAATAAAGTATGCATTGTCACATTAAAAAAAAAACAGAATCAATTGTGTATTTTCATTTTCTCATTTATTTTTCCTATTAAGTAATATTTTTTTTGTATTTGCAACTGTTTCAAGTTATTCAAGAGAAATATCGTGTTTGTTAAGAAAGTTATACCATTTTAGAGTAAATTATAATAAGTACTTCCTACTTTTATGGTTTATTATTAATAAATATTTAATATTAACTCTATACAATTTTTTTCTTCAAAACATAATAATTTTATTATGAATGATACGGTAATTACATATCAAATGTCAGGGGCGTATGTACGGGGGGGGGGACCAACGGTACCGCACCCTCTCCCAAGGGTCGAAATTTTCTTAATCTCTTAACTTTTAGGCTGTTTTTGATTTTTTCCATCTGTTTACGCTAATATAGTAGTAACTCTTTTTTAAACATACAAACAGGTTTATTTGACACAGAATTTGCATATACGTTTGAAATATGAAATATAGGAAAATTAATTCCGTCAGTAAGTATTTTGCAAAAAATGTTTCAATTGTGTTGCAAGCGTATTTTTATTGTTTAATTACCGTTTACTTGAAGTAGAATTGATTTCAGGACATTATTCATCATATGTTTTGCAGCCACTTTAAAGATAGTTGTGTCGATTAGGATTAACTTGTTTTTCTTTTGTAGAAGCCGACTCGACCAGACTCCCCCAGGCCAAATTCTAGATACGCCACTGGTACCGACTTCAATAATTCTTGATGTGGTAGAAAATGGACGATCCCTTCACTAATGATAATGTGATGTATTTATAATATACACACACTTTTTGTTTACTAATGGTACCTATAACCTCAATTTTCTATTGTATTGTATTTATTGTTCATAGCCTAAAGGTACCATACATACAATTTGCAATAAAATTTTTTATTACTCACATTATTAAAAACGATCGATTTCGGTCACAGACCATCGTCAGGTCATACACAGCATATTTGCGGTCACAATATATTAAAACATTCACTATTCGCAGACATTGACGTACGTATCAAGTTAATTAATCAATATCTGCGAATTCGTTATTGTAAATAGTGAATGTTTTAATATATTGTGACCGCAAATGTGCTGTGTATGACCTGACGATGGTCTGTGACCGAAATCGATCGTTTTTAATAATGTGAGTAATAAAAAATTTTATTGCAAATTGTATCTATGGTACCTTTAGGCTATGAACAATAAATAAAATACAATAGAAAATTGAGATCTCTTCTCTGTCTTTGTTGGGCAGTAATGGGTGAAAAAGCGTTGCTCAGATGTAAAAATTTCGCCGTGGTTGGATTCTGGAAAACCTTTTCACACGTTTCATTTATTGTGTGTGCATTTATCGTTAGCCCCCCAATTCTGTCTCAAGAATTCCATTTCTGTGGCATTTACTTGTGTAACAACGTCCGTGATTCGCTTTTGTACACACTTCAGTCGCGATTACTCAAGATCAAGAGTTCTGTTTGTTTGCACAACGGCGTTCTTCTTGTTTACTGTCTCTGAACGAGAAGCAGTTGGCACTCGGCGTGGGAGGATACACGCGGTCTGCAGTAGGTGTTAACTAACCTTTAGCTCAGAGAAGCAACAGGCGATGATGACGTGCTAACTATAACAGCTGCGCGCGTATCTCAGTACTTCCTGTCGCAACTACTTCAATCCCAAGGTAGTATGTTCCCAAATAAATTTCTTTAACTAGCGTTTTCTATTTGCTGACGGGAAATTGAATGTGTCGCGTCCATTCGTGAAAGTAATGATTTTCCTTCTTCTTCTTCTTCTTCTTCTTCTTCTTCTTCTTCTTCTTCTTCTTCTTCTTCTTCTTCTTCTTCCTCTTCTTCCTCCTCTTCTTCTTCTTCTTCTTCTTCTTCTTCTTCTTCTTCTTCTTCTTCTTCTTCTTCACCTCCCAGTTCTTCCTCCTTTCCCTCCTCTGTCGGGTCCGAAGATTAGGCTTCATCGAGGGTGTATCATTTTCCCCACGTCTCGTTTGCCTAATGCTACCATTCCAATTTTAGTATTTAGCACTTTTAGGCATATTCATCTAGACCAGTGGTTCCCAAAGTAGTGTTCGCGGACCCCTGGGGGTCCGCGAACACTTTCAAGAAAAAATAGAATATACCGTAATTTTCTACAATTTGTATAGTCTAAAATCTAAATTTTAGAATTTTAAAACAATTCCAATTTTTTTTTTTGTTCAAACGAATTGTCAGTGTAAAAGTAATTTCAAATTAATGGCTTTAATAATGTCTTTAAATCATGTCGTGTAGTAGATCTGTTTGTCAGCCGAACTGACTAGAGCGCCGCATCAACGCAGAACTGATCGCGCTGTTTTAGTCAATGTATAAGCACTGTATCTCAAGTATAAGCACTGTATCTAAGCAAAATGTTTTTTCCGTGTAGCTGATTTTACGCCTAAGTAGGTAGATTTCAACACGTGTGGCTGGAAAGATAGAGCCGAGGTTGGCAAAGTTAAGAAATAAACTTTATGTCGATAGTGACTTAATATTGAAATGATCGGATATCAAACATAATATTGCAGAGCTAATTGTTCAAAAGCAGCTTCATTGTTCACATTAAACTTTGTTTGATATCATTAATATTATAACTTTGCAAGATAAGAGAATTTTGATTTTAGTACATTTTAATTAAAATATAAGAGTTTGTATCACGTTTACTGTTTGTTTTATTTCAGAACTCAGACAGGGTCCGTGATTTTTTTAATTATTTGGGGGGTGGGGGTCCGCAGGTTGAAAAGTTTGGGAACCACTGATCTAGAGCATTAATAAGAAAACAAACAAATATATTCATAAAGTGTATAATTTTTACCATAACATGTAAGCGGAGATAAAATAAAATTATACACTTAGTCTCCTTTGACGTCCTGTAATAGAATCCCGTTTTATGCCGCGTACCTCGCGTTACTTCTTCGAAGGTTTCATAACGTCCTTAAAGTGCGCATACAGGTGTCATGTAGTAATAAGTCGACAACTTGGCAAACAAGGAGGAAAAGTAAGAGACAAGATTATGGAGCAAAATAATCGCGCTATTATAGAATAAAAGGCAAAGACGGACAAAATACTTATATAGACGTAACGAAACAAGACCGGGGGAAGTCGTTGTTTTTGATATATAAATAGTAAAATAGTTTTACCTTTTTCTTTTCCGTCTGGTGGCCTTTATCCTTTATGAATATCTACGCGTTTCGGGACATATGTCCCATCATCAGATATATGTCTTGGTG
This sequence comes from Magicicada septendecula, assembly GCA_034769895.1. Taxonomy (NCBI): domain Eukaryota; kingdom Metazoa; phylum Arthropoda; class Insecta; order Hemiptera; family Cicadidae; genus Magicicada; species Magicicada septendecula. The sequence continues at coordinate 16,237,510 of CM068375.1, read as the reverse complement.
AAGTTCGTCAATTATTAAAATATTAAAAACAACTTTATATAGAATTTTACACACATCACAACAAATATAAATATAAACACAAAAAATATATAAAAACCCCCAAACGTGAGAACACACGCGATATCGCTGGTGCGCACCACGAAATACTGTAGTCGACTGCTCACAGTTTTTTTTTGAGTTTATTATGAAGCAATTTGCGTACAGTGTGGGAGATGAAAAGTGTGTTAAACGCTTAAAGAAGGTGCTGTCGACTAATTATAAGAAATCAGGTGGTCAGAGGGAGAGAGTAAGATTTTTTCAGTAAATTTTTTGCATTTTGTAATCCATAATATAGTACGTGCCGTGTTCTTCAATATACAGTGTACCATTTCCAGTCCATGTACAGTAGCACCTCACTAATTCGTCACCTACGGGACCGCAGGGGTTGACGAATTAGTGAGGGAGTAAGAAACAAACCCAATGCAACAGTAGTAGTGTACAGTACTGATGTTATGGTCGAACATATTTATTGCTGGAAATTTTCAAACTCAAACAAGTTAAGCACTGTAAATGCAAAAAAAGAGTCAAATTATGTATTGGGCGCAGTGAAGTTATTTGAATCAAGTGTGTTTCATGTTGGCCTTCGTACGACTTAATTCCTGTAGTCAGTGATTGAATGGCCTCCTTATGAGAGATACCAGGTTTTATTGGCTGGTCATCTTGTTCATCATTAGCTTCTGTAGATTCTATATATACGCATGTAACAATTTCATCAGCGCTAACATTTCTTAGCCTACATCCGGTAAGTCTATTTCACACCAATTTTTGACGTCGTCTTCATTCAAAATGTTAAATACTGGTAGGGTTTGACAGGTATCTAAAAATTCCGATTTGGGCTCAAGACCTTCAGGTTCTGTATACGATGGTTGTAATTCAGACGGTCGTAACTTGGGCCAGACAGATTTTAGACGGCTTTCCGGAATACTTTGCCAGGCATCAGGTGCATGATACGTTGCATCCTTTATAGCGTGTGTCTTCCAAAATTGTTCAATGTCCACATCGTTTTCTTGGAACCATTACCTTCCGCAGTCCGTTCTCCTGGCTATTATTAGAACCCCGGCCACAATCAGCACGTTTCTGGTTTACCCCGGCTATATTTAGAGCGTATGTTACTCGCCTATTAACAGTGGCGAAGTTAGTAGTTAATGAATGGGTAGGCAAAAATCTTACCTTAAATTTTTTTAAGCCATCACTAAAAGGACGGTGGTTCAAATCGGACACTGAGGTAGAGTTTGCTGTTAGCGAATGGTTCCGCAAACAGCCGTAAGAATTTTACTAGCAGGGAATCTACAGATTTGTGCAACAGTAGGACTCATGTCTTAATGTTAATGGAGACTTCTTTTAAAATCGTTGAATAAAAAATGCTTTACAGCTCTAAACGTGTTTCTATTGAACAATCCTTGTATATATTGTTAATGGAATAAATCCGCTTATAGTCCAAGCCACGTATTTTATAATCAACTAAACGCTATGTAACTCACCGTCTGTGGCTTAAGTAAATGTCTTTATACAATTGACATGTTTCGGGACACTTGTCCCATCCTCAGAATATTTAAAAAAGTCTCTTCATACCATCATACGATGGCACAGTCGTCAATATATTAAAAATATTAAAATCCACATAACACAAAACACAATTACACTACACAAAGTACGCACACAACAATTTTCGGTGTACACCGCACGGTAACCGACAGCGCACTGGTTCATATTTGACTCGTGTCGCGACAATATCGCAACGCAGTATCATACAGGACATTAGATTTAAAGTTCAGCTGATCATTTAAAACATGTGGCCTGGTAACAGGATTATTATACGCTCTATATATTTCAAACTCTTCAAGGGCGTTCATGTAACGTCCTTTATTACAAAAGTGAAGGGGTATCAAGTTGGTATGAAAATTAGTATAGTTGTGATTTTCATCAATAAGATGTTTAGCGAATTTAGATTTTACATTTTCTGTGTTATGAAAATAAGTGGGTGGCTTATGTTCAACAAACCTCTTGAGAAAACCACGGCCCGTTTGGCCCACATAAAAAGCATCAGAACTATTACATATTAATTTATAGATAAAACGTACAGTTTTACCTTATTTCCTTTCCATCTTGCGACTTCGTTATATGTCATACACGACATGTTTCGGGAAACATGTTCCCATCTTCAGGTTTAAAAACTTTTCGTTCTCACATGAAGAACTTGTCAACGTAAATAAAAACTTTTACTAACATAATTAAAAACACACTACACTAATAACGTACCGCGCGAAGAATCAGTGCGCACTGTTCGGGTTCATAATCGCAATTATGGGTTGAGTTGCGATTATGAACCAGAACAGTGCGCACTGATTCTTCGCGCGGTACGTTATTAATGTAGTGTGTTTTTAATTATGTTAGTAAAAGTTTTTATTTACGTTGACAAGTTCTTCATGTGAGAACGAAAAGTTTTTAAACCTGAAGATGGGAACATGTTTCCCGAAACATGTCGTGTATGACATATAACGAAGTCGCAAGATGGAAAGGAAATAAGGTAAAACTATAAGTTTTATTTCAATAACGCGACTTGGAGACCATAATCACAAATTATGAATTTATAGATCCCTGTTTTCTTTTCAAGGACGGTTGGTTCCCGAGTACGAAGGCTATTTAAAATGTTATTTGTAGTCTTATATGTGACAACAACGTTTGACTTGTTTAAAACAGAAGACAGAATTCTAGGTAGAAAGCTCATGTATGGTATAGAAATGTATTTATACACACTGTCCCCAGGTGCCCTTAGCGTGTTTGCGTTTTTTCGTATCATATGTTTTTTAAGGATATTATTTACTACTGCTTTTTTGTAGCCATTGGTGACCGCAATGTGTTTAATTGTATTTAGTTCATCTTGATAATCCTTGTCGCCGAGGGGCAATGATAAGAGGCGGTTAACCATGCTGTGGAAAGCAGCCATTTTCGGCGATACCGGATGATAAGTCATACACAGTAATAGAACTGATTGAACTTCAAATTTTTAAACTTGATTAGTTTCTATATATTATATGTTTAATGTTACAAATAATTCAAATAACAATATTGATCATCTGGTAGTTCAACGGAATAACAGGCACACTTTTAATAACCGCATAAAATAAACACACTTATAAACAACACAGCGAGCTGTAACTTAACTGTTTGGACCACAGAAGTGAGACATGCCTCAACGCTCTGTGTACAGCGTGGGACAATTCCCCCTCCCCGCACTTCCCTATCATGCCAGTTCATTACTTACATACGATGTATACAAAAATCGCTGAGGCAAGTTCACGTTGCCTCATTCGCTTTTTAAACGAACTATGCCGAATCTTACCTGTCACCATCTAGCGGTCGCTCAGTAAAGCACGTTTCGGCTTAATAAGTTCGACAGTCACAGTAACAATGTATAATCTTTACGTTACGTAGTTCATACGTATTTATAATTTTTATTCTACAGAATTTTTTAGGGTAGGCATTGCCTCCATGTAACTTCGCCACTGCTTATTAATAATGAAAAAGAAAAAAAAGCTGGAGTCGGCCACGGAGGCAGACGAATTAGTGAGGTTCCACTGTATTTGTGTTACAGTTGTAAATACTAGCAACTTCTGAGTAATTTCTGTAAAGCACGTTAACATATTTTGTTATACGTTTCATAGTAACGAGAGAGGAACTGTAGAAAGCGAGAGAGAAACATAATAAAAGTGATTCATCGAGAGAGAAGAGAACACTTGTACGCAGTTTTTCTTTACGTTGTTTGTGGGCCGCTCATGTCCTTTACAATCACAAAAGGAAATACAAGTTTCCATGTTGTGAACTGCAGACAGACAGATGACGTAACGATTGTTACTTTTTCTGTTCCAAGTCTGGTTTCAGTAAGCTCATAACATGTGAATCACATTTGTGTGTGTGTGTGTGTGTGGGGGGGGGGGGTATTATATCGTAAGTTACGCGAATCTCCAGAGACGTGTGCTAAACTAGTATTTGAAAATAACAGATACGAACGAAACCGTTTCAAAAAAATAACACGTATAAATACCTTTTATTATATACCTATTATACATATACCTGTATTATATAATTTGTTATAAGAAATACATTGAAACTAAAAATATTAACAGTGTTACTTTACACTGTGGCTTTCTTAAGCTGTTACTGTTAAAAAAAAGAAACGAGAATTTATAGGCCTATCTCCCTTTGGGAATACTAATTTAAGTTTTCACTAGGTGTAGGCCTAAACAAACTGACATAGGTACATTTGACTGACAAAATTAAATTATTGATTCCATTTTGGTTAGACAAATCAGTTGCCAACCTCAGGCAATGAAATTTGGAGTGCACGTAATAGAACAACAAATAGCGTCAAAAAAACCATTTGAAACATAATAAAAACATAACAGTAAGCCACAAGAGTTACAACAAGGGGGGCCCACCTTCTTTCGTTTTTACACTGAGAAAAATATCCTACCAAGAAAAAAAAATCAAGTTATTTTGCAATAGAGAGACGAAAAGTCGAATTTGATGGTAATTAAAAGGGTTTTGTATAAATTGTACTTGGCTAGCTAAGTAAAAAAATTACGTATCCGCTTAATGGAATTTGTAGAATTGGTGCCATTTCCAAGAAGTTTTAAAATCTTTACTAGGTTTTACCTAGAAAATTTTATCTTCTCCTCCTCTTCAAGGATTAGATTATATAAACCTGTTCCGGCACCCATCTCGTCCTCGGACGATCCACATCTCTTCTACCAATGGCTTTATAGTTCAGTGCCGCTTTCTGCAATCGATCCTCTGTCATCCTTTGCAGATGATCCCACCATTGTCTTCTGCAAGCTGAAATAATTTAATTTATATCCTTTACTACGAGTTCTGCTCTAATATCTTCATACCTTATTCTATCATGCAATGAATAATTAAAAGTATTTCGAAAAAACTGCATTTCAGCACTCTGAATCTTGCCGCATTCCTTTTTTGTCGTGACCCACGCCTCACTCGCATAAATCAATGAGGATATTGGAATTGTCTTCTAAAATGTAATCCTTGTGATGTGTCTTGTTTTATTTCTAAGATTTCTATCAATCGTACCACAAATATTCCTAAATTTATTTATCTTATCTCTTATATAATATTCAGATTCGTAGCTTACTGTACAGCCGAGATATTTGAAACGACTCACTTGTTCTAAAGTGCTGTTGTATAAACAACAGATTTTATAAACAGAATTATCACTGTTGCACACCACTATAGAAAAATTATTCCGATAGCGCTTTCAAGCTTCTCAGCTCATCGTCAGATCGGAAATGTGACATGCTTGAAAGCGCTAATCGGAACAATGTTTCTATACCTATAGTGGTGTGCAACGGTGATAATTCTGTTTGTGATTATAACCACTAACACAACTTTCTTAATTAAACATAGTTTATACTGAGGCCTTTTAGTTACCCCTCACGTTCGAATTCTCGTCTCTCTGTTGCAAAATGACTTATATTGTTATGTGACGTTGTTAGTTAGTTAATTTTCAAATGTCACAGTAGTATTATGTAGAGCCCCAAGTTGTTGGTGCCAATTTTGCAATATTATTTAATCTGGGTATATATATATATTTTTGTTTAAGTCCTCACGTTGTAAGCCAATTTGTAATATTTATTATTTATATTTCTTAAATATAATGTGTATAATGGGAGTATGTAACTGCTGTGGTTATACTAACCTTTTAACGCCTTCGATACCCTACGTCCTTGGGATCCCAATTTGTAATTAAAATATACTGTAACAAATGTATAATTAATTTTTTAAAAATAGGTATTCATATAATTATACTACAAATGAGAACACACTTCTTTTGCTGCTCTGAATCATTAAATATTTATTCCTGCTTTTTTATTATAATAAGTTCCTTTTTTTTCTTAATTAACAAATCATTTTCCCTTTTTTAAGGTTTCAGCTCCATCTAGTTCTCGGATGCATGAAAAAATGTTTATATCTCAGGGTTTTAACAACATAAAAAATCTTCTTCAGTAATGAACATGTAGTAAATAATTGTTGTTTGTGTATGATGGTTGTATGTGAGTTCTTGTGATTATACAAAAGAAATTAATTAGATAATTTTACAACTTAATATTACCCATTACAAATATAACATTAATAAAACAATGAAAATAATTAATTATCAGACATTAGGAATACAATTGACAAAAGAAAATAAAATAAAAATTTAATTGTCCTAACAATCCTAAATACATTTCTCACTTACATACTAAAACATTACTATTTAGAATATTATAACAAGATATATAAAATCACTTCTCTAATCTGTTGGGTAATTTTTGTGTCAAAGACACCGTCCAGTCTAGTCTTTTTTTATGTCTGTTTTGTCAAGTTATTTATTATGTTTGTTTGCAAGGCTAATTCCTGTTTTTAATTTACTCATGAATCTGTAACACGTATTCTTTATTTATTATTCATGGTTTATTGGTTTAGTTATTATAATTCTTCCTTTATATAATTATTTTTGGTTGTTCTCATTTGACCACTCATTCTCTATTGCACTCCTCATTCAGTTACATAGTATTTATCTATTTGAGTAGTTTCCCTATTTTGTTGATAATTAAATTGAGTTTCCTGGTTTGTATCATCTCGTGATGCTACAATATTAATTTTTATTGGACAATTTTTCTCAGTAAATTTCATATTTATATAGTCAGCTATTTAGTAAGAATAAGTTGGTTCTCCATTCCTGACCCAGTTTTGGCTAGCAACAGGGCAGTAGATCCAGTAGGTGTGGAAATTATCCGAGCATTGTAAAACACGTAAGGACGACAGTGTATAAAACTCGAAGGGGGCCTCACCTTGAAACGTTTCCTGGGGGCCCTGAGTCTCCAGTTACGCCACTAGATGGGAGAGGTCACAGGAGGCCTACGTTCCTAAATGTGATCAAGAAAGCTGAAATAAAAAGAAAGGGACCGCGATGAGTCTATTACACCAGTAAATCAGAACCAGAAACATAACGTAACGATTATACACAGACTTTTTTTACAACGTACTGCTTGATTTATTTTTTTAGTTCCTATCAAACGAATTGGGTGTTACAGATTTGGTTTTCACTTGATAAACATTCAGCACTGTGTGTAACTACGGTTTTAACAAGCCTGACGAGAATAATAATCAATGTTTTCAAACTGATTAGTATGCACCCACAGCATTCGCGAACATGACATTACTCGTTCATCAGCTGTCACAATAGTTTCATCAGCGCCGACATCTTCTTCCTAGTCACTGCTTTGTGTACGGCGCAAACAGGAAACCAACTAACAAGCGTTTACTTTCGCAATCATAGAGGCGGTGTTTAACACTTTATTTGTCGCAGTGAGATTCCATTGTAAAGTAATCAGTGCAACTGGCTTACATTTCTGTCTCCACATTGACGTAATTTCATATTTTTTTTTATGGTTATTTCATTTTTTCTTTCTTCGAATCCGTGCTTATTTCCAGTATAGACAGTGTTTGGGTCCGCGCGCGCGTGACGTACAGTTTAACACCTTTGGGGGAGGGGGCTAAATAAACAGGAATACTATTTGCCAGGGGTGCAGAAAATGGAGAGACCATTAAATTTCCCTAGAACGTATTTTTTTTTATCAAGAATTTCTTTCCAAACTGTCAAACTGTAGCGTATATTCATGTGAGTTAAGCTATCGATAGATTATGTGTTCGTGGTTGATAACAGACATCAAAGTACATCAATTAATCCTCACATTCAATTAATTAGAAATGAAAACGAATTTACGTAATTTTACATAAACGTTTGTTTTTAGATTACTACATGGTGTTAGAGATACGAATTAATAAATTCGTCTTCTTCTTCTATTGGACAAACAACTCTCTGGCGTATCTTCTTTTTCTTTAGCACTACAGCCCAACGTGAGCCCTGGCTTCCAACACCAATCTTCTTTAAAGTCTCGTGTACATGGCCCTCACATTCTTCTAAGATCTTCTAGCACATCTTATCCTAGGTCGTTCCCTCTTTCTGCTTTTACAGACCTGTGCCCTCAGAATTGTCTTTGGCAAATGATCATCCATCCGCTCTAGGCGACCTAACCAATGTATTCGTGGAGCTTTTATGAATCTTACAATGCCTTCGTGAATCAGTAGGTCATCTAGCTCCTCTGGTTATTTCTGATCCTGCATTCGTCATCTTCTTTAACCGGGCCATAAACACGTCTTAAGGTATTTTTTTTCAAACCTTCTTAGTGTTTCTTGTTCCTTTTTTATCAGCGTCCATGCCGCACTCTGTGACGTATCACTGCAATCATAATCCGTAACGTTCACGTCGTAACAGGTGACCACTGTGTCATAAGGGTAAATAGTTACTGTGTGGCTGCCAGCGATATGTTAAATCTAATTATTAGAGCCTGTGTAAATCTATTGTCACGAGTCATAATCGGCAACTATTTCGTCTTTGTGGGCAAACTTCACTTGAATTATTGTGTTTTTATAAGGGTGTTTTTTCTGATTGCTAATTGTTGTTGTGTCTAATTAAAGTTTTTAATTAGTAACTTCATTGGTGCAGTCAATTTGTTTCCATTGTACGACACAGCGATCCGTGCGACCGCCTTGACAGTGTTCTTCTTACATTAGATGTTGTTAAATATTATTATTACTGTTGTAGGAAAATGCGATAAAAAGACCAGGCAATACCAACGGAATATCATTTGGTGCAACGTACGTAATAAATAAAACTGTAGTTCAGTAAAAAAAAAAAAAAAAAAAAAAAAATATATATATATATATATAGGCCTATATAAAAAACCAAAAATATTCTTTTGCCCGAAACATGGCCTAAACGTAAAAGATGATCAAATTATGCATTTGTTTGACTTTTATGACATATCGTGTAATTGTGAGCCATATATTGTAACTAAAACCGTTACAATTTTTTTTGTCAGAATATACTATTAAACATACGTAAATTCAATATCGTGCAGACACTGGTAGGGTAAAGTACCCATATTTCGGATACCTTAAGGATTCTTATTATTTATCACTCAAAAAATTAGTAAAATGACATATAATTCTATCGAAATATAGTTTGGCATGTATACTAAACAACCCTTTGTGTACTTGTGTAAAAAGTAGTAAATTCTTATGCATAAAAATAAATAACGAAAGTATTACAAAAACAATGCACTAGTTAAGGGTTTCCCAATTTCGGATAGCGTGGTTCCTAATTTCGGATAGGGTATTTTAGTACTCTAAAAACCAAAATTTTTAATGTGATAATTAATCTTTATTTAGCTGTATATGTTTTTATAAGTTTCACATTATTAAAACTTAATTAGTAGCCTACATCGTAAATTGTAAGTCATAAAACAAACACTACAATTATTTCACACTTATTCCGCACTTTTTAAAACCATTGGTAGGAGTGATTGTCTCACCACAAATCGATAGCTTGAGAGTAGTGTTTTTCGTATATAGACGAAGACAGGCTTCTGTCGACGTTACCACTGTTTACATAATCTAACAAAGTAGATTTGGGAACATTAAACGTTTTTGATGCCTTCAAATATCCCATTTTTTGGCTTTTAATTGCTTCTACAGGGAATAACTGGCCTCTTTTTACAGGTTTTTCTTTTTTTCTCGCTCATCCGGAATAAAGTATAAAATAATAGTAAAGCTCTGTGAAGGTTCCTAATTTCGGACGGTCGGAAATAGGAACCCCATTAGTATCCGAAATTGGACAAACTGACTCTTTCAGTAAAGATGGCGATAATAAAAGAAAAGTACGCTTTTCAAGTAACCAAAACCTACACCGATAGGCTACACTGTTAACATTATATTGAGTAAGTGAGAAGAATTTAGAATCTCACCTTTACGCACCAGAGCTTATGTTCTGCACACCAAATATTACACCAGTTGACGACTGAACACAAAAACAATTCCTAGAACTCGACTATTAACCCGACGCTGACGAACTACACAACACAGCGCTAGTTGGGCGGGAATGTCAGTTTCGCATGCTCTCCGCCAGTGTGCACTGATAACTTTGTCAGTTATCACCATTTCCGAAATTAGGAAACCATCCGAAAATAGGGAACCTTACCCTATATAATATCGGTGTAAACTTAATAGTATACCTTGTCCAACAGTCACATGAGACTGTGGACGAGATAGGGGAATACATTGTTCTTATGGAGAAACCGCTCGGCTAACTTGAAAATTTTGTAAACGAGAAATTAACTTCAAAATAATCATAAAATACTGTCGTGCGTTATAAATAATGCTTCTTTACGTCTTTTGGGTTACTTCAAAAAATATACAATTATAAAATATAGCTATAAAAATATTAAAATTTCTATACTGAGAAAAACAAGAGTTTTAATTAGGTTAGAAACTCAACTTGCCATTAGGCAGATGTCGTACACTTAGATGAAATTATTTTTTTTGAGCGCGTGCAGGGCTATGTATAGATATTAACAGTAACATTTGTTCGTGTCATATATTACACTTTCTTTTACTATCATATTGCCGCAATATCTGTTTCGTTTCATATGTCTGGTATGCTTGAGACTATGGTGGCATTAAATTGCATTACTGTATTGACTGAAGCAAAGAAAAACTATTTCGTTACTTTCGGCTCAATTTTTTTTTCAGTATTGACGGCAAAACTCAATCAGCGAGGAAGTTTTTAATTATTGGGGATAGTGCGTGGGCGGAAGCGAGTGTTATGTTCAGAAAACATCAAAATTATTTTTGAAATCTATCGCAAACCCATACTTATAGTTTTGTACATATACTTAGAGGAAACAGATTCATGTACCTTTTTGGCATATCTTCGTTTGGAAACAAAACAAAACAAGTAAAGTATAGGAAACACAATACATATGTAACAGTGGCAGCTGCGCCTTCCAGCTGATATATCCGGTTCTTGTTCGCCTACTGCACCCGTCTCCTTGGTAACTGAGTCATTGTTAATATCCCGTCTTACGAACATCTGCTGCTTTGCTCGCCAGCTGACTTACCTAAACATATTCTTTTCGTTCACTCTCAATATTTATTCCGTCTCGTCCGGTACGCACGTGCACGCATATATTACCGCGGTTAGCTAGGGTTGCCATCGACTCCTAGTGCAATATCGAAACCGAAGCCAGTACAAAATATCCTATACAGTAGAGCCTCACTAATTCGTCACCTACGGGACCGGAGGGGGTGACGAATTAGTGAAATAGACGAATTAGTGAGGGAGTAAGAAACAAATCCTTTAAACACAATATAAAATCTTTTATTACAACACTGTACAGTAATAATGTTATGCTGGAACATATTTATTTCTGGAAATTTTCAAACTTAAACAAGTTAGGGACTGTAATTGCAAAAAAAAAGTTTAATAATTTTGAGTAAGCTCTGTGGATACGTATGTAACAATTTCATCGTCACTAAACATTTCGTAGCCGGCATCCGGTAAGTCTACTTCACACCAATTTCTGGCGTCGTCTTCATTCAAACTGTTAAATGCTGGCAGGTATTGGCAGATATCTGACAATTCCAATGTAGGGTGAAAACCTACTGGTTCTGTAGACGCTGGTTGTAATTCAGATGTCCGTAACTTATTCCAGTCAAATTTTAGAGTGTTTTCCGGAATACTTTGCTAGGAGACATCAGCAGTCCGAATGAATTTTCGGAAACGTATTACGCTGTAACAACACAACACAACACAACACTTAATTGCGCCGTGTTCACAAGTACGATATACCCATTCTCGGAACCAATACCTTCCGCAATCCGTCCTTCTGGCTATTATTAGAACTCCGGCCACAATCAGCACGTTTCTGGTTTGCCCTGGCTATAATTAGAGCGTACACGTTACTCTCTTGTTAAAAAACAAAAAAAAAGTTTGATTGGGTGACGAATTACAGAGGGAGACGAATTAGTGAGGTTCCACTGTATATTTGATAGTGACCTATCTAGAATTTTGCTCCGGGGTCGGGTCAGCTTCATACAAAAGAAAAAACAAGTTAAGATTAATCAACATTACTATCTTTAAAGTGGCTAAAATCAGTCTCAATAAAGTACACGGTAAAAACACAATAAAAATACGCGTTATTGAAACATTGTTTATAAGATATTTATTGACTGAATTGATTTTCGTACATTTCGTATTTCAAACGTATACGCTAGTGCTGTGTAATAAACCTGTTTTGTATTTAAAAAAACAGTTACTAATATATTAGCGTACACAGCTGAAAAAAATAATAAAACAGCCTAAAAATTTTGCGGAAATACGCCCCCTGTTGGCCCTCCCACCGTAAATACACCCTGACATTTGATATGTAATTACTGTATCGTTCATAATAAAATTAGTATGTTTAGAAGAAAAAATAATTTACAAAATGATTTTTTTTATTTGAAAAATTTAGTTCATAAAATATATTTAATATTAATTAATAATAAAATATAAAATGAGAAAGTACTTATTGTTATTTACTCTAAGATGGTATAATTTTTTTAACGAAAATGGTATTTCACTTGAATATGAAACAGTTATAAATGAAAAAAATAAATAAATTTTATTAGGAAAAATAATTGACAAAATGAAAATACACAATTGCCTTTTTTTTTAATGGGACAATGAATGCAATGTATAAATCTATAGTCGAAAGTATAGGCCTATATGGAGCAGAACTGTGGGAAATTAATAAAAGAAATAAATCCACAATAAGAGCTATGGAGATGGATTACTGGCGGAGGTGCTGTAGACTAACAAGACTAGATAGAGTGAGAAATGTAGAGATAAGACAAGCGATGGGAATCGACCTTGACATTATAGAAACAATAGAAGGAAGAAGACTGAATTGGTTCGGACACCTAAAAAGAATGTCGGATGAGAGATGGGGGGAAGGTATGGGAATGGACTCCACCCGCTAGAAGAAAAAAGGAAGACCTAAACATTCATGGAAAATGGACGTCGAAGATGCAAATGAATAAGAGGACTTACAGAACAGGACTGTTTAGACCGGCGCCAGTGGAAGCTAGAATGGAAAAAAAAATCCATACTTTATTTGTGGGCTTCCGTCTCCTTTTAACTTGCGACCAATTTATGTCGTAATTTCTGTCAGACATGAAGGAGGAAAATCGAATTCAAAAACTAGGAAAATCCCGCTCACGAAACCTATCGCAATGAAATCAAACGCAACAAACAAAAATCCTACTCACTTGATGTTCCACTAGCATATCATCCACAATGAAACCACTGTGCTATCAAAAAAATTAAAACGATTTTCAAAATGGCTGTTTAAAAAATTATTAAATAAATTTACATTTTTATTTAGAAAATATGTACGTATACAATACGCTTCATTAATTATTATAAAATGGCTTCATTAATTAAATAGGAAGCAATTATTCTAAAAACAAATAAATACTAGTATACTCCTGGCTGCAGGACTCGCTCGCTGTTCTAAGTAAGTACATTTATTATTACTGAAATTTCTCACGTAAATTTCGATATTAGAGAAATTTACGATTTCCGTACGGTACTATTTCTTTACTAATATAACAATAGTACGGTCCACACAATCATACAATAATCACTAAAAAGGCGAAACATTCGGACTTGGGTTAGTGTGACACCCTGCTGTATTTTCATTATTTTTTCAAATTTTTATCTCTTATTTCGGGGTCTAAAAAATTTTTATTTTCCTAAATTAACAATTTCGTTCAGATGTTAGTTAAATTCTCTTTAATTTGACACTCCTCACGATTTTATCGATATTTTCACCCACTTTTGGGCGCTGACGTCCAACAGATTTGAAATTTATAAAACTGACCACCATATTCAGATTGTGTTTTAAATTCACTTTAATTTGATACCAGACATTAATTTTTGCGATTTTATAAAAATTTTCACCGACGTTTTGGTTCCTGACGTCAAAAATCTTTGAAATTTTCAAAACCGAGCGCTGTGTTCAGATTAAGATTTAAATTCCCTTTAATTTGATACCTTACATGGGCTTTACGATTTTTTCACAATTTTCGGCCTCCACATTTTTGCCTACCGCCCCCTATTTTTGAAAGGATCGATCTCAGAAAGAACAGGGTTCTGTAGGGTAAAAATACGGACATGCGGGCAACGTTACGAAAATCGGTTGACGCGTTCAAAAGTATCCTGAAACATACCCCAAACAGATAGACAGAGTCTAAGACTGACAGACAAATACCAAACGGTCCAGTCAAAACTGAGAACCGGCTTCGCTCGTTAAATTAATCGAGAAAAAATAAATGAAAAATAAAAAGCACAATTTTTTTAAAGCGACAGTCGATAGTTTTCTTGTGTGCCCACTCTGAAGATTTTTTTGTTTAATTTTCGCCTTTCTAATCGAGTTTTCCTGCGTTGAATGAGGATATATTTTTTCTGACGCATCAGTAAACAAGCACTTAAACGTTAAAAATAAAACAAACTGACGCTACTTTAATGTAAACTCAAAATCATAAAGTAATAAACATTACAAACCCGTGTTAACTGACTGTGTGTAATTGATGCCTAAACAAAGTAATATGCTTCCTTAAAGTCACCGCTACTACCTGGATTTTTGGAAAAGTTTTGAAATCCCGGGTTTGGAAAATACCCCCTCCCCCCGGTGGAAGTTCCCATCAGAACAAGAGGAAAGAAAACATGTCCGGGAAATCCCTATGTAATAGTGTTTAGTACGCCTGTGCCAGTAGCGTGGCGTCCATGTAATCGCTGTTGCCGGCGGCAACAGTACAAGAAACGAAAGAAAATAGTATTAATTATATTGCAGAATAAATACTTTAGTTAGGTATTGAATTATTTGAAATCCGAACGATATTGGCAGGGAAACTTGAAGAAAACCATAGCATTGCTTTCGAACTGCTGGGCACTTGCACAGTCTTGTGTTGCCGGCTCAGACATCGGCAATGTTTTACAGCGTACGGTCATTGACCTCGTAGTAGTTGTCACTGTATGGACTGGAGGAGAGGAGACACATTCGTCCACCCAATTTGTTGCCGCTGTATAAACCGGCAAAACGCTCAATTAGCAGCTATGTTTGTTTTCGGAACCAACGTGCAGCTGTTACTACATACCGATTTGTGGTTTGTTCGTTTAGTTTTGTGTTCCTCTGTTTGTCTTTATTATTTTTACAAGGTCCTCGTAATAATTCGATTATATATTTGTGTCCTGATCTATTCAGTGTAAGTATAATGGAGTCAGATTCCGTTGAACCGGGAGCCTTTTCTTCTGATGAATGGCAGAAAATACTCTAAAAAAATATTTTTGCTCTAAAAAGAACACTTGGTATTAGAAAATTCGAATTAATTTTTAGGCTAAGTTTTAGCCAATCACAACCTGCAACAGCTGTTATGTACCCATCCCACGCCACTGGCCTGTGCAATCATCCTGCAGCATTGAATCGATCGTTTCATCAAATTAATGAGACCGTGTACCTTCGATATCGTATGTAATTAACTCGTGATATTACTGTTGAAATAATATCAAGGTTAATTGCATAATAATTATTACTAATCATAGTTGACCTAATTGTTAGCCAGTGTTGGTCAGTCAGTTATGTGGTCCACTGATAACTCGGCGTTGAATGTATTGATTTTCTCTAATGCTGCCTAATGCTGTTTTAGTAAATGCTTCAGATTCACACGTGTAGTATATTATTTTCGTTGCAAAGTTTAAGCATCGCTCTGACGGTCGCTCTCGAGAATTACCTCATTACCGGTTAGCGTATACGCTTTATCTAGTACGGCAGTTTGTTCAAACATTGTTTAGTCGAATGGTGTTTCCGTTGAACTGATTTTCAGACCGATAGGATTTTATCACCTCTTTATTTTCGCGTATACACTTCGATTGTTTGTTTATGTTTCAGGGAATTTTACAAAACACATCCAAATCAAAAAATATTAACGGGGTCTAAATTTTACGCATGCAAATGATGAATATTACGATTTTAAGCTAAATATTTTTTTGTAATATTGGTTTAATTCCGTAGGCCGCCATTCTGGTATCATGGGCGATTCGCAATCGCAACGGCTGTGGGATCAAGTCAAGGTCACAACTCGACCCGCGTACCCACCACATTGTTGGGAACAAATAATACAGCTGTCTTATTTCCTATGTTTGGTCCATATAAGTAGCAAATTTACACTTAAACTGGAAACACATTGCTATCACTTCACGTGAGCTCACGTGATACTAAAAATGCGAGAGTGGGTTTTCAGTTTGAGTTAAATTGCTTGGAGATACAGTGTCTTCACGACATGTATATCACGTGATGTCACGTGACATAGCCGGCCGTTTCACGCCTCACGTGAATCACACTTTCTGTTTAACCACACTTTTGTGAGGCGTGAGGTGACAAGTACGTGAAAATGGAGGAGTTATTAATAGGAGAAGTGAGATTACACGAAGTGCTTTACAATATTAAATCTATAAATTATAGAGATAAAAAAATACGACAAGATGTCAAATTCTTCCTTATTCGGTCTGAAATACATTTGAAATTTAGCTGCCTCTTCTTGTATTTCGGTACTAGATTCTGAAAGTCACCTTTTTCTTGTCTTTCTAAGTTTATACCGTGTATCCAGCTCATGGCCCCTACATCTTCCCTGGGGCCCCTATGCTAGACCACCTTCCGGGCCCCCCTTCGACGTTCAAAACCCCTCTTCAAAAATATATCCAACAATTTAACTACTCCTGGGTAGTGCTTAAATATCGGTTTGACAGATTTGATCCTCACACTCTACCTTGTTTCAGAGAGGCTCTGTAGTGATAAAGGAATGTGCTTTTTCAAAACGTCCCAACGTGCAGGGCTGCTACGGAAAAATGAGTAAAGACTTGCAATATTTCCAAAAAATGTCATCACATCTGCATCGAGTTTTGTAGCGTTAAACCCACACGGTTCAATGAATGCGGCCCACATGGTGAAAATATTGCGGATTCGTTCTTTTCAAGAATTCTGTTTTGTATTACTTTAATTGCTTTCCGAATATTTGCACTGTTATCATAACCCTGAGACCGACAATCCTGTGGTTGATGTTGAAACAATCTCGGTGGCTATCGCCTCTCCTGTTTTGCTGGTCTTAAAATACCGTTGTCTTTTGTGCTTATACTAAGCAATTTACTATATTTGTTGCTTTATCATTATTGACGTGATTTCTTTAGATTATTCTTTATATATAAAAGAAAATAATAATAATAATAATAATATATAAAACAATTTTCGACCACAAATTTACTTAAATCGGTCACATTTTAAAGTCACAGTCTATAAATGTTGTCGATTTTTAATTTTTTTTCCATTGGCCCGGGCCCCTATGCCACGGCATACGCTGGTCCCCCCCCCTTGTGGTCGCCATGATCCAGCTCCTTCTTTTGTTAACTGATTTTTTGTTTACAAGCATAAGACAAGCATTTTCCAAATCTTCTTCAAAATCTGATGAACTGCAGCACTCCATGTTCCACAACTAAGTAGAATTTTATTTCCCTTCACGAGTGTTCACACGACTTCACGTGAGTTCACATGAGATGATGTAATATGAAGTGACGTGACGTGACGTGACACAAGTGTCTCTGCACTACGATTTCACGGGTTAAGGCAAATCCTGATCACACGTGAGCTCACGTGACGTGATAGCAATGTGTTGTAGCTTTTACACTACATCACACACACCTCGTGCGTTTCGCCACCCCATTTCGCTGTGGCGGTGTCGGACGCGACTTACACAAGGCTAGAGGGTGCAACAGGCCGTAAGCAAAAAGCCTAATAGGAAAATAAGAATTGGTTTAGTAGCAATTATAATCTTATATAGGCCTATACAACGCATATGAAAGCTTATACATGTAATATATCTGAGGCCTAATTTGACGGCGTTAGCTGTCACGAAGGGCACCCCCTTCCACTGATGTACTCTCGTAGGAGTCATTTCATTAACTTGTATCATTTGGTTTACATCGTTTGAGAGCCGCTCTTAGCTATTATATTTGGAGTTTTCAGTGTCAATGAGATTTGTGACTAATTCTGGAGTCTTGTCGAAACGTTTTCGTGCTCTCCTGTGCGTTTATGTTCCTTAGAAGATATGGTGAAATAAATGTGTACGACAGTGGTGAATAACGGAGTGACGCATTATAAAACCAAAGCTGATGACTGCAGGGTTTTCCTCTAAAGCATTATTACCGCACATTCTGCTAAGCTTTCACAAGATTTTCATTAAATCGAAATGTTCAGCTTCAATGGGAGATACAGTAGAGCATCGACTATCCGAACGTCTCGAGACCAGGGCCCGTTCGGATAATCGATATTTCAGATTATAATAGCTCGTAAATTGAAAACATTATTCCCCTATACCAAATACAAAGGTTTTTAGTACAAAATCATTTCTAACATACTGTTATATAATTACAGCAACCTGTATAGTGTACTGTAATTTACTACTAAGGCTAAAAATAACTGAATTAAAACTGAGTGTAATTATAAAAACCAAAAGTTAATTTAAACACAATTAGAGTTTAATGACAAACACTGTACTATAAAATTAATTAAAAATTAAATAACAAAACAAAACATACAGTACCATGGATTTACACTTTTTTGAAGAATTTTTCTATTACTGCCTGCTTCCAACTGATCCCCCGTTTTCTCGTTGCTAAAGACTGAAGTCGTTTAAGATTCATAAGCTGAATACAGTCTATCTCGCGTTCTGTTTCTGCCCACTTTAGAACAGTCTCAAGTGCGTCAAAAGCTTTTGCTGCCGTCGATCGTTTTGTATTAGTAGCATTCTCGCCATCTTCATCTGAATCTGTTTCGTTTTCATTACGTTCATTTAACGACTCAACTATCTCTTCATCGGTTATTACTGTACAGTACTGTAATTATTTATAGTATACAATATTGTTTATGTTCAATAAATATCCAATACGCGTGACACGTGTCCAATACATTACTCAACAGTACAGTACATAAATGTACTGTTAATTGAGTTCTGATAATAGATCGTTCGGTTAATGGATGTTCGGGTAATCGATGCTCTATTGTACATTTACAGTTGTGCTTCCAGAAAACTGCCCACGGAGATATTGAAATCGTTTTCAAATTCAGCATGTGCAGTGTTTCGGTTAGAAGTAAAAATATGTTCCGAAAACGTGTCTGTCTTTCTTTATTGGATTTGATAGTAACAGATTGGGTCATTTTTGTAGTGGTGGTTTCATGATTTGAGAGGTCTTATCTTATCTAATAGTATGATATGATGCGACTCGATATTACTCAAATAATTTTGACACGTTTCTGATCTTTTTTGTTTTTGTTTCTTCTTCCCTTCTTAACGGGATCTGAACAGCGTCTCGCCGCCTCCCCGGCTTCAAGCGGCATCCGACCCAAACTGTTTTCCATGCTCTCGTGCCGCAACACCGTCTGGCTCTGCGCACAGAATTACAATCTACGTCTTGTTTCTTAGGTCGGTACTGACCTATGCGGCTCCCTCTTTTGTCGAACACCAACAGATGTTGGCTCGATAGAAAACTGACCGTTCCCTGTCGAGGTCTCTTCGGTTTGTAAGAATGACGTAATTCGTAGAGTTCCCACACTGTCTGCATTTCTCCAGTCACTGGTTCTGTCTATCTTTGCTGCTGCCGCGACCTTTTCCTTCCCGCACCGAGGGCCATTAGCACTACAGAACCTCAACCTTCCGATCTGGGATTCAAACGCGTTCTGGCGATTCCCGTTGACTTGCCCTAATGCCATCGTCGTGCATAATTACTTGGTAGCACTCCAGGCAGAGGCGCATCGAGCAAGCAATTTTACGGGTGGGGTAAATGAAAAGTTGGCCCATTCGTTAATGGTCTACTGTATAAATGATTGAAATGGGTGCATATAAAAATACAGTGCGTTATTATCAACACCGTAAATTTATTAACATACAAATAGAAAATCATATCTGTGTATTTCCGTTCATTGTTCTTTTAATAACATTCATTTACAGTTTAAAGTACACACTACTCATGTAAGTTATGTATAAAACAAAATTAACATGGTGGTAAGGTGCAGTTACAGTTTAAAGTAATTTTAGAGGAAAACTATGAACGTAATATGTATGCCGTATCATATCTGCAATCACAAAACCATTCTACAATCAGAAAACTACGAAAGAAATTTCGTCTGATGTGACCATTTGGGGGGGGGATTCCCCCATCAACCCTGGATCCGCACCTGACCCCAGGAGTTTACCTTCCATAAACCTGATTCAAGACGCTTTCGCGAGGAACTTCCTTACTGGCACGTCAGAACACATTACTCATGATGCTATTATATTTTCCACCGGCACGGAGGCTCACTGCCTCGCGGAGAACAACCGAGGCCTTAAGGCGCCCGCTGATCGTGTTCGAGACAGGCGCCACTTGTCGCCTGAGTGGGTACCATTAGTTGTGTCATGACATAAAGTCTCTTCATCTTCCAACATCTTGCGAATAGTCGCATTGGCGACAACCCTTCTAGCTTTAGAAATCCTTCCGACACTACCGGCACCCGGATCCCCATCCGATGCTGCAAATCAGCCACGGGTCCCCACTACATCAGTGCAGTACAATCCAACGTGGTTATGTTTCCACAACGGTACAGATAAACTCGTCGACGTGAAACTTTGTATCCTACGTTCGCCATTATCATTTGAAATAACGAACCATACCATTTAAAAGAAAAGCAAGAAAAAAAAGAAATAATACAAACAGACGTTGTAAGATACTAGTGTTTACAAACACAACACAACACAACACAACACAACACAGGCTATCAGAGTTGAATGTGTCTGGAACGTTTCCAAACGGCATCTGCTTACAGCAACAATGTACGATAGCGAGCACAGACTAACGACTTCATATCTTGAAATGTTTAGCACGGGTACCAACCGTACAAGGCGTTTTTACGATTGTCTGACTCGAATCGTTCTACAATCTATTCTTTTTCTTTTTGTTGCAGCGGATAAATTTATTAAATATACTTACAGCTGTACCCGTATTATGGTACGTCTATACGTTTTTATCAATAAATATCTTGTTGATTCATCCTCTTTGTTCACTTTTACTAATATTATTATATATAAAAAACTTTCACAAATGAACTTACTTTTGTTCTCACTTTTACAAACGTTTCAAGGTGTTGTGCCTCTTCCTCAGTGTGAGTAAATACTGAACGTTTTTATCGCATTCACTGCCGTCGCGCGCGCGCGCGCGCGCGCGCGTGCGTGCGTGTGCGTGTGTGCGTGTGTGTGTGTGTGTGTGTGTTAAATTTAGTTCACAAGTTTCTTTTAGTTACAACATAATAATTTTAATATTTCGTTAGTATTCCAACCAGCCACACTAATACGAAACGACTGCATTTATTTTATTTTGTTTTAATATACCGAATGCTTAGAACGGCATTAAATATCAAAGAAAGAGAGAAATATTATGAATCAAATAGCGGTAGATAACAGCTATCAATACCTTCTTCTTCTTCTTCTTCTTCTTCTTCTTCTTCTTCTTCTTCTTCTTCTTCTTCTTCTTCTCCTTCTTCTCCTCCTCCTCCTCCTCCTCCTCCTCCTCCTCCTCCTCCTCCTTCTCCTCCTCCTCCTCCACCTCCTTCTTCTTCTTCTTCTTCTTCTTCTTCTTCTTCTTCTTCTTCTTCTTCTTCTTCTTCTTCTTCTTCAGCCCAACGTGAGCCCTGTTTTCCAACACCAGTCTTCTCCAGTTGCCATGTCAGTGTAACCCCAGTTCTTCCAGCACATCATCCAGTCATGTTATCGTAGATCGGTCTCTCTTTCTGCTTTTACAGATTTGCGGTCTCAGGATTTTCTTTGGCATACGCTAATCGTCCGTCCGCTCTATCTGACCTACCCATTCTATTCGTTGACCCTTTACGAATCTTACAGTGTCCTCATGCTACAATAGCTCACCCATCTCATTGTTATTTTTTGTTCTCCATTCGACATCTTCTTTAACTGGGCCATAAACTTCTTTAACTGAAGACCCGATCACATGTCCTCACTCACCAGGATGCCACTCTCTACTGAACAAAGATGTCGCGGTGATCGTTTCACAACTTTTCAACGACAAAACAAGCTTCCCCTTCCACACCCGCGGGCAGGTGTAGATGATGGGCTATATGTATCAAATAACAAAAACACAAATGCAGAGAGCATACTAAAACAAATCAATAGCATACATCCAAAAATACAATTCACAGAAGAAAAAGAAAACCTAATAAAATCAACTATTTAGACATAACAATCACAAGAAACAACAACCACATACAATATGCAATATACAAAAAACCAACTTCTACCAACGTCATTATATCTAACTATTCTGACCACCCACAACAACATAAAATGGCAGCATTCTATTCGCTATTTAACAGAATGTACAAAATTTCCCTAAACAAACAACAAAATTACAAAGAAATAAATATAATATACCAAATTGGTTATGGAAATGGATACAATAAAAATACTGTGAACAAAATAGAAAATAAAATCAAATATAAAATAAAAACTGAACAATTAAGAATTAATCAAAATGAACAACACATAAATAATAACAGCAAGAACAAATGGGCCACATTCACATACATAAATAATAAAATGACAAAACTAACAAAACTATTTAAAAACACAGATATAAAAATAGCATACAAAACTAATAAAAATAAATTACAAAATCTAAATAGCTTACACAACAAAGATAATACAACAACTAACGTTATATACAAAATTGAATGCCAAGATTGCAATAAATGTTACATAGGACAAACAACAAAACAGCTGAAAAAACGTTATTTTGAACACCTAAACGCATACAAAAAACCAGAAATATATAAATCCAATTTAGCCACACATGCAATAAACACAGGACATGAATTCCCAGACATAACCAATGTGTCTCTAATAAAACATATACCACATAAAGGCACCATAATGAACATTTGGGAAAATTTACAAATATACAAACATAAAACACAAAACAAACTAATACCTGAACAAATACAAATCAATACAAAACATGACACAATATTCAAAGCACTCAAGATCGGCAATACACAAAAAACTAACACATGCACCACAATCACACACAATCACATTACCTCTACTCTACTGTAAACCTGCTAAGCGTAAGTCGTTCTAATCATTTCCAAACAATATAGTATTTTATGTATTTCCGTTTTCGCCGATGCTTTTTAATATCTATATTGACGACATCTCAGGAATCAAACTGAAATCAAAACACTAGTTTGGATATTTTATTATACGCTGATGATGCAGTGTGAATACAACAAACGGAAGACGAGTTCAGTATTCTTTACATCGTTTAAAGCGTAGCTGCGATCAGTACGATTTCAAAATATCAAGGAGAAAACAAAGATCATGGCTTTCTGTGGAAAGTATCCAGATAAAAAATTAGACTATTCTTGAGGGAACAGTTTTCTATATAAATAGAACACTAAAAAATAAAACAAGACGTGATCGAAAATTAAATTTCTACAAAACAATGGCTGTTCTATTATATGGCCGTCAATCCTGCATTACAAAGAGATAAAAGCAACATAGATTTTTAAGAAGTGTTAAAGGATGCACAAAAAAAAGAAATCATAAGAAATGAAGATATACATGAAGAATTAAGTATATATAATTAAAATGAGAAAATTGAAGAATATAGGGGAAATGGAGATACAGGGCTTTTACGTCGCATGGATGAAGACAGAATATCAGTAATTGTAAACAAGTTCAAGCCTTATGGAAGAAGGGATGTAGGAAGACCAAGGAAGAAATGAACCTGATAATGTGAGGGAAACAGGCACATTGCCTATCCCTGAAGTGTAGAAGAAGAAGAAGTATAAGGGAACAGTTTGGAACAAGTAATCATTACGTTTCGTTATCAGTATTGCGAATGAAACAGGATGAGATGTTCCGACAAGTTATCGAAGTTTTAGAAGATGTATGGTGTCATACATATAACACTAAAGAACAAACTAAGGAAAGAAACAAGGACTAAAGTTTATAAATCGGTGCCTACGAGGAAGATTATAAACAAAGTTCAGAGTTCAGAAACAAAATTCAGAGTTCAGAAATGAGTTTTGTGAGACTAACAAAGGGCTGTACAAGCAGAGATCGTTAGCGTGATGAGGTCATTGGGAATGAGCTACCGGTATTGTCCATAAACGATGCAATCCAGAAATATCGCCTGGAATGGTCGCAGCGTCTGGACAGAGTGGAGGACAGACGGTTACCTAAGGTAGCATGTAGGTATAGACACGTTGGGACAAAGAATGTAGGAAGACCAAGAGCAAGCCGACGAGGCCAACAGGCAATGTGCCTACTCCGTGAAGTAAACAATAAGATTTATTACTGTTCCAAGTATTTAAAAGTTTCAATCAAAGTGTAATTATATGCAATTACACTAGAGTCTCGTTTTAACCGAATTTGATGGGACCGAAGGTGATTCGGTTAAATCGGAAACATAGTACTGTGCTGTAATTTACACTTTTTTAGTGAGAAAAACGCTAAAGAACAACAAGCACCTTAAATCGTCTTCTAGGGAAACTAACAGTACGCATGCTCCGTTATTACATACTACTATTAAAATGGAGAAGTCTTTAAAACCAACGGGCTTTAAATACTGTAATTAAATCATACAATATTACTATATATAAATTTAAAAGAACAACTTGTTTTAATCAAACTAAAAACTATTTTTCAAACAACATTTTCAAATACAGAAGTACGAAGTTAAGTCGTAAACGCTGTAAAATTTAAAATATGAAAACTTCTTGAAAAAAGAAAATTACCGCGTCATCTTTCGGTTAATCCTGAAATTCGGTTAATCGGGGTATAACGATTTGATTAAGTAGACTACTGCATGTTTGTTTAGACACGTTTACTGTCTATCGGCCAGTATAATTTAACTTAATTATTCAAACTTATAGTTAGGTTTTGGATTAATCGTGAGTTTCGTCCCTTTATTTTTCCGGATAACCGGGAGTTGCCTCTATGTTTTAGTAAACGAAAGTTTTCTAAAAGCATATTGGTTTACTGGATACTTTAGCCTGCTACCGGACACTGAAATAAATAACCATTAATAGCAAAATTAATAATCATTAACGCGTCATGTACATTTTTAACTCGAACGGACTTTTTGAGCGCCGACGGTATTTTGTGAGTAACCACATGTGTTCTGGCAAAAGAGCACGTGAGTAAGCATGCTGTTGAAAGTTCTGTGTGTTTTGTACTTTAAACATTTTTATGACAATTCTTAGTGTTCGTAATACTTTGATCCCATGCAATGTATGTTCCTTGATATTGTGAAATCTTCTGTTTCAGGACGCCGAGAAGTCCTCGTACACTTCGTGGAAAACATGTTTCGTAAGATTGCTTTATGAAAACAGTACTTTTTGTCGCCCCAAAACCTGTCTGTATCCTTGTGCCTGTTCGCACGTAACGTACTGTGTCTGTGTCGATAACCGTAAACTGGCCGTGTGTACCAAGCTTTTAGTTAGTTGTTGTAGACTAGTAACTGTCTGTTGTAGATCTGTAACGAATCTGTGACCCTGACTTCGTCGCTTATGCCATCCGGATATTATAAATTTTGAGTAACAAAAATATTGTAGAATATTTCCTGCGACATTGTTTAATATTTATACTGATGGCATAATTGGAGAGTGGAGATTAACAGTGGATCCAGGAAGAACTATTTGGGGGATGATATTGCTGTGATGTAGGAATTATGATATTGATGTTAAGTTAGGTAAGTTCCAGACGAAAAAAATCAACCGTATTTTCTGTGGGACAAGGTATGTCTTCTTCTTCTTCTTCTTCTTCTTCTTCTTCTTCTTCTTCTTCTTCTTCTTCTTCTTCTTCTTCTTCTTCTTCTTCTTCTTCTTCTTCTTCTTCTTCTTCTTCTTCTTCTTCAAGGATTGGGTTGTATAAACTTGTTCCGGCACGCATTTCATCCTCGGACGACCCACGTCTCAACAACCAGGTACGTCGAGATACAAAGTTATGGCGGTCGCTGTACTGTCCTGTGGGTGTGAATTATGGACAACAGCCAAGAAACAAGACAGTAAAATACAGGCCTCGAAAATGACGTTCTAAAGAGGAGTTAAAAGGTATTGCTACGACAGCATAGAACAATCTAGGCGTTTATCGAATGTGCCAGAAAGATCTCGACGTAAGCGTGTGGTGTACGTGCTACTAAACGCATGTTGCGAGAATTTTCTCGACTTTGCCAGCCTTCGCTCGGGCGCTCGGACTGTGTCAAGACCGCAGCAATTACGTAGTTCGCGAGAGATAAGACGCAGTTTGGAAGGTTCTGGTGTGTGAGCGTAACTATAAATACATCGCGTCGCGGCCTTAGTTTTTCAGTTCAATGCGAGATTTTTGACTGTGCGGTTCGAGAGTATTAGTTTTTCATTATTATTTACGTTTAATCAAGAATTAAACATTTTTAAATCCAAAAACTAGGGAATTTTAAATACAGAATATTAAAAGACTGTGACATGAGAATAAATAAGGGTAATTAACAGATAAAATATCTTTACTATTTCTTT
Source organism: Magicicada septendecula (assembly GCA_034769895.1). Lineage (NCBI taxonomy): Eukaryota > Metazoa > Arthropoda > Insecta > Hemiptera > Cicadidae > Magicicada > Magicicada septendecula. Next base: position 16,210,877 of record CM068375.1, on the reverse strand, counting down.
TATGAATTTGCTAACTGCTATAATTTTTTATTGTTCGACTAAGCTTTTCGTCATTACTGACATCTTCAGGTCTTAAACAACCAAGACGTTGTTTAAGACCTGAAGATGTCAGTAATGACGAAAAGCTTAGTCGAACAATAAAAAATTATAGCAGTTAGCAAATTCATAAAAGAAATAGTAAGGATGGCTGCCAATTTAAACAATACGAAGAATAAAATATCTTTGATAATACATTTATAAGGCGTTCCAAGTCGCATGACACCTGAGGGATTAAGAGACCCTTACACACACACACACACACACACACACACACACACACACACACACACACACACACACACACAATCGCAAACACAGCAGGCCCGCACGCTTGGGGTATGAATCATCTACTGGGCCACTACGTAACTGCAACTTTTATCACATGAATTTTTTAACAAACGAGCTTAGCATACTTGTAATCTCCATAAAATTTTAAAGAAAATGAAACAAAACACGACGTGGCTGGAATATATCTTAGATGTACAACTAAGTCTAATTTAATATTCAGTTTGGCTTTAGACATTAGTATTTTGCAAATGTAGATGACACTTGTTACTGTAGAAAAAATACAAATTTTCATATTAGCGACGTAATTTTGAACCATGAATGTAAATTGAGAATACATTTTTGTTTATAATCATCTAAAAATCACCAATACGCTTATTAATTTATAATATTTGACTCTAACTGGTGGACTTTTGTCACACAAAAAAAAAAAATATAAACGCGACGTTTCGGCCACCTATACAACCCATACCCATGTGTTTCGATAGCAGTCTCCAGGCTAATAATAAACGAATATTAGGGAGGCAGTGGGGGAGGCGCAACATAAACTTTTTGGCAGGAAGCAAAACTTATTAGTAAAGAAAAGAAATGGTTCGAACGAATTTAAGGACGCTGCTTTCTTGTTACAAATAATAACTGCACTAGTCGGGTTATCAACATCTGGCTTCGTTCCATTCATAAAGCACTTTTGTTGTTGGATGGTCTTAGCGGTTTGCGCGTAGGCGATGTTTGCCACCTGTTTTCACTTGTAATTATAAAACGGTCGGGCTCGTTTCGTCTCTGTCGCAGTGTGTTGTTGACCTTGTTGGTGTGCAAGTGTTCATGTGCATCGTGCTTGTGTTTTGTGAGTGTTGTGTGTTTTTTCATATTAAGTATTTATCTATATTATTCAAATTATTGATTATGTATTATGTAAACTTTTGTTATTATTGTTTTGTCGACTCTCTATCAACCGTTGATAGAGTATTATTTATTTATTTACATGTATTAGTTTATAATTTGCCTGAAAACATCTGTTGATTGTTCGGGTGACCGAACCGTCGCATTTATATTTTTTCGTTATGGCAAAAATTCATCAGTTAGATTCAAATTCAAAAGTAGTGTTCATGGTATTTTTATATTTCATGTTTTAGTGGATGGTTAGTGAGGATCGGTCAATAATACAACTTTTAGTTATTTTGCGTCGACGTTTCGACAATATTTATTGTCATCTTCAGGACCTGTGTATGAAATACAATAGAAATATCAAACATAACGAAACAATTAAATATTTGGGTGAACGTGTTGGTGATGTGAGTGTGTGCGTGCGTATGTATGTATCATTTTTTATGTGAAGACTTATGATAGTTTGTTTACATCTTCAAATTATCTTTAAGAAAGCGAGCAAATTCTAGTATGAGAGAACTTAATTTATACAGTATTATAATTTAAATTACTAAATATAATGTTATTTTAATTAATTAAACAAACAGTAATCAACAATTGGATATTAGATTGGTACATAAATTGTTTATACCTACAACAGTCAACATATAGCAAAGTAATATATTACCTATAACTAAAACAGATTAGGGGATGTTCACTACGTAATTATTAAAAGTTATTTTTACCATGTTTCACTCCCTACTGGTGTTAACAAACAATCATAATTTAGAAACATACAATTTACACAATATTGTAAAACTTTACGACTTAAATCAGATAGTTGACAAAGGTTACAAACAAAAGTTTCTGGTAAATTTTACTAACAGGTAAACTTGGATAATACGGTAATTGTAATCATATTGTAAAATATAGTCAAGAGTACTATAGAATAATGTAATAAGGTAATATATTACTTTGCTATATGTTGACTGTTGTAGGTATAAACAATTTATGTACCAATCTAATATCCAATTGTTGATTACTGTTTGTTTAATTAATTAAAATAACATTATATTTAGTAATTTAAATTGTAATACTGTATAAATTAAGTTCTCTCATACTAGAATTTGCTCGCTTTCTTAAAGATACTTTGAAGATGTAAACAAACTATCATAAGTCTTCACATAAAAAATGATACATACATACGCACGCACACACTCACATCACCAACACGTTCACCCAAATATTTAATTGTTTCGTTATGTTTGATATTTCTATTGTATTTCATACACAGGTCCTGAAGATGACAATAAATATTGTCGATACGTCGACGCAAAATAACTAAAAGTTGTATTATTGACCGATCCTCACTAACCATCCACTAAAACATTCACTGATTGACGGTCACTAAAAATTTAAGGATTTATATTTTATATTTCATAATTATCAGCTTGAAGGCGGTTACCGATTTCTGACGTAGCCGAAACATCGTACTTATATATCATGGTGTGATATGAAAATCGGTTGATTAATTCAATCGTGCGACATACACCAAATAGGCCAGCTGCTCCAAATGGCAAACGGTCGAATTAAAACTACGAACTCGCTTCGTTCGCTTGCTCAATAAATCTAAGGGAATATTTACGGGGGGGGGGACCGGCCCACCACAGGGTCCAAAAAGTTGACGAATTTTGTTAATCTCTTAATTTTTATTTTATTTTATTATTTTTTCAGCCGTGTACGCTAATGTAGTAGTAACTCTTTTAAATATACAACAAGGTTTAGTACGAAGATTGTTCAATAGAAACACGTTTGGTCTGCGCAGCCGTGACTTCGTCGCCATGGCAACGGAATTCATTTGTTTATATTGTATGTTTAAGTACTAGTGACGCGTCTGTCAAAAATATTTGCAGTTTGCTCTTTTCTAAGCGTTGTGACTGGGTTGAAAAATGGCATCTATGATAGAAAATCCGTCTAAAGATAATCTGCGTGCCGTTATTCAGTTTTTGGCCGCTGAGGGTCGCCTACCAATGGAAATTTATACGAGAATGAAAGCTGTATATGGTGACTATAGTTATTCTCATACGGCAGTGGTTGAATGGTGCAATAAATTTCGACAAGGAAGAGAAGCCAATAAAGATTTGGCTCGTCCCGGACCTGCACGTGTTGCAGCATCAGATGAAAATGTGAGACAGCTGGAAACTGCTTTACGTGCAAATGGGCGCATCAAAGTTAGAGATCTTTCTCAAATGTTGAGCATCAGTGTGGGAACTGTTCATTCCATCATTCATAGTCTTGGCTATCTATCACAAAGTTGCTGCTCAGTGGATTCCACGACTGCTTACTGATGAGCAGAAAAATTTGCGTTCGGCATTATCATTACACCATTTGATTCGCTATTAACAAAAGGTAATGCCTTTCTACACCAAATTGTTGCTGGTGATGAATCTTGGTGTTATCACTACGAACCAGAATCCAAACATCAGAGTATGGAGTGGAAGCATGCACAATCTCCGAAGGCGAAAATGTCGGTCCCAACTCAAGGTGTGCTGCTCTTAGATTTTAAGAACCTGGTGTCAACATCAACGCTGAGTGATATGATATATGATATATCATATACTATATGATAGTATGTACTGTTACGACGGTCTAGTCGATCGTCGTATGGTACAGTGGAAACAAAATAGGTACAAGACGCCAATTAAGTCACTATCACCAGCTTTAATTGTTACAGTAAAACTGTTCGTATTAACAACACAGTCTGTATACAACAAATCGAATATAAATTGTTCACACGCAATAAAATGTCACTAATATTAAACACAATTGATTTGTAATTATACCGCCTGATTATAAAACACAACACTTCACTAATAACTACTTGAACGTACACAGTAATCTCGCTACTATAACTCTCGAACCGCTCTGTAAATATCTCGCACTAAAACTGAAAACTAAGGCCGCTACCGCCATGTATTTATAGACCTGCTCACACACCAGAAGCTTCCAAACTGCGTCTTATCTCTCGTGTGAACTACGTAATTAATTGCGGCCTTGACACAGTCTGAGCGCCCGAGCGAAGCCCGGCACAGTCGAGAAGATTCTCGCAAAATGCGTCTACAAGCACGTACGCCACATGCTTACATTCTGGATCTCTCTGGAACGTTCGACAAACACGTAGATTGTTCTGTGATGCCGTAACAATACTATCATAACGCAACTATTGGGTAACGCGAATGGTAACCAGCTAGGAGAAACGGTAAGGCCCGTAGAATGTGGAGAGACAATGTCAGATGTGCTTTGAGCGAGAAAGGACTAGCAGGAGGACGCACCATAAACACTGGAGAATGGCAATTAAGTTTGGAAACCGGAAGGCGTCGAAGAGTATCTCGAAACCGACATAGACTATACTTTGTCCAGCATTACTTCAGAGCCCAAGCAAAGCAAAATACCGTGTATATTAATCCGCCACGGATGTGGGCTACAACTGCCGTGCCAACCTGTAAGCGACCCGTTATCTTCTCGAGACGTGTATTCCACATTCTGTAAATCCATTATATCATCGCTTCCAATTTGAACATCTGATATTCAATAATTACTATTGTGTTCATTAATTGTTAGAATATGGATTTTTATACAGTATTACAATAATAGCTGTATACTTATGTATGGTCAGTTTGTGAATTCGTAAACAAGTACTCCTGTAACATTTTAAACGGGGTTTTCAACAGGTAATAATATTTAGAAATTAAATGTCAGACCTATTAAAAGTCTAACCATATTTTATTTAGATTATTCATATTATTATTCACAGCTATTATTAGCAATTGAACTATCAAAAGCCCTACAATTCGCCATTAGAAGCAGGAGAATACGGTACCGTAACATAAATTCAGTATGGAAATAAATCCATACATATTAATAATATATGTATGTTAATTTATTAATATCAGTATGTATGTTTAATTTAGAATGTATTTAATGATAAATTAGAAAAGTCTATGATGCTCGCAGTAATCAGATCTTGAAAACGGGAGCCGTAAGTTAGATAATGGCGTTAACTTTCCTAGCTTTATGATTTTATTTTGGTAATGCGTAATTCTCCGTTAAGAATTTGAGAATAATCTTGCCACAGTCATGTATTAATTACTACAAAAGTAAATTGTCTTTCGTTCACATAAAAAATGACCGTTTTTGGAGAATCCCCATTCAGTCAAACTTTAACTATACCATAGTTCAAACCTCAACCTATATCGTACAGACGAATGTATGATTCGTCAGAACATTTACGCTCTGTTCTTACGGAACGCGATTTTAATACACAGAAAGAAAATATTAAAAAAATACTAACGAGGAAATTAAAAGTTAATAATCACGCCCGCACATACACATGTATGTACGTATGTGTTTATGGATTACAAATCAAATTTGAATGTGTTTACATAGAAATCACTATTATCTTCATCACGATAGCTTTACACTCCTTGGGAAGTTCCTTCGTCTGCTTACGAAGTCGGAGTGACAGTGGGAGTGATGAGCTACGTCACACTACTCTTACTTTTCACACAACTTCGCATGCTTTTTCTCCTCCTCATCTCCTTCCTGTCTTTCACTTTCTTCTTCCTTCCTTTCATTACCTTGAACTCCCATTTGAGACCCCACCTCGTCCTTCTTTTTCCTTTGGGTTTCTTTCTCCGCACTTCCATTTTAAGATCTTCAAATTTAGTTTCTCTTGGATTATTTTGACCGTGATGTCTTCATGTATAAAATAAAATTGTACAGTTTACGCAATGCACATAAAAATGAAAGATAGTTAACGCATAGGTAAAATCTTGTTAACAGTTTTATCTAAAATTAATGTCACGTATTAAACTACAAATTTTATTAGTGGTTAAATAAATTTATGCTACACTCACTTGTTGCACACACCACTAGTCACTGTGACACCGATTAGCGCTTTCGAACGTACCCGTTCATCATCAGATCGTAACTGCCACACCCGTCCCTAGCTCCACCCCCTTATATAAGGAGCTAGGGACGGGTGTGGCAGTTACGATCTGATGATGAACGGGTACGTTCGAAAGCGCTAATCGGTGTCACAGTGACTAGTGGTGTGTGCAACAAGTGAGTGTAGCATAATGTTACGTAGTCGGAAAGTGCATTCCATTACATAATGCCACACAACTTTCTCATCTTTTCTGTAAACCACCATCTCAACCTTTGTGCTGTCTTTGTTATTGTTGTCTCTTCAATCCTCTGATTTGTGAACCTTCTATATATACTCCTTCCTTTAACTTCGTGAGCACATCTATCGTTCTTTCTTTATCATCATTTTTTATCTCAAATTTATTTTTATTAAATTTCTTCTCTTAAGAATTCTCTTTGTCCGCAAGTGTGATATATACTGTTACTCTTATGTACGTAATGCGGGAAAAGTGTAGCCATTACAGAACATTCTACCTGTTTCTCGGCTGTCCTAACAGAGCCCAGCTGTAATGTGTGCGCGCGTAGCCTACATATTGCTGCTACTTTGAGATGAAGGACATATACGTGACACTTGTTCAAGGCGGCAAGCAATTACGCTGTAGTGTTTTCTAGTAGCGTTCTTGACGCGTAATAAGGACTATTCTAGAATCTCAGCGGGGTATAAATAAAAGTACTCAGCGACGCTTAGTTCAGTTTTAGTGGCGATTTATTCCAATGCGGTTCGTAGTTTGTGGCGAAGTGTTATGGGTTTTATAATTTTGCGAGACTATATTAGTTGGCATTATTATTGCGTGTGAACAGTTTTTATTTGATTTTTTTGTAAGCGACTATCTTGTTGATTACATACTGTTTAATTGTGATAATTAAAGCTGATGGTTACTGACTTAATTGGTGTCTTTTATTTAGTTTTCCACTGTACCAACGACGATCAGTAGACCGTCGTAACAATACATTGTTCGCGTTGTGTACACTATTAGTACCATGTTTGCGTTGTGTACACTATTAGTACCATGTTTGCGTTGTGTACACTATTAGTACCACCACAGGACGAATTTCTTGTGTGTAAAATCTAATTTTTGTACTTTTAATAATTTTACGGCATCTTATAAAATTTCTCGTATCTGTTAGACTTCACAGCTTGTATTCCTTGCATCTTGACTCCGCATTTTGACTGCTAAACCTACTGTTAAATACTTAACACTTGACATTTCTTGAAATCCCAAACTACCAAAATTTACATTTGAATTAAGATACATATCACTAACCGAAATTGAAATTTTGAGAAATATTATAAACATGGATAGACTTGAATTCCCCCAGCATTGGGTAGACTGAACCATCGAACTACTGAACATTCAGACAGCCACCACTGATAATGCACCAGGAGTATGGAATGGATGTGAGGAGTTAACTAAAATCGACTGGAAAGACGAAGATTTATAGAGGACAACATCGCAAACCACGCAGTCGGTCGCAGGGAGACGTCAGAAATAAGACGCGGTTGATGTTCTGGTTTAACCAGACAGTCACCTAAGATGAAGAGGATCGCTCGCTGAAGATGACGTTCGCAAATAGAGTCGAAACGTCTGGTATGTAAAGGAATGGGCTCGATAGCTTACATTTTATCTACCAATGAGACCAGATCGATGACTGCCGCATCCCCAAACAACTCTGGACCCATAAGGTGAGGGGACGGAGAGGTGTGGGACGTCCGAGGATGCGCTGGAGTGACCAGCTCTAATCTTTGCCTATTTGAAACCGGAACAAACCATCCTTGGTTTAATCCGTGAAGATGATGATGATGATGATGAATAAGACCAGCCGTGAAAGCTTAAAGGTTATGAGTTAATTTGGTACTGACATGGTTAACGAAAGGGTAAACACAGAATTCCAAAACAAAACTTCCTGTCTGAATGACTTTTCAGAAAGAGATCAGGCGCATCAAGGGAAAGCTTGAAGAAAGCATACCTAGGCAATTAAGAAGACGGATCTTACGGATAACTTATGGACCGAATGACAAAATGGAAAGTGGAAATTGGTAAACGTCGGAGAACGTGCTTTCTAATCTATGACAATTAGCATCTTAAGATTAAAAATCAAAGAAAAGTTAGATACGTAGTATGTCGAAGTCCCGAGAATCACACTGTATGAGCATTACATCGTGCAATTCTTCTTGACTGATTCAGTAGACTAAGCCGGTCGTCAGACATAATGTCAGTGCTTAGGCGAGTAATTGGATGGTGGCATTGAAATATATACTTTAATTAATACAATTAATCATACGATTCCACTGTAAAGAAACACGTTGTTCATTGCGTGTTTTTGCGATAGCATAAAAACAGTTTACACCGCGGATAAGCGTTGTTAATTAAATATCTCTGTACCGGTTTTTACCATCTTTTGTTGTAAATGCGTTTTTATTATGGCCGCGTGTGCAGCAAGATGGGTTGTTACCGCGGGTCAACATGATACGACAAGGTTGGCATGTGAGAAAACAAGGTTTATTTGTATTGCTTTTCTATAGTTGTTGTTTTTTCTCATGCCATGATCACAGACAGTAGGTACGTCACGCCCCAACTGAACCAGGTGGGTTTGTGTACCTTTCGAAGTCTATTTCCTGTAAAATTGTGGTAGTCGTCCTTGTCATCATCATCACCATTATCGCACTCCACTGATTAGGCCCTAATTGGTCTGTTCCGGTCTCTTCCGGAAGAGAGCTCTCAGTTTTAACTCTACCTTTGGCGTGTGTGTGTGTGTGTGTGTGTGTGTGTGTGTGTGTGTGTGTGTGTGTGTGTGTGTGTGTGTGTGTGTGTGTGTGTGTGTGTGTGTGTGTGTGTGTGTGTGTGTTATCTGTCTGTCTCTTTGGGGTTGTCACATGATAAATTTTTAATGTACGAAGATTGTTCAATAGAAACACGTTTGATCTGCGCAGCCGTGACTTCGTCGACATGGCAACGGAATTGTTTATATTATCTGTTTAAATACAAGTACGCGTCTGTCAAAAATATTTGGAGTTTGCTCTTATCTAAGCGTTGTGACTGCGTTGAAAAATGGCATCTATGATAGAATATCCGTCCAAAGATAATCTGCGTGCCGTTATTAAGTTTCAGACCGCTGAGGGGCGTCAGCCAATGGGAATTTGTACGAGAATGAAAGCTGTATATGGTGACTATAGTTATTCACATACGACAGTGGTTGAATGGTGCAATCAATTTCCACAAGGAAGAGAATCCACTAAAGATCTGGCTCGTCCCGACCTGCACGTGTTGCAGCATCACATGAAAATGTGAGACAACTGGAAAATTCTTTACGCGCATCAAAGTTAGAGAACTTTCTCAAATGTTGAGCATCAGCGTGGAAACTGTTCATTCCATCATCATTTAGTCTTGGCTATCACAAAGTTGCTGCTCAGTGGATTCCACGACTGCTTACTGATGAGCAGAAAAATTTGCGTTCGCCCTTATCATTACATAATTTGATGCGCTATCAACAACAAGATAATGCCTTTCTACACCAAATCGTTGCCGGTGATGAGTCTTGGTATTATCACTACGAACCAGAATCCAAACGTCAGAGTATGCAGTAGAACCATGCACAATCTCCGAAGGCGAAAAAATGTCGGTCCCAACGTTCGGCAGGAAAAGTAATGGTGACCGTATTTTTTGATTATCATAGAGGTTAATTCAGCTTAGATTTTAAAGAACCTGGTGTCAACATCAACGCTGAGCGATATGCAGACAGCTTAAAACGCTTATGGGTCAGCATCAAGAATAAACGTTCCGGGAAGCTCACAAATGATGTCATTCTTCTGCATGATAATCCTCGACCCCATGTAGCCCAGACGATTCGAGATCTGCTTGGTCGTATGAAATGGGAAGTCTAACAACATCCACCTTACAGTCCCGACTTGTCCCCGTGCGATTATCATGTTTTTGGCCCATTGAAGAAATCACTGAAAGGACGGCTGTTCAAATCTGACGCTGAAATAGAGTTTGCTATTAGCGAATGGTTGCACAAACAGTCGCTAAAATTTCCCAGCAGGGAATCTACAGATTAGTGCAACAGTGCGACTTATGCCTTAATGTTAACGGAGACTTCTTTTAAAATCTTTGAATAAAAATGCTTTACAACCTCTAAACGTGTTTCTATTGAACAATCCTATCATCCGATTTTCATGAAACTTGGAGGATCTTTTGTTCTCTGTAAAAAAGGAATGTTATTTTATTTTTAAAAATGTCTGTCATGTTATGTTATTGGCTGACAAAAAAAAAAAAAAAATGTTTTGTAAACTGTAACCGTATGTCGTTACTGAATTATTTATTGTTTACTGAAACTTTTATTCATGAATTACTACTACTAATTTATTCGCAGATCCATTAGCTTTGGGAGACGGGCTTTTGGGGAATTCGAACGCCTCCTAAATTTTCTACTCAGGTATCCTTTAAGTCTAGACGCAAATAGAAATTCATTTGGGACCAGACGTTTATAATTTAATATAATTTCCTGTGACAAGTAATTTAGTTAATTTGGTTGCTGTATTAATATATCATTGCTTGATTGTCTGCTTCTTAAACGTTAAGTTGATTGCTAGAGGTGGGCTAAACTGTTATTTTAAAATACTAGGTATGAAAATACCGTTCCAAAAAAATAACAGATACAAATACCTGTTATTATATACTATGTATACATAACCTATATTATCCTTTGTAAGTAACTCGTTTTGAGTTTCCTGCAGGTCTCCTATGTAATATCTTCAAATAAATACACTGCAAGTAGGTTTATTTTCACCTAGATAAACCTATTAATATATTAATAAACCTACTTGCTGTGTATTTATTTGAAGATATTATATAACCTATACTATATAATTTGTTGTAAGAAATAAATTGAAACTAAAAGTATTAACAGTGTTACTTTACACTTGTGACTTTATTAAACTATTACTGTTTAAATGAAAATAAGAAACAAGAGAATTTATAGGCCTATCTCCCTTTGGGAATACCAATTTAAGTTTTCACTAGTAGTAAACAAACTAACATTGGTTAGACAAATCAGTTGCGAAACTCGGGGCAATTAAATAATTTAGAGTAGGCCTACACGTAATACCACAAAAAATAATGTGAAAAAACATCAGAAACGTATAATAAAAACATAACAGTAAGCCACAAGAGTGAATGAGAATAAACAAAATTTTACAAATAAAAATAAAAAACGAATTGTAATAAAATAAATATAAATACATAAATAAAAACTTATAAATAATAAGCAACAACAAAAGTAAATTAAATGCATTACAGATATTTAAGGAACAGGACTAGATAAAGTGCATAAATGTCAATCTCATCATTTACGTGAGATGTGTAGTGATGTTAAAATAACATTAATAAAAAGTATAATATAGCTTATCAACATCAGCCACTCTATAGATTATAACTCAATATAATTAAATACAACTATTTCACTAACGACTCGGAACACAAAGTTTTTTTGAGAAAAAACAAAGTTTTACCAACCGGTTTTAGTTACAAGTTGGTGACTAGTATAATATATAATTTATTAGCATATAATCTGTATTATATATCTGCATATCACACGAGAATAAATGTAACAGCAGCATGAATTATTTCCTTTATTAAAAACAGCTTCGTCTCTTTGCGCAGAATGATGTATTCAGGACGAAAAAGTGGCTTCGTACTACTTTCTACTCGAAATACGCTTGATATAAAAATACTACTTTTCCTAAAATACTAGGTGTTCCTAAAATACTACTGTTCCTCTGATACGCTTAGTATTTGTAATACGCGTTGTTCCTTGTGTATCGGTGATACCCCTAGTATTTAAAATACCTAGTATTTGAAATACTGGTTGTTCCTTGCGTACCAGCGATATTTTTGTACGCCTAGTATTTGGCCTTGGCGTATTCGTTTACTTGTTACTTGCGTACTTTGTGTGTGTGTGTGTGTGTGTGTGTGTGTGTGTGTGTGTGTGTGTGTGTGTGTGTAGGAGTGTAGGGGGCGTGCCTCGACTGGGAACAGCGAGGGGGGCATGTCTCGACTCGGAACAGCGTCGCCGCGAATAACAGGTATTTCAACTTTTCAGTCACTGTTACATCCGTTCCACAAAAATATCGTTCCAAAATACCTGTTACAGGTATATCGGCCCACCTCTAATTGCGAGTAACGAGTTTTGTCGACAGTAATTTTAGAAACAGCGTGTTGATATAAATGTGAACGCTGAACGTATACCAACTGTATGTTTATTTAATTGGAACTGTATGTTGTCCTTGTCTCTACATTGCTGTGTTATAGTCATTAAAAATGTCACAGATTGTGGGATGCAACGGTTTATTTAGTCTAATCGTGTTGATACGTAATGCGGTAAAAGTGTTACACCATTAAAAAATATTCTACGTGTTTACGTACAGCTGTAATGTTGTGTGCGTACGTGATCTCGGCATGCGTTAGCGAGACTTTTCCAGACGTCACCGGCCGCGCGCACTGTGTCAAGGCCGCAATCAATTACGTTAAAGTGTAACGCTGATGCGTAGTATGGATGTTTCTTGATATCTCAGCGGGGTATAAATACAAGACATCAGCGGCGCTTAATTCAGTTTTAGTGGCGATTTATTTCAGTGCGGTTCGAAGTATTGTGGCGAAGTGTTATGTGTGCGGGACAATTGTAATACAATTGTGTTTTATACTCGTTGAAAAATTATTATTGCGTGTGAACAATTTTTATTTGATTTGTTGTAAGAGACTATTTTGTCGATTACAAACTGTTTAATTGTGATAATTAACGCTGGTGCTTAGTGACTTAATTGTTGACTTGTATTTTGTTTTCCACTGTACCATACGACAATCAGTACACCATCGTAACAGTATACTTGCTACCAACATTAATGCTTGCTATAACGTTCACTCATATAATCACACCATCTTCTTCTGTACTTCGTAATTACCTCATTTAAAGACTGTATTTCTAACTCCTCCTGGTTATCTCGTTTCATTTCCATTTAGGAGATAGTAGACTTGAACACTTGTCAGAAACTTGGTTTCAACGATATTAATTGATGACTCGTTGGGCACTTGGTGAAACACATTAACACAAAGGTTTTTTTCAAAATATATAAACACTTGGTAAGTGACCACAGATCACAGAAATCTTTGAAACGTACCAAGTGTTTATATACTTTTAAAAAACTTGGTTTCAACGTATCTGAAGTCGTATCCTTGCTACCAACATATTTTAGACAGTCTAAAGAAGAAGTATTTCTTGGAAGTAAATTTGCCAGCGTTTTTTGAACGCGAATCTGTGTCTGTGAACAGTTCAGATTACGGAGCCAGGGGGTTTTTGAGACATTTCAGTACCTCAGAAATTTTCCACTCAGCTAAAGAACCGTAATGTTGTGTCATTTTGTTTTCCTTTAGGAAGCTATATAAATGTTATTAAAATAATGTGTGAATGTACAGAAATCGTATTAGTAGACGGTCGACATTAATATTTATCCTCTCTCCTCTTTGTTCACCTCCAACCCCCCGAAATGAAACTGTCTGCGCGTGTGAGCAGTTCCTTATAAATCTTGATTATTTATCGCGTTTTACAGTGAAACTTGAGTTACGTTCCAAACAATGAATATCAATTAATATGTTTTAAAGTTTGATCGTCAAGTCTTGATGGTGTATTTGCCGATAAATAACACAGTGTTTGATGTAAATTCGTTGACTTTGAACACGCGCCGGATAATACCGTCCGGTGGGTATCCTGTCGTGAAGTATATAGGACCTGTCGTCAAGTATATAGGACCTGTCGTGAAGTATATAGGAGCTGTCGTGAAGTATATAGGACCTGTCGTGAAGTATATAGGACCTGTCGTGAAGTATATAGGACCTGTCGTGAAGTATATAGGACAACAGGGGAGCATTTATATGTTATAGGCTTCACTGTATCCGAACAGCACACGTATTTTTTCTTCTATCGCCGAAAGCCGTGTATAAGACATGCCGAGGTGTGCAGAACTCGCGTTCACTAGATATGATAATAAATAATAATTGATCCGCCTAAGCAGTCTAGGAGGTAGGCAGGCAGCCTTAAGTGAATCGTTTGTCATGCAAGAAAGGTAGTGTGGCTAGTACTACTCTTCAGCCGCCCATTATTTCTCCAGTCAGTTAGCCCAGGTACTCATTTCCACAGGATGAGTCGACTAGGGGATGAAAAACGCAATTGATTTTATGTTGCGTCCTGGAGTGGAACCCTGTATCACTAGATTATTAGCTAGGCGCCATATCACTGGTCTATTATAAGCCCCTACTTTCACTAGAAAAGCCCTTACATCCTGGAATCATCCGAAAGAAGCAATAAAATTGTATATACTTTTATTTCAAGAAGCATTTTTCATTCCTTTTTATATGTGAGTATGAAACAGTATCCAAATTTAAAATTTTATAAGGCGATGGCTGTTCCAGCATTGTTATATGGCTGCGAATCTTGTACGATGAGGAGGAGCGACTGGAATAAGATTCAAGCAGCGGAAATGAAATACTTAAGAACAGTAAAGAGACATACAAAAGCATACCGTAGAAGAAATGAGGATGGAAGAAATGATTTGAATTATTTTCAATTAGAGAAAATGTAGTGTTGTATAGATATAAAATGGGAAAAGTCATTTGCAACGATTGGTTAGTACCTGCATTCCACGGTTACCCTAAAATTACCAGCCACATGGAAGAAAAGGCGTTGGACGACCGGCAGCAAGGTGGTGAGAACCATGAGGCCGGAACAGGAGAATGGTTCTAAGCCTTGAACCGTATGATGATGATGAAACAGTATCTAAACAGCTGTCGCTGCCTCCTCCTCTCCCCACCCCTGTCGCCAGTTTCGTTCTGAAATTTCCGCTTTTCATAGATTGATCTACTTCACACTATCCATGATTTGCAAGGGCCATCATCGCTTCTTCTTTTCTTCCTCCTTCGGATTATAAGCCCTTTTAATTGGTTTATTGACAGTGAGAGCTGACAAGGCCCGGAGTGAGTATTATTAAAACTAACACGACTGTGTCTTCGGTTCGACACACGTCTTTTTTATTACTTGTAACACCAAACGATTCGCCCATACTACGATGAAGCACCTCAGTCTCAGTCGAACCACTGAAGATGCTTCATCGTAGTATGGGCGAATCGTTTGGTGTTAAACGTAATAAAAATGGCGTGTTTTGAACGAAAAAAAACAGTGTTATTGTTGAAATTAAAATCCGGGCTATTGGTCTGCGGTGTACTACAGTTATCATTCTGAAAGTGGTTGTTCTCAGACATTCGGCCTCACCTGTGTAGGCCATCGTCAGTGAAAAACGGTTTTTAACACAACTTATACTGTGTTCGGTGACACGGTGAGCCCGAAACGCCTGAGAACAACATCTTTCAGAATGATAACTGTAGTACACGGCGGACCATCAGCCCGGATTTTAATTTCAACAATTACGACACCGGCCGTGAAAGCCTTAGAAATAGTGTTGTTATTTTTTAAAGAAAGCCACAAAAGTTTACGAACAAAATTATTAAAATTAGAAACAATCGGGTTGTTGGGTCGTGATCGATTGTTTACACTATTCTTATTTCAGTGGATGGTTAGTGAGGATCGGTCAATAATACGAATTTTAGCTATTTTGCGTCGACTTTTCGACAATATTTATTGTCATCTTCAGGACCTGTTGCGTCTTAGACGCTCTCGCTGAACTCTTGAGTTGGTCTTAGAACGCTAGTTGTGGCGTTAGCTGGTAAATAAGTGAAGTAATGAAGTGGACTGTATATGTTCTTGAGATAATTGTTTATTGAAAATTATTTAGAAGATAGTTGCTGGCGCGTGCAGTTTAGCGCGCCATAATGCCTGATAATTGAGATAGAAATTAAATACTGAAGTACATAATCGTGCGTAAATCGGCTTGTATAGCCTGAGTAGCTATCGCATGATGATCACGCTGAAATTCAGAATAATGAGAATAATGTAGCCGCGGCTGGCGAACTGAGGCAAGTTGCCTGCTCGCAGTCTTGTAAGTAACTAAGTAAAAATTGACTGCTGCGAGCTTGGATGCAAGCCGGTAGCAGATCGCGTGGGGAGAAATGACGTAACTGCACGCGACCGCAATGCAGTATTTTACAGTACAAAGTTTACATAAGTACAAAGTTTAACCAGGACCTGTGTATGAAATACAATAGAAATATCAAACATAACGAAACAATTAAATATTTTGGTGAACGTGTTGGTGATGTGAGTGTGTGCGTGCGTATGTATGTATCATTCTATATGTGAAGACTTATGATAGTTTGTTTACATCTTCGAATTATCTTTAAGAAAACGAGCAAATTATAGTATGAGAGAACTTAATTTATACAGTATTACAATTTAAGTTACTAAATGTAATGGTATTTTAATTAATTCACCAACACGTTCACCCAAATATTTAATTGTTTCGTTATGTTTGATATTTCTATTGTATTTCATACACAGGTCCTGAAGTTGACATTGTCGAAACGTCGACGCAAAATAGCTAAAATTTGTATTATTGACCGATCCTCACTAACCATCCACTAAAACATTCATTGATTGACGGTCACTAAAAATTTAAGGATTTAACTATTCTTATTGTTTATTGTAAGCGTTTCGGCCACCCGTCGGACACCTTCTTCAGTAGAAACCGCGTTTAAATGGACGGAATGCCAAACGCATCTCACTGTAGAGCAACAAGCATTCAACTCTCGTGAAAACGATGTTACCTGTGTAACTTTTTACTTCCATGTTACATAACGAAATGGAAGTATGGTGATGGCGAAAAAATCGTGTTCGAGATAAGGGCTGATTCTGACTGTACTACCGTCAAAACATGAAGAAAAGACACTTCCCGAAAGGTGTCTGTGTGTCTGTGTGTAGAATGTTTTCTATGGCGAACGATAACTGCCGCACATTCAAACAGAATCAAATAATGTTTTGCATGCGTCCCTGAATTGTAGAGGACTCAAGACCTATTGATTTTGGTGAAGATCAGTTAAGAGAAAAGGGTAGTTTACCCGCAACGTTTTATGTGATAACAAGGTTAATTTTTTCTATGACGAATGATAACTGCCGTAAATTCAAACATAATCAAATAAGTTTGTATATACATCCCTAAATTATAGAGAACTCAAGGCCTGCTGATTTTGGTGAAGATCGGTTACGGGAAAATGGCAGTTTACCTGAAACATTTTTTGTTGTAACAAGAGTAAAGTACTTCATTTTGCTAAATAAAGTATCCTGATAAGAAGATCTTAATAATCCACTGTAGAAACGTAGATGAAATATCTATAAATGAAGAGGCTAGTTGAACGGGGTGGGGGTAATTTTCTGTAAACGAAAATTATAGTTGAAGGGGGAGGGGATAATTTTTATATGTGTACTACGTTAACAGCAAAAAAGTAGTAGTTTGTTGTTAAAATTCCTTCCCGGGGTGTTTGGCCGTAGTCCAATGATTTCTGCAAAACCAGACGTTTCGGCAGTGCCGTCGACTGCCATCATCAGTGAAAATCGAGTGCGATAACGTGTGGTGGTATACGTTAGTGACCACAGTACTGTGGTTAAGGTTGAAGCAATAAGTGGAAAGAAGTAGTTTCTATGGAAACACTTCATTTCGTAAATGATTTTAAATATAAATCTTAGAACATGGAAGTCATGTATGGTTCTCCATACCGATATTTTCTATGGCGAACGATAACTGCCGTAAATTCAAACAAAATCATATATTTTTTTGCGTGTGTACTCGAATTGTAGAGGACTCAAGGCCCATTGATTTCGGTGAACATCGGTTAAGGGAAAGGGGTAGCTTGCCTGCAACATTTTATGTTTTAACAAAAGTAAAGTACTTAATTTTGATAAATAACGTATCCTGAAAGGAAGGTCTTAATAATCCACTGTAAAAAGGTAGATAAAATCTCTATAAATAAAAATGGTAGTTAAGGGGGACGGGGTCATTTTCTATAAATGAAAATGATAGTTGTAGGGGGAGGGGATAATTTTTTGTGTGTACTACGTTATCGGCAACAAAGAAGTAGCTTGTTGTTAAAATTCCTTCCCGGGCTGTTTGGCCGTGGTACAATGTTTTCTGCAAAACCAGACGTTTCGACAGTGCCATCGACTCCCATCATCAGTGAAAATCGAGTGCGCTAACGTGAGGTGGTATAGGTTAGTGGCCACAGTACTGTGATTAAGGCTGAAGAAAGAAGTAGTTTCTATGGCAGTATTTCATTTCGAAAATGATTTTAAATATACATCTTAGAACATGGAAGTCATGTAGGCCTATAGTTCTCCGTACTGATATTTTAAGTCGTTTTTGCTGTTTCTGATAGGCACGCCTTGGAGATCGATAATGTTATATAGGTAACCTCGCTTTCACCTCAAAATTATTGCCTATTCCTCTAGTGTGAGGGGAGTTCGGTTTTCCATGCATTTTAAAGCGATTTCTACTGAAGATGGGCTCCGGTGGGTGGCAGAAACGTATAAAATGACCAATACCAATGGTGTAAGGCAATCGACCACGGTGAAACAGCCCGGTTATTCTAATTTTAAAAATACAATGATGCAGTGTTTAATAGATAATAGTTAACATAATATTATTAATTTTTGTCGGAAGATTACACGGCGGTGTCAGTGCTATCAGAATGATTACAAACCGGGCTGTTAGGGCGGGGTCGGTTGCTATATAACAGCGACGTCGTCGCAACGTTTGGAATCCCACCCTCGGGTATCTTTTCCGGTCGCAAAAGCGACCGAGTGTTGTAAAACAGTTTGGGCGGATATTGGCCGAACGATATCTGACAACTTTTTCGAGTTGCTAGGGTCGCTGTTATATAGCAACCGATCCCGGGCTAAACAGTCAGGTTTATGTTAATTTTGATAATAATATTATTTATTAAGAAACTAAAAAAATATGTTAATTATGGAATACAATATAATGACGTACACACGTCTGATCGAGGATTGTTCAATAGAAACACGTCTGATCTGCGCAGCCGTGACTTCGTCGCCATGGCAACGGAATCCATTTGTTTATATTGTCTGTTTAAGTACTAGTGACGCGTCTGTCAAAAATATTTGCAGTTTGCTCTTTTCTAAGCGTTGTGACTGGGTTGAAAAATGGCATCTATGATAGAAAATCCGTCCAAAGATATTCTGCGTGCTGTTATTCAGTTTTTGGCCGCTGAGGGGCGCCAGATAATGGAAATTTATACGAGAATGAAAGCTGTATATAGTGACTATAGTTATTCTTATACGGCAGTGGTTGAATTGGTGCAATAAATTTCGACAAGGAAGAGAATCCACTAAAGATTTGGCCAGTCCCGGACCTGCACGTGTTGCAGCATCAGATGAAAATGTGAGACAGCTGGAAACTGCATTACGCGCAAATAGGCCCATCAAAGTTAGAGAACTTTCTCAAATGTTGAACATCAGTGTGGGAACTGTTCATTCCACCATTCATAGTCTTAGCTATCACAGAGTTGCTGCTCAGTGGATTCCACTACTTACTGATGAGTAGAAAAATTTGCCTTCGTCATTACAGCATTAGGCCTACAGTATTTGATGCGCTATCAACAACAAGGTAATGCCTTTCTACACGAAATTGTTGCCGGTGATGATTCTTGATGTTATCACTACGAACCAGAATCCAAACGTCAGAGTATGCGGTAGAAGCATGCACAATCTCCGAAGGCGAAAAAATGTCGGTCCCAACCTTTGACAGGAAAAGTAATGGTGACCGTATTTTTTATTATCAGGGTGTGGTGCTCTTAGATTTTAAAGAACCTTGTGTCAACATCAACTCTGAGCGATATGGAGACATCTTAAAACCCTTACGGGTCAGCATAAAGAATAAACGTCCCGGGAATGGTGCCATTCTTCTGCATGATAATGCTCGACCCCATGTAGCCCAGACGGTTCAAGATCTGCTTGGTCGTACGAAGTGGGAAGTCTTACAACATCCACCTTACAGTCCCGACTTGTCCCTGTGCGATTATCATGTTTTTGGCCCATTAAAGAAATCACTCAAAGGACGGCGGTTCAAATCTGACGCTGCGGTAGAGTTTGCTGTTAGCGAATGGTTCCACAAACAGCCGCAACAGTTTTACCAGTAGGGACTCTACAGAGTAGTGCAACAGTGGGAATCATGCCTTAATGATAATGGAGACTTCTTTAACGATCGTTGAATAAAAAATGCTTACAGCCTCTAAACTTGTTTCTATTTAACAATCCTCGTACGTTGTAGGTAACAATTTGTGACGTTAATATTACGATTAAGCTGAGCATGATTCGAACTGTTGCACTTAGTTTCGTCGTTTTACTTCCGAGCTACGGCAACAACGGGCAGAATCTAATTAAAGTTACATAACCTCGTTCTCCGCTTTCGTAGAGCTGAAAATAGTGAATACGGTAAACTGCAGTAGAGGTAAACAACAGATAACAGGCAGTGGGTCACTGTCGCCGGCAGTAACGAGATCTGTTGCATGTCTGTGACGCGTGTGATTCGTTTACACACAGTTACTAATTGAGTTCCAGTTTCATTCTAATGTTTAAAAACTCAGTTGCCCAACCCACGTTTTATATTACGATTATAAATATAATTGTTTCCTCTTGCAACTGTTATCAGTAACTAATAACGCTCGTGTAAGTTTACTGAATATCAGTTCACAAACTCCCAACACTTCTTTACACTAATTATAAGGTACAAAGGAAGCGTCGTGATGAAAATCTCGGTTAGTTTCTTCCGCCACCGTAGCCCCGAGTACTGTTAGCGGCATTGCAGGCGTGTATATTTTTTTAAACACGATAATGTTTTTAGGCTGGGGGCTCATTCCACAAAAACGTCATCGAAAAACGTGACGCTTCCACACTTTCGATTCCCCACAGTCTAGAAATTTGATATGTAAACGCATCAAGACAGAAATAATCGCTGCTGACATTGAGTTTAGCAAACGTTTTAGTGAGAATAAAATTTGGTTTTACATGCTCTGTTTGTGATCGTCTGTGGTTTGGAAATGATTTACGTAAACCACCAAACTTAATCCACATTATACGTTTCAAAAGCCTAAAAACATTATCATGCTTAATTGTTTCGGTTTCGTCGAAATTCTTTGAACGCTTAGGTGCATAAATAGATAGAGGGAGAGAGAGTTTTACTCGTATTTTTTGTTAAAGGTTTAGCGCCAGTGGAAATTCACAAAAAAAATGATAAACCTATTAGGAGATGCTGC
This sequence comes from Magicicada septendecula, assembly GCA_034769895.1. NCBI lineage: Eukaryota > Metazoa > Arthropoda > Insecta > Hemiptera > Cicadidae > Magicicada > Magicicada septendecula. The sequence continues at coordinate 16,189,437 of CM068375.1, read as the reverse complement.
GCCTTCAAAACAACGGTTTGCAACTCGAGTTTAAACGCTGTCGTACGAGCACTGAAGATGTCCCTGTAGTGACCGCGCGCGCGTGCGCGCGTGTGTGTGGATCATATTTTAACTCAGGAACTTACAAAAAGTTTGTGCAAGCGGCGTGCCACATTTTGAGTTGTCCAATTTTGGGCGTCCGCGTGGGGATCACCTTCAGAGTTCGTACGACCACGTTTAAACTCGAGTGCCCGTTTACAAACCATGGTTCATATTGATGCGGCATCTTCTACCACATTTCGTTGTGAACTTCCATTGGGGTTAGACCATTTTTAACAAAGAATTCGTGTTTTTGTCCATTTTTTAAAACACACCTGACACGTAAATTTCAAACAGCTGGTAAGTAATGAATAAATTGACAGATAGATTTCTAAATTAACAGGCGTTTATATGAAATATAAATTTTACAACACACGAAACATTCAAGTTCTACTGCTAAGCTATAGATGTTGGTCCGCGAACTTTTCAACTATCCCTCTTATTTTATCAGAGTATAATTTTATGGCTATGATTCTTATTTGTTTACAAAATGCAGAGAATATTTTATTCGAGGCCTCGGTGCATAGCTTCAGGCCAGTGTTACAGAACCGGAAACCAGTAAGGTGATGTCACTAGACTCCAGGGTTAATAAGTTATGGTTCCAATGCACTTTGTTTATTTCTTGCACTACATATTTCTAATTTATCGCCAGAGAATATTAATCAGAGCAACAAAATTAATCTATTTAAAAAATTTACAAAACTTTGTTAGGAACAGGTAATGCACGCTTTGTGCGTGTGTGTTGTTCATTTTATTATTATTTGATTAGAATTTTATTCTTACGTTTAATATAATAATTGTGAAAGCAATTGTTTTCTTTTGCAAGTTATGTTATAATTGAATGGGGAACGTTTCACTACAACTCGTTTTCTTCAACAGAAGCTTAAATATTTTTAAGTGAAAGTCATTCTTTTTTAATGTCTGTAATTGTATAATAATTATATTTTCAAATTATTGTAACTTCATTTCATACACTTTGTACGGATTCGCTGTTTCGTTTTAAAATATTAAATTCTGTATAGGTTTTTATGATGGGATTTTCAGTGTTAAATTTTACAAAGACTAGATTATTGGGTCCAGTGCTTCAATTATAAGATTGCGAAGCTTGGTTGGTAATATATCTACCATGTTTTCTCCCCATAGTCTCTGACGCCAGCCCTAAACGGTACAAGGAGGCCTATTCCTTGTGATGTGTCTAGTCTAATCATGAGAACTGACACGTTTAAGACCAATACGCCAATTTTCGATCTTGAATATTTAGCCATTAGATTAATAAATGTCATTTAAATACAGGCATTATTGTGGTCGACAAATAAATCGATAATTGGTCTTTCGTACCAGTTTTAAACGGAAAAAGTTTCAACAAATTATTGCACAGTTTTCGACTGTGTACAACCTTGTACTGTTCACCATTCCACTGTATGTTTTTCTGTTACGTTTTCTATTAATATCCTGTTCCGGTAAATTGTATTCACATGTGGGTTATTGTATAGCATCATCATCATCATCATCATCATCATCATCATCATCATCATCTTCACGTCACGGAATAGGCAAGATGCAGCCTGTTCCGTCTTCAAAGATCGTCCAGCCATTTTTGCCTGGGTCTACCCACATACCTGTGCCCTATAGACTTATATTTCCGTTTGGCTAGTCTTGAATCGGACATTCTTTCTAAATGTTCTCTTCGCTGTCGTTTGTAATCTTTTAATCTTCCATTCAAGTTGAAAACTGTAATTCTTCTCTTATGGTCTCATTCTGTATACGGTCAAGTTTAAAACACCTTTGAACTCCTCTTGGCGTTGTATTTTACTTTCTTGTTTCTTGGTTGTTGTCCATAATTCACATCCGTAGGACAGTACAGGGGCCGCCATAACTTTGTAAATCCGTAATTTTGTATCTCGATGCACCTTGCTTCTCAAAATACGGTTGAATGTCCCACAAATCGTCTGGAACTTACTCAAGTTAACAAATATCACATCCCAAATAGCTGAAATAGCTCACCTGTTCTACAGTTTGATCATTAATCATTATTTTAGTTTTTATTGGCTCCTTCCCTCGAAATGCTTTTATTGTTGTTTTTTTTCTTGTTGTATTGGAGTGTTAGTGGTCTCAAATATTTCTACTAGTAATTTTGTACAAACCATTATGTTGTCTTTGGTATGTACCAAAGATGACGAAGAAGCCATCTTCAGGTCATTTACCAACAATTTAGTGTTATCTCCACTAGGTTGGTAAATGACCTGAAGATGTATGTAGACGTATTTACCAGATATCCGTCGTGCGACTTCGTTTTTCTTGTCCTTTATGACGCGTTTCGGCAACTAATTGCCATCTTCAGAAAACTTGATCACTCGTTAGAGATCGTTAAAAAATTAAAATACTAAAATCATTACAGTAAAAGTGCACTTTTACGACAGCGGAAATTCACATACGCGAACATGAAATTTTATGTTTCTCGCGTGGACATTTCCACTCGTATGTGAATTTCCGCTGTCGTAAAAGTGCACTTTTACTGTAATGATTTTAGTATTTTAATTTTTTAACGATCTCTGATGAGTGATCAAGTTTTCTGAAGATGGCAATTCGTTGCCGAAACGCGTCGTAAAGGACAAGAAAAACGAAGTCGCACGACGGATATCTGGTAAATACGTCTACATATATTAATATAAGCGACTTGGAGACAACTAACCTAAAATGTATTACCTGAAGATGGCTTGACCGCCGAAAGGGCTCGTCAATACCAAAGACAACATAGTGGTTTGTACAAAATTACTAGTAGAGAAACTTTGATTTTGTAGTGAAGATTTTTGTACTGTATCGTTTGCAAATCTTTTGAAACTTAAAAACTGGGTTTTTGCAAAGCAGATTCTTAAGATTTTGAGTTACAAGCAAGTCGCCAGCAAACTGCAGCACATTGAATATCCGTTTAGTGATATCTTAACACCAGGCCTCACTAGTTGTTAACAGTATGTCGCGTAACTTTATTTTCATTGTAATTCACCATATGTTAGTAAAATCTTAACTCTATCATACAACAATACTTACGAGCGAATGTGTTGACCTATACGGCGGAATATGTGTCGCGGCCTTGTTCGGTAACATATGCATCGCTGCAAATAATAAATTGTGGAACCACCGGTCGCCATTGTCCTCTAAGGTTGTCACGGTGTAAAACCAGTAAGGAAAAATGACGTTGCATTTTCCTCATGATCAAATGATTTTAACCAAAGATGAAATGGATATCTACTACATGTCGAGAAAACTACACGAAACCTATACGATAACACTGGTATCATGAATCCGACTAATCATAGTAGGCCTATGTACAAATCGGTGTTCAGGGGAGGATTGGTTTTTGGGTTGTATAAAATAAAAAATACAATAATATATAAGTACTTTGGCAAGATTTCTGTCGAGGGATGATGTAACGACGAAATACTGAAATGCCAAAACCAAAAGAGGGTTGTAAGACAGACATCGTATTATGGAGTGAAAATGTGACAACTGTTCTGTAACACGTGCATGTTGTAAGATGGTGGTGGTTGGAAATTCAAAATCACTTCGCTTACCATTTGAGAGGATTAAATATTTAATATTACACTGATCTAATGTCGATTGAATTCTAATTGAACGATCGAAGCGAGTTCTTAGTTTTAGCTTGACCATTTGCCATTTGTGTGTCTGTTTTGGGTATGTCTGACGATACATTTTGAATGCCTCAACCGATTTTCGTAAAACTTGCCACGCGTTTCCATACTTTTAACCTACGGAACTCTGTTTTTTTATGAGAATGATGCCCAAAAAAAATGGGGCGGGGGGGCGGAAAGCTAAAATGTGAGGGGTCAAATTTGTGTAAAAATCGCATAAGTCCTTGCGGGGTATTAAAGGGAAATATAACCACATTCTGAGTATAGTGTTGATTTTTTTTTAATTTCTAAACTTTTTGATGTCACGACCTAAAAAATGGGTGATAATTTTTATAAAAGTCACAGACATTCATGTGGTGTATCAAATTAACGAGAATTTCAGCTAATATCTAAATGTAGTGTTACGTTTGAAAATTTCAAAAATTTTGGGACCCAGGGTCCAAAAAAGAAGTAGCATAGTGTCAGACCAAAAGGGAGTTGTAACCCAAATACAAATGTTTCGAATTTTTAATGTTTATTTTATGGTTTTGTGCTCTACAATTTTTATACGACTAAACAAATAATAGAGTAATCGGGGCTTATGTAATTTTCCCATAATTGAAAATTTATCTAATATCGAAATTTATGCAATAGTAAATGTACTCCGTTCAGAATAGTGACCGAGTTCTGCAGCTCGGGGAGTGAGCTTTCTGGACTACGTTTATTTTTCACTGAGAAAGAGAATTAGAAATTAAAGCAAATTTTAAAGAAACAGAAATTTTGAAAATAATTTTGCAATTACATAACACAGTTTTAACTATTGTTTTTTTATAATACGCTTTTCTTATTTATATTTTTGATACATTATGTTTCTCTATTTTTGTTACATTTTGATACATTATGTTTCTGCAGGAGTGTTATCCCCTTTTGAAATTTTTAAGTAGTTAATATAGTATTTTTAACACTCTGTTATGGCGTTCCTGATGTTGGTACTCTGAACTTTTACACACTCCTTATTCTTCTTCTTTCACCTTTGAATTGTCTTCAAGAGTCCTCTCCATTCTTCACGCAGAGCTGTAGCGCTATGGAAGAAGAAGAAAGAGAAGAACGTGAATAAGTGTGTCGTAGTTATATAGTTACTGTGCCAGATTAAATGGTAAACCTATCGTCTAATAGATTTTTTTCGTTTTTCTCCTTAAACATGTCAGTGCTTACTTTATCTCCACATGATATCCTCTACGTCAACGCCAAGTCATCAAAAGACTAATTGATTTCTCTCCTATTATTGGTCTAATTGTCTCTCTTAGTATTTAGACAACTCACAGTCACACTCTTCACACAAAACCCTCTATAAGATTTTCTTTGTTCCGAGTCCAGTACCTTTTCAGGTTACTAGTTTGTTTGTTTGTTTTTCTTAAAAGCTGCCGCGCGTATGCGATACTGGTTGGCCTGTGAAATTCCCAGGTGTAACAAAATGTTAACCATAGCCTGTAACATCAGCTACATGCTTGCTGAAAGGTGAGACCACTAAGTCTACTGTCACAACACAAGACACGGGACGCGGGAGCAGGATGCTATGAAGCTGACTATTAATAAAACATTTTCGAACAGGCGAAGGACCAAAATGTTTATGCGGGCGTGAGGTATAATAGTAATTGCGGCGACTTCAGTGTGATCGTAATTATCAGATGACCTGTTTACTTAATGATTATAATTAACGTAAACAAATGTTACATGAGTATCGCTCGACTCTGTGGTAATTGGAAATTAAATAGTATTGTTAACTTTACACCACTTTATGGTATAGCCTAAAGGTATTGACTATGTACGCATATTGTGTGTGTGTGTGTGTGTGTGTGTGTGTGTGTGTGTGTGTGTGTGTGTGTGTGTGTGTTCACAGCAAAGACTGTCCTGCAACCTGCAAAATTGCATCCTCCCCGGATGGAGTATCCAGGGTGTCAGGTAGCGCGTAGCGGGTCTATTTAAAGAACATTTATTTTCGGTATCCAGAACGTTTTATCGCCAGGGAAAACTATTAATGAGAATTTTTTATTTTTTGTTTTCTTTTTATATAGACTAAAGGTACCATATAATGTTATTATTTATATTCTTAAAGCGATCGATTTCGGTCACAGACCATCATCAGGTTATATAGCACATTCACAATATTATAAAACACTATTATTTATAAAAACGAATTTGTAGACATTGTTAATTTTGATACGTATGTTGTTGTCTAAAGCTTCCTAAGAACTGATTCTGTTATAGAGTGTTCATGTTTACATATTATATCAGCTGATTACTCAATGTTGATTTTGTCGTAATATTTCAAAAGTGATATGATTTTTGAAGTCTGTCATAACGTTTAATAGATTTTCATGGCCCTCTTCTTTTATATGTTTGTATATTCGGTATTGTTCATATATATATATATTTGATCTTACTTTGTCATTGCATGTTTTCAATACGGTTAAATGTTGTTGTATTGGACCATATTCACAAGACTATAGTTTTATGTGTTTTGCTACTGTTGAGTTTGGATTTGAGTGTTGAGCATGTTTTGTATGTTCAATATATCTGTGTTTAAATGATCTTGAAGTGAATCCTATGTATTTTTTGTTGCACTGTACATTATCACATTATCATTAGTTATTAATGAGAAAAAATAATTCTTAAATATTTATTTCTTTTATACGTATATACAGTTGTACTGTTAATTATGAGGGGTAATAGTGTGTAAATCTCCTTGCATGATTGGTTCAATTTATGCCAAGTACATAATATAATGATACTCATGTGAAAACAAAATACAAGGGAAAGCTGGAAGAAACAATAATGCTACTGTGGGCTGAGAAATAACATTGTGGCGGCTACGTGACTCTTAGCACGCGGCAACTCCCGATGCTGTTCCAGACGTTTAGAGGTCATTCTGCACGACAGGATTACGTAACGTTCGAGGTCATGCGAGATGCCCCTGCCAGATGCCAGTCGACCACACTACCGACACCCAGGTCCGCTGTGTCACTACAATGCCAGGCGGTCGATTATAAATACTGGATTTCAGACCAGCGATATTAGAGGATCAGAGTGTGTGTCATTGTGACTGGCGGAAAGTTGGAGTTGAGGCAACTGCAGCTGTTACGGTACACAGATGGCCTGTGAGAGATCACCTTTCAAGATAATCGTTACGTTCCATATTATGCCTCTTCTATGCGCTTGTGGCCTCTGTATCTTCGTGTATATACGAGGGCTATGTGTTTTTCAATCTCCGGTAGACCAATAAACAGATACATGAATGACATCAATAATTTTATTATATACAAAAGATTCATATATATATTAACTACTTTTCTACATAGTCACCACCATGGTTGAGCCGCTTATCGTAGCGAGGCACCAACTTTTCTATGCCAATGTTGTAGAATGTTCGCTCATTAGTAGTCAGCCAATCTGCCACGCTGGACTTTAACTCATCCTTGGAGTCAAACAGCTGCCCACCTAACTACTTTTTCAAGTCAGTGAACAAACGGTAGTCACTTGGTGCCAAGTCTGGGCTATAAGGTGGACGATCAAGGACTTCCCAACCAAATTCATGAAGCAAGTTTTGTGTGAGCGCAGCTGCGTGAGGTCGTACAAGATGACAACGCCTGACGACAACATGCATCGTCTTTTGTTCGTGATTGATGTTCTCAGTCATTTTAAAGTTTCACAGTATGTAGCTGCTGTGATGGAAGTTCCCGGCTCCATAAACTCGATTAGCAAAATTCCCTTACAATCCCAAAAGACAGTAGCCATTAACTTTCTGTTGATCAAAGTCTGCCTAAACTTTTTTTGGTTTGCTAGGCGAGTGTGTGTGCATCCACTGTTTTGGTTGTTACTTTGTTTCCGGATTAACAAAACGAATCCATGTCTCATCTCCTGTCACTATACTGTCTAAAAAACTTTGACCCTCTTTGTCATAGCGCTCCAAAAACGATAACGATGCACCCATTCTTCGAGTCTTGTGGACATCTGAGTTGTTTGGGAACCCACCGAGCACAAAGTTTCCTATATCCAAGCTTCTGAGTAAGAATATTATAAAGAGCAGACCTAGAAATTTCAGGAAAAATAGCAGAAAGTTCAGTAATTGTGAAACGACGGCGCTCTCGTACCATCCTGTCTACCCTTTCAACAACATCAGTAGCCACGGACTTTCTTCCTTGTCCTCCTTCATCATGAACATCAATTCGCCCTTCTTTTAATTTTCGACACCATTCCCGAACTGAACCATCACTCATCACATTTTCTCCGTACACATTACACAATCTTCGATGCATTTCTGCAGCACTATAATCTTCAGCTTGAAGAAATCTAATAACAGACCGAATCTCACACTTGGAGGCAATTTCAATTGTAGTTGCCATAATTAAACTGTCGTCACCACAGTAATAGGCAAAATAACTATAAAACCAGTGGTTACAGGTTAGAACAAAGCCTCAAAAACATTAATCAACAATCAGATTGTTGCTATGACAACAGAACCAGGTTTTTCAACTCACCGGAGGTTGAAAAAAAAATAGCCCTCGTAATTTATATTTTCAGCTTTCAGTAACACTTGGACATCTTAATTTTTCGACTGTGGTCTACATACGTTTTCTCAAGCCTGTGTAAATGTCTTTAGTATCTTGTTTTAGAACCTTCCTAATTATCTTCATCATTGGCCCTCAGGAACATAATGCTTCAGCATCATAATTAATGCGATGCCTGTATATAGGGCGTATGTGTGCAAAATTAATAATAATAGGCCTATATGTAATTATTAAATTATTTTTCATTATTGTTATTATTATATCATTATATATATTGTGATATACAGGAGTCGTCTAGAATTAGTAGTCGGTTAAACGTATATTGGATTGCTATCGGATTTATTAATGATATAATTACAAATTGCGATATATTGATTTAATACTGTTTATGAACAAAACAAACTAATTAACGTCTGTTTGATTGTTTCAGGTAGGGGTTCAGAAGCACTAACAAACTTCTATCTCGGCCACTGGGATCGTAAGTAAAGTTTAGAAATTTCACTTGTTCTCCATAAAATGATGGAATACGCTTACTTGGAAGTTAAAAAAAAAAAAAAAAAAAATTGTTTGGAATGGGCAATTGTTTTTGTTAACGTATTCTTTAGTTTCTGGTCCATGACCCGAACCCTTTTTACTTTTTTGGGGGGTTTTTTATTGTTTTTTTGTGATAATGTCAGAATATCACGCCTTCTAGGTATCAGGTAAAAAAAGAGTAATAATAAAAATAATTTTTCGTTATCATTTTTTTGTAAAAATCTGTTTAGGCTTGTACAACGTGTACAGTTTATATTGAATACATCTAAAGAAAAGAATATAAAAAAAGCCCACGAAATATCGGAAAATTTTTAAAATGTAAAACAATTCAAAATAAACTGTATTGGGTTTTATGAAATTTACAACAAATATATGTCTTGCAGTAACGCGGTTGTATGCTAAATTGCAAGATGGAATATTAAGTAAAATACAACAAAACATACTTATTACGTGTTAGTCCAGAAGTGATTAGTCGATTCTGTTTCTAAGGCTGTTTATCGTTCAGGGAAAATGTTTATTTTTTCTAAATGTAAATAATTTATGCACTTTAGGACGTTATAACTGAATTTAATAACTCTTTATCTGAAAGTAAATATTTTACTTTTTTATTTAGTTGCGTATTCCGTGCTTGAGCGAAGCGGTACATGCCACCATTTCTTTGTGAAAATAAGCCCTGTAAGTAGTTATATATATATATATATATATATATATATATATATAACTAACACATACACCACAATCACACACAATAAAACCAATTTGAAATACCAGAAGCCAACAGGAAGCCACAATAATAATAGTCAACCAACAACACATATGTACTTACACCAGACAAAAAAAAACCGGAAGGCTGAGGATGGGTACAAGATAGTACCCGAAACATGTTCCAATAAAGGATAAAAATAACATCTTGAGGTAAATTTAATTATAAATATTAAGTGTAATATATATATTTATATTGAATTTACCTCAAGATGTTTCTTTCCTTATTAGCTACATGTTTCGGGTACCATTTTTACACATTTCGGGTACCCGAAACATGTACCTAATAAGGAAAGAAACCTCTTGAGGTAAATTCAATATAAAAACATAAATATAATATATACATCAAGAAACGGACTGTAGCAAAAAGTGTTTGAATTGATAATACCATACAAGGTAAATAAGACTACAGGAAAAAAGTAAACAAAACAAAAGTGAGGTTATTATACAAATCGTGACAATAGTGTAATGTGGAAATGAGGATGGGTACAAAATGGTACCCGAAACATGTACCTAATAAGGAAAGAAACATCTTGGGGTAAATTCAATATAAAAATAAAATAAAATATATAGCCTACATCAAGAAACGGACTGTAGCAAAAAGTGTTTGAATATATATATATATAGTTTCGATGGTCGCACGAATCGTGATCTTATAAACGATGGAGAAAATAAGGATCGTTCGTTTCGTCTTCCAACAAAATGTCTAATACTTTCTTTAATCTAACATTTTTAACGCCGAAAAGTTACAATTTCCTCGGCTTTCTGAACAAACTTCGTGAAAAAATAAATGTAAAAAAGAGAGAAAAATATTGTAAATGGTTCGTATAATGTGAAAAGCAACAAAAAAGGCCACGTAAGTTGGTAGAATTGATCGACTAGTCGATCGCGGTCAACTACCAAACTGACAGTATGATCGTGTTTGCGTTGGCGATCCTCGGATCGTTAAAGCCGTTAACAACACGAGATTTTCTTTTATGTTTAATAACGTGATGCGTTTATGAAGGCCAAACCTGTCTGTGAAGTGGTTCAATGTGAACTAAATTAGGACATGGTCCGTAATGTACGAGGTTAAGTAATACGCTGTACAGTATAGTATGTAAGCATTTTGTTTCACACGTGTTAATCGTAATACAATAAACACGTTCTTTTTTGTTAAAATTTTATAATTAAAAGAAAATATGTACTTAATATAAAAGAAAATTATATAAATAAACGAATTATCTAAAAATATACAATTCGAAAATAATTTCAATACCTAGGGGAATTTATGCAAAGGGGAACTCAAAAGATAGAAATCGCATTCCGTCTAACAGCAAATATTAAACAAAAAAATTATAAGCAGAAGCGCAACGTTAAGACACTAAAGAACAGTAATATGTTCTGAAGCCTTATACGAATGTGATGCTTAAGTCTTTTTCGCTCAGAGAAATGATTAAAAGTGGATAAAAGGATATTAAGAAAAAATTCTCAAAATGGCCCAAACTAATGAAGTATTTGAAATTTAAATTAAGATAAAGTGAAGAAATATACAAGGAAAAAGAAATTTACAAGAAACCTGTGTAAATCTATTGTCACAGGCCACCATCAGAACTTGCAAGGTCTAAACTATTTCCGATTTGTTCCGCCTTCAACAAGTCCCATCTTTTCCTTGAACGCCCCACGCGTCACCTGCCACACCTTGGCGTATAGTTCCTAATGACATTTGGAACACCGACAATCCGCCATACGATCATCGTTTATTCCTCCACATTTGTACCTCAATTTTTGTATTGAGTATTTCCCGAATGATTATTTTACTCGTATCTGCTAAGGTATATCGGCTTTCAGAAATCTCATTTCGCCCCCTCTATCCTCGTTTGCCGTTGTTTTGTTAATGTCTAATTTTCACAGCCGTAGAAGAGGACTAGAACAGGCATTATCTTATGAAATATTAACAGCATGACCGAACTAATGTTTTTACTAAAACGTCTTCTTATTGTGTTGCATAAATACTGAAACATTTCCAGTTTATTTACGTCACTACTATAAATAGTCTCAGATTCCAAATATGTAAACAATATCGGATTACCGAGCTCTGCTCGGTTGTAATATTATTATTATTTTTTTAATAAATGTAAAAAGACTTGAATAAGTATATACTTTTATATACTTTTAAAATATGAAATTTGTAAGCTGCAAATGTCTTAGATAGCTGTGTAATTCCAAACATTTTTTTGATAGTTCAGTAATATTATAACGAGCAATGAATTTAACTGTGGAAACTGTGAATTCAACTATGGACCAGTGAATGCATGCAACTGTGAAAGTATGGAAACTGAGGGTTTAAGAAACTTTTGTAGGGTACTTAATTGGTGTTGATGCTTAAACGAGTGTTACGTTTATTCATCAAATAACAAAACAGATAAAGAAATATTACAAAAACAAAATGTATGTAGAAAGTAGAAAAACAAAATATCGTAAATATGTTAAAAAAAATCTATTCAAAAAGAATATTTCTTAAAGCTGTTCATTTGTAATATTAAAGTCCTCCATGTGTTCCAGGTGTCTGTCAGTATCAGTTTGATTGTCCACGTTCTATAGGATTAAGATCTACAGTATTCAGAACTTCTTTCCATACAACATTGCGCGTGTGGCGTGCATTTTTCGTTGGCAAGAAGAACCTTTAAACGGTTTTTCTCTTAACTCTGGGAAAAACTACTTAGGCGTATAGCATTCCGTGTATGATGTTCGTAAGCGGACGCCGATGTTTTCTAACGTTTGTCCTGGATATATATGAGTTATAACAATTGGTAATCGTAGTTTAACATTAGCATCTGATCGTCCGCGGGTCGATCATATACGAAAATGTATTTTAATCTCAAAACGTACTTTAATTACATTATAGGAGGTGTAGTACAATATAGACGGCTTTGGAGATGGGACAGGCTGTCTTAATGCCTGAAGTACCGAATAAGAAGAAGTATACAATTGTACATCTTGAAAACTGATTTCATGATGAGACGGTCTAATATGAGAAGTAAGTCTTTTAGAGTCAATCCTATTACAGCCGCCACTAATACACCTTTCAGGGAATAAAGTGTATTGAAGCAAACGCAGCGTAATAATCCAGCAGGCGTTGCGTCGTCGCTCGCATTCAGTCTGACGCTAAGCCGTTCTCGAAGTAGACGTATTGTCGGTTTTTGAAAGCGACTGTAATCTAAAGTCCAAACGTCGATGTGCGGCTTTTCGATACGTATTCTAGAGAGCGGCGTTTCTGCGACCAACGGTTGGATGATTTTTGGAGTCAGCAACGTCTTTGTGGGGGCAACGATAATTTTTAACTGCGCGCGCATTGTACGGTCTCCATTCTGTGTAGGTCTTCTTTTTCTCCGTTTTCTTCTTCTTCTTCTTTTTACTTTGGCACTACAATCCTATGTGGGTTTCAATTACACATCTTCCCCCTTTGTCAGCATCTTTTTTCTGTTTGTAATACCCTACTTTGCTAATCATGCCACTTCTTCATAGGCTTTGCTGTGCTTATGTTTTCAACAGGCTTCCGTTGTCGTGCCTTCATTGTACGTCCGCTTTTTCGCTCCTAATCTCCTATTCAGTGATTACACATGCTGCTTGTTCCGTTCTCAAATGCCCCTTCAGTTCAGTTCGGGCCTCCCTACACATCTTTCTAATCATCATCATCATCATCATCATCATCTTCTTCAGCATGGATTAAATCATAATTGGTTTGTCTGGTCCCAAGCAGACAGACTAGAGCTGGCCATTCTTCGGACGCCCCACACCTCTCCGACCCTTCGGCGAATTTTTTTGTAATTCAGTAGTTGTTTGGGGAGCGGCAGTCATCAATTCGGTTAAGATGTTCCAACCATTTTAGCAGATATTGGGCAATCCTATCAAGTAAACTCATAGTATTCAGTTCCTGCCGTACATGGACATTTCTTATGCGATCTTGAAGAGTATATCCTGCCTACCCAGACAAAAATCGGGCTGGACATTAAACCCGAAGGTGGGAGCCCGAATAGGAGACAATAGAGAAGACATGGAAACCAGGGTTCACGTTGGCCCGTAGTGTTAAAGAGGAAGAAGAAGAAGAAACTACCAGTGAAATTTTAATATTTGTAAGTGCTTATAAAATTTTGTGAAGGAATTTTCTGCGTGTGTTTGTTCAGGCCCGGATTTAGGTGTCCTGCCGCCCCTAGGCACTATTGTTAGCGCCGCCCTCCCCATAAAGTGACTTCTATATATTCAGTTCTCCTTGACTGCTGAAAAAAGTTGCTGAAAATAGTCATTTCAACTATCTCTATTGCAAATATCTCATTTGATCTTAAATCTAAAAGGGAACTGTGATGGAATTATGAAAAAGACTACATTTTTCAACTTTTATTAATATTTATTTACGTGTACACTTTGTCCAGACGTATATACAGTGTCCAGACCTGTATATACGACCGTGCTCCGCTCCGACCACCGCTATTGATAGGCCCAGTGTCAATACCGTGTTATTCAATGATATAATCAAAGGTTATTTCAAAACCATTTTCTTCAATTTGGCCATAATGCAAGTGCCCAATAAAAATACTGTAATTAAAAAACCGAAAACATGAAATTTTAACAAATAATTTTTCACCTCGTGCAGCCGCCCCCCTGAGCCTGCCGCCCCTAGGCACGTGCCTAGTGGGAAATCCGGGCCTGTGTTTGTCGTATTATTTCACTAATACCGGTAGTCTGGAACAAAGTTCAAATGCGTGAGTACGTATATCTCGGCTTTAAGGCGGTATGTAAACTGTTTATATCGTTAATAGGGGTACATACCTTATGTGCAACAGGCCGTGACGGCGGGTTGCTAAATCAGCGCGCCTGCGCGCCGGCATCACTCACAAAACTGCGACGTTTCTCATGGAACGTGTGTTTCTTTTCAACCGGTTTCCATGACGACGGTTTCATGAAACGCGCGTCGAAAACGTCGTTTGTACGAGAGGAGAAAAGTTTTTATTAGTTTTTCGTCGTTGTTTTCCTGCGGAACGACAAGTGGAACGGAAGAGACGCGTAAAGTGGGCTGTGAAGGCGCGAAACTCTAATTAATAACGAAAACCATTCATGAAACGTAAGACCTTCATTGACCATGTAAGAGTAAAGAAATTGTGTGCGTTAAATTTACGATTTATACCGAGAAGTATTTGTAGTAACCTCCGTAACAAAGTGTCGAGTTTCTCGAACTTCGTAAATTATTACAGTTTCTTTACATCCTTTGTTTTAATATTCTTATTTTATAGTTTTATTAATTCTTTTATTCGTCGTTTCCATTTTTTTTTCTTGTTATTCAACGGGAATGTTCGTATTCGATACGACTGCAAATCCGATCATTCGATATTTAATTACAACAAAAGCCTTTTTACATATGATTCGTATACGGTAGATTGTAAAGGAAAAAAGAAATGCACAGTAAAGAAACACAACTAGTTTTCACGATTTTGAAAAGACTTTTAATCAAAAAACCATTTTGGAGTATTTTGGATGAAAGGGACAAACCCACGGTACCTAATTAAAGTTCTTCAAAACATTGAGTGGTTCAGTGATTCATTAATTTATATTTTCTACTTTTCCACCATCAGAGCATATAAGAAATTTATAATCTGATTATAATAACACATATAATACTTTCATAATAGAGTCAGTTATAAAATGCAGATGGGTATACATTTTTTTTTGTTAATTCGAATCTGCAAAAACTCTGGATTACAAACTTCAACACTTAAGACCAAGGTGATGGTTTTTCGTGGAACTAATCCCGTACGGGGAAATATTGTTAAAAATGGTACTGGCGTGGAACAAGGTAACAATTTTAAATACCTGCGCTACAGTGTGTCGTATAATACAAGCAACGACGTTGTGAATAAGTTGCATAAGTTCAACCTTATGTGCGGGACCATCAGACGAACTCTTAAAAGTCAGCAAGTAAAGAAACACGCCTAAAATTGTACAAGGCGATGGCCCTTCCCATATTTCTTTATGGGCGTGAGAATTGGACTTTAACGAAAGGTCAGACCAGTCGTATCCAAGCGGCTCAAATGAGATTTCTCAGGCACGTGGCAGGGTATAGTCTCCATGATCATAGATAAAACACAGAAATATGGCAGGAACTGAATATTATGAGTATACTCGACAGGATCGTCCAGTATCGGCTGAATTGATGGGAACATCTTTGCCGAATGGATGACTGCCGCATCCCCAACAACTATGGAACTCTACGCCGAGGGGACGGAGAGGTGTGGGACGTCCGAGGAAGCGATGGAGTGACCAGCTCCTGTTTGAGACTGGAACAAACCATCCTTGGTTTAATCCGTGAAGATGATGGTGGTGATAATACAATCAATGTAATTACATTGTTAGACTGTGCAATATTCTTCAAATAAAACATTACAGAGTCTTAGAATTAAGGTTTCGTTATAAACAAAAATCATGATGAAAAAAGGAAGAAATAGGTGCTGCTTTCATAGACAATCGCTCGCTTGAAGGCCACCAATACTTTAATAAATAACACTTTTCTTACAACAATATATTATTATTTTTTTAATATTTACAATGGTGCAATAGTTTGAACTATCATCGTCAGAGAATTGTTGGAATACGGGACCCAACATAATAGTTTTAAGGCAGTGGTTCCCAAAATGGGGTCCGCGGACACTTTTAAGAAAAAATAGAATATACCGTAATTTTCTCCGATTTTGTGTAGTTTAAAATCTAAATTTAAAAATCTTAAACAATTAGTAGTAATTGTAGAAGTAATTTCAAACTAATTGCTTTAATAATGTCTTTAAATCGTGCCGCGTAGCAGATCTGTTTGTCAGCCAAACTAACTAGAGCACCGCATCAACTCAGAGTTGATCGCGCTGTTTTAGTCCACGTATAAACACTGTATCTAAGCATAACGTTTTTCCATGCAGCTGGTTTTACGCCTAAGTAGCTTGATTTCGACACGTGTGGTGCTGGAATGATAGAGCCGAGGTTGGCAAAGTTAAGAAATAAACTTGATGTCGAGAGTGACTTAATATTGAAATTATCAGACATTAAACCTAATATTGCAGAGCTAATTGTTCAACAGCAGCTTCATTGTTCACATTAAAATATGTTTGATAGACTTAATATTATAATTTTGCAATTTAAGAGAATTTTGAATTTTAATTAAAATATAAGAGCTTGTGTCATATTTACTGTTTGTATGTAAATAGTAAAACAGTTTTACCTTTTTCTTTTCCGTCTGGTGGCCTTTATCCTTTACGAAGCTGTACGCGTTTCGGGACATATGTCCCATCATCAGGAATATCCCTTGGTGAAGTTCGTCAATACTTAAAATATTAAAAACAACTTTTTATACAACTTTACACATCACACTAAATCTAAACATAAACACAAAAAACACATAAAAACCCCCAAACGTGAGAACACACGCGATATCGCTGGTGTCCACCACGAATTACTGTAGTCGACTGCTGTGCTCATGTTATAGATCGCGCACTATGGACCTTGTTTTGTATTCTTATCGCTGTGTCGTACAGTGGATTTGATTGGAAATTCACTTGTTCATTAAGAAGGACCTCTTTTGTGTTTTTATCTTTATAAGCCTTATATATTTCGAATTCTTCGACAGCATTCATATAACTTCCTTTTCTGCATACGTGAGGGGTTGAAAGTTCGTCATGAAGTCGGTATAATTATGGTTTTTGTCCATCAGATGGCGCGCGTAATTTGACACAGTTTTACTAAATTATTTTTTAGGTAAATGTTCTTTAAAGCGTTTTTAAAGGGTCTACCAGTTTGGCCAATGTAGAAACTATCACAGTCATTGCACATTATCTTATAAACGCCCGTCTTGTCCTCAATTGATTTTGAATTTTTAGGTAGGAGTATCTTATTAAAGTTGTTATTAGTTCGGTAAGCCATTTTCATATTTATCTCACCGAATACTTTGTTTAAAATTTTGGGTAGGGTGTTACCATATTCTGATGCTACATACCTAACTCTATTTCTATTATTTTCTTGTAATTCTATGTTGTTTTTCTTTTTTCGATGTTTCTTGACTAAACTTTCCACAATTGAACCTTTATAACCATTGGCCTTAGCTATGTATTTGATCGTGTTTAGTTCTTCATGAAACTCTTTGTCTTCCAATGGTATGGAAAGTAATCTATGTATTTAGATATTTAAAAAATATTAAATTTTAAGGTCAGTAAGTCATTGTAATTATTCAGTCATTGTTACTTATAACGCCCAATTTTTAATATTCCTTAGTCGTGTTTGGTGTCATTTTAATCGTATTATTTCGCTGATTACAAATATAACAAAATTTTACCAGTATTGGGCGAGGCAAAAAAAAATTGTTTCATACTGGACGCACAGTGAGGTGACTCACGTGGCAATTAGCTGTTGTCGAGCCCGGGCGGAAGTATTACAATGGGGAGAGGTAGCAGGTAGACCAAGGGTCCACACGCCAACCACCATCATACAGAGCACAGTGTTTTCCTTTATTTCTGATGCGTAGTAGTATCGACTATTCTGGAACAATTCTGCTATCTATTTAAACGACGACAGCTGCGCTTAGCAGTCAGCACTGTGTCAAGGCCGCAATGAATTACGCTCTAGTGTTTTCCTTTATTGCTGATGCGTAGTAGTATCGACTATTCTGGAACAATTCTGCTATCTATTTAAACGACGACAGCTGCGCTTAGCAGTCAGCACTGTGTCAAGGCCGCAATGAATTACGCTCTAGTGTTTTCCTTTATTGCTGATGCGTAGTAGTATCGACTATTCTGGAACAATTCTGCTATCTATTTAAACGACGACAGCTGCGCTTAGCAGTCAGCGCTGTGTCAAGGCCGCAATGAATTACGCTCTAGTGTTTTCCTTTATTGCTGATGCGTAGTAGTATCGACTATTCTGGAACAATTCTGCTATCTATTTAAACGACGACAGCTGCGCTTAGCAGTCAGCTTGGTTGCGATTTATTGGAGTGCGGTTTGTAGTATTGTGGCAAAGTGTTATGTGTCTTATAATTCTGCGGGACAATTGTAATACAATTGTGTCTTACATTAGTAGACATTTTATTGGGTGTGAACAATTTTTATTTGATTTGTTATAAGAGACTGTCTTGTTGATTACAAACTGTGTATTTTTGTGATAATTAAACCTGGTGATTAGTGACGTAGTTGGTGTATTGTATTTTGTTTTCCATTGTATCATACGACGATCAGTTAGACCTTCGTAACATTATTTTAATAAAAATATTTGTCTTGCGACAATAAATTTGTTCCACAATCAAAAATTAATTAATAATTTTTCTTAAAAACATATTAGCCATCTCCGGGTTAATATTTAGAAGCTAAAAACATGAAAGGTTATAAATAAAACTCTATCGACAAGTGATAATGAGTCAACAGAATGATATTAATGAAAGTTCACATAATGTATGATGAAATGACTAAATAAATACTTACTAGAATATCGGTATGGAGACTATACATGACTTCCGTGTTCTAAGATTAATACTTAAAATCATTTTCGAAATGAAATGTTTCCATAGAAACTACTTCTATCTACTTCTTTCTTCAGCCTTAACAACAGTACTGTGGTCACTAACGTATACCACCTCATGTTAGTGCACTAGATTTTCACTGATGATGGCAGTCGATGGCACTGCCGAAAAATCTGGTTTTTCAGAAAACATTGGACCACGGCCAAAGAGCTCGGGAAGGAATTTTAACAAAGAACTACTTCTTTGTTGCCGATAACGTAGTACACATATAAAAAATTATCCCCTCCCCCTTCAACTACCCTTTTCATTTATAGATATTTCATCTACCTTTCTACAGTGGATTATTATGACCTTCTTTTCAGGATACGTTATTTCTCAAAATTAAGTACTTTACTCTTGTTAACACGTAAAACGTTGCAGGTAAACTACCCCTTCCCCTTAACCGATCTTCACCAGAATCAATAGCCCTTGAGTCCTCTACAACTCAGGCATATATGCAAAAAATTATCTGATCGTGTTTGAATTTGCGGCAGTTATCGTTCGCCATGGAAAAATTACACACACACACACACTCTCTCTCTCTCTCTCTCTCTCTCTCTCTCTCTCTCTCTCTCTCTCTCTCTCTCTCTCTCTCTCTCTCCAAAAATGACTTTTCTTCATGTTTTGAGGGTAGTACAATCAGAATCCGCCCTTATCTCGAACACGGTTTTTTCGCCATCACCATACTTCCATTTCTTTATGGAACATGGAAGTAAAAGAATCACGCAGCACTCACAAAACACAAGCACATTTCATATGAACACTTGCACGCTAACACTGCGACGGCTGCCGAATGGTTGGGTGGCTGAAACATCACATTTATATTTTTCCGTGATAAGTAAAAGTCCCTCATTTAAATTCAAATCCAAACGAATCATGTTTGTAACATTTTTTCTAGATTTTTACTTTAAATTTGGGGTCGATAAGCATTTTACGAGTCCGTTGAATAATCGATAAATTTGTTGCTTAAAAGGGTGCCCAAGTAGCTGAGCCATGCTGGCGGCGAGAAGCTGACGCTAATCCGACGCATAATTTGTTTGTGTGTTCCAGAGAGATGTGCCCTTCAGCGCCTTGTTAAGTGGGTAGAATATAGGGAAATATAACTTACTAATGAGAAATGTAGTTCTGAAGGATTGGTTCCATCATGAAAAACGAATCCATAAGGTAATTATTATTACTAAGAGGGCGGAATTCCATTGAAAGACACACAGAAAGTTTTTAGATCGTCCTCTTACCCAGTCGTATACGTAAAAGATACTTTTATTCGCAGATTTGACAAGCGTGAGATACATTATGTGTATATTCAATAAGATATTCACGAGATGCCGCAAGACCCAGATACACGTTTCAGTAGATAACGTAACGTCTGCAGATGATGGTGGCGGTGTTGGTTTAAATACGTTTAAACGAAAATATTAATGGGAGAGGCAGGGCCGTGGCCCGAGCGCAGATTTTTAGAGGGCGCCAAAATAATGGATAATAAAAATCAAGTTTTTCTTTCCTGTATGATTGTTAATAAATGAAGTTTGTTCTCTCAAGCACGTTAAACAATTTACTCTATTATCAATGAATACCACTGTTTGGTACATAATAAGAAGATTAATATAAATCTTCACAAAGCGGTATTATTTGACGTATTTTGACATTCACGCTCAGCCACAAAACGGCGACAAGATAGGCAAGGCAGCGCTTCGCTCACTGACGCGTACAACGCCTCGAAACAGATCGTTTGTGAAAAGACATTTGTGTTTTGATAACATCTGTACATATACTTATAATAAGAAGAAATGTACACTGACTGAATTAAAATTATAGGAAACTGTTGAAATTGATTCTTTTTATTTGATGTTTTCCACTCGCATTGAGCGTCCATGTGAAACACTTATATAGGTGAGTCAAGTTACAGCTTTATTAAGTTAAATTTAAAAAACAGGCCTTAGTGATAGTTAATGGGTTTCAAGAAATATAAAAAAATATTTGTCAACATTTGAAAAGTTATATAGTATAAACTTTGAATTTTTTAAATAATTTCATGTAAACCTACAGAATAGTTTTTTATGTGTAGGGCTTAACCGCCGCCACTAGTATAAAATAGTCATGATAAAACTTTTGAAGTATAATGTTATTAAATTAGTACTGATAAGAAAATAAGCATCACAATTTTTTTTGGGGGGGGGGGACGCAAAATTGTGTCTCGGCCCGGTCAGACCTAAAGGTTTGGGCCGGCCCTGGGGAGAGGTTACGGGAAGGCGCGGGAAACGAATATTATCTAAACAAAATATTACGGTACAAGGCGAGAGAACGAAGAAATGTTTGACGGTCAATCAAAGGGAGGAAAGGGGAATTTCTAATCAACATAGCAAGATGAAGAAGAAAAACGTTCAGAGTGCTCAAAACATTCAGCTGTCGTAATTGTGGTACTCCGCGCACAGCAGTGCCGTATATACAATTTGGTCTTTGGAGGGGGGGCGGTCGATTTGCCTTCATACAAAAGAAAAACTAGTGAAGAATAATCAACATTACTTCTTTAAAGTGGTTGAAAACGCATGTTGATATCCTGAAATAAATCCCATTAAAATAAACGGTAATGACACAATAAAAACGTGTTATTGAAACATTGATCAGAGGATACGTATTGACTGGATTGATTTTAGTACATTTTTTGTTTCAAACGTATACAGAAATGCTGTCTAACAAAACGGTTTATATATTTATAAAAAGAGTTACTACTATATTAGCATACACAGCTGAAAAAATTATAAAATAATCTAAAAACTAAGAATTTAAAAAAAAATTTTCAACTTTTTCGGACCCCTGGGGGGTCTGGTCCCTTTCGTCCCCCCCCCCCCCTGTAAATACGCCCCTGTTGGGTGGGTGGACAGTTGTGTCGTAATTGTGTAGGTTTTCCAGCACGTTTTCATCGTAGGTTCCAGATTTCGTATTTCTCAACATTCGTACTCGACAGAGTTGCCGAAAGAAGCTACGCGTTATTTGTTATGTTGTAAAACACTACAGCGTGGTTCGCGAATTCGCATAATCACTGTATAGTAAGCCGCACAGTCTATATGCCATGTGGAAACATAATTTTGACTCTACTGCTAGTTAGTGTTGCAATGCGAAGCCTGTTACAATTAGTCGTTGCCTACGAAGCGAGCGGACAGTGCAAGATAAATTACACTTCACTCCGCTCTGTCAAATGCACTCTCGCATTGCCCGGTTTCAGACATATAATTAAAACAATAGAAAACTGCAGACTACACAAAACTAAAACAACATATTTAAGAGGAGTAAAATTTACGCAGTAGCAGATTTAACTTAGTATACGAGGTTTTATCAATAAGTTCATGCAGTTCTTGTTTTTTAATTAAAAATGTGCCTTTATACATCGACCCGTGTACTGCTCTCTTCAAAGTAGTCTCAGTCGAATGTAACACGATTAAGCCTTCACGTTTTGGAGTCTTCAAAATATTTCAAGCATGCACTTTTTAGTACAGTCTTGATCTCGCTTAGCGATTTTCGTTTTACGTCTTCAGCGGTCGCGAGACGTTGTCCTTTCGTGGAAATTATCATAATCGGGAGGAGGAAAGATCGCGTTGGGACACGTCTGGGGAATACGGCAGTTGCCGTGTCATCATTATGTTGCCAAGGCTGCCAAAATTCTTAACAAGCAATGACGTGCGTTCAGGCGCATTATGGGCTGCAATTTTCGTAAATCATTTTTCGGTAAATCTGGCCGTTTTGTACGGATAGCTTCATACAAATGACGCAAAATGTCGGAATAGTACTCTTTAATTACCACTGCACCTAGCGATGAAATTTCGTGGAACACAAAAACGTTAATCTTCATCTGACAACCACAATCTTCATCTCATTTACGGCAGTCTTTGAAGCTTCTAAACCTCTTGTTCATGCATGGCAGTCCCGCCAGAAATCTTCTGAACACGTTTACCAGGACAGAGCAGGTTATCTTAAAGTTCACAGATTTAATCCATGTTCTTCAATCTTGCTTTGTAGAATGACAAAAAGTCGCCTAATACACCTAAGGACGACTCACTCCTGACTCACTTGATTTTAGCCCATCAAGTAGGGCTAAAATCTCAGACGATTGTCACTAACATGTGTACCAACAACACACAAAAACAAATTTTTTTAACCGGACATCTGTAGCGGTGGAAATTGCAGAGTTGCACGAAATGTTTTTATCAAACCTCGTAGTATGTGACGTACGCTGGACATAACACATGTATTCGATGATAATAATAAAGAGATCTGTTAAGCAGGTAACCAAGTTAAGAGTGAAGTAGTAACAATAGGTATTTACTCGGTTGGTTAAACAGCTATCGGAGTTAACGATGGAGTAATAGGGATTTAATCGATTTGTTAAACAGTTAACTTGAGTTGAACTAACAGTTAAGAATGAAACAACGGGAATTTACTAGATCTGTTAAACACTTTACCTACTATCATGTGTTAAGCTTTGCAACCCAACAAGGAATGCGGTGACGTTTGCCATTCCACTGCACGTATCACGGTACTACTACACATTTAAAATACGTTTAACACTGTCTCTCGCACGGTATTTCTAATTGCATATAGCTTACTGAACAATGTTTACAGAACCAGTAATACCGCACCAACACAAGCACGCGTTATCATTCAGTAGAGCCCCCCCGCTCCTCAGGCGTCTCGGTAGCACCGCTTGTGCTCGTGCAGTAGTTGAGCATTGAGCTGCCTAGTTAAGTGACCTGTGAAGCAGCTAACAATGTTAAGCATGCAGTAACAGGAGTGTACTCTTATCTAAAAGCGGTTACCGGAGTCAGACATATAGCTAAGAGTTTTACTCGATACTTTAAACAGCTTGCAGTGCTCAGAAATGTGCTACAAGGTTCTTATTCGATTTTTTAAGTAGTAAACAGACTTGGCATCGAGCAACAGAGTTCGGTTTGTAAAGGCTCAACAGAGTTAAACACTTAACAGTCTATGCGAAACATTTGTCTGTGGGTAAAGGCTTCAGCTTCCAAACCCGAGAGATTCGGGGACTGAATCCATAACAAATTCGTAAATTGTTTCCAGCGGATCGTTTTAAAAATAAGCTACAGGTTTTTGTCTACCGAAAACGATAAAACTATGGTTTAAAGAAAAACGGAAATTAGAAAATGCGCGTATGCATATTTTGGTAATAAAGCTGTTATAAACAAAGCAAGCTCTCTCATTACGTACACAATTTTACACACCGAGGCGAAGTGAAGTAACTACGGGGAAGAGGGATCACGCAGATCCAACTCCCCCAGAGCTTTTAAAAATTTAAAGTAGGCCTATTTCTAATCCAGTTTCGTGTGTTAAAACGAGGCTTGTAAGTAATTATATAAAAATAATTTTATGGGAAGAAACTTAAATATCTCATTTTTCCTGAGCAAAATGTGGAGTCCAACCCTCAAGCTAGTCTCATCCGCTCGCAAGAGCAGGTCCTAGTTACCCCATTGGTGAGGTGCACCTTTGTGGAGATTCTTTTTTTTTTTGGTAGGGTTAAAATTGTCAACTAGAACGATTTTATTTAGGGGATGATACGAGATTGCAAATCAATCTTCGTTGCGTAACTCAGTGTTCTATAAACGTTGGTGGACGTTGTAATTATCATGCAGTGTTAATGCGCCTGTCATGATTATTAACAGAAATAATTTATGTAACCAGACTCCGAAGTATTTATGTTTTCATTTACGTGACACACACACACACACACACACACTTAATACTATTTTATTATATAATGAAATGGTACACGGAATACCTGTTGTCATCGAATGATGAAATTCTCACATTTGGAGACGATGCTGTCATTATTGTTAGATACTGTGCGTTGAATCCTTCAAAACGGTCGGTGAATACGTACATACAGTAGGATTCTTCAGGGTAAATGAAGACAAGACCAAATTCTACTTTAACGGATGAATATGCCAGAGCAGCGCCATCACAATCTTAATATTATATAATATTAATATAATATCTTAATATAACATAGTACATCACGGTATATCATACCTATCATGATTTACGTTTTTCTCGTGCTCTGAGTTTCTTACTTCAGGGATGATCGATAAACGAAGAACTTGACGAGCGCGATGAAGCCAGGAGAAAAACAACGGCCCGCGGCAGGGCATACTTTGACTTTGAGTCAATGTCATGAAGAGATAAAGAAGCCGCATAACCTTTCTCATAATTTATAAGGCCAGTCTGACCTGACGACTCTCTACAAAAACATTCCGACGATTGAGAAACTGACAACAGACGTGGTGGGGAGAATCGAAAGGAAAGTATTCACTAGACTGCAGGGTCATCATGTAAAAACGAACTAAAGAGAGGGAGAGAAAGAAGAAACAAGGATGGAAGCAGGTGTATACGTGTTTGACGATCTGACCCTTACTTGATACGTTAGGATACAGAAATTGGTAGAGTGTATCGAACTGTAATGAAAGGGGACAAGGGAAAGGCACAAAGTACTGGTCGAGCTTTTATTTTTAATTTTGTAATATACCCCCTAAAATTGTAATAAGGGAGAGATTAAAAAACGAAGAAACGATTGCAAAGATAAAAGTTCCATGTGAAACGCGGTGGGAGAGGCAGGGAGAGAGAGAGAAAGAGATAGGGGAAGAGAAAGAATAGGGGAGAGAAGTGACAAGGCGAAAAGTGCAACATATGTTGCGGATCGTACTGCGCATATAAATCATATTTTGTGTGTGTGTGCGTAAGGCCAGGTCCCACACAGTAATGTTACTGTGCAGTAATTGCCTCATCCAAATACGTACGTGGCCAGCCTTGGTCAGGCATTCATCACTCCGTCATTGCCTTGTCCTCCTCCGTGGTCGTCTGTATCATTTATCACCTTTGTTGTTCGTTTCTTCTCTTCACATTGTGTTTCACATTTGTATGTGAAAAATTACTGTTGTGTCTGTACTCTTCTCGATTATTTTCTTTCTATCGCTGTGTTCTGGAAGAACCCGTTTTATCAGCGTAATCGCTTCTCTCTGTCCATCAGTTTCTTTGCTTCCATTTTGGTCACCTTCCTTAAAGTCATGATGTAGTTTATTCCCTTGGGGACGACCCAACGTCAGAGAGAATTGTTGACGAAACTGAAGCATACTAAAAAATCGCTATGGAGAACCATACATGACTTCCATGTTCTAAGAGTTATATTTAAAATCATTTTAGAAATGAAATATGTCCATAGAAACCACTTCCTTTTACTTCTTTCTTCAGCCTTAACCAGAGTACTGTGGTCACTAACGTATACCACCTAACGTTAGCGCACTCGATTTTCACTGATGATGGCAGTCGATGGAACTGCCGAAATCTTTAGTTTTGCAGAAAACATTGGACTACGCCAAACAGCACGGGAAGGAACTTTGTTGCCGATAACGTAGTACACATATAAAAAATTATCCCCTCCCCTTTCACCTATCATTTTCATTTATAGAAAATTACCCCCTCCCCCTTCAACTACACTTTTCATTTATAGATATTTCATCTACCTTTCTGTAGTGGATTATTATGACCTTCTTTTCAGGATACTTTATTTATCAAAATTAAGTACTTTACACTTGTTAAAACATAAAACGTTGCCGGTAAACTACCCCTTCCCCTTAACCGATCTTCACCAAAATCAATATGCCTTGAGTCCTCTACAACGCAGGCACATGTGCAAGAAATTATTTGATTCTGTTTGAATTTGCGGCAGTTATCGTTCGCCATGAATACAATTTTACACACAGACACTTTTCAGAAAGTGACTTTTCTTCATGTTTAAGGTTAGTACAATCAGAATTAGCCCTTATCTCGAACACGATTTTTTCGCCATCACCATACTTACATTTCCTTATGGAAGTAAAAAGAATTATGGCTGTAAATCAGAATTCTATCAGTCAGCCTAGTAAAAGTGTATTTAGATTTGGATTACGAGTTTGATAGAGTATCTGTGTGGAGGTAGGCGGGATTTAAATGTGGGTGGACCCAGGGTGCTTAGTTGTGTATTTAATAAGGGATTTGCTGGTCTCTGACGCTGTTCGTGTGTGAACTTGCGTCAGTGTGACTCTGTTTTTCGGTTCTGTCCAGTGAACTAAGTGGCGGTTCTCTTCTGATCCTTTTTACTTCCATATTTCCTTAAGGAATGGAAGTATGGTGATGGCAAAAAAAATCGTGTTCGAGATTATTGCAGATTCTGATTCTACTACACTCAAAACATGAAAAAAAGTCGTTTTCCGAAAAGTGTCTGTGTGTGTGTGTGTCTGTGTGTCTGTAGATTTTTTTTCTATGGCAAACGATAACTGCCGCAAATTCAAACAGAATCAAATAATTTTTTGCATACAGCCCTGATTTGTAGAGGACTCGCGACCTATTGGTTTTAGTGAAGATCGGTTGATGGAAAGGGGTAGTTTACCTGCAACGGTTTTTTTTTATCAAGGGAAATTTTTTTTTTTTGGCAAACGATAACAGCCGCAAATTCAAACAGAATCAAATAATGTTTCGTATACAGCCCTGAATTGTAGAGTTCTCAAGACCTTTTGTTTTTGGTGAAGATCGGTTAAGGGAAAGGGGTAGTTTACCTACAACGTTTTTTTAACAAGGGTATTTTCTATGGCAAACGATAACAGCCGCAAATTCAAACAAAATCAAATAATTTTCTGCATACAGCCCTGATTTGTAGAGTACTCAAGACCTATTGTTTTTGGTGAAGATCGGTGGAGGGGAAGGGGTAGTTTACCTGCAACGTTTTTTATCAAGCGTATTTTCTATGGCAAACGATAACTGCCGCAAATTCAAACAGAATCAAATAATTTTTTGCGTACAGTCCTGATTCGTAGAGTACTCGCGACCTATTGTTTTTGGTGAAGATCGGTTGAGGGGAAGGGGTAGTTTACCTGCAACGGTTTTTTTTATCAAGGGAAATTTTTTTTTTTGGCAAACGATAACAGCCGCAAATTCAAACAGACTTAAATAATGTTTCGTATACAGCCCTGAATTGTAGAGTTTTCACGACATATTGTTTTTGGTGAAGATCGGTTAAGGGAAAGGGGTAGTTTACCTGTAACGTTTTATGTTTTAACAAGGGTTTTTCCTATGGCAAACGATAACAGCCGCAAATTCAAACAGAATCAAACGATTATTTGCATACAGCCCTAAATTGTAGAGTTCTCAAGACCTATTGTTTTTGGTGAAGATCGGTTAAGGGAAAGGGGTAGTTTACTTGCAACGTTTTTTTAACAAGGGTATTTTCTATGGCAAACGATAACAGCCGCAAATTCAAACAGAATCAAATAATGTTTTGCATACAGCCCTGATTTGTAGAGTA
This sequence comes from Magicicada septendecula, assembly GCA_034769895.1. Lineage (NCBI taxonomy): Eukaryota > Metazoa > Arthropoda > Insecta > Hemiptera > Cicadidae > Magicicada > Magicicada septendecula. The sequence continues at coordinate 16,160,958 of CM068375.1, read as the reverse complement.
CTCAAGACCTATTGTTTTTGGTGAAGATCGGTTAAGAGGAAGGGGTAGTTTACCTGCACCGTTTTTTATCAAGCGTATTTTCTATGGCAAACGATAACAGCCGCAAATTCAAACAGAATCAAATAATTTTTTGCGTACAGTCCTGATTCGTAGAGTACTCGCGACCTATTGTTTTTGGTGAAGATCGGTTGAGGGGAAGGGGTAGTTTACCTGCAACGGTTTTTTTTATCAAGGGAAATTTTTTTTTTTGGCAAACGATAACAGCCGCAAATTCAAACAGACTTAAATAATGTTTCGTATACAGCCCTGAATTGTAGAGTTTTCACGACCTATTGTTTTTGGTGAAGATCGGTTAAGGGAAAGGGGTAGTTTACCTGTAACGTTTTATGTTTTAACAAGGGTTTTTCCTATGGCAAACGATAACAGCCGCAAATTCAAACAGAATCAAACGATTATTTGCATACAGCCCTAAATTGTAGAGTTCTCAAGACCTATTGTTTTTGGTGAAGATCGGTTAAGGGAAAGGGGTAGTTTACTTGCAACGTTTTTTTAACAAGGGTATTTTCTATGGCAAACGATAACAGCCGCAAATTCAAACAGAATCAAATAATGTTTTGCATACAGCCCTGATTTGTAGAGTACTCAAGACCTATTGTTTTTGGTGAAGATCGGTTAAGAGGAAGGGGTAGTTTACCTGCACCGTTTTTTATCAAGCGTATTTTCTATGGCAAACGATAACAGCCGCAAATTCAAACAGAATCAAATAATTTTTTGCGTACAGTCCTGATTCGTAGAGTACTCGCGACCTATTGTTTTTGGTGAAGATCGGTTAAGGGGAAGGGGTAGTTTACCTGCAACGGTTTTTTTTATCAAGGGAAATTTTTTTTTTTGGCAAACGATAACAGCCGCAAATTCAAACAGACTTAAATAATGTTTCGTATACAGCCCTGAATTGTAGAGTTTTCACGACCTATTGTTTTTGGTGAAGATCGGTTAAGGGAAAGGGGTAGTTTACCTGTAACGTTTTATGTTTTAACAAGGGTTTTTCCTAGGGCAAACGATAACAGCCGCAAATTCAAACAGAATCAAACGATTATTTGCATACAGCCCTAAATTGTAGAGTTCTCAAGACCTATTGTTTTTGGTGAAGATCGGTTAAGGGAAAGGGGTAGTTTACTTGCAACGTTTTTTTAACAAGGGTATTTTCTATGGCAAACGATAACAGCCGCAAATTCAAACAGAATCAAATAATGTTTTGCATACAGCCCTGATTTGTAGAGTACTCAAGACCTATTGTTTTTGGTGAAGATCGGTTAAGGGGAAGGGGTAGTTTACCTGCACCGTTTTTTATCAAGCGTATTTTCTATGGCAAACGATAACAGCCGCAAATTCAAACAGAATCAAATAATGTTTTGCATACATCCCTGAATTGTAGAGATCTCAAGGACTTTCGATTTTGGTGAAGATCGGTTAAGGGGAAGGGGTAGTTTACCTGCAACCTTTTACGTTTTAACAAGAGTAAAGTACTTGCAAATTTATTTAAACTTTTTGAAACAATGGTAATTGTTAAAAAAGAAAATAATTTTGTTGCCAGGCAATAAAATTAAAATTTTTTAATTTTAATGTAATATAATATTTTTTATTTAATACGGCAATAAAAAGGCAGGTAAGACGACACAAACACACAATTCACGTTATTTCTGGCCTCACTCATGTTTATTTTCTTACGTTTGCAGGCTTTTTAAATGGAAAGTGCCGAAACCCACACCAACATAACGCGTGCAAGCCGAAAAAATGGACATCAATTTGCTTACTGGCGAAGCTAGTAGTTAATGAATGGGTAGGCAAAAATCTTATCTTAAATTTTTTTTAAGGAATCACTAAAAGGACGGTGGGTCAAATCGGACGCTGAGGTAGAGTTGCTGTAACCGAATGGTTCCACAAACAGCCGTAAGAATTTTACTAGCAGGGAATCTACAGGTTAGCGCAACAGTGGAACTCATGTCTTAATGTTATTGGAGACTTCTTTTAAAATCGTTGAATAAAAAATGCTTTACAGCTCTATACGTGTGTCTATTGAACAATCCTTGTATTAGTCATACACAATAATACAACTGATTGAACTTCAAATTTTTAAACTTGGTTAGTTTCTATATATATGTTTAATGTTACAAATAATTCAAATAACAATCTTGATCATCTGTTAGTTCAGCGGAATAACAGTGACACTTTTAATAACCGCATAAAATAAACACTTAGAAACAACACAGGCGCTTTAACTTAACTGTTTGGACCACAGAAGTGAGGCATGCCTCAACGCTCTATGTGTACAGCGCGGGATAATCCCCCCTCCCTACACTTCCCTATCACACCACTACATTGCTTACATACGATGTATACAAAAAACGCTGAGGCAAGTTCAGGTTGCCTCATTCACTTTAAACGAACTATGCCGAATCTCACCTGTCACCATCTAGCGGTCGCTCAATAAAGCACGTTTCGGTTTAATAAATTTGACAGTCACAGTAACAATGTATAATCTTTACGTTATGTAGTTCATACGTATTTATAATTTTTATTCTACAGAATTTGTTAGGGTAGGCATTGCCTCAATTGCCTCCATGTAACTTCGCCACTGATATATATGTGTACAACGTTATCGGCAACAAAGAAGTAGTTTTTGTTAAAATTCCTTCCCGGAATATTTGGCCGTAGTCCAATGTTTTCTACAAAACCAGACATTTCGGCAATGCCATCGACTTCCATCATCAGTGAAAACCGAGTGCGATAACGTGAGGTGGTATACGTTAGTGACCACAGTACTGTGGTTAAGGCTGAAGCAGTAAGTAGAAAGAAGTAGTTTCTATGGTAATATTTCATTTCGAAAATGATTTTAAATATAAATCTTAGAATATGGAAGTCATGTATGGTTCTCCATACCGATATTTTACTTCCATATTCCTTAAGGAATGGAAGTATGGTGATGGCAAAAAAAATCGTGTTCGAGATTATTGCAGATTCTGATTCTACTACACTCAAAACATGAAAAAAAGTCGTTTTCCGAAAAGTGTCTGTGTGTCTGTCTGTCTATCTGTCTGTGTGTCTGTAGATTTTTTACTTCCATATTTTTTCTATGGCAAACGATAACTGCCGCAAATTCAAACAGAATCAAATAATTTTTTGCATACAGCCCTGATTTGCAGAGTACTCGCGACCTATTGTTTTTGGTGAAGATCGGTTGAGGGAAAGGGGTAGTTTACCTGCATCGTTTTTTTTTTAACAAGGGTATTTTCTATGGCAAACGATAACAGCCGCAAATTCAAACAGAATCAAATAATGTTTTGCATACAGCCCTGATTTGTAGAGTACTCAAGACCTATTGTTTTTGGTGAAGATCGGTTAAGGGGAAGGGGTAGTTTACCTGCAACGTTTTTTTATTAAGCGTATTTTCTATGGCAAACTATAACAGCCGCAAATTCAAACAGAATCAAATAATTTTTTGCATACGTCCCTGAATTGTAGAGGTCTCAATGACTTTCGATTTTGGTGAAGATCGGTTAAGGGGAAGGGGTAGTTTACCTGCAACCTTTTACGTTTTAACAAGAGTAAAGTACTTGAAAATTTATTTAAACTTTTTGAAACAATGGTAATTGTTAAAAATAAAATAATTTTGTTGCCAGGCAATAAAATTATAATTTTTTCCTTTTAATGTAATATAATATTTTTCATTTAATACAGCAATAAAAAGGCAGGTAAGACACAGCCTGGCTGTTTGGCTGAAAATGATTTTAAATATAAATCTTAGAATATGGAAGTCATGTATGGTTCTCCATACCGATATTATGTATATCGCCGGTATCAACGTCATTCCATCTTTTCCGAGACCACCCTGTTTTGTTTCTTCCCTTATCCCTTATATTGCCGTTTCTATACTTTTAACGGTAGCCGTTCGTTCGTCATACTCCGCAAATGTCTGTACCGTATCGTTACGACGGTTTCACGGAGCGTCGTGTTGTACGCTGGATACAAAGTAACTGACACCAACGAAGTCATTAATACTGTATACAAACTTTAATTAGACATAAACAACAGTTAGATTGCAACAACAAATTTGTAATGCAGTAATCGATCACAATCTATTTTTTCGATGTACAGGGTCCGCCAGTGAAGCGGGAAAATTAAAAGTACCCAATTTTTTCATGAAACATTTATTATCAGAATTTTTTTTTACAGATTTGAGTTGAGTAAAGTATGCCATTATTTTACTTTTTAAAAATAACGCCGCTCAAGTGTGAGAGCCATTTCTGTGTAAACATTCTTCTAATCTTGACCGAAAATTTTTTATCACTCGACGAAGCAGGTCAGGTTGAATCCGTGCAATTTCTTGTCTGATATTCGTTTTTAATTCCGGTATGGTGTGCGGTCTATCAATGTACACCCTGCTCTTCAGAAATTCCCAAAGAGAAAAGTCGCATGCGGACAAATCTGGGGATCTTGCAGGCCACGAGATGTCGCCATATCTGGATATGAGTCCGTCCGGGAAGAGTTCTCTTAAAGCAGCCATGGACACACGAGCAGTATGACTTGTGGCCCCTTCCTGCTGGAAAAAATTAATTTCCGGAAACCTAGGGAGCTGTTGCATCAAAAATGTTCTGACCATGTGTGTGTAGCGGTCTGCATTGACAGTTGTGGTGTTTTCTCTATCGTCTTGGAAAAAATATGGCCCAATAATGCCAGATGATGAAACTGCACACCACACCGTAACTTTCGGACTATGTAATGGCTTTTCATGCAACTCACCTGGGTTTTCATCATTCCAATATCGACTATTTTGTTTGTTTACATATCCATTCAAATGAAAATGTGCTTATCTGACATAAACATGCGGTGAATAAAGTTTTCATCGTCATTTACACGTCGCAATATTTCTTCGCTGAAAATCCTGTGAGCCAGCATATCGCCCGCTTTCAACTCCTGGATTACTTGAATTTTGTAAGGATGAAAAGATAAGTCTTTATGCAAAATTCGTCGTAACGAGGTGTCACTAATGTTTAGTGCGGATGCATGTTTCATTGCAGAACGTTGTGGACTACGCGTCAATGCTACTCGAACTCTTTCAATGTTTTCCTCTGTTCTTACAGACCTTGTTGCTCCTCTATGCTTTAAGTTTAATGTGGAACCAGTTTCTTCAAACTTTTTCACCCATGACATAATTGCATGAGCGGTCGGCACTCTTCCATGTCGTGGAATATTGAAATGATTACGAAACAGTCGTTGTACAGAAGTCACACAGTCACCATTCTTATAAAAACGATTTTACGCAGAAAGCACGCTGTGCACCGGACCACTGCTCCATGTTTAACAAATGGCATTAAATGTAAAACAACAATCGAAAACCTCCACGCCCTCTCGTGAGCAGAAAATGAACTACTGGACTTTCAAAATTTCCCGCTTCACTGGCGGACCCTGTATATTATTGAGATGTTACAGACATTGTATATTATAGAAAGCTCGAAGAGCAATAGATTTTTTTTTTTTAAACATGGCGGAAGGTGGAGCTGACGGATTGAAAACGGACGAGAAAGATACGAATTTATTTCATATTCAATAATAGATAATATCAGAAATGAGCAGTTGCTTTGATACCACGAACGGCCGAACACAGGCTCCTCAAACAAGTGTTGAATTGACAACCCGAAGCCAGCAGAAGAAGGCCAGGCTGATCGATGAAAAATGGACACAAGGCGTAGACGAATGAGGGAGAGTGACTTATGTGGTAACCGAGAAAGGTAGAGTTTGGAATAGGTAAAACGTCGGAGAACGTTGTAAACGGTACGGACGACACAAGGCACGGCGGACGAGCGTAGAGCAGGTGCGAGGAACGCGTTCGGCCAGGGCGTGTCTAGCGGACCATCCGCAGCGATCGATTTACGCTGATAAAAAGAAAACAATTTTGCACACATGCATGAATATATAATAGACGGGCAACGAACTATAGCGCGTGGTCACACGTTTGACCAGGTCGGAGCGAGTTTATTGTTGTTGTTTTTTATTTTTTTTAATTTCCACCGCACGCGGACACGCGTAAATCGCTCTTGTTTCAGTCTGACCTTAGGTCAATGCCAATCTTAGGCAAGATACACGATAACCTTAAATTCGGTGAAACTAAACCAGCCTGTAAGATCTTTAATTACGGTATCAACGATCACCAGAATTTAGCACTTTATTAACACCAGAATCGCATCATTTTTTTAACACTATTAGAACACACTCGTAGAAAAGTGATTCTGGTATGCGTTACTTGCAACAATAAATGTTAGTGATTCAATAAATTTAATATATCGCAATATTGTAACAGATATAAATACTCGTGTCATTTGAAACAGCGATCGATACTAAATCGTTAACATCATTATATTCTTTTCCGGCGTGTAGTGGGTGCCAGATACCGCCCTCTTCTATTTTTTCGACAACTAACTCGCACAGCTCTCAGTTTCTAATTATTTTCGGCCGCTTATTCGAAGATGAACGCTTGTACTTTCTTATGTTCGGCCCGCGTTCAGTCCACGTTTCCGCTCCGTGTAACAAAACTTGTTATCTTCCCGATAACCGTAACTGCACACTACATTTTCGATGTTTTGAGTACGTAATAGTATCGATACACAACGCAGTGAAGAAAAAGAATAAGTGATTTAATTGTTGAATGGAATGCGAAAAACGTACGTAATGGTTGCAAGGCCGATGTCAACATTATTAAATTGTTGTAATCCGGGATGTTTGGCTGCTAACATAGTGCGACATAGTCGGCGGGCGATTCCACCCACCGGGCATCTTCTTCAAAGCCGCTGCGAAGCGTCAGAGAACACGTGTGGTAGATGTAACCCGGACAGTACCCGGACATCTGCTTATAGAAGGGAGTCTGTCAGAAAATAAGACACATGTAGGTATAGTAACCTGCAAGTTACTTTGAGTGGGGGATTTACACAATTGTTTTAAAGGAGTATTGGTTTTCCTGAGTCCTTTCAGTTTACCTGTTAACCTGACAACACTAACTTTCGCTGCCGCAGGCGCATAGTTTAATAGACCCTATTATTAAGCTATAAAATTATTAGAAACCCCCCGTTTCGTATAAAACATATATTACACACAAAATATTCCTCAGGCTTTCACGGCCGGTGTCAGATGTATGAATCATGTTATCCGGGCTGTTTGGCCGTGGTCCATGGCTTATTACAAAACCAAACGTTTGGGCAGCTCCAATGGCTGCCATCATCAGTGGTATAAAAATCCTGAACGTCGGGTGTTCACGTACAGGCCCACAGTACTGTGGTATAGGCCTGTACGTGAACACCTGACGTTCAGGATTTTTATACCACTGATGATGGCAGCCATTGGAGCTGCCGAAACGTATGGTTTTGTAATAACCCATGGACCACGGCCAAACAGCCCGGATAACATGATTCATACATATACTGTATTACACATATTAAACATATTTTACATTCATATTTGCTCACTTATTCTTGTATATATTTTATATCATTATTAATAATAAATAAAACTTTGCGTACAAGAATATGTTTTTTATTAATTTTAATAGTGTTTCGATAGTATAAACTATAATTATCAGAAATACAAACAAATTTTATACTATTCAAACAGTGTTAAAAATAATAAAAAAATATATTCTTGTACAAAAAGTGTTATGTACTATTAATAATAATATAAACATGTATTACAATAACAAACGATTGCAACAGAACAACAAAAATTCTGCTGTTTTAACATTGAAAATGTTTATAAAGACATTTGTCGCACATTTGCGGCCGATCGCTGGTGCATGATCGAAAATGGGAACCGGTGAGTTTCCATAGAAACTACTTCTTTGTTGTCAATAAAGTAGTACACATATAAAACTTCGCTTATGAATGCGACTACATTTAACTTATAATCTGTACATTGGTAAATGAAGAATGAATTCATTGATTGGTGAATGAACATAAATGTATATATTTTTTAGATTGATTGAAGCATTTTCAGTGCCCTTCTCTGTGCATTGCATTTGTGCAATGCCTGTACATTTTTTGCAGTTGCAAACAATTCTACAACATAAACCAATAAATAAACACGCTTTCTATATTTTTAACAAAATTATACGCGATATTCACTACATATTTGACGCTGACTACAGCATAATAGAAATATTAAAAATTGTGTAGCTCCGGTTATTGTGATAGAACCCAGTACTCTTTTTAGTTTGGGTTACACAAACAAATGTAATATATTACAGTTGTGCGTTTTTTTTTTAACAAAACATATAATGATTCAGTTTTCCACTGTGTGTAGTAGGGTTAGAGTATGATGCAGTCACGGTACCCGTTAGTAACAGTTATGCGCTGAAATGCGACACGACCCGCTGCAGGACGTTATCGCAGGAAACGTAGATGAGTTGCTGCTACAATGAGTGTGTTTTATATTTTTCGTGTTTTTTTTTAATAATTTGTGGCTTTTGCGGTGAGTTGTACAGAATTGCTGGAACAAAAACAAGTCAAGCTGGCCAAAGGTTCGAATTATGTCATCCGTTTATTAAAATATTGTGACCTCTGTTTCAGACAGTTTTTAGAACGAACAATCAAGGTTTCGCGCATGTGTTTTGCTGAGTAAAATCTCAACTAGCAGTAGCGAACAGGAACTCAAAGGATAACGGAGATGTTCCAAGCCTCTGCTTAAACCATTCCCGGTTCTCTATCCAGTTATTGGTCCATTGTTCTGAACGCTGACCAGGCCCCTGACGATGTTTTGATCAGTACTCTTGGGTTGAGACATGCAGCTCTAATCGCCCGCGGGTTACGGAATAACGACTATCTAAGATTTAACAGCAGATAGTAGCAACCGGCTCCACTGGTCAAAGCGACACAGAGTTGGAGCCCCACAGCCGAAACCAGAGACCAACCTCAAGTCTAACCCAATACATCGGGGGTGAACCCAATTCAGACTAGGGTTCATCCTCGATGTCGGCCGGGGCACAAACCGGGCGTATCCCGTAGGAGTTGATTTAGCAAGGCCAAGGCACGCCCTGACCCGCCTCCTATCAACCAAGGGTCCCCCCCCCATTCTGGAGGACCTATCAAAAGCGGCATAAGCCACCATTTCGGATCTGCACACCCGGGGCTTTTGTGGCCCTTTATCTGCAGTTGTTTATGGGGACCTCAGTCTTTCCTACACCTTATTTCTGTACTTCCGAGCTTCGTCAAGCTCTTGTCTTTCACGAAGAATCGGGCTCCCTATATGCTGTACTCTTCTGTCTTCTGTATCTCTTCTCACTTTAATATGACTTGCTTGCTGTCAATCACATAATGTTGTTTCATCTATATTAGCCTACATGTATTTGTTGCTCCTCCCTAGTCTTCCCTAGCCTTACAATCATGTCATTAAAAGCCATCATTTCCTGCTTGTAACGACATATCTCCCTTAGATCTATCCTGAAGAAGTAGCGAACAGCTGTTAGTTTACAAACAGATACTAAAACCATTTCAACTGTTTGACGCTTGGCTATAGTGCTCCTGCAAGGTTAGCAACGTTAACGCCATACGGAGGAGCAGTATAGAATTGTAAGAACAACAGATTACGCTTCGTGGTACGTACGAACCAAGAGCACCATCACATTTTTGAAAATGGAAGGAGTAGCGGATAGAATAAAGAAAATGGCTCAAAACTTGATGCGCATCCACGGCCATCTAAATTGAAGCGGCCAAGTTACTTGACAATAGGTAGGCAGGCTCCGTTTGAAATTAGTAGGTTAGAGTGTGAATATAGATTGAGAAAATTTCAAAGAAACTTTGTATATGGATCTAGTAGCATTTTTGTAAGCGTATAATATTTGATATTTATAGGACTTCTTATGCAAATATAATAATAATAATAATATTTTTTTTACGAGGGAGACTGTGGAAAACTAATGTTCGCCGTAGGAATGTTCGCACTCCTACGGCGAGTGTGTGGGACTCGCATCTATCAAAACCACAAACCCTTTTGTCCATGGCAAGGATTCACCTCGGGACTCAGCTTTCGAAATACTTCAAGGTGGTGCCATTTGTTCTTCGTCCGGTGGACGTTCATCTGTTTTAAACCTTCAGCGGGTTCACGATACCTGTTTTCTGCTCTTCTGTCTTCCTAGCAAGATCATTTTCTTTTGCCTTATTACCTTCTCTTTGTCGGTGCTACAAAGGGGTCTCAGGTGATCACAGCGGTGTTGTCTGCAGCATTAGTCCGATGATATTTTCGGGCGAAATCTGTTCCACTACATTATCCAGGGTTTGGCTCTCTTGTTTCCATCTGTCACAGGTGAAAAACGTGAATAATAATAATAATAATAAAATAAAACCCTCTATCTATGCTTAGGAGTGTAAATGTTCCCAGGCAACAAGCTACTGTATTGTCACTATCCAGGGTAGGCGTATATAAAAATACAAACATATAGGCTACTCTGCATTTTAATTAATCCAGCTGTAAAAGATCTAAGATCACGTTCAAAAATAAAGACTTTAATAACGTAATTAATATTAATGTAAACATAATATGACCAAAACATGTACTGTAAAAACTCGATTGAGCTGATATTTTGTCACGTTCTTTTGCATATAGTTTTTGTTATCTGTGTGTTTAAGTGTTATATCCCAGTATAACCAGTATAACAATTGAAACCGAAATCAAAGTCGAAACAACAACTATAACAACTGATGTGGAGAATAGGTGGAATTGGAGCATCCAGTAGGAATACTGAGATAATGCTGTTACGGCGGATTCAGCGATCGTAGTATGGTACGGTGGAAAAGAAAATTACAGACACCGATTAAGTCACTAATCACCAGCTTTAATTAATCACAAATAATAGTTTGTAATCACCAAGTTGTTAAACAAGATTATACTCGTACAATAATTCTAGTTAAATTTGTCCAACGCAATAAAAATAATAATAATAATAATGTCAAATAATAGCATTCCGCACTAATTATAACACAATAAGGCTTCGTTACAATACTCCAACCGCTACTCGATCCGCACTAAGGAAAATCGCTCAACGAACTGATCTGACAAAGCCAGCCTGTGTCCCTTATACTGTATAGTTAACGCACGTGTTTCAGAAATTTTCCATCCTCACTGTGATGTGCCAATGAATGCGTATTTCAAGTGTTCTCCAGAGTTCTCTGGAACGTATTTGAGCGCGGCCTTGACTGCACTACACCTGCACGACTACGTGGGCCTCGAAGGACGGGTGGAAGACGCTCTCGGCTGTTCCATTCGTTTCAACAACATTGTTGACTTCCACATGTAGCACATGCTTTGTATTCGGACACACCACATTACACTTCAGTACTGTCACCTTTCTCGTCTTATCCCTCCACATCCTGTTGACGCGCTTCAACAACGTAGAAAATAAACAGTAGAAAGCAATTAATTGCAAGAAAACAACTTTCTCTAACCAGCTAGTAACGTCCGAGCTAGACGTTGATGAAACGTGTGTTTTGTGTGTAACAAGTTTTGAGCGGTGCGCATTTTTCAGACAACTGCCGACTCAACGGGGTACGTTCTGGCAGCGCCGAGATTATTTTGTGCATCATTATTGGCTGATTCGATGACATTGACTGACTTTGCGTATAAACGAGTTCCGTTGCTGCCAATTCTGTTATCTTTGGCAGAGGAATATGCAAGACTTCCGTAATATGGCGTTGTTAAGTGAATTTTACTGTATGCATATGCACGCGAAGTTCTTGAATTTTCCGTTTTAGAAGTAGATTCGATGATTAAAAAACTGTATTTTAATGTTTTTAGGCTGGGGGTCATTCCACAAAAATCGTCATCGAAAAACGTAACGCTTCCACACTTTCGATTCCCCACAGTCAAGACAGAAATAATCGCTGCTGACATTGAGTTTAGCAAACGTTTTTTAGTGAGAATAAATCTGGTTTGACATGCTCTGTTTGTGATCGTCTGTGGTTTGGAAATGATTTACGTAATCCACCAAACGTAATCCACATTATACGTTTCAAAAGCCTAAAAACTTTATCATGCTTCGATGTTTCGGTTTCGTCGAAATTCTTTGAATGCTTAGGTGCATAAATAGAGAGAGAGAGAGAGAGAGAGAGAGAGAGAGAGAGAGAGAGAGAGAGAGAGAGAGAGAGAGAGAGAGAGAGAGAGGGAGCGAGAGAGAGAGAGAGAGAGAGAGAGAGGGAGGGAGGGGAGAGTTGTTTTGTTTAGTAAAGTAACAGTTGTAGAGCAGACGCTCATACAATAAAAGCTAAATATTCGAAAATTTCCGATCTGTGATAAAATCCCTTTAGTCTAACTCCGGCTGGATTTTTACAAATTTTTATGTGATGCTTTTGACAGTTGTACACATTCTTGGGCACATTACGTTTATAGATTCTGACTAATTTCCGGTGTATTAGGCCGTGGTCTAATGCTGTCGATTGAAACAGACTGTTTCCACCATTGGAGTGGGTCATCACCAGTGGTACGATTTAGAAGGTGACTGGTACGCTGTTCACCATTTCCACAGTACCATGGCAGTAGATCAAGTTTGTGGTAATGAGCAGGCCCGTTTAAATAGATTCATAGATTCATTGATAAACTGGCCTGCTCAGGACCACAAAGTTAGTCTTTGTCACAGTACAGCGGAAACTGGTGGATAGCGTGTCAGTTACCTTTTAAATTGTAACACTGAAGGTTGCCTCCAACGGTGGGGTCGAAACGTCTGTTTCGATCGACAGCATTAGACCACGGCCTAATACACCGGCAATCAGTCAGAGCTGACGCCGGCCGTGACAGCATAAGATACCATTACATTTATAGTTTAGATCTGACAGTAAGCTGAGTAAGTTGTGATTTATATATTTGGCGATTTTTAACGTTTTAACAAAATACAGGTTTTTAAAGTTTGCATTAAATTTTGGGCGAATAATGTGCGAACTTCGTGAAAGTGCTCCAGAATCCTTTTGCTGGTTATAGTGATTATAGTATGTACAAACGAACTGTTTACAAGTGCAAGCAGAATTATCACTGTTGCACACACCACTATATCGGAATAATTTTTTGTATAGTGGTGTGCAACAGTGATAATTCTGCTTGTGATTTTAACCACTAACACAACTTTCTTCATTAAACTTCTGTTTACAAGTGGTACAGATACTCCCAGATAGAATCGTGAATCACAAACAGAATTATTACTGTTGCACACCACTATAGAAAAATTATTCCGATTAGCGCTTTCAAGCTTCTCAGCTCAACGTCAGATCGGCATTCTGACGATGAGCTGAGAAGCTTGAAAGCGCTAATCGGAATAATCTTTCTATAGTGGTGTGTAACAGTAATAATTCTGTTTGTGATTATAACCACTAACACAACTTTCTTCATTAAATTCCAATCGTGAATCAGTTATACATAATGCTATATGGTATTGTGTCTCATGAATTCTTACCGATTCATAGAAAATCCTGTTTGGGCACTTTACTTCGCTTAGATAGTACGGTTTCGTGAAAAATGGTTACATTTATGGAATGACATTTTTAAGAACGCGCGCCATCGCTGAAGAGTTATCGCTTGTTCAAGATGTTTTGATCAAATACGTATAGTAACCGGTACCTTAACGGCAGATATATACAAAAGAACATGGCTTATGTTCGCCAAATAATCCCAGTACTGAGGCAAACCTGACCTGGGATAACGTTCTTTTACCGCTGAAGATGGCCTCCGTTGGTAAGACCAAAACGTCTGGTTTAAGTACCATAAGACCACGTCCTAACGGCCCGGCCGTGAAAGCCTTAGACCACTGCTCCCAACGACTACATTTCAAAATGTCCTCCGTAACCACTTGCGGCTGTAGGGCTACGCTTATAAAATTCAGCTTAAACAAGAAACCAAAGTTGGCGATCGGCCTATAGGTCTACTTATTTATTTTGGAATTTTTGTGCTAAACGAAAGCGGGACGTTGGAATTATTTTATCGGGTGTCGTTGACGGATGAACCCAATTTTGTCGGGCGTCGTTGACGGATGAACCCAATTTTGTTGGGCGTCGTTCACGGATGAACCCAATTATGTCGGGCGTCGTTCACGGATGAACCCAATTTTGTCGGGAGTCGTTCACGGATAAACCCAATTTTGTCGGGCGTCGTTCACGGATGAACCCAATTTTATCGGGTGTCGTTCACGGACGAACCCAATTTTGGCGGTCGTCGTTCACGGATTAACCCAATTTTTTTGTCGGGCGTCGTTCACGGATGAACCCAATTTTCACGTTAACGGGTGTGTTAACAATCACAATTGTAGGCTTTACGGAAATGAATAGCTAAATTATGCAATTCAAGAGTGGTTCATGATTCTGCGAAACGCCCGCTTGGTATGGTTTGCTTCACAGCAGTCACCGACACTTCTTTCGCCAGCTCTGACGATTAAAGATACAAATTTACAAATATAACACAGATAATATAGTTTTTAATAAAAAAAACCTAAAACTAAATCCAATATTCACGCAATAAAAATGGAATATACAAAACAGAATGTCCAGATTGCAATAAATTTTATGTAACCAGATAAAGAAAAAACTACTCGATAGCTTCATTCAGCACCGCAGTGCCTTTTTAAAACCAAATATTTACAAATATAATTTAACCACACATATTGTTTGAATAACAAAGATCAATTTCCATACATTCAAAAAATGAAATTAATTAAAAACATACAATAAGAACAAAAAAAAGAATGTTTGGGAAAATCTTAACATTTACAAACACAATGACAATAATTTACTAATTAAAGGATAAAATCAAATGGAAGCTAGATGATTTATTTAAGATTATAAATTTATTAAAGTAAATAATGGATAAACATTAAATGTTTCCGATATAACCGTCCAAACAGCTGATTAAGTAAATAAACATTAAATCAATTGAAATTTTAAATCCAGTATTCGTGAGTTTTTATACTGAAATCGAATCAAATCGATTATTCCATAATTATTTTTGAAATCTCTGAAGATACGGATAGTCAGTGAAATCAACATCAATCTAGACACGCTTCCACGTATCTAGACTCTTTTGATCTTCCTTGAGAAACTTATTGGTTTTTTGCGAAAAGGTAGTTGCGACTGGCCGGTGAAGGCGTCTTGGTATGCGATTTACATGCGAGGTACAATGGACACCCGCTCCTCGCAATACTGGGACTATTTACCCTCTCGGTAACTTTTCCCAACGTATTATCTATAGGTTCCACACTAACGCTTGTTACGACATATAGAATTTTAGTCATTGTATCCACGTGACGTTCCCATATCATACAGTATGCCAGTTATGTCTTTTAGTTTGTCAATAAGCTGCGTGATGTTTTTTATTAGTTTCTAGTGGGATTTCTTTTTTTGATGTTTCATCCATGCGTTTTGTTATTTCGTAAGCTGGTGCTGATTTGAAGTTGATGGGTGGTCTTATGGGGTATTCTGTTTTATTTATTTTTATAATTCCTTTCGTTCGTGGGGTTTTTGGGGTTCTTTTATTGATGAGTTCGGTCGTTCTTTTGTTACGTATCGTTTTGTTTTCTTTGATTAGTTTTTTTAATTTGGTAGTAGTATTTTTGTGTTGGGTTTTATTCATATATTCGTTTGTTTTCATAGCAGTTAATGTGTTGATTTTTTTTCCGGCCATCTAAGTACCACATGCCAATTTCAATTCTTTTGTTTGTTCTTTTCTTTTTCTCCAATATTCTTTCATCTTTTTACTGTGTCTCTTCTTCCTGTCTTCAATCCACTTTGAACCTACTTTTTTCTCTCTCCTACCCTGGACTCCTTCCATTTTTAACACTTTTGCCCGAAAAACTTCTCTTTCGATTGCTTCTTCTGCGTGTATATTATATTTTTCTAAATCCTTTTGGATTTCTTTAATCCAACTTGATGTTGACTTCTTCCCCCACACACATTTGAAGAGCTGCTCTGTTAACCTATTGTCGTCCATTCTATATAAATGTCCAAAAAATAATAGTCTTCTTTTTCTCATTGTTTCTGTTATATTTTCTATACTTTGATATATTTCATAATTACTTCTTAATTTCCAACCTTCAGAAGTTTTTCGTGGGCCTACTATTTTCCTAATAATTCGTCTTTCCAATATTTATAGTTTGTGTAAATTATAATCCAGTTGCTTTTTTGTTTTAATTAGACTAAAAACTCGTTTATCCGAATCGCGTTTATCCGAAAATCCGGTTTATCCGAAACAATTTTTAGTAAATTTAAAAAATACACAAAAACATTTTCCTGTCGCTATAGCCTAATCCACATTTAATAGCGTAGACAAGCGATTCCACGTGATATAAAGTAGAAAGTCAATAATCAGAACTAATTGGGATAAGGGGTACTTCGAATTAACGATTTGTTCGGGTATGAAGCAAACGAGCTTCAAAGCTTAAGCAAAAAACTATGACTGATCACTGTACGAACAAGCAATAGGACTGTTCCAGTACTGTAGAAACTATAATTTACAGTGCGGTGCCGTTTTATAGTTTATTGTGTCATATTTACTGTAACTAACTTTTAAATTAGTATTATTAAATAAAGTTACTGTACTTACATAATATGTATTATTATTTAAACAGAAGTTTCGGTTTATCAGAAATTTCGTTTATCCGAAACGGGTGCGGTCCTGTCAAATTCGGATAAACGAGTTGTTAGTGTATTAACACTTCAATTATAAAAAGTTGTTTTGTAGTTTATTTTGTATTTTACTAATTATTTTGTTGTTATTATTACTTAGTTTTTATTACTTTTTTCTATTATTTGGTTCATTTAATTTGCAAAAATATACACGCTATGTAGGCCTACTATCTACTACTTCAAGTAATAATTATTTGTATTTGTAAATAATTTGTTTCAAGTCTTAAAATTACAACAAATGTAACTACTAACGATTTCTGTAACAGTACAATGCGTTAATTAAAACACGTCATGATTGGTCACAATCACGGGGAACGGACGTGCGGCAGTAGGTCTACGCAGCGCGACCCTGGAAGTATATTTGTATGATTCGCTCAATAATTTGGAAACCAATAAAGATAGAACATTTGGAGTTAAATCAGAATTAAATATGAACCTTTCTGTACAATTCACTCGTTTAATGTGTTAATCTATCTTGAATACGGAAAAAGTTTCTCGCAGGCTTCTTTTAATGCCTCACGACTTGAAAAAATTAAAATGTGATATGAAGTTTTATTTTTTTATTTTGTTGTGACAAGAATATTATTAAATTTAAATTGAATGTACATAATGTACGTGAACTGGATTGCATGTACAAAAAAAAAAAAAATTCTTGTTATGGAGAAAGAACATCTTGCGTAAGGACAGTTTATATTTTAATACTCACAAAATCCAGTGAGCGATGGTTTTATTAAGTTTTTTATTTTTACCGACTTAATTTTTGGGCTAACTTTGTTGAAAACATACCGAAATGTGAAGAATTAAAATACTGTTTCTACTGTGTACATTTTGTAGACTTATCTAGTACTTTATTTTTATCTGTCGAGATTTTCAAGTCGCGTAGGCTTATAGCAGTGAACGCAACCCGATAAGCGCAATGTATTTCCATATCGCGCCCATTGTTTCATCCGACTGTGGAACCAAGAAGTGCGTTTGGGTGTAAACATGTTGAATAAACATATACTGTAGCTGCAGTTTATAACGCGGTCAGGTTTCGGATTTATAAAATTTTACTTAGCGACATTCTGTACGTAGATGTGACAGGTTCGTCGTGTAGACTGCTTGCAACCACCCACCATCCATCCTTTATACAATCAATAACAGATTACTCAACTATCACCTCATTTCCATGCGACCTTGACACAAGTAAACTCCACCTTTTGCCCCCCCCCTTCCTTGTTTTCTGTTATAATATGGAACAACACACGGCTCACGCCTGTCTTGAATAATAATAATGTTAATTAGTCCGTTGTACTCTTATACCTGTATTCACTACATTATATCGAATATAATAATCACATGTATATAGGCATAGATGTGTGTGTGTGTGTGTGTGTGTGTGTGTGTGTGTGTGTGTGTGTGTGTGTGTCTAAAAAAATATTCAGTCAGTAGTGTGAGCGCAGTCACTGCTCAGTGAATGTACGACCAAATAAATAATAGCGAATACAATTTCTTATTGTGAAAGAAAGAAATTATTTTCTTATACAAGTGTTATAAATCGTGCTGTGCTGTTTGTCGTGTGTCCTACAGAAACTGTATGTGTTAACTAATATTGTGTTTAAATTATTTTGATAGTTGTAATGTTCGTGTGCGTAATCGGTCGTTTTGGCGGTCGCTGAAGACGCGAAACTGAACCGTCTATAATACGGATAATAGCCTAATTTTGTGATAAAAGCTATACTCTTGTAATATCTCTCTCTCTCTCTCTCTCTCTCTCTCTCTCTCTATATATATATATATATATATATATATATGTATATGAGATCGCGAAGGCTGAGGATGAGAGCACGGGAGCTCTCGAAACATGTTCCAAATAAGGAAAAATAACATCTTGAGGTAATATAAATATAAATTTTAAATACTATATATATATTTTTTGTTATTTTTTTAAATTACAAATGTTTCGATAGTAATCCAACTATCATCATCAGGATATAAATTAATAAATTCAAAATTTGTAAATCAATTGTTCAAACAGCTGTTTTATATCTAGACTAAATTTAATGTTTTTATACGTATATATAAATATGTTGTATAATTAATTAAAATATAATATAAATATTTATTATTTTATTAAATTAGTAATTTTGAAAATATTATCATTTTTTGTCTTAATCTGAATTTGTTCTGATATTAATTTATTACTTGTTTTATGTTTAAATATTTATAAATTTTCCCATAAGGTTATTTTTTAACCTTTGGAAATGTGTGTGTTTTTTGATAAGTGTATAGCTAAATTTGATATATATATATCTGGTTTTAAATATGAATTACAGTGTTGTATATATATTTTTTTAAACGTTTTTTAGTTTAGCCAACATAAAATTTGTTACAGTTTGGGCATTGAAATTTATGTATTTTACATTTTTTTATATATATTTATTAATTTATTTCTGATGATGATAGTTGGATTACTGTCGAAATTTTGTAATTAACAAAATAAAAAATATAGTCTTGTTAAAAGTTTTTTTTTTTATTATTAATAATAAATATATAAAGTAACAACAAAAATTTGAGCATAAATATTATATATATATTCTATATTACATCCTATAATCGATATGATGACACATAATATTGAAACTCAAGTGCATTATAAAAACGGAGGTAGCGAATAAAAGTATCGCTTGCAATAAATTTTATATATGTATTTGGAAAAAAGTTTGTAATAAGTTCTCTCAGCACAGACATTGTAGGAGTCCTAGACCTCTGTGACAAAACCAGACTCTTCTGCATTCTTCATTATTCCAAAATGTTTTCAATATTGTGTATGCATAGACGTATTTTCTCACTGAATCCATTACATTAGAGACTACTGGACTATTTCCGCCTACGTTTCAAATAAGGTACACTTTTAAAGAGAGGAAAATTCTGTGAAGAATTTATGGACCCGTGTGGGACGGTGAGGTGTGGAGGATAAGAAAGAATCGTGAGCTAAGAGACCTTTGTGGAGAAGCGGACATAGTTGCGGCAGTGAAGGTGCAAAGGTTGAGATGGTTGGGGCACGTGGTGAGAATAAAAAGTGACCGAGGGCCAAAAATGGCATTGGAAAGGAAGCCGGAGGGAGTAAGGAGGAGAGAACGTCCGAGGAGAAGATGGTATGAAGATGTGGAAGGGGATTTGAGGGAGATGCACGTGGCAGGTTGGAGGAGTAAGGTCTGAACAGAGAAGAATGCAGGAGAATCGTTGAGCAGGCCAGGGTTCTACAGGGACCGTAGTGTCAGAAGAAGAAGAAGAAGAAGAAGAAGAAGAAGAAGAAGAAGAGACAGATTTTTTTTACATAGGCTTACGTTTTTATTGTGTTAATAAAAAAATCATTTGTATTATTTACTAAAAAATATACCATTTGCTCTGATGACCGGGTTGTTATTGCGCAAGGCGGGGAGATGCTAATTATATGTGCAACAGATTAGTGGAGAAATACAAGAAATGGGGTTTGAATGTGAATTACAGTAAAACCGAGTACAGTACATGAGGATCGGACCGTATAATATCAATGTTAAATTCGATTTTATAGAGTAGAACTATAATAAACAGAAGCAAAGCAATAACGATCTACAGTTGTTGAGAGTATAATGCTGTACGAAGAGGAAACGTGCACGATGAACGTTCAACATCGGAAGAGGTTGATTTCGACAGACGTTGATTACGGGGTAATAACGGCTAAGAGGCCCAGAATGAACAAAGTGAGGAGTGAAACAATCAGGTAAATAATGGAAGGTCAAAAACATGGTTGCTGAAGTGATAGATCAAAAATGATTTGTGTAGTACGAGCGTCCCAGAAAAATGGAAGAAGGTAGAACCCAGGAAGCAGTGTAGAACAGAATGGAGCCAGATAGAAGAAGAAGGAGGAAGAAGCTGAGGAAAACGGATTAACTGTGTACAGAAGGATATGGACTAGTATTATTTTCGATTAGAAGATGGTGAAGCTAGAGATAATGGAGAACCATGGTCAAAGGAAAATGACTAGACGTACTGGGAAATTCCTTTTATATATTTAATGTATAATGTAGCATGTTTAATATGTTGAATGTGTAATGTATGTAATTTGTTTTTATATAGTATTGGTAGGAGAAAGCCTCAGCATTGAGGGAATTCCGTAATTAAAAAAAAAAAAAAAAACTAAAACCATTAAAGCGCATTTAACATTATTTAAATTATAATCAAGCATTTAAATCTGCAAGCACAATAATACGTGACTATTACTTTAAATAGATAACTATAATAAACTGTGATTTCCTTAATTCTTTCCAGAGTATTCAGTGAGTCTGAAAAGTTATACCTTTTATATTCTTAACACGTTTAGGTTGTAAACTATTCTTCGGGCACGGAACTTGTGAGTAAGCGTTAACAAAGGATACTTGCTCGCTCTTACTATCTAATAATGGCATTCAGTGTTTTCATAAGCGAAACATAAAACATATGTATATTTTTTTCAATACCTAATGGTTACTTTTAATTAAAGTATGCCCATTATAAGTTTATGAACGGACAGCAACAGTGAGCTTCACAGTCATATCGTTGGTCAAGAGCAAGAGTGAAGCATGAGTAGTAGAAACCTGACAACCTTTTTAGAACGGTGGTCTGCGCCGACTCCGCCAAAGATTTACACCCACTTACGAATATAGCGTAAAGTGTCTAAAGAGGAGTGAAGTAAGACAACGCGATAACAGTTCATCGTTCCTCTCTCTCTATCTCACACGTGCTTCCAATGTTCTCGTCAGCCTTCAGTTGCACTATTAAGTACAAGACTGTTGTACGCGTGCACGAAATAACTGAAAAATTGTCTTAGCCTTGCAACGAGGTGTCTGTTCAATGGGGTGTCTAGGCCACTAGAGGCCCGGGGTGAATTTCTTTCCGAGGTCCCCCTCTCGTAACACGGGTGTTTATAATCCAAATTTATCTTTAAGTAATACATAGCAAAAACACTTTACTGTTATACATTTATTGTCTAATTACTGTATTGATACATCTAGTTGGGAAAGTTTATAAGAAGCTGCCGCTAGGTGTTCACGCTTCATGGCAGTATTTCAGAAAATATCACAATAAACTATAAGTTAATATTAGAATAAGTTTAGAACAGTTGGTCGAAAAACAGGGCAAGGAGAATTCAGGGCAGTGGGTTGTGCCTCATATACGAATATCTCGTAGTGTTGCGTTTCAGGACCTGACATTAGAACATTTGGAAATAAATTTAAAAAAATTTACCAAAAAACTTAATTTTCAAAATCTGGAGGCCCCCCTGCTAAGTGCGGCCCAGGGGGATCTGCACCCCGCTTAGTCCGCTAGTGTGTCTGTCCACTGTGCATCTTTAAGCGACTGTTCAAAATCTTTCTTCAGCTACATAATTGTTCAGACTAGATGCATTGGTCCAGCCTAACGTTGTCTATCATTGTTTATACTCACACCAAGCTTAACTAATGTAGCTTTGTAATGTAGTTTTTTTACCCATTTAACCCGTATAGTTGTAAGAAGGGCAGTGTAGCCAACATTACAGTCATGGTGACTTTAACTTCCCTACACGTTAGGACCGGCTGGATGCCGTGATGAAAGAATGGAGCCTACGACGCTCCGGTATCGAAGCGATTGCGCTAACCACTATGCCGTCCTGAGTCGGTCACGGAGATTTGTTTCTCATAACGTGCAGAATGGACTGGTGTGTTATCAAAACGTATAATATTATCATACATACAGACGTTTGTCGATAGAACAAACAAAAGTTTGTACAATCCGATGTTTTTTTAATATTTAGTTTAATTGTAGGCGGTTGCGTGACTGTCACAATCGATGCAAACTCAGAATTAGAGGTAGGCCGGTATACCTATAACAGATATTTTGTGTATGTGGAACGGATATAACAGTGACTGTAAAGTTGAAATACCTGTTCCGATTTAACGATAACTGAAAACTGAAAAGTCGAAATACACGTTACTATTACTTGCGGTTCGGGGTCGCGGGACTGCAACTAACGAATAAACAAGTAAACGAGTATTATTAGTATTACCAGAACACGAATACAAAACCACTTTTTGGTGCTGAATACTTCGTTCTGCGCATGTGCCGATTGCCATACAAGTACGAAACGAAGCAAAACAGCGAGGTTCAGAATATCTCTATGCCACAGAGACGAAGCTGTTTTTAATAAATGAAAAAAAAAATCATCCTGATGTTACATTTATTCTCCTGTGTTATGCAGATATATAATACAGATTATAATAACAAATTATATATTATACTAGTCACCAACTTGGTAAATTTTGAAGAAGCGAATTATATTGTTATAACCTACAGAGTGGCTGATAGGCTATATAGTACTTTTTGTTAACGTGATTTCAGAGATGATTTTATCTTCACTGCACATCTCACTCAATTTTTTTTTTTGACACTCTTTGTTGTGGTATTACGTGCACTCTAAATTTCATTTCCTGAGTTTCGCAACTGATTTGTCTAACCAAAATGGAATCAATAATTTAATATTAAATCTATGTCAGTTTGTTTACTCCTAGTGAAAACTTAAATTAGTATTCCCAAAGCGAGATAGGCCTATAAATTGTCTTGTTGTAAGAGAAAATTATATAAATTTGTATATATATAAATTCTTGTCCATTCTCTTGTATAAATTATCTTATTTTCTTTTAAACAGTAACAGCTTAATAAACTCACTGTGTAAAGTAACAGTGTTAATACTTTTAGTTTCAATTTATTTGTTATTATATAATAACAAATTAAATAATACAGGTATATGTATAATAGGTATATACAATAACAGGTATTTGTACGTGTTATATTTTTGGAACGGTTTCGTTCGTACCTGTTATTTTCAAATACTAGTTTAGCACACCTCTATGAATCCGTACACATTGGGGCCGGCTGGATGCCATGATGTTCAGGAACCCAAGGAATGGAACCCACGACGTTCAGGTATCGAAGCGGGTGCGCTAACCACTATGCCGTCCTGAATCGGTCACGGAGATTTCTCATATCGTGCAGAATGGACTGTTGTGTTATAGGCGAAACGTATAATATTAGCATACATATAGACGTTTATCGATAGAACATACAGACGTTTGTACAATCCGATGTTTTTTTAAATACAGTGAAACTTGCTTATAACGAGATTCAAGGGACCGGACAAATGTGCTCGTTTAAACCGGGTACTCGCTACATCCGTGTTGTCGACTTGCAAGCCTAAGTTTTTATACCGTGATTATCGAATACACAGCAAAAAAGGTCTACTATAGAAGAGGGTTTGCACAAAAAAATTTTGACACGTCTTACATTTTAGACGCTAACATTCTTTGCTGAATATTGGCGTATAGTGCATTCGCGAAATATAGTAAAAGTAAATGTGTGGTAAAAACTTACCATAAATCAGCCGGCTATCTGGCAAAAAACGCAAAACTTTCCATGCCACGTGTACAATCTTTTTATTTAAATTACAAGAAAACTCACTATAATTTATTTGTCTTTTTGTTCTTTGTTCAAAACCTTAAAAAAGTCATCTACTATTGATTATTTAGTAATTATGTATCTGTAGATACCAAAACAGTTTCATAATTTGTTTAAATATTCCATTAATTCATGACTTACATTATTAGTTTCACTAAACTGCGTTAATGATTTTACACGAATGTTTAAAATGCTGTATTGTAACGAACGTTTGTTAGGACCTCAATCCATGAACAAGCGTGCGATAAAATGCTCGTTATAACCAAGTCTCTACTGCGTACCTACTCGTTAAAAGCGAATTTAATTGTCATTACTAAGATACAAAAACCAAAAAAAATCTTGTACTTTTGCTCGTTACATCCGAGTTCTCGTTATAAGCGAGTTCGTTATTCGCGAGTTCCACTGTATTTATTTTAACTGTAAACGATTGCGTAACTGTCACAATCGATGCAAACTCGGAATGGCGAGTATCGACAGTTGGATCACTTGCCTTAGTAGCTGTGCAGTTTTGTTGCAATGCAATGTGACGTCAGCCAACATATTGTTCCTGTATACGTATTGTAATCGCATTGGAACGTATGATTTGTAAAGCCCGGATCGATTCTGTGTCCACGGTGTAACGGTACACCTCGGCAAACACATTAACGCTAAAACACCCGATCGTTACTTTTCTAGTTGTATGGAAACATTTTTAATTCCGTGTTCCGTAAGGAAATGGAAGTATGGTGATAACGAAAAAATCGTGTTCGAGATAAGGGCTGATTCTGATTGTACTACCCTCAAAACATGAAGAAAAGTCATTTTCGAAAAGTGTCTGTGTGTAGAATTTTTTAATGGCGAACGGTAACTGTCGCAAATTCAAACAGAATCAAACAATTTTTTGCATATTTTCCCGAGTTGTAGAGGACTCGATGCCTATTGATTTTGGTGAAGATCGGTTATGGGGGAGGGGTAGTTTATCTGCAACGTTTTACGTTTTAACAAGAGTAAAGTACTTAATTTTGATAAATAAAGTATCCTGAAAAGAAGGTCATAATAATCCACTGTAGAAAGGTAGATGAAATATCTATAAATGAATGGGCTAGTTGAAAGGGGAGGGGGAAATTTACTTACATGTTCCGTAAGGAAATGGAAGTATGGTGTTCACGAAAAAAAATCGTGTTCGAGATAAGGGCTGATTCTGATTGTACTACCCTCAAAGCATGAAGTCATTTTTCGAAAAGTGTCTGTGTGTAGAATTTTTTCTATGGCGAACGATAACGCGCAAATTCAAACAGAATCAAATGATTTTTTTGCATATGTGCCCAAGTTGTAGAGGACTCAAGGCCTATTGATTTTGGTGAAGATCGGTTAAGGGGGAAAACGTTTTACGTTTTAACAAGAGTAGAGTACTTAAAACTTCATTTCAACTTTTTCAAACAATGGTAATTGTTAAAAATAAAATAATTTTGTTGCCAGGCAACCAGATTGTTGGGTTAGGAGGGAGGGGTAGTATACCTGCATTGTTTGTGTTTTAATAAGAGTAAAGTACTTAATTTTAATAAAAAAGTGCCCCGAAAATAGTCATATTAATCCACTGTAAAATGGTAAATGAGATAATTATAAATGGAGTGGGTGGTTGAAGGGGGAGTGTATATTATATTATTAATGGTGGGGGTCGGTTGAGGAGGTGGGATGATTATCTGCGTAGTTCAGTTTCTTTATAAGAATAAAGTAACTAATTTTTATAGATAAAGTGACTCGAAAATAACATTATATTAAACGATTACCCCATAATAACAAAACTATCTATAATTAGTGAAAATAGTTTTAGGGTGGGCTATATTATTTTAGAAATTATCGAACCGAATTCAAGTAAATGATTTTAAATACGTATAAATCTTAGAACATGGAAGTCGTGTATGGTTCTTCATAACGATATTTTGCTAACATGGGAAACGCTACTGGCTAGAATTTGTTTCATCTTCAGAGTTTTCGTAATCAGCGTGGATAGTATAAATTTCGTCAAATTATTTGCTAAAAGTCACACCTATGAAAAAAATCTTCATGACGCTTCAGGCTCTCTCTTCCTTTCTTCCCACAGAGAATTATCGTTCTTTCCCCTGAGCTATCATCTATGAAGAGAAAACTTGTACTGTGTTTGATCTGCAGTATTTTCTCATCTAGAACAACTTATAAAGAATAACTTATACTCATATAATCACCTTTACCAGCATTAACACATTTCATCACACCGTTACTAGCTACTAACTCAATAATTATTACTAGGACTTCTCATTGACAACATCTCTACCGCTCATTGTAACTGTATACTACAAGTACTTTCCCATTGTACACTAATTTCACAACCCCCCGTATTACTTGTAGACGGAGGAACCAAACTAGAAGGACACCAAAATAACCAACCTAAACTAGGAGGAACCTGCCTAATCTAACCTTAGAAAAAAAATTTTGAAAGGTAGTGGTATGCCCACAAATGAAAAAGTTACAGAATTGAAATCTCATTGAAGCTGGAATATGAAAATTTCTCCTAGTTGCCACGGATTCGGTCAGTTGTGGCCAAGTGAAAGTGCGTGGCGCAATTGACTGGGTAAGAACAGGTTTCGTCGCCAATAATCGAGACCGTTGGAATTTCCCGGTGTTTTGGTATTGTCCCCAGTGATGACTCAGGATTGCAGGTGTCCGGAGGAGGTATAAACGTGCCTTATATGCTCTTATTTCGCACATTTCGGTTAGTGCGCTTATTTCACTGTGGTCTCTTTTCTTGTATTCTACCAGCCAAAGGACAGAAGGTTGAAGATAGCTCGCTCCCGCTTACATTTCAACATTCACTATGCGCCGTACGAATGAGCGATCTTCGACCTTCTGTTGCTCGACTGTTCCAATTCGTAACAATGCAGTCTCTCTCATCTGCCTGTTTCTATAGTGAAACTAACATCAACTATCTGGTAACTTTTAATAGTTGCCGAACTATCTTCGCATTGTTGGAGTCTTAGCAGGGTCGAACAACGTGGGATAGAATCATTGCGATAGCTGCCTTGTTAATATACTCAACATTAAGCGATCAACGTCTGATTCACAGGCAGCGCGATGTCTGCAGGGCCCTGCTGGGTTGGTTATACTTTGAATATACTTTTCATGTCCGTGCTTTGCGACACTGTTTAACATTATTTTAATTAATAATTGATAAAAATAAATTCTACAAGTGTCAAAATGTAATTTTTCTAAACCTTTTCTGGATACTGACAAGGTACCGATGGGATATGTGCTCGTAGGTGTGTTAAACACATTTTGAAAATTATGATAGTTTATTAAAATTTTTAATAACTAATAATAGTTTTATTCTTTAGTTTCGAAGTTTTTATAATACTATGGTTTATAAAAAATAGCACTTTTCCCGCCTTAGCTTCATATAAGTTTTTAACCTCTGTTCAGGCCGATTTCTTCATACATTTCATTTTTAGCATAGGCTACATGTTTTCAGTGGTATCCAAGTCACTTGTATGAATAGATAAACTAACCTTTTTTAGTCCGCCTTATGTCTTTTTGTTTATAGAGCTAGTTGATGACGCGTTTCAAAGCATATGCTTCGTCATCAAATCCGAAAAAATCTCTTATAGTAGGTCGTCCTAGTTAATAGGTACACCTGACAAACGAATCGGTCCTATTAGCAGTCTACGCGGACGACATCAACATATTGTGTCGGACAAAAAGTATGCATAATGTGCAGCAGAGGAAACGTACTTTGAGCTCAAATGAAAATGCTAGCAATGTAGGCCTCAAAATCAACATAGATAAAACAAAATTATTAGTACAGACTTGAAGACAAAGAATCTAAGGAACAATCGACAATATCGAAAAGGTGGACAACTTTAAAGACTTGGGAACCACATTAGAAAAAAACGACACAGAAGAAGCCGAAATCCGGAAGAGGATAGTCCAAGCCAATAAAGCGTATTTCGCTACATCAAGTATCTTCATATCCAAAGACATCCACAGAAACACGAAACTAACGATATACAAATCAATAATAAGACCCAACCTAACTTATGGCTGCGAAACGTGTATTCTGAACTCCAAAGCAGCAAACGCTTTCGATATCTTTGAAAGAAAAATATTACGAAGAATCCTGGGACCCCAGTTAATGACGTCCAGGCTGGAGAATAAGATATAACTTTGAATAGTATCAAATGTATAAAGAACCAACGCTAACACAATACATAAAACTACAGCGTCTAAGGTGGGCTGGTCATGTAACCAGGATGGGGGAAGACAGAATACCACGAAAACTATTGAATACCAGAATCCACAGAAAAAGATCAGTGGGAAGACGGAGGAGAAGATGGGAGGACGCGGTGGATGAAGATGCGAAAGAAATACTGAAAGTGCGTTCCTGGAGGAGGATGGCTACCGACAGAAGAGAATGGGGGGGAATTGAAGGAGGGCTGTAGTGCCATAGGGGGGAGAGAGAGAGAGGTAGATAGAGAGAGAGAGAGAGAGAGAGACAGTTAATAGGTACCCATCTACTGACGCGTGCAGTGCAAATAAAATTGGAATTTTAAACAGTGAGTATCTCATATGAGGGATTTTTTAAGATCTGATGAAGCATGTGCTTTGAAACGCGTCAGCTATAAACAAGAAGTTACAACCCGGATTGAGAAAGGTTATTTTATCTACACATTTCATGTTCACACTATTTGGAAGTTGAAGTAGACCTACCAACATTAACGACTTCATTTTCATCAGTTTTTGATACTTGGTTTCACTTTCACTGGTATGATATAAAACTCTTTCTAATGAGAATACCACTTCACGTTTGGTGTTGTTCAGTTTCATCTGACATTTTTGTATATCCGAAAATCCGGCAACACACGCGTTTCTGTCTTCCACCATCCTCATACTCTACCCTAAGAGACGTATTTGGTATGTTTGTTATTATGTAAGTTTAGCGTATATGCAATATTCGTACACAGCAATCTACTGTGTATACAATGGTTTAGAATTTACTTTGCAGAATCTTCTGATTTGAATTTGGCACATTATGCACGGGCATTATTCGGCCTCCTCTTTGTTATGGCCGTCCGTGTGCGGTGTACATTCGCACACACGACAGCGCCAACTCTAGTTATCTAATTGTATTCACAGGGGCAAATGGTAGAAAAACGTTGACGAGGAATTTTGTTAATCTCTTAATTTTTAGACTGTTTTATTATTTTTTTTTTTTGACATGATAATGTCTTTTGGCTGGCCATCATTTGAAAATTTCTGTAACGCTGTAAACTGTAACGCATCACGCTGCATGACGTCATTCTTGCGTGACGTCATTGGGATTGTTGTAAATAAACGTTTGTTTTGATACGTCGCAATATATATAATGTGTTAAAAATAATATCACTGCAAACAATTAAACCAGATTTATAAAGCGTCCTGAAAGTTTAAAATCAAGTGTTAGCACAATTTACCAGCCGGGAATCGTTAACTAAAACCGCGACCGCTAACATGCTAACGTCGTCGCAGATTAAAGACCTAACAAGCGAACAACACTGCATAGCTGTAGATAGGTTATTGGGGTTATTGTCTCTAGTTAATGGTTGTCTTCGTATGTGATTCAGCTAACGATCTATTCATTAAAATATTTGTCATCGTAAATGCAAATCTACTGTTCTGTATATTTAATTACTCACCGCAGAAATGTGAAGTATAACACAGATACATAATGTCATTGGGATTGTTGTAAATAAAGGTTTGTTTTGTGTTGTGGTGAAATACACTGCTGCTGGTATATAGTAACCATAACGTGGCGACTGATTAAAACAGCGTTCGACAATGGATAGCAGCGACGAGAAGGCTCAGATCAAGAAACGAGAAAATGCCGAGCGAGCAAGAAAGTATCGGGAACGAAAGAAGCTCGAGAAGGAACAGCAACGAGCGGTTGCTGTCGGCGGTGAAGCTTCAATACCAGCGGCCCCATCGCAACAAAAACGAAAACAAGATGACTTGTTGAGCGAAGAATTGAACGAGTACTTAATAAATACACCGTTCGCGTCGATGATGACTGAGCAGGAGAAAATCGATGCATTCTACAACATGAAACTATCAGAGAAGCGAAGGAAAACCAACGAACGAGTAAAACGTTGTAGATTGAATAAGAAACAAGATGACTTGATGCACGAAGAATTGAACGAGTACTTAATAAATACACCGTTCGCGTCGACGATGACTGAGCAGGAGAAAATCGATTCATTCTACAACATAAAACTGGCAGACAAGCGAAGGAAGGCCAACGAACGAGTAAAACGTTGTAGATTGAATAAGAAAACTGAGATGGCAACGAAACGAGCGAACGAAGCAGCTGAATTCGAACAGGCAATCGCTGCGGTATCGCCAAAACGCTTAAAAAAATTCAAGTACCGTCTGCCTAGTGGCAAAAGCTAAAGAGCATGATAATGTCTTTCGGCCGCCAGCTAAACGCAACATTATTATGGTTACTGACTGGCTGATTGTTTCCTTTCTGCAAATGTTGCGTTTAGCTGGCGGCCGAAAGACATTATCATGCTCTTTAGCTTTTGCCACTAGGCAGACGGTACTTGAATTTTTTTAGTCATTTTCTCTAATATAGTAGTAATTGTTTCTTAAATATACAAACAGGTTTATTACACGCAATTACCTTACAGACCTACGTTTGAAATATGAAATCTAGGAAAATCAGTTCAATCAATAACGATCCTGTAAACGATGTTTTAATATCCCGTATTTTTATTGCGTTATTTACCGTTTCATTTTAATGGGACCGATTTCAGCCATTTTGAAGATAGTAATGTTGATTAGTCGTAACATGTTTTTTATTTTATATGAAGCCGACCCGACCTCGGATCCCCCGTGGCCAAATTATAGATACGCCACTGTTCCGTATGCGTTTCAATGGTTACATCACGTGTTTAGCACGTGAGAACAAAAATTTCAGGACACTGTTGGTCGCCGCGGGACTCTGTATCCCTTCAAGGCCCTCAAAGCCAAACAGAAACGTCCTCACTCCACTCCTTATATTCTATACAGCACAGTCTTATGTTACATCTATATAAGGAGAGTTGTCCCTATGATTTGAATGTAATTCACCCAGTAGGTTGTAATTATAATCCTTATAGTACAATTATTATTTATTTATATTATATTATTTATATTTATTATTATATTTATAGACCTGGGGTATTATATTATTTATATTATATTATATCTATATTATTTATTATTATAGCTTAATAATTTATTTATTATTTATTATTTAAGCTACATATAACAAGATATCTTGAATGAAATTCTCGAAACCCGTAAGCATAACCTATATTCTGCATCTCTTAAAAGCATGCGCTCCTTGTAATTAATGAAATTGTTTTGATGTTTGTCCAATAATACAATGCACATGTATCTAAATTGTGTTACTTTTCCAATAAGAATTATTATCTTAAAAAAAAAAAAAAACGACGTCATTACTAATAACGAGACATACAAATCACTTCAGACTTGCCCCTCCCCCCGCCCCACAGTAATTATCCTGTTTGCATAATGTATACAACTAAATAAATGAAGGTCACCTCGAAGTGTTTACTGTATTATCTTCTTGTAGGCCGAATGTTGTAATTATTTGCAGATATGAGTTAATAGAATAGTTAGCAAAGGACAGTCAGCGAGAACATTACAAACAAGTTGAGTTACCCAATGTTCTTGTAACACAATATAAACAGTATGACCACCCCCCCCCCTATTCATTACTCTGACAACAGATGTGTCATTTGGCAAGTGCAGTACCGGCAGATTGCATACAGCTTAGTATTATGTATGCAATCTTTTCTCGGTAAAAACATTGTTCAAATCAGATGACTTCGTTATCATGGAGTATTTTAAGCATATATTGATTTTTTTATTTTGTCTTCAACTGTCTTCAAAGTATAGGCCATCATAATTTTTGTTAAAGGTGACTTACCTGTCATTCACATAACTGCTGTTATTCCGTCCCATTCGCAACTATTTTCCCGGCGAAACGACGTTTTAACTTGTTCTTACCCGGTCCATTGCGCCCCGCAGTTTCACTTGATCGCAACTCCATGGCAAGCAGTAGAAACGTTCTTGTTCCAAACTGCCATGACGTTTCAATTCTGTAACTTTTTCATTTATACGAGTAACTTCTTTATTCCCATATTTTTATTTAGGGTAGGTTAGGTTATATTAGTTCCTGCTAGTTTAGGTTGGATACGCTGATGTCCTTTTTCTGATAAGGACAGACACGAGAAACGGCTTGTTAAAGAGCCAAGCGTTGGGATCTAATGGTCGATGTCTGGGACACTTGAGTGGTGTTTTTAGTAACACTCAAATCGATAGGCAAATCACTTATGCGTTCAGTCTGTGAAGCGTAAATGTTCAAAAATATCTACAGAGAAAGCTGATTGGCCACAACAGTATATTGTAACGAGAATCTATCGGACCGGTAGAACAGCGGAGAGCTTCCTTCCACTCGTCCCCCCCCCCACCTTGCTAGTGGCCAGGTGTTGCCTCAGTTCAAGTTTACTGAGTCGTAATTGACCGGGTATAAATTTTCATCTCGGACGCAACTGACCAGGTTTTGTACGACTAGGTCGCAACTGACCGTTGTCCCCATTTCCTGTTACGAATTTCTGTTATCGTATTTAACAGTGGTGTTAACAAAACTATCACTGACGTTGTTTGCAATACAATCGGGACTCCACAGCAGACCTTCCTCTTCAAAGACATGTTGAACACAATGAACGCGATTATTGTTATCTCTATAATATATGCCCGAACTAATTATTATATGTAGGGCCTATATATCTTGTAATTGCCGCCTTTGTCTTGTAATTCTGTCTCGGCCAAAAAGGATGGGAGTCGAGAGTCTGTGATGTAATAATGTGTTTTTAAATCTGCGGCACTTCCGACACTGTTTCTGTCCACCAATCATATTGCACCGTTTGTGAGACGAGATTACCGTTTTGAGTCCACGTTGACGCGGCGTTGCCGCAGTAAGTATTCGTCAACTACACATTACATGGTGCCGACCCGGTGTGTCGTAGTCATTCTGCTGTCGGTGTAGCCGTTGTGTAATTATGTGCAGAGAAATGTCAACACCATAATTGCCAGGTGAAAAACTAATTACGACTAATAACAGTTGCTTGGTTAGCCGACGTTAACAGTTAGATTGGGGGAAGAATAATTTTTAATAAGTGCATGTACAAAAGATATTCTTTGGCTATTCGTAAAATTTTCTTGCTGATATTTAAGCTAATATACATCAGAAACAAGCAGAAACAAGGGCGAATTTACGGGAGGAGGACGAACGGGACCGCCCCCCCCAGAGGGTCGAAAAGTTGGAAAATTTTGTTAATCTCTTAATTTTTAGGCCGTTTTATTATTTTGTTTTCAGCTGTGTACGCTAATATAGCAGTAACTATTTTTTAAATATACAAACAGGTTTATTACACAGCATTAGCATGTATGTTAGAAATATGAAATATAGGAAAATCGGTTCAGTAAATAAGTATTTTGTAAGCAATGTAAAGAAACGCGTATTTTTCGTGTTCTTACCATGTACTTTAATGCGACTGATTTCAGGATGTAACACACGTTTTTCTGCCACTTTAAAGATAGTAATGTTGATTAGCAATAACATGTTTTTTTATTTTGTATAAAACCGACACGACCCCGGACCCCCAAGACCAAATTACTAAACAAACAAAATTAGAATAAGCAAATGATTTACCTTCTGTTAAGTTATTTCTTTTTTTTCCTTCCCGAGTAAGTGCGCGTCCTGCGTGACCGCCTCCTGTCACAAAACCCTAAGAACACTTCTGCATGGACACATCGAAACGATTAACAACTGCATTGACGATAGAAACTTAAACCCATGGGCACGTGGCCTGGTTGCAAACGGTCGTGGTGGGGCATCAGACGTGCGACTCAGTCCGAGTCGACCCACTCGTAGAGAAAGGAAGGAAGTTGACGTTGCAAACTACAGAGGACTGAAATCTCTGAAACTAAGTTTGCTACGAGAGCTGAGTAGTCCGCGACAGCCGTTTTATTCGTGTTTATTCAAACTAGAGTTTTCCGCAAAACCGTCAAAAGAAAATAAAATATTCCAAAGTCGATTTACGCTAATAACTAAATCACCTGAAAGGAAGGGTAAACGCAGCGGGCGCTCCTCTCGACTAAAAAAAGACCTATTGATTACGTCATTCTGAGCGTTAAACAGTCGTCCGTGTGACGTGATTGGAGTGTATGCAGACTGCAAGGCCCCACTAACTCTCCCCTCCCTCCGTCAATCAATACCAGATAACTGACTTAACTGTCATTTACTTGCTGCACATTACAGTACAGTACGGGTAATTAGTTCTGAAATGTACGTATAACGAACAAAGTGTGTTCTGTACTAAGAAAACAAAAAAGAACGATGCTTCATGCAAGAGGAAGTAAAAGTTGCCATAAAAATGTATAATAAAATAACAGGAAAATATATAAAATGTCGAAAGAAAATTAAATTAAAGGAAACAAATATTACAGCTGTAAAAGTAAACGATATTAGAGTTCTTATTTGTAAAGAAAGTTGAGCGGTACAATATAAAAACAGTTATCGAGTTTGAAGAGAAAATAGTTCAGTTACTTACAGCGTAATATTTATCTAATTGATAAATCAACACAAGGCAGTGTGGTTGTAGAATAACCTCACACAACACGAGAATTTTATTAAATCTCTTATAAACTTACAGTAACACTCATCCATAGCTGATATTTTACAAAATTAATCAAGACACTGTTCACTTTTCAGCACTAGAGTACCGGTACCCTGCATAGAAGTAGTCCCGTCGAGGTCACTCACTTTCACTGCTTCTCCCTGTCACCTCCACGCCCCTCGCCCAGCGATGTTGCCAGCTACTACATTGTGTAGAATTTTAGCAAAACAGTTCGCTGTTTTCCGTACAGTGAACTTACTTATTTAAAGTTTTACTGTTTTCTTCATGGCGGTTATCCTACAGACTGATAGTTGTCTGAGAACACTGACCTTGCCAGCTGTTGTCTCTTTAATTTTTTTATACTCACGGTCTTTTCCCTTTTGTAAATGAACCCTATTTTTGTTCTCTGCACGGTCGTTCCTAAACCATATGGTTCGGAAGTTCTGTTAGGTATATGTACACTTTTGGTATGCAAATTGCGTATACCCTGTCGGCATGCCTATTCGGTAAATATTCTTGTCTGACACTTTTATGAATGCCTTTGTCATGTTTACACTCCCCTCAAAACTGTGTATGTTTACTGGCCGCGCAACCGACAAACGTGTAGCACCGCACCAGCCGACAAACGTGTAGCACCGCACCAGCCGACAAACGTGTAGCACCGCACCAGCCGAGAAACGTGTAGCACCGCACCAGCAGACAGACGTGTAGCACCGCACCAGCCGACAAACGTGTAGCACCGCACCAGCCGACAAACGTGTAGCACCGCACCAGCCGACAAACGTGTAGCACCGCACCAGCCGACAAACGTGTAGCACCGCACCAGCCGACAAACGTGTAGCACTGCACCAGCCGACAAACGTGTAGTACCGCACCAGCCGACAAACGTGTAGCACCGCACCAGCCGACAAACGTGTAGCACCGCACCAGCCGACAAACGTGTAGCACCGCACCAGCCGACAAACGTGTAGCACCGCACCAGCCGACAAACGTGTAGCACCGCACCAGCCGACAAACGTGTAGCACCGCACCAGCCGACTTTTCGTGGGCGTCACGTATTTGACGTAACAATATTATTGTTACTAATAATGTGATATAACCTATAACGTAGCTTATGGACCACGGACGAAACCAACCGTCCGTGATCACCATTGTTACTCTACTGTGTAAAGTAGTAGCAATGAAGAAAATTAAAATGTTTTGTTTTTTGTATTCGTAGATACGTAATGTTGAAGCTAACGTGTTGCAAAGAACCTAATGTTTAGTACGGCAAATCCCTGGGTCTTTTTGATCACTGTGTCGGTGAACTCCGTCCGATTTCCAGGCTTCTCTTCCAGTCTTCTCTGTTCCGCCACATTGGCCCTCGTACAGTTCTTGCCCTCATAACCGTCTTAACTCGTTGATACCACGTGTGTTTTAATCTTCCGAGCTTCCTTCTTTCTGGTGGTATTCGATTTTGGCTAGTCGATCTTCCGACACTCGTTTCATATGTCCATACCGTAATGATAACTTTTTTTACTACATTACACAGATAACAGATTTTCTTAATCTTTCGTTAGGCATCCTGTTGATATTGTGCAGTGCATCCATTTAAACAGTGCTTATCCGCTTTTTGCCCCCCCCCTCCACAATATGTCCACGTGTCTGCACAGTACAGCTGAAATAATGAGGCATGAAACGACTGTCCGGTTGCGCTGTGTCAAAAGATCTTATTGCGCGTGTGTAGCTTTGGCCCGTTGTTTTCGGACTAATTATTTTGCGTTCACAACAGCGGCATGGATGGTGTATCACATGGTCGTGTGTCATGGTTGGTCACCTCACACCCCTCATTCTGCATTACCTTCCCTGCCCCCAGTATGATCTGCGCGAACCATTTCATACCTTACTGTTTCGTGTGTACCGCTCTACACAATTTTAACAACCGCGTACAAATGTCGTATTTCTTCTGC
Organism: Magicicada septendecula; assembly: GCA_034769895.1. Taxonomy (NCBI): domain Eukaryota; kingdom Metazoa; phylum Arthropoda; class Insecta; order Hemiptera; family Cicadidae; genus Magicicada; species Magicicada septendecula. Next base: position 16,124,091 of record CM068375.1, on the reverse strand, counting down.
TTAGATATTTGATTACCCTACCAATTACTGTCCACTCTGACCATAGTTTTCTACAGTTTTTACCAATTCTTTGACGTTCTCTCGTTCCGTCCATGTTTATCACTTCTAATTCCCAGGTGTGTCTATACTGTTGTTTAACTTTCGCCTTACCTCTGTAACTAGATATGTGGTTTCGTTTCCCGGCACATAAATATTTGGTCTTACTTAAATTAACCCGTAAACTCACGGTTTTAATTACAAAATATACGAGGGTCATTCAGTAAGTAAACAAACAAACAGCTGTGGAGCAAAAACGTTTTATTCAATCAATACAATTTTTTTTTTACTTTTCAACGTAATCTCCAGCAACGTCTGTGCACTTGTCCCATCTCTTTACAAGCTTTTTTATTCCCTCAGCAAAGAATTCTTTACCTTGATGTTGAAGCCAGTTTTGGACTTTTTCCTTCACGTCTTCATTGCTGTTGAACTTGACACCACGCAAAGTCTCCTTGAGTGGGCCAAACAAAAAAAAGTCAGATGGGGCAAGGTCAGGGCTATAAGGGGGATGAGGCAGGATCTCCCAACCTACTTTTTTTATTGTTTCGAGCGTCAGTTTTGCCGTGTGTGGGCGGGCATTATCGTGAAGAAGAATCACACCTTTCCTCTGCCATCCCGGACATTTTTTCTTCAATCCAGGCTTAACTTTGTTCACAGTCATGTCAGAATAGTACTGACTATTGATGGTACGCTGGTCTTGTAGGTAATCACAGAAAATTGGGCCTTGGGGGCTCCAAAAGATGGTTAACATCACCTTAACAGCCGATGGCTGGGTTTTGAATTTCTTTTTGGCGGGTGAACTGGGATGCTTCCACTGCATGCTTTGTCGCTTTGACTCGGGTTCAAAATAGTGAGTCCAAGTTAGTGGTTATAGTGGTTCCAAATCCAAAAATCTTATAACAGAACGCTGTTCTTCGAAAGTACTGTCCTCAAGAGGACACGCCATCGTAAATAAAACTGTATTGGTTATGTTTATGCAATATATTATTGAACAGCTAATCAAAACTCACAACGACGTTGCCAGGTAACACTCCTGAAAGTTTCAATCGGCTCCAAAAGATGGTTAACATCACCTTACCAGCCGATGGCTGGGTTTTGAATTTCTTTTTGGCGGGTGAACTGGGATGCTTCCACTGCATGCTTTGTCGCTTTGACTCGGGTTCAAAATAGTGAATGCAAGTTAGTGGTTATAGTGGTTCCAAATCCAAAAATCTGAGTGAATGCAAGTTAGTGGTTATAGTGGTTCCAAATCCAAAAATCTTATAACAGAACGCTGTTCTTCGAAAGTACTGTCCTCAAGAGGACACGCCATCGTAAATAAAACTGTATTGGTTACGTTTATGCAATATATTATTGAACAGCTGATCAAAACTCACAACGACGTTGCCAGGTAACACTCCCGAAAGTTTCAATCAGCTGCTACAATTAATTTCTTTTCTACAACTGTTTGTCTGTTTACTTATTGAATGACCCTCGTAATTAGTTAAACTTACGGTTTCCTGCCCACGGTGCATGGTAACATGGAACTGTGCATGGTAACTTTAGATCAGTCTACATACGGAAACACTGACCTAAGTGAAACATGTGGCCTCGATCGAGTCCAGTCAGTTAAGGGTGGAGGTTTCAGCCGTTCGACGATCCATGTAAAGAATAGCTGCGTCCTTCCATCATCTGATTAAGTGAACACTTTTACATCCCTCGTCTAAGCGTAGATAATGTCGCCGACACGTTGAAGGACTTTGAGACTTCAAGCTGAGAAACGAAGACAAGATAAGAAAAAATAAATGACTAATAAAAAAAAGAAATTCTCTTCAAGAAAATAATGAAATTCACGAACAAAATATTCTTTCATTGTCACAATTTTTCGGGCTGTTACGCCGTGATATAGGTCGTTCACCATACACCATTCATCATATAGGCTTTATCACCAGACGTTTCGTCCACATCGATGACGGGGATCTTCAGTGGCGCGGGAACACAAAGCGACTGTTCGTATTCGTTCGCGCGTGTTGTGATCTGTGTTCCCGCGTCACTGAAGATGCCCGCCATCGATATGGACGAAACGTCCGGTGATAAACATGAACAACCGAGACCTCGGACTAACAGCAGCCCTGGAATATGTGATAATGCAAACACCGGCCATGATAGCTAACGTTTATTTGTCAAAACATTCTTTCTTTTTTATAATATGTCTTCCAAGTGCTTCTATTGGGATAACTGTGTAGTCTACTAAAATGTATAAAAATAAGGGTGACTAGAAATATATATATTTTAAAAATTGTAAATTAATATCATCATCATCACCTTCACGGATTAAACCAAGGTTGGTTTGTTCCGGTCACAAATAGGCAAAGATTGGAGCTGGTCACTCCAGCGCTTCCTCGGACGTCCCACGCCTCTCCATCCCCTCGGCTTATAGTTCCAGAGTTGTTTGGGGATGCGGAAGTCATTCATTCGGCTAAGATGTTTCCACCAATTCAGCCGATACTGGGCGATCCTGTCGAGTATACACATAATATTCAGTTCCTGCCGTATACCTGTGTTTCTTCTATGATCACGGAGAGTATACCCTGCCACGAGCCTGAGAAATCTCATTTCAGCCGCTTGGATGCGACTGGCCTGGCCTCTTTCTTTAAAGTCCAATTCTCAGACCCATAAAGAAGTGTAAAATTTTAGGCGTGTTCCTTTGCTTGCTGACTTAAGGGTTCGCCTACTGGTCCCGCGCATAATTTTAACTTATGCAACTTATTCACAATGTCGTTGCATGGATTATAAGGCACACTGTAGCCCAGGTATTCAAAATTGCTAACTTGTTTCAGGACAGTACTAAATTAATATGAAAAACTAATTTAAACTAGCTAAAAATATATAGTAAAACAAAGCATCTGGACTCCAGATGAGTAAATTAAAAAGAGTAGGACCATTAAAACCTGGGCGACCGCTGACAACTATGGGCGAAGCCAAATTTTTCTCCTCGACTGCAGCTGATCAGAGTTTTCGGGACGCAAGTGATCGTCGTCCGTCCTACTTAGTTCGGGTTACCGACTCTCGCATGTGCATTACACAAACTTAAGAAGTGTCGGGTGATGATGATGTTTGTACGGTACTTATTGATTTCGCTTAAGACGTGACGCGGGGGCGGGCGTGTGTCGTCGGGCTGGGATCGCGTGACCACTGTGTTTGCACGGCAACTGCGCCTCCGTCGTCACGCCACGCTACGCACTCGCTATCGACCGTGACACTACCTGCCTTACCTGTCTTCTGCTGTCCAACTTGAAGTCGAAGTACATTGAGAAAGTTTTCTTTAAGTTCATTGCCGGATTTAAGCATACACTACATTGGATGCAGCCTAGGGGCCCCACCACAAACAAAAACAAAAACAAAAAAGAATAGTCAACTTGCGTAAAAATCATTTGGTTCGTGTTTCAGAGAACAGTAGAAGTTATTAGAGGAAACGATCGTATTATGAGCCACTTATAGAGTAGAGTGGGGCAAGAGTGCGCACTTAAATTTTAAATTCATCTCAAACCTCACTCATTGTACCGAGTCTCATTATATTTTGTCAAAAATATGAATCCCTTAAGATTCGATTAAGAGAACCTTTTTATAATTTCAACTAATGAAACGCTAATGTAAATAAATTTATTTTTCCTACGTTTGTATTCTGTTTAGGGTCTTTTAAGTGTAACAAATAAAAAACTCGTGGAATCTTTTATTATTATTTCCAGAATGCCATTGTACATTGAGATACCTTGAAACAGTTAAGTTGTTTAACATTAGTATTGAAAATTTACAAAAAGAGTGTAGGCCTATCTCAATTTAGTCTGTACACTTAACAATGATTTTATTTGCAGTTCTGGAAGATATATTTTCCAAATTTTCCGGGGAAGGGGTCCCGAACACCCCGTTTTACTGGAGGAGGTATTCCATACCTCCCAGACTTCCCCGGTAGTTGGTAGGCCCGCAACACATGTTCAGCGTAGGGCCCTACTAACTCTAAATCCGGCCCTAACCCCAATATGAAACTAAGTCCTGTCCTAAGTATCGTATTTAACTGTGTTGGCTACTGTTATGTCAAATTTTGGTTCTCTGATCTGAGTGTGAAGCACTAATGTTCCACTGTTGGTCCATTCCTTGATATTCCTCTTCTACAATTTTGCCTTGAATTTTCTGCAGCACGTCATACGTCTTATATCTAAAGCGTCGATACATATTAGTGTACTCAAGAATTTAAGTACTAAGCCGGTATGGTTGTTTGTTCTGTGTGTCCATTTATCTGACACGCCCACTTCGGGGTGTCTGGGGTCTGTCCATTTCGGGACGATTCGGTGCGAAATTCGAACTGATATAGGGATTCAGCTGTAATTTACAACGCCATGTGTAGCGATTGATCTCTCCGGCCCCGTCTATAGGTGTACCACGAATTAGTTGTGGCTGGATATTATGTTCAGGCCCACACCATATCATTCATAAACCAGCGGAACAGACGTAATAATCACCTCCATTCATCTCTTCTGTCCGCTTGTTCTGTCTAATTTGAGCCTATTCAGGGTACAAGAGTCCTCTTGTAACGTCTTTTTTACGCGTTACAAATCCAGGGAACCCCTCGTAATTAAACTCCGTTAATTAGATGGGCTGCCTACGTTGTAACAGAATTGATCACAAATAATTAATATAACAAATTACTTACTAACTGTGTAAGGAAACAATGGCAAGGTATACAATTGATTTAAGCACTCCTCATATGTGTGTAACAAGAAGACTTCTCTTTTATTTAACATTTAAAAAAACATATACTGACAGATCCCATGACTTTACTAATTCAATTATTAAGTTATTTGAAAGGTTTCTTTAAACTTTGAGATCAAACTTGATTTTATATAGCTACACCTCGGATCCGGGTCAACTTACTGTATTTCTGTAATTAAAACGTTTAATTATACTCATTTCATGATATTAGCTTGCAAGACTTTCTTTTACTCAACCATTGGAAGAATGGTATTATAGCTTGAATTATAATGCTCTACATCATCATATAAACTGTTACAACGTATGAAGTTAGAATAGTTACATGAAATTCTTATATTTAATTTATAAGTCTTTACAAAATTAATAGTTTCTGAAAAGTCTCTTTCAAGATGTGTTGTGTAACAAATATTAGTAACCCTCGATAGACAGGCTATCGAGTCACCTTTTAATTGGTATGCAGAAGACTCGTCCTGGGGTATCCGTCTTGGGAAACAGGAACAGCAATGTCGTCATCTAGGTCTGGCCTTCCTCTGTAAAGGGCTCCGAAAGTTCGCAGGTTGAACAATATGCAGAGTAGATATCTCAGATGATCTTGTAGATTATCGGAAGTCCCGATCTGCATCTTCTGTCACGTGCAGTAGAATTTGTGGCTTCTGATGATTCACATGTCCGGGTATGACTTTGTAATTGTGTTATTTGTTCAAGCACGATGTCATCTTGTGTTACACTCTTTGTTACGTTTCGATACTTTTTGTTTTACATTACTTTAAACTTATTGTCTATTCACATGACTACATTAATTAATACATCCAGATGCTTTGAACAGCGACATCTGGTACACCATCTTAAGGTGAAGCAAAATATCGTTAACATATTTTAAGCGCACAGCTCCTACGTCTATACTGTACGGAGTCACCATTGCAAGAGAGAGAAATTCCGCTCCCTTCGCCTGGTACTGGGCAAAAGTTAGTGGGACAATTTCCGCGCGAGAATATAGTTCCTAACTATATTTAAGTTAACATTTTTATTTATACAAACTATCCCTAAACAAATATACATAATTTATATCAGTTGTGTTAGCGACTATTTATGTCTTCAGATTTCTTTATTATTAACATTAATTTTTTTATCTTATTCTAACTCACACAAGACTCTGAAAGCATGTCGAGTCTGGAATCAACAGGACAGCGCCTGCTTACAAGCAAAGGGTTAAATACGATATTAATAACTCTTTACAATTTATCTTTTTATTAGAGTATCTTATAAATAACTAATTAATTACTGCTTCCTCTCATACTGAGTACATACAGGTATTTTATATTAATACAGTGAGATTTAAATGGCTTAAGAGCTCGCAACCTTAATTTTTTTTAAATTTTTATTTTCTTGATTATTGGTACAATTTAAATCGTCACAGACTCCACCGCTTAAATTGCACGCTACGGTTAAGCCTTTTGAGTCTAACTCACTATTGGGGACTGGGAGTACGATTAGTGTCAGTGTGTGAAGTTATTTATTATTAGTGCACAGTTTGTTTTTTTCTAATTCCCTTTAAATGACCTTATTCATTTAAATGATCGCCTTCGTGAAATTCCCTTTTTCTTACTTCTTAAGTACTAACTTACATTTTAATCTTAATACTAATTTCCAAACCTTAGATTGGAATGATCCCTACTTATCCGTAACTCACAACATCCCGGCCCCACTGACACCAGCTTACTCTAACTACGGAAGTTAGCTTTCAGCATTTATTAATGATCTTTGGCACATTTCTGCCCTATCATTACCCTTTCAGTCGGCGCCGTTGTGACCTGTTACGTTACATGTATAATCAATACTTGATTATATCTCATAAACTTATTTCTACTGTGATCTAAAGAGGATCCCATACTCCACTTTAGATCACTGGTTTGAGAGAAGCGGAATCTCACGAATATGATTCTCTTTTATCTCTTTTAACAATACTTAAACATACTATGCGGGAGGGGAGACACTTTACACAAATGCATTGTCATACTCGCTAGGGGTGGTTTTCAATTGTTCAGGCCTGCACCGGTTTATCACAATTGGAAGGGTGCGTTCGTGGCTGCTTAGTACAATTCCTACAATACTGAACACGCTTTAATTTTCTCTTACTGGCCACCACTGGGAGTGTTTACAATATGCAACTGAACTTTTATTATTATTTTCTTTTTTTTTTTTACTTCTACACTTCACACAATTTTAGTATAACTTAGGATTTATTTAGCTCTAGTATTTAAATCAATTATTATTATTCATTTTATTATTTATTAAACTACTTTGGGGATTTAAGAAACGCTCCTAGAACTATCGTCTATTTAATCACCATATTTATTTAGCACACTTTATATTCACAGGTTGGTTCCGTTTTACTAGATGATGTTTAGTTAACATGTCCGCTAATTCTTGGCTGATTAAACTTCTACTAGATCCCGAATCAATTAAGGCGATGGGGGATGTAACGCCTAAGTCGACTCGTATTAATGGTAGTAGATTTTTTTTTTATTTACATCTATTAATCGCATTACACTTTTCACGAAATTCTTGCACATAGGGGTCGATTTCTTTCGCACCTTTTTTGTTTTTCACTTGGTTACAGAATAATTCATTCTTATTATTATTACTGGTTTCTTTTAGTTTACCCAATTTTGAGTAGCTGCGGAAGACACAGGTTTTCGAGTCTCCCTGCCTTACATGTTTTTTTGAATTGGGGTTATTCCGTTCCAATGGCTTACTTTTGCACTCTCTTCTTAGGTGCCCATATTTGCCACAATTATAACAGGTGGGTACTTGGTTTCCGCTTTATCTGGGTTTACAGTTAACTTACCAGCTTTGCGCACATGGTGAGGTCTACTAGAAACTTGTCTTTCACACGAGGTTGTTACATCAGGCAGTAGTGCTCGCAATTGATGTCTATTAGTTCCAGAGGTTTTCATTGCTTCTCTATTTTTATCTGAGTACCATACATTTGAAGAATGGATACTACACTGTTCTAGATCAGCAATTGTATTGGGTCTATTCATCAATGATAGTCGAGATCTTTCTTCGGGTGACACGCCTACTAAAATGGTGTCCACCAGTTGTGTTTCATTCCAGCTTACACGTAGTAGTCGAGAGGACTCCCTAATATCGGAGATGTAGTGGGCTAATCTCTCCTGAAGCCCTTGTACTCGGAGTACTGTCTTCCTTTTTATTTCTTCATAGATGCCGGTGGGAATAAAGTATTTTATTAAAGAGCTATGTAGCTCTTCTACTGGGAAAGTAGAGGTTAGGGCTTCTAGCACACGATTTTTTTAACGGGGGTTTACACTTTGGTAACAGAACTTGTAAAATTTGCCCGTCATTCAGCTGCTGTAGATCCTTTATCTGAAGAAGATAACTAATAAATGTTAGTAACTTGGAAACATTTAAACAATCTGTATAGGGGATTTCGGTTAAAATCTTCTCCACAGGGTGAGTCATTTTTCCGTATAGATCTGCGTTATAGTTCATAGGGGTAATTCCTCGATGAGGGTGATTAGATTCATTGGGGGTGTTGGTCACGTCATTATTTCCGGGACGAAACTGAAAATGCTCGGGAGGAGGGACATTTACATCTGTATCAGTTTTTTGTTCTGGGTTCGCTTGCACTTGCGATACGATAGGTGAGTTCCGATCCGAGTTAGGCGGAGGTAAACCAGTGGTGGGGGATTGTACTGGGGAGATGTGTAATTTCATTAATGACTTCTCTATTTCGTCCATCCTGAACGAGTCGGATTTTCGTCTTAAATCGTTGATAATTGAAGGTAAGCGGCGTAGAGCTTCGTCTGCTAGCTTTTGTACATCAACGGGTATTTCTGTGAGATTCGGCCAGATCGACAAATTTTTTATTCGCCTGGTTAAATGCTCTATTCTCTGGGTAGTCCGCAAAATTTTTGCCGGAGATTTCTCGTCTTGGAGTGTTTGAGACAATAAGTATAGTTCACTATACTTGGCATTACAAATTTCTTTCTCGCTTTCATAATCGAGTTGGCTTAGATTGTTTAATTGCACGGGCGCATCAAATCCACATTCGCGAATTGAACTTCGTAATTCCGCGACTGTTACATCAGCATGGGGTAGTCCACGCAAAAGGGCTTCGTAAGACAGCTCGTCTTTTAATAACAAATCCGGGTTAAATTGGGCCATTTTGTTCTAACACATTAGCACGTACTTAAAATTAATACTAGTATATTACACATATATTACATATACATACAATAAATTCATAAGTAATCAATTTACACAAATTAGAAAAGAACAATTTCTCTTCTAAGGGAGAGACAGAAATCACACACACATATCTTTCAAGGTTAAATAGCCGATCAGCTGTTTACTGGAATGTAGGTCAGAGGGTGGCCTACATATTTAGTTAACAAGGAGGGTTGAGCGTGTCAGAGAGAGAGGGGGTTCTACTCTTATTGTTCTCCACAAAGTGACTGAATAACACAACTACTGTATACGTACTCTAAACGGGTATGAACACGAGAGAAGGGGAGCACAATCTTATGCAACACATTTAATATTACTACGCTTGGCAACACTTTGGCTCCGTTCATTCATAAACTTTTCTCAATTAAATAATTACTTATTTTGTTCACAAGTTTTAAATCACGAAGTTCTACTTAATTACTTTATTATTATTAACAAAGTTATTTTTAATCAAATTTAGTTTATAACACATACTAGTGTATGTAAGCTAGATAGTTGGACATACACTGTGCAGAATGATTCAGGAAACAACAGGTCATAGATTGTCGTAAACAAACCTGTTACAGATTGTTCGGTTGACCAAAATTGTTATGCTTGGTCACAATTCATGTATGCAAGTACTTACATCGAATTATGCAGGTTGTGCCGGTAGGAACCTGCATATAGCATTTTGCATTGTATGACGCTAATGGCATTTTACTTATACATACTACCATCTACGTAACTCAATACATATTACGTTATTTAATAGTGTATTAAATATGTTATGAACATTACATTTATTAAAGTAACTTTCTGAGTGCATATATCAATATTATATATTTAGTTGTTGATCATACAATGTATCCACGCATAGTGAATGCAATTTTGTTTGTGACACTATATACACAATTAAAACTCTTTCCTTTGTTTCCTTTTATTTTTTTTTTACAATAAAGCAGAGTGGCGCATTTCTGTAACGTCTTTTTTACGCGTTACAAATCCAGGGAACCCCTCGTAATTAAACTCCGTTAATTAGATGGGCTGCCTACGTTGTAACAGAATTGATCACAAATAATTAATATAACAAATTACTTACTAACTGTGTAAGGAAACAATGGCAAGGTATACAATTGATTTAAGCACCCCTCATATGTGTGTAACAAGAAGACTTCTCTTTTATTTAACATTTAAAAAAACATATACTGACAGATCCCATGACTTTACTAATTCAATTATTAAGTTATTTGAAAGGTTTCTTTAAACTTTGAGATCAAACTTGATTTTATATAGCTACACCTCGGATCCGGGTCAACTTACTGTATTTCTGTAATTAAAACGTTTAATTATACTCATTTCATGATATTAGCTTGCAAGACTTTCTTTTACTCAACCATTGGAAGAATGGTATTATAGCTTGAATTATAATGCTCTACATCATCATATAAACTGTTACAACGTATGAAGTTAGAATAGTTACATGAAATTCTTATATTTAATTTATAAGTCTTTACAAAATTAATAGTTTCTGAAAAGTCTCTTTCAAGATGTGTTGTGTAACAAATATTAGTAACCCTCGATAGACAGGCTATCGAGTCACCTTTTAATTGGTATGCAGAAGACTCGTCCTGGGGTATCCGTCTTGGGAAACAGGAACAGCAATGTCGTCATCTAGGTCTGGCCTTCCTCTGTAAAGGGCTCCGAAAGTTCGCAGGTTGAACAATATGCAGAGTAGATATCTCAGATGATCTTGTAGATTATCGGAAGTCCCGATCTGCATCTTCTGTCACGTGCAGTAGAATTTGTGGCTTCTGATGATTCACATGTCCGGGTATGACTTTGTAATTGTGTTATTTGTTCAAGCACGATGTCATCTTGTGTTACACTCTTTGTTACGTTTCGATACTTTTTGTTTTACATTACTTTAAACTTATTGTCTATTCACATGACTACATTAATTAATACATCCAGATGCTTTGAACAGCGACATCTGGTACACCATCTTAAGGTGAAGCAAAATATCGTTAACATATTTTAAGCGCACAGCTCCTACGTCTATACTGTACGGAGTCACCATTGCAAGAGAGAGAAATTCCGCTCCCTTCGCCTGGTACTGGGCAAAAGTTAGTGGGAAAATTTCCGCGCGAGAATATAGTTCCTAACTATATTTAAGTTAACATTTTTTATTTATACAAACTAACCCTAAACAAATATACATAATTTATATCAGTTGTGTTAGCGACTATTTATGTCTTCAGATTTCTTTATTATTAACATTAATTTTTACTTCCATATTCCTTAAGGAATGGAAGTATGGTGATGGCAAAAAAAATCGTGTTCGAGATTATTGCAGATTCTGATTCTACTACACTCAAAACATGAAAAAAAGTCGTTTTCCGAAAAGTGTCTGTGTGTCTGTCTGTGTGTCTGTCTGTCTGTCTGTCTGTCTGTCTGTCTGTCTGTCTGTAGATTTTTTTTCTATGGCAAACGATAACTGCCGCAAATTCAAACAGAATCAAATAATTTTTTGCATACAGCCCGGTTTTGCAGAGTTCTCGCGACCTATTGTTTTTGGTGAAGATCGGTTGAGGGAAAGGGGTAGTTTACCTGCAACGGTTTTTTTTTAGCAAGGGAAATTTTGTTTGTTTGGCAAACGATAACAGCCGCAAATTCAAACAGAATCAAATAATGTTTCGCATACAGCCCTGAATTGTAGAGTTCTCAAGACCTATTGTTTTTGGTGAAGATCGGTTAAGGGAAAGGGGTAGTTTACCTGTAACGTTTTATGTTTTAACAAGGGTATTTCCTATGGCAAACGATAACAGCCGCAAATTCAAACAGAATGAAAAGATTATTTGCATACAGCCCTAAATTGTAGAGTTCTCAATACCTTTTGTTTTTGGTGAAGATCGGTTAAGGGAAAGGGGTAGTTTACCTACAACGTTTTTTTAACAAGGGTATTTTCTATGGCAAACGATAACAGCCGCAAATTCAAACAGAATCAAATAATTTTCTGCATACAGCCCTGATTTGTAGAGTACTCAAGACCTATTGTTTTTGGTGAAGATCGGTTGAGGGGAAGGGGTAGTTTACCAGCAACGTTTTTTATCATGCGTATTTTCTATGGCAAACGACAACTGCCGCAAATTCAAACAGAATCAAATAATTTTTTGCATACAGCCGTGATTTGTAGAGTACTCGCGACCTATTGTTTTTGGTGAAGATCGGTTGAGGGGAAGGGGTAGTTTACCTGCAACGGTTTTTTTTATCAAGGGAAATTTTTTTTTTTTTGGCAAACGATAACAGCCGCAAATTCAAACAGAATCAAATAATGTTTCGCATACAGCCCTGAATTGTAGATTTCTCAAGATCTATTGTTTTTGGTGAAGATCGGTTGAGGGAAAGGGGTAGTTTACCTGCAACGTTTTTTTAACAAGGGTATTTTATATGGCAAACGATAACAGCCGCAAATTCAAACAGAATCAAATAATGTTTTGCATACAGTCCTGATTTGTAGAGTACTCAAGACCTATTGTTTTTGGTGAAGATCGGTTAAGGGGAAGGGGTAGTTTACCTGCAACCTTTTACGTTTTATTTTCTATGGCAAACGATAACAGCCGCAAATTCAAACAGAATCAAATAATGTTTTGCATACAGCCCTGATTTGTAGAGTACTCAAGACCTATTGTTTTTGGTGAAGATCGGTTAAGGGGAAGGGGTAGTTTACCTGCAACGTTTTTTTATCAAGCGTATTTTCTATGGCAAACGATAACAGCCGCAAATTTCAAACAGAATCAAATAATTTTTTGCATACGTCCCTGAATTGTAGAGGTCTCAATGACTTTCGATTTTGGTGAAGATCGGTTAAGGGGAAGGGGTAGTTTACCTGCAACCTTTTACGTTTTAACAAGAGTAAAGTACTTGAAAATTTATTTAAACTTTTTGAAACAATGGTAATTGTTAAAAATAAAATAATTTTGTTGCCAGGCAATAAAATTATAATTTTTGCATTTTAATGTAATATAATATTTTTCATTTAATACAGCAATAAAAAGGCAGGTAAGACAAAGCCTGGCTGTTTGGCTGAAAATGATTTTAAATATAAATCTTAGAATATGGAAGTCATGTATGGTTCTCCATACCGATATTTTTATCTTATTCTAACTCACACAAGACTCTGAAAGCATGTCGAGTCTGGAATCAACAGGACAGCGCCTGCTTACAAGCAAAGGGTTAAATACGATATTAATAACTGTTTACAATTTATCTTTTTATTAGAGTATCTTATAAATAACTAATTAATTACTGCTTCCTCTCATACTGAGTACATACAGGTATTTTATATTAATACAGTGAGATTTAAATGGCTTAAGAGCTCGCAACCTTAATTTTTTTTAAATTTTTATTTTCTTGATTATTGGTACAATTTAAATCGTCACACTCTTCCATGCATTTATCCGTCTGGTCCTTGTCTCTTCTGCTTCCAAGTGTGGCAACATCGCGATTCTTGTAACTCTCTAGGCGCCATTCCCAACGCAAACTTCAACTACCTCATTTTCTGTGCTTTTATTACTTGTATTATCTCCGGATCATTGAAGAAGAGTTTTCTTAATTCCTGCTTTGGCTCCTTCTTTCTACGTTAAATTTTTTACCTCCATATATTTACCTCAAGACTTTGAGGGATGGGTGACACTCCCAACATGTTTTCTTCTGCTTTTCCTAACAACTAATTCTTACATCCATATGCGCCACTGTGTGTCCAATTGCACGTCTGCAAATCATTGACGTATGCCCTCGTGATATTCCTGCAATTTTTAATAATAATGACACGGACAATACATGTAAACCTCTCCGAATCTCCTTAACTGAATCCCATCTTTAATGGATGGGTTCCTAAGCGTATAAACCTTTGGATCTCTTCAAAGTGAAAATCTTTTCAGTCGTCTGTTGTTGCACTTATCTTTCTACTTTGTATGGCATTTCTGTCCTTCCATGTCATATACTCTGTCTTGTATTGGTTTATTATCAATCCTCTCTTTGTGCAATTGACTAGTTGATAGATGACATGGTCCCACACCAAACCGTAATTTATATTTCTCCCAATTTTCAGTTTAGAGCACTGAAAGAAAGTTTTCCAGCTAAACTTTCCGACCTTAAAACCCAGACCTTAATCAAATTATCTTAATAAAAGCTAAAGCTTAATAACGCTTAAGGTATCTTAATAAAACCTAAACTTTTCCAGCTAAACCCAGACCTTAATAAAATATTTTCCATAATGTAATGAAGAGAAAATTCGTTTTCTTTTTCTGGTAAATAAAAAAGTAATTAGTTTTTCTTAAAAAAATGTATATATATATATATATATATATATAATATTTACCGTATTTCTTCCGTCGTGTGACTTCGTGTTGCGTTCGATTGATTATCTTTACGCGTTTCAAAACATATGTTTCGTCTTCAGAATAAAAAATCACTCAAAGTGAGGTCGTTAAACATCAAAATAGCAAATATTAAAAACAGTTCTACACATATCCGCATTACATGAGTGTGCGATCGGTCCCACTCGAGTGCACACTCATGTGATGCGGATATGTGTAAAACTGTTTTTGATATTTGCAATTTTGATGTTTAACGACGTCAATTTCAGTGATTTTTTTTGTTCGGAAGACGAAACATATGTTTCGAAACGCGTAAAGATAATCAATCGAACGCAACACGAAGTCACACGACGGAAGAAATACGGTAAATACTATATATATATATATATATATATATATATATACACATACAAGGGTCATTCAATAAGTAAACAGACAAACAGTTGTAGAAAAGAAATTAATTGTAGCAGCTGATTGAAACTTTCAGGAGTGTTACCTGGCAACGTCGTTGTGAGTTTTGATCAGCTGTTCAATAATATATTGCATAAACATAACCAATACAGTTTTATTTACGATGGCGTTCCTCTTGAGGACAGTACTTTCGAAGAACAGCGTTCTGTTATAAGATTTTTGGATTTGGAACCACTATAACCACTAACTTGGTTTCACTATTTTGAACTTGAGTCAAAGCGACAAAGCATGGAGTGGAAACATCCCAGTTCACCCGCCAAAAAGAAATTCAAAACCCAGCCATCGGCTGGTAAGTTGATGTTAACCATCTTTTAGAGCTCCCAAGGCCCAATTTTCTGTGATTACCTACAAGACCAGCGTACCATCAATAGTCAGCACTATTCTGACACGATTGTGAACAAAGTTAAGCCTGGATTGAAGAAGAAATGTCCGGGATGGCAGAGGAAAGGTGTGATTCTTCTTCACGATAATGCCCGACCACACACGGCAAAACTGACGCTCGAAACAATAAAAAAAGTAGGTTGGGAGATCCTGCCTCATCCCCCCTTATAGCCCTGACCTTGCCGCATATGACTTTTTCTTGTTTGGCCCACTCAAGGAGACTTTGCGTGGTGTCAAGTTCAACAGCAATGAAGAAGTGAAGGAAAAAGTCCAAAACTGGCTTCGACATCGTGGTAAAGAATTCTTTGCTGAGGGAATAAAAAAGCTTGCAAAGAGATGGGACAAGTGCATAGACGTTGCTGGAGATTACGTTGAAAAGTAAAAAGAAAAAAATTGTATTAATTGAATAAAAAGTTTTTGCTCCACAGCTGTTTGTTTGTTTACTTATTGAATGGCCCTCGTATTTCTTAAATAAGTGACTTGGATACCTGTTCAAACATGTTTTTTCGTATACTGTAATTTGTTTATCTTTTGAAAACGCCGTTTAAGAATATCAACAAAAATTGCATTTAAATTTTTGGAAAGAATTTGACACCTTTTCACAATTTGTACGTAATTACCTCCTCTCTAATTACTCTTCAAGGGTTTCTCTCGGTAGATCATTGACAGTGTGATCGAATTAAAAAAAATATACTCGTTGTCGTACCAAACGGATCCACGGCCAGGTTAATCGACGACGACGACGCCGCCGGTTCCAAATATGAAATACAAACAGCAGTATCCGGTCGGTCGCAGTGGATTTG
The DNA here is from genome assembly GCA_034769895.1 of Magicicada septendecula. Taxonomy (NCBI): domain Eukaryota; kingdom Metazoa; phylum Arthropoda; class Insecta; order Hemiptera; family Cicadidae; genus Magicicada; species Magicicada septendecula. Next base: position 16,108,043 of record CM068375.1, on the reverse strand, counting down.
ATTTTTTTTTTTTTGCGTACCGCCGACAGACGTTTCCAGTTTTAACGTCTGACGACTGTTCATATCAGTTCGTTCGGTTTATTATCAGTAAAGGTCAATAAAAGGTCAGACCAATCTCGGCAAGTACAAGTTTCCACAAATCGTATATAAATTAACGTATCTCGAGGGTTACCCAGATCAATTTGTCGACAACTGTCTTTTTTAGAACGCCGCGCGCGCGCAACCAAGCACACACACACTTCACACGAGGTCGCGCATGTCAGCAGAAAGATAAATAAATACGTAGATAAATGGATAGATACGAGGGGCGTTCAAAAAGTTAGTTGCACTAGAATATAAAAAGGAAAATGCAGAGTTGAAGGTATATTTTTTACAAAACTGCCGAGTTTATTTAAATATTTGTAATACCGTGACCCGTGTTTTTCTATGTCGCCCTTGAAATGTTTTTGTCTAGAATCTGATAATCATTCCGTTATCGAATATTGATCAGTGTGATATCGTCCCTTCTGAAGAACCTCTTTCACAGAACCGAACACATGGAAATCACACGGCGCAAGGTCACGGTGTTCCCACTCCTCCTTTGAAAGGAGTTCCTTCGTTACGCGCACACATTGGTGTTTGGTGTTCTCCGCTGCTGACTGGTGCCTGCCTGGTGAGTGTGGTTAGTTGTTAAGTACTTCCCCACATACATGACTAGCCTCTTTCACTCTTTCTCCGCCTAGGCGTAGGTTAACCTCGCCGATGGCTGCACCCAACGCTAATGTTTTGCCATTGCAGATAATGTAGTCCACATATCCATGCGAAAATATGGATTCTGGCGCAGTTTCGCCTATTTGCTAGCAACAATTGGTGAACGCGTTCAGCGTTGTCATCCATTGTTGAAGTTGATGGCCTTCCCTCTAGGTATTCATCCGTCATGTTGTGCGGCTATTTTTAAACAATTCGCTCCATTTTGCGATGTCCTGGCGTGAAAATGCTGCAACCGTACGCTTCCTTCCACTGGCGACGATTTTCAATAGGGTTTACAGCTCCTTGCCCAGAGAAAACGTGTCAGTGCACGGATGTATAATTTGGACGCTACTTCTGAATGACGTGCCGTGTTTCGCAGCTAATAACGGACTAAGCTTTCTTACCAATATAGCTGTGGAAACGGAAGTTTATCAGTGACACCAACAACTTCCATAAAAATATCTCTTTTAGGAAAGAGAGTGCAATTAACTTTTTCACTGCCTTCGTGCGCGCACACGCAGAGAGAGAGACTACGGAAGAGAGAGAAATCTCGTTCTGAAAGGTTCGGAATTGTTTCTCGTACTCGCGAGTAACAACAAAAAATCACCTTTAAAGGACTCCGCTGTTTGCAGTTAAGGCTGTTTCTGCCTCCGTTTTCAACACATTTTTGGTAATGTCTCAGCAAAATTTCACAAAATAATTATAGCATAGGATTCATAAAATGCAAAGGGCATATGGTATAACTAAAGATATTTACAATAAAAAGTGCATATCTAAAAATGCGAAAGTAAGGCATTACAGTACAGTAGTGAATCCAGAATGCCTATATGCAAGTGAATGTCTAGCATTGAATTATGATTTAGACAAACTAGAAAATACGAAAACGAAAATACGAATTGGAAAGACGAATTATTAGGAAAATATTAAGCCCACGAAAAACTTCAGAAGATTTGGAAATTAAGAAGTAATGATGAAATGTATCAAAGTGTAGAAAATATAGCAGAAACAATGAGAAAAATAAGACTATTATTTTTTGGACATTCATATAGAATGGACGATAATAGGTTAACAAGTTAACAAAGTAGATCTTCAAATATCTGTGGGGGGGGGGGGGAAGAAGTCAACATCAAGTTGGATTAAAGAAGTCCAAAAGGATTTAGAAAAAAATAATATACACGCAGAAGAAGCAATTGAAATAGAAGTTTTTCGAGCAAAAGTGTTAAAAATGAAAGGAGTCCAGGGTAGGAGAGAGAAAAACGTAGGCTCAAAGTGGAGTGAAGACAGGAAGAAGAGACATAGTGAAAAGATGAAGGAATATTGGAGAAAAAGAAAATAACAAAGAATAAAGAATTGAAATTCGCATGTGGTCCTTGGATGGCCGATACAAAAAAAAATAAATAGCTTTATATGTAGATTACCGTCACATATTCATCATACGTGAATATATATATTCATCTGAATATAGCCAGAACGAAGCAGCCAGGAGAACGCGCGAGAGAAAGAAATTATGGGAATTTAACGCATTCGGTTACAAATTGCAAAAAAAGTAAACGGTTAATTTGATATGGGTGGGCACAAAAAATGGCCAAACACAGATCGCTTGGACATATGTTAAATAGACAACATGAAACACATGGTCAAGAGGCCAGGAGACGAAGAAACATGTAGGAGGCAATTCGTTATATGCCTACTGAATTTTGTACTACTTGGATTTATTTCGCTTATCATTGATTTGATGGTGGTTTGGTTGGTACTATTGGTTGATTGTTGTATTGCTGTGTAAGAGACTTTTTCACGATATAAATAGGTTGTGTACATCGTCCCTGGTATGTAAGGAGAGTGGGCATTTACGAGTTTCCATGGTGTGGAATAACAAATCGTTTTCTCCCCAACCCGTAAGTTGGTGGCTCTGCAATTTCTTTTGTTCCAGGGCTAGTCCGCTTATTTCCTTACACTTTTTTTTTGTTTGATCTCGTCCAAATACTCTTTTCTTTATTCTTCCCATAATTCTACATCCCTCCGTCATTTACTAATATCAATCAGCTAGAATGTCACAAAAAAAGACTAACCATATTACGGGGTGTATTTACGGGGGGGGGGCGAACGGGACCGGAGTCCCCCCCAGAGGGTCGAAAAACTTGAGGAATTTTGTTATCCTCTTAATTTTTAGGTTTTTTTAATTATTTTGTCTGCTGTGTTTCAGCTATTAACTCTTATTTAAATGTACAAACACGATTATTACACATTATTTGCATATACGTTTGAAATATGAAATATAGGACAATCAATTCAATTAGTACGACTAAACAACTAACAATTTAGTCTAAACAATGTTTCAGTAACGCGTATTTTTATGTATTTTTACCAAACGGTAAAAGTAAACACTTTATTGGGATTGATTTCAGGATGTTTAGAGTTTACTTTAATGGGATTGATTTCAGGATGTTTAAACACATTTTTCAACCACTTTAAAGATAGTAACGTTAATTAGTCTTAATTTATTTTGACATGATAATGTCTTTTAGCTGGACATCGTTTGAAACTTTCTGTAACATTTTATTTACCGTCACGCTGTATGATGTCATCATTGCATGACGTCATTGGGATTGTTGTAAATAAAGGTTTGTTTTGATATATCGCAATATATATATATATATATATATATATATATATATATACAATATATAAAAATAATATCACTGCAAACAATTAAACCAGATTTATAAAGCGTCCTGAAATTTTAAAATCAAGTGTTAGCACAGTTTACCAACTGGGAATCGTTAACTAAAACCGCGACCGCTAACATGCTAACGTCGTCGCAGATTAAAGACCTATCAAGCAAACAACACTGCATACCTGTAGATAGGCTATTGTCTCTAGTTAATGGTTGTCTTCGTATGTGATTCATTATGGTTACTGACTGACTGATTGTTTCTTTTGGGCAAATGGTTCGTTTAGCTGGCGGCTGAAAGACATTATCATGCTCTTAAGCTTTTACCATTTGGTAAACGGTACTTTTTTTCGTTTGTATGAAGCCTACTCGACCGGACCCCAGATCCCCCTCCCCCAAAGACCAAATTACTTCTCCTTTCCACAGTTGCTTCCAGCAGTGTCTTCTTTTAGCCAGCTCCTGTCACAACTTCCAAATTAGATGTTTCCTCTGCCCGTGGTATCGTCAGTAATATTCTCCAACACCGCACTTACGAGGGCTCAAATTTTCTCCCGTCTGCTTTTCTTAAAGTTTAATTTTCTGAGGCACAGGTCCAAAGGTATACTTGAGTATTACGTTTATTACCTACAACAGCAAGCAGGATACAGGTACACGGTCCCGCGGTTTAAATTTCATATTTTGCACTTTCCTCGCGGTTACTGCCACATACGGCAAGTTGCTGCAGCTCCTACCGATGTTGTCACAGTCGCATTTGGTATTATCTTATACACCCCGATTGTTACATTCATGGCAAATGGCGAGGCGTTGACACGTTATAGCTTAATCCTATTAAGGCTGATCTGATTATAGCCTACAGCGGTAATCCCTTGATTACCTATCCAGCCAGCCGTGAAATTAGAGTAGAATTAATTACTTCTTGCGGACTCAATTATGAATGTGTGACCCTTCATCTTTATGGTGGTGGGTTCACTACTGGAATAACAGAAAACCTCGATCGTTGTATTTAAAAACTAAAGAATACGTGCTGTGTGAGACTCGATATCAGTGGCGTGGCGTGGGTACATAACATCTGTTGCCGGTTGTGATAGGCCTAAAACAGCCTAAAAATAAATTCGAATTTTTTCTAGTACGGTACCAGAGTTCTTTTTAGATCCAAAATATTTTTTGACAGTTTTGTCTATCATTCGCTGGCAGAAGAAGGAGGTCCCGGTTCAACGGGATCTGACTCCATTACAGGTCTACGTACACTAATTAAAACAGGACAAAAATAATCGAATTAAAAACAATAAAAACAAACAGAGAAATACATGACTAAACAAACAAAACACAAATAGGTTCGTAGTAACTGCTGCACGTCAGTTCCAAAAACAAACATAGCTGCTAACTGAGAGTTTTGCCGGTTTATACAGTGGCAACACATTGGGGAGGGGGGAACGAATGTGTCCCCCCCCACAGTCAGTACAGTGACAACTATTACGAGGTCAATGACCGTACGCAGTAAAGCATTGCCGATGTCTGAGCCGGCAGCAACACAAGACGGTGCAAGTGCCCAGCAGTTCGACAGCAATGCTACGCTTTTTTTCAAGTTTCCCTACTAGTATTGTTTGGATTTAAAATTATTCAATAACCACAGTATTCATTCTGTGATATAATTAATATTATTTTCTCTTATTTCCAGTACTGTTGCCGCCGGCAACAGCCGTTACATGGACGCCACGCTACTGCTCGACATCGATCTGTGAGTTCGAATCAGAGGCGATTTGGGTTTATCACTCTTCTTTACGCGCACAAGGATTTTGTGCATCGCCACTGAAAATAAATTTTAAAAGAACAAGCTGTCTCACAAATGGTCTTGATTGTCTTCTTCTTAACGGGTTTCATACAATGTCTCCCCGTCCCCGAGCTCCGTTTACATCTAGCCATGGCACCGTCGACAATCAACCCGCGGTGCTTCCATGCTGTTTTCCACACCATCATTCCACGATCTCCGTCGTCTTCCCCTCTTCCGTTCATTCTGATGGTGCCCACTAGATGGAATTCGCTTCGGGCATCGTTTGTCCCTTATTTTCATCACTACAGCCCCCCCCTTTTTTTAATAGAAGCTACTGCGACATCTCCCGCTCGTATCCGTCTCCTGAACTCCTCATTACAGATTCATTGGACTCTCGATACCCCTCAAGTAGTCCATGTCAACACCATTTATCCTCGTCTTAGCTGCAGCGTTCAAGCTCCACACTTCCCATTCATAACTTAGCGATGACTCCACCATTGATTTCCCAATATTTTTTCTCACCAATAATAAGTAATGATAAGTATTTATCATTGGAGAAAACTTGGTGGAGGGGGACAGTTTTATAGAATTTGCGATAAATAGGAGACACGGACAAAACATCAAATTACAGAAACTGGTAAGTGGGATTACTGGTACAGAATGCCAGTAATGATAAGTATTTATAATAAGGGAAAAACTCGAGGAAGTGGAAATTATTTAGTGTCTGGGCTAAATAGTTGACAGGAATGAAATAAAGGAACTGGAAAGCTGATAAGTATTCTAATTAATGAAAAGCACTTATTAGTGAGAAAAACTTCGTGGAGATGGACAATTTTGTAGTGTCTGTGATAAATAGTAAGTAGAGACGGAACATAAAATAAAGGAATTAGAAAGCTGATGAGGAATGTCAGCAATGAAAAGCATTTATCGTTGTAGAAAAAACCTGAGGACGTGGACAATTTTTTAGTGCCTGGGATACGTATTAGGTAGGGACGGGGCATCAAATCTATATATATACATATCGTAAAACTCAAAGTCTGAGGATTTATGGGTACTGAATACAAATCCACACCGTTACACCGATTGCTACCAAATTTTGCACAGGTAACCTTTGACAGAAGGCGAAAAATACTGTCTAACTTGGAATTTGATATTTTGCCCCGTTCGCACGATTTAGGCCCTTTTAATTATTCCTTTTCGTTGACGCGTATAAAGATGTAAACAACAACATGGAGACCAGAATTAATTACCATAGTAACAAGAAAATAAATCATATTTAGCGGCATCAGAACTGTACCTTTATCCGTTCCTGGAGTTTTTAATATGCGATTGTATCAATATATTTTGTAATTTTGTATACAGATACATATATATATTTTGTAATTGTCTTAAATGATTATAAAATTTATGTTTATATACGTATTTCTGATGATGCAATGAATAAGTAATGAAATATATTAAATACTACTACTGAAGATGTCAACAACACCATGGGGACCAGAATTAATTACCATAGTAACAAGTAAATAAACAAAAGCTATTTAGCGGCATCGGAACTGTACATGTATCCATTCCGATGTTTATGGAACTGTACATATTACACGATGTGTTATATAATTTGCGATTGTATCGATATATTACGATGTGGAAAAGAAGAAGTGTACTAATTGTAAATTGTCCTATTACTTAATGCAAAGCGAAAATACGTGTTGTTTTCATTTGTGAGGTTAAGTAACAACGGCTATTTGTTTTTAGTTTACTGCTGAAATAAATAAAACCCATGTTTAAGGAAAACATAACGTTTAATGTGTTATACAATGCTTCTAAAACAGTAACACTTAAAATAAAGAATTTAGCGTTTTTGATTTAACAGGCACTTTATAAATATCTTCAAAGGCTTTATATACGGGTACTTTTAAATCCAAAGGCTGTTGCACAAAATAATAATTTAGTACAAGTTAAAATAGTACAAGTGTTGTAATCAGCTTTGGAGAGAATTTGACTAATGAGTACAAAATTGTTATACGAGCTGACGGAACGCCATATAGACATAGACAATAAAAATTATATTAAAATACTTATTAAAAGTCAAATATTCGCGTGCGAAGCCGCGGGTAACCGCTAGTAGAGGAATAAATAAACGAATAAAGGAATTGTAAAGCTGATAAGCAATGGCAGAAAAACGATATACCGTATAGGCCTAACAGGAAATCGGTAGTGAAAGTAATTACAATAGATTCGCGACGATCTGGCCTATTGTGGAGGTCGCCTGAGCTGGATAATAAACCAGCATCATTCCGGAAGGGGGCCATTCCGTCTGCAGTCAGCGCTTTAAATTTTTGAAAACCATGTATTAGTATGGTTTAAATTAGTATCGTTTCTTATCGTGTATTTAAATTTGTCTTTCTAAAGTTTGCATACTTTTCAAGGAAGCAATAATGCAATAAATTACATTTGAATTTGACCTACGTAGACAGGGAAGCTAAGCAGAAATTCGCAAAACAGTATTTAGATAACCTTAACGTTTAGTTAGTAATATAATATTTTATGACTAAGATCATGTATAGGAAAGTTTCACTGAAAGAATTGGTTCAAATGTTTGTTTAATATATAATATATAGTTACGACATCACAGAACAATCTACGTGTTTCTCGGATGTTCCAGTGGACTCCGGCTATAATGTTGTGTGCGTACGTGATCTCAACATGCGTTCGCGAGACTTTTATAGACTTCGCCAGCCGCGCACACTGTGTCAAGGCAGCAATCAAAACGTTCTAGTGTAGCGCTGATGCATAGTATGGAATGTTCTGGTGTCTGAGCGGGGTATGAATACAAGGCTTCAGCGGCGCTTAGTTTCAGTTTGAGTTGCGATATATTCCAGTGCGGTTCGAAGTATTGTGGCGAAATGTTATGTGTTTCGTATTTGTGCGGGACAATTGTAATACAGTTGTGTTTTATGCTCGTTGACATTATAATTGCGTGTGAACAACTTTTATTTGATTTGCTGGAAGAGACTATCTTGTTGATTACAAACTGTTTAATTGTGATAATTAAAGCTGGTGATTTTAGTGACTTAATTGGTATCTTGTATTTAGTTTTCCACTGTCCCATACGACGGTCAGTAGAGCGTCGTAACAATATATTTGGTTAATATATTCATTTGTAAATATAACTACGACCAGTGGCGTAACTAGCAGCTGATTCTGGATGGGGGGGGGTGAAGGGATGAGACTAGCTTCTGGGAGGGGAACGTCCACGGACAAATGATACATTCACGGTTCTTCGCATGTAGTTTCATAAATATATTTTATAAATATTTGTATATCAATGTTTTTAAATAAATCAACGTGAAGTTGAAGGGTAAAAAATATGGAAAAGCGCTGATTTCAAAATAGTCTATCTTGATTAATTGTTATTAAAATTAAAGGTAACAAATGTCATGTCATTAGGAATCTCTTTAATTGTACGTTTGTATTCTTAATAAATCTTGTGAAAATGAATTTGTGTGAATATATTTCCAGAACCAGGTTTTATTACTTCTTCACACTTTAATTTAAGCATGATGTCACAAGAATGTTTTAAACAATTTAAGGTTCGTGTTAAGGTGCGTTATTTTTAATGTAAAATCCAGCAATAAAATCTTCTCGCTTTTCCAAAGTGAAGTCAAGAATCTGCTCATTTATCTGTGCAAAGACGACGGTTCAAAGCATAGAGAGATTACAATCATGACATAGACAACCCTGTAAGGAGAGTATGTCTGGCGAAAAGAATAAAGGTAGATTAACAGGCTCTGCCTTAGGTTTCTGGCTCGTGCGTTATTTTTTTTTTTTTGTTGGAAATACGGTATTTACCAAATGTTGAATGAATGATTGTAATTATTAAGAAAACTAATTTCATTTTACTAATTTACAAATATTGTATTTCCTGTTGTGGCTCCAATTACTATAAGCCTTATTTTAACACACACAGCTGGCTTAGAAATAGGCCTACTTTAAATGATTAAGAAATTTCGCTGAAAGTTTCAATAACTCTGGGAAGGAGGAGATTGATGCCCCTAATCCCCCCCCCCCGCTGTAGTTACGCCTCCGATTACGACAATGTCGTTTCTATAAAGAATGAAAAAATATGAAAGCGGACAACAATAATTGCACCAAGTTAAGTTTACGAAACTGGCCTTTTATAGCTTGAAAAAGTCTTCGATTGTTGTCTCGGAATTTAATGCTGTTAGGTGGGTTAGGATTGAATTATACGATTGTATACGTTCGAATTATAGAAGCGGTTTTATATTAATTGTGCCGAGGACCGTGCCGTGGATCGAGACTTTTTAAGATTGCTTTTCGCCCGTTTTTAAGATTGCTTTTCGCCCGAAACTGTACAAACGTGTTGTTGGAAAGGAATTAAACTGCAACTCTCGCAGAGGTCTCGTGCCAGTTGTACCTGTTACCAACTGCCAAGGTTATATCGTGTGTCAATAGGGCAAAGCCATTGTTTACAAAGCACACTCCCAACATAAACTACAATATTGGCCAATACAAATGGTAAGACCTCTCTTTATAGCTAATTATTTTCCAGTCTATTTCCGTTGTGTACCGCCAGTACTCCCAACTAGGAAATGATAGGGCGTTATGAAGAGAAATTTCAATTACTTATTTTTTGCGTACCGTATCACTTATTATATAATTACCTTATTATCCACTCTAGTGATACAAAGTTTCGTCAGTTATGACGCGTTTCGGGACTAAGTCCCATCCTCAGATAACACTTAATTCAATAAACTAATACATTAAAAATCGCAACCATGATACTGGTCAAGTCAAATAAATAAAATAAAATAAAGCTACAAATCGCATGTGATATGTTTAACTAACCACGGCCGGAGCTCCCGCATGCGTTCACCCACAACCGCGATCATCACGCGACTGGTCAAAGATTAATCCAAACCGATAGCAGTGTCGAACAAGTAGTTTGATGCAAAATTTATCTGGTCATTTAGTAAACTGTTTTTAGTGGTACTATTTTTTATAGCTTTATAAATTTCAAATTCCTCCAGACTATCCATCCGTTTACCTTTTTTACATAAATGCAACGCTGTTAAATTTTCTTCGAAGCTCGTATATTTATGTCCGCTTGATATTAAATGTTGTGCAAAATTGGACTTATTATTACTTGGCTTGGGAATATGTTCTAAAAATCTTGTATAAAAACATCTGCCTGATTGACCGATATAGAACGCATCACAATCATCACATTTTATTTTATATATACTACATTTCTTTTTTAAAGGTACTTTGTTTTTGTTTTTGAAATAATTTCCCAAATTATTATTTGTTTTAAATGATAAGATATAGTTATTATCTTTGAAAACGGGTCTTAAAATATTTGGCATAATACCTGTGAAAGTAGCAGAAAGATATTTATAATTTTTATTACTTGCTTTTATACAGTTTGAATTTTTATTTTCTAAACGTTTTCTCTGTCTATTTATTATTTTGTCAACTATTGTAGATTTATACCCGTTATTTATAGCTATTTGTTTGATAGTGCTAACCTCATTCAAGTAGTCCTCCTTTTCGAGGGGAACATTTAAAGTCTGTTGACAAGACTGTTAAATACTGCCATTTTTTGTGTAACGGGATGATGTGAATCATAGTGTATTATTGTGTCAGTATTAGTGTGTTTTCTAAAGATTTTGTATTTTAAATTATTCCCGTTATGTAATACAGTTAGGTCTAAAAAACTGATACTTTTGTTGTTTTCGATCTCCATAGTAAATTTTAATTTTTTATGGATTTTGTTTAAGTAATTTTTAAATAATTCTATTTGTCTGGCATTCCCGTTAAAAATAATAAAGTTATCATCAACGTATCTGGAAAAATGGATGATTTTATTGGCGAAATAATTATCTTTTAAAATTTTTGTATTTTCTAAATGGTTTAAATATAGGTCCACCAGGATGCCCCGTTTTCATTTAGCATCTAACTGTGTCGTTTTGGTGTTACAAACAGTATTTATATAGCAGTGATGGCCAACCCGCGACACACGTATCGCGGCAGTATATTGTGTGGCATTCGGTAACATCGGGGATTTTTTTAAATACTTTATACTTGGTGTAAAATGTTTATTGTATTTGCAATAAACTTCGAACGGTTACTTTTTACGTAATTGTAAAGTAGGCATGTGGAAAACAAGAAAACTGCAATCTTCAGGTACCAGATCACAAATTAATGCAAACATGGAAGGAAGTACGAAAAATTGAAACCCACAATAGTAGTTTTGTATTTATAAATTTATAAAAGTAAAGTAGTTTTCCTTTTCTTCTTTATTTAAATCATGTAACAATAAAACAAAATAATCGTACGCCAATTGTTTTGTGGTTTCTATGTACTGTACTCTAATGAATTTACACAGCTGAATATATATATTCAATCACTTTCTGCTACAGTCCGTTTCTTGATGTATATAATACATTTAATATTTATAAATAAATTTACTTCAAGATATACCTTTTTTTTTACATGTTTCGGGTACTATCTTGTACCCATCCTCAGCCTTCCGGTTTTTTTGTCTGGTGAAGTACATATGTGTTGTTGGCTGACTATTATTATTGTGGCTTCCTGTTGGCTTCTGGTATTTCAAGTTGGTTTTATTGTGTGTGATTGTGGTGTATGTGTTAGTTTTTTGTGTATTTTCAATGTTGAGTGCTTTGAATATTGTGTCATGTTTTGTATTGATTTGTATTTGTTCAGGTATTAGTTTGTTTTCTGTTTTATGTTTGTATATTTGTAAATTTTCCCAAATGTTCATTATGGTGCCTTTGTGTGGTATATGTTTTATTAGTGTTACATTGGTTATGTCTGGGAATTCATGTCCTCTGTTTATTGCATGTGTGGCTAAATTGGATTTATCTTGAAGTATATCTTGAAGTAAATTTATTTATAAATATTAAATGTAATATATATATATATATTTTTTTTAATAAAGAAATTTGTGTTAGTGGTTACGATCACAAACAGAATTATCACTGCTGCTAATAATTTTTCTATAGTGGTGTGCAACTGTGATAATTCTGTTTATTTTTTTTTGTTTAATTTGAAATTTAATTACGATTTTTAATAGCTCAAGGCCCATTAAATTCCAGGCTGAATGTAAAAACTATCATTACGTGACCTTGTTTTACGACACTATTATAGTATCGCCCTGAGTTTTGAAAAACTAAGACAGAGATAATGTTGAAAAAAAAAACGAAAAATATATCAGGTTATTATTGGGCCCTTCAGTCTTTCGAGTGGTTTGTACCCTGCCCGCATATACCTGTGATGTGTGCGTTACTGAGTATACTGTATATACAGAGAGTCAAATCCCACTGAGGAAGACGGACACCACGTCGAAACGTTTGGAACATAAAACCAAAAGTAAGTGTTCACTAAGTATCACAGGTATGTGGGACCTACAGTTTAACGCCGGATATACTACAGGTAAAGCTTTGGAATATTTGAAAATGCTTAAAGCCAGTAATTACTTTTAGATTTGGTTTTACTAGATCCTTAATATTCACGCCTTAATAATGGTGGTAATGATGGTTTAATGTTTGCCGGTGCTCCATATAATTTATGCTTACTTCACACACACACACACCCACACATACGTTTCACAGTCACAGAAAGGTTGACCACCACTGTCTTGTACTGAATTACCCTTACATAAAAATGTAAAGCTTGTGTGTGCTACAATTTTGGTAGTTTATTCCGATCTGTCGTTTCGACCGAGTAAACGTTGTTTGTTTGTGCAAGGACATCTGTTGTGCGGCGAGCTAGAGAAATTCACACGGATAATTGCAACTGAAGCCGTTCCTATATGTCATCGGGTTTCACATAATGGGTGGGGTGGGGGGGTATTGGCATTACGTGTTTCCGTTATAATCGATACTCGAATAAAAGCTTTGAGAAACCGTAGTGGGCTACGTTAACCGCCAAACACCAACCAATATCCATTCAACCGTTCTCATTTTTATCGATCATCCTCCTCCTCTTCCTCCTCCTCCTCCTCCTCCTCCTTCCCGTTCACGTTTTTCCTAACCTTCACCCACGCTATTCACTTCTGTTTATTTTCACTTTGTCAGTCGGTCGATAATGTTTTCCTATTAAATTACTTAACGATAGTGACTGACACGAATGTGTAAGTGTACCGTTTGCAAGTATGGAAAGGATTCAGTTCGATCAATCGCTAGAACTACAGTTTGAACAAACACTATATAACAACGTCGTTTAGCGATAATACTCGTATTACCATCAAACGTTTTACCCAGTCTGTTATGTAGAAAAGAGTTGAAGCTGAAATTCTATTTACCACTGAAAGTCTCGATCGTATCATGGTGTTAATAGCAAACGTGATATTATGAATTAAACGCGATTTTTGACCGAAAAAAATTGGTATTAAAATACCGAACGAGCGCGCCTTTCGTTCCAGAATTTGAAGAAACGTTGGGAGTGATGCATTGCCACCAGGGGGAAATACTTTGAAGGGGTTAAGCGTGCATAAAGTTGTAAGTACATTGATAAAGATTTTGTGCAAAAGTTCGTTTTACTTTTTAAACACACCTCGTATACAAAGGAAACGGAAGTGAATAGGAAATGAACTAGCAAATTAATTTCTGAATTGGGGAGATATTTAGGGTTCTTGGAATACAGCAAACAAAAATAATAAAATAGTGATACACCATGTCTACTGTTTTGATTGATTTAGCGCTTAAGGGTTCATCGTTAATATTGTGTACTTATTTTCGACAAAATCTCTTTTCTAGTTAATTCTTTTTCCATTGGTATCTTTTCTCTGGCGGAAGTTTACAATAATTGTACACTACAAACCAATAAAACAATTAGGCGATACTTGAAGAACAAAGTTGTGCCACACTGCTCCCATGTCCAATCGTACATGGAAGCAATTCGCAGCAAGCATTCAGTAAAATACATTCGTTGCTGCCGGTTATGGAAGAAATAATGACCTTTCACGAAGGGCAGTAAAGCTATCGAACGAGCACAAAAGTGCCATAAACTGAATGCAAAATCTGTCGAGCCGATTCACAACAGTTTTACCTTGAAACATATTGTCATAAATTAGAAAACGGGGACATCTTGGTCACAATTCTACCGGATTGTCAGCATAAAGAAATAGCTTCCTGGCTTATCTATTGTAATTTAGACCATAAACTAAGTTTTATTATTAGTTCTGTTTGTCGAGCTATTTTAAAACTGTTCACAGTTTGCTTTACCTGCGACAAATCAAGTTGTTACATTTTTTTGCCAATTTCTCGACAACTAAGGTTATTTCGTAACACAAAAATGTTGAGTGTCAAACGTGTTTTTCCTAAGCCGAAACTTATATCCAATTTTGTTTAGTTATAGAATAAGTTTCGAAAGTTTTCCTGTTTACCCGATTTTCAATTAATCAGTTCTTCATTTCAAGTATTTACACGACAAACCGACAAAATAAGCAAGACTTGAGATAGAAAGCCATGCCATATCGATCGCACGTCCAATCGACTACAAAACTTTTACCGTACACTGAGAAGTGTATTCGGAACTGTACCTTTATCCGTTCCTGAAGTGCATTTTCGATGTTTTAATATGCGATTGTATCGATATATTACGATGGGGAAAACAAGAAGTGTACTAATTGTAAATTGCCCTATTTCTTAATGGGAAGCGAAAATACGCATTGTTTTCATTTTGAGGTTAGGCGACAATGGTTTTTGGTTTTTAGTTTACTGCTAAAAATAAATAAAAGCCATGGTTGAGGAAAACATAACGTTTGATGTGCACATACAATGCTTATAACACGGTAAAATAAAGAACCTAACGTTTTTGAGTTGACAAATTAACAAATCTACGACAGCAAATGTAAACTGAAAAATACATATATTTATGGTAAATGGAAAACACAAAAAACAATGTATTAAGGAATGACAACATACGCTCTACATATTGTACATAACGGGCGTTTTTTTTTTGGTTAGCCGCAAAACGAGTACTTCTCGGAAAACGAATATTACCGAAAAAAAATAAGTTCTGGCACAAAAAAGGAGACGTGTAGTAATAGGCAAAGGGTGGCCCTTGGGCCACCCCGCCTTACTTTCGAGTTGGGTTTCTTTCGTAGTTTTCCTAAAAAAATGAGTTTTACATTACGTATCGCTTTCCATGTGTAATTTCAGTTCTCATGTTAACCTAACAACATCAACTTTTGGCGTCACAGGTACACAACTGTGATATACTACTACTGAAATCATTTTTCATTAAAAAAATGACTAAGAACACCAACTGTTACGGCCAGCCAACTATTTTGCAACATACGAAATAAAATTTCTACGATTCTTTCACCTACATAAAATTACGTGCGATATTCACTAAAGATCGAAGCGAAACAAGCGCATAATCGAAATATCGAATAAATGTAATCGAAACGGATAAAAATACAGTACCGTGTATTCAGTAGTAACGATTGTTAAAGAACAGTCGACCTTTCACGAATCCAGTAAAGCGAATCGGACGGACATAAAAATGTGTCATAAAGTAAATAAATAATTTGATGTCCATCCACGACGGTTTGACCTTGAACAACAACAGCAACAACCTTCACTGGGTACACCTACGTCGGTTCGGCTCCCGCATTAATTTACACGTTTCCCTGACTCAGAGGCGTGACGTGTCTCATTCATTCGCAAAGTAACGTTATTCTGTTATACACCGTTTATTCAAACAGATGATTTTCCTTGTCACTCCAGGAATTAGGCGCACTATCTGATCCGCCTTCTTCAAGACCATCTTTTTCTTGACCGACCAACGTATCGTTTTCCTCGGAACAAATTATTAGACTCAAAACTAGTTGTTTTTTTTTTTTTTTACATTTTTGTAGTTTCCACACATGAAGAGCACAGGAAAAAAAAGATGAGGCTCCATAGAACAGCTTTTCCAGATAAATGGAAACTAAACTTTGAAGACTAATAACAATACTCAAATATTATATATTTTAATACTAATATTTTATCAGTAAGGAAAGTACTAAAACAACTTATTTTTACTTAATTTTCATTTTCTTACCTTTAATAGATGATTAAAAAGAAATTAAATTTTGTTTAAGCATAGCACCAAACAGTTCAATAAAGATGAGATGAGAGAGCCCATAAGTGTGTTGGAAAAGGATGAGAGTCCATATTTTGTGCGTCTTCCGTCAACACCAATAACAGTACTTCTACACATTTTATATCTCATATTCAAATCAAAATTGTTTAGAAAAATAAGATTCATATAATCTACTATTTTATCAGAAAAGCAAATTAACTCATATTTATGGTACCGGTAAACCATTAATATTAACAGGAAAAACACACAATACACACAACTATCTTAACATATAAAACTAAAATAAGATTTAAAACATTAAATTATAGTAAAAAATAAAACCATAAAATAGTTTTTGTGATTTCCACTCGTCAATTTATTAAAATTTATAAAACCATGACAGCTGTTTCGGCAACACAGTGCCTTCATCAGATGGTATAAGCTGACTAATTTTCGTACAAACAATACAGAATATAAAATATAATACAAGTGCTGTTGTATAGAGAGCGATAGTAATCTCGTGTCAATAAGATTTATACACATTACACAAATATATAACATAACATATACCAAGTCTATTTATACAAATTAAGCAGAGGCGAGCTATTTAGATCTAACTGATCATTTAATAATACATTTAAATATTTGTGTTTATTAATTTCAAGCGTTTCTAATAAATCAAGCTTTGGACCTTTATCAGATAAATGTAAAATTTCAAAATTGTCATTATAACTATGGTCTTTTTCTAACAAGTGATTTGCATAATTTGATTTGCCATCATTATATCTAAAACTATAATTTTGACCATACATTCTTTTTTCGAAAGATCTACCTGTCTGTCCGATATACACTTTATTACAAGACCCACAAGATAATTTGTATACACCAGACTTTTGCAGTTTATCTGTTTTACTCTTATTATTTTTAATATATTTTCCCAAAGAAGACTGCGTCTTAAAAGCTATATTTACATTCCTTTGCGTGAAATATTTACCAATATTATCAGAAGCAGAACCTATGTAAGTGAGAGTGTGATATCTTTTAATCTGTGTTGAGGGAGGGTAAACTAGTTTTAAAGCTTGTGAATAAAATTTTTTGTTTAACAAGTGATCTATGAGGCTAGGTTGGTAACCATTGTTGACAGCTATTTGTTTAATAATGTTAAGTTCTGATTGGAAATTTGAGTCTGATAACGGAATACTAACTAGTCTGTGGATAAAACTGTGAAAAGCAGCCAATTTATGTGAGTATGGATGTGTGGAAGTAATGTGTATTGTCATATCTGTATGTGTAGGCTTATGAAAAATACCGAAGTCTAATTTATTATTGCATTTTGTTATTGTAAGGTCTAAAAAATTGATACTATTGTTATCTTCTAATTCTAAGGTAAAGCTAATATTTTTGTGTAAATTGTTAATAAAATTAAGAAAGATCTGTAATTGTCTACGTGTACCTAGAAAAATTGCTAAAATATCGTCCACATATCTATACCAAAAAATAAACAATTTGAAATAAGGGTGTGCTCTAATTTTAGTTTCTATGTAGTCCATAAAGATTTCAGCTGCCAAAGGGCTAAGTGGATTTCCCATTGCAAGCCCTTCTTTGCCAATATAGATCTTTCCATTAAATTCAAAGTAGTTTTGATTAAGGCAAACCTTCAGTAAATTCAAGATATCCTCTCTCATAAAGGGGTTATTACAATTTTCAATTAATAATTTTTCTACAATATCTATTACATCAGTCGGTGGAATACTCGGAAACAAATTTTTCACATCAAATGATAATAAAACAGCTTTGTCTGGGATATGTGAATCTTTAATTCTGTTAATTAAGTCTAGTGAATTTTTAATACTATGTGTTGACTGAAATTTGCATTGTGTTTGTATAATCTTAATTAGTCTTTTAGATAATTTAACAGAAGGAGCAGTTACATATGATACCACTGGTCTAATTGGATGGTTATCCTTATGCAATTTAATTAAAGAGTAAAGCTTTGGTGGCTGAGGATTCATTACTGATAAAAAATCCAAATCTCGATTATCAAAGAAAGAACAATTCTTTATAGCCTGTTTAACATCTATTTGAAATTTAAAAGTCGGGTTAGTATCAATGGGTTCAAAAGAGTTCAAACATTCAAGTGTCTTGTTTACATATTCGCCTTTGTCGATAGCAATAACAGTATTGCCCTTGTCAGCGCAATTTTAGATATAATGATGGCAAATCAAATTATGCAAATCACTTGTTAGAAAAAGACCATAGTTATAATGACAATTTTGAAATTTTACATTTATCTGATAAAGGTCCAAAGCTTGATTTATTAGAAACGCTTGAAATTAATAAACACAAATATTTAAATGTATTATTAAATGATCAGTTAGATCTAAATAGCTCGCCTCTGCTTAATTTGTATAAATAGACTTGGTATATGTTATGTTATATATTTGTGTAATGTGTATAAATCTTATTGACACGAGATTACTATCGCTCTCTATACAACAGCACTTGTATTATATTTTATATTCTGTATTGTTTGTACGAAAATTAGTCAGCTTATACCATCTGATGAAGGCACTGTGTTGCCGAAACAGCTGTCATGGTTTTATAATTTTTAATAAATTGACGAGTGGAAATCACAAAAACTATTTTATGGTTTTATTTTTTACTATAATTTACAATGGATTTTCACCAAGTAAAGGCATCAAGCATTAATTATTTAAAACATTACAAAAAACTGGAAGAACACAAAATCATTTAAATGGTAAATTTTCATAAAATTCTTTGGCTTTTTGTGAACAAAATCTTTTCAATTTTTCCAAGTCATCATATTAGGCTTTTGATGTCGGTAATAACTCATTGTATGCTAATTCAGGCAATCGAAACTCTTCTTCAGGCAAGGAAAGATTCTTTTTTTTTTGGTGTAATAACTACAGTCTCAGTGGTTGTTCCATTGTAAGAAGCTCTGTGAGTAATCATTCGAGGATGGTGTTGAGTTATAGTTAGTTCTTTTATTGGTCTAGTGTGAAAAGGACACTTATTAAAATATATTTTATTTAAAAAAAATGTCCAGGATTTAAAAATTAATTGATTTTCACAGGAAATTACTTTAAGTGCAGTTGGCTTTACTCTAGCAGTCTCTAGCACATTATTCCATTCATTTGGCAACTCTACAAAGGCTTTTTTGATTAAAAACAAAAAAGACGGTCGCACTCAAAAACCACTGAATAACATAACACAGACTAAGCATATACCACATTACCTCACAAAAGCATTAAACAAAGAACAGCTGATTGAGCAGTGCAACCACACATACTGTACTGAATGTATTGACCCTCATCCTTTTTTCCTTGAATTCACTGGCACCTTCATCTTTTTTCCCTTGTATAGCTTTTTTTAATATAGCAATAACTTGGTACACTCATCTCCTTTTCAATTTTTATATACAAAAATGAATTCTACATAAAAAAATACATAAGACTGGATTCAAAACCCATAATAAGGAATAATGAACCCTCATCTTTTTTCCCCTTTACTCTTCACATGTTTTTTTGACAAATTAAAACTGTGAACTAGTTTGCAATGTTGTAAGGTTTTTGTTATTTATTACCTATATAATACATAGGTACATGACCTGTGTACCAGTCTTCTCTTTAAAAAATTCATTTGGGAAATGTTTGTTTCTTTAAAACTCCGTCAAATGTGTCAGCTGCGTTGCTAAAATCTTTTACATCAGAATGTAATATGTACAATATATTTTAAAAGTAAATGTGAAAATTAAATGTTTACATAAGTCATTCAGTCTGTTACGTATTCAGATCGCCAATGAATGGCAATGTGAGAGTTACACTTTGTGACGTATGCGCGTTAGTGACTAAGGTTTCTGCACATTATCTCACAAGCTGTCTTCTTCTACCAAGGATTAGGCTAATAGCCTGTTGCGACCTGATCACTCCACATCTTTTTTCGTCTTCCAAGGGATCTCCGACCCTGCGGCCGATAGCTACACATAATGTTTAGCATCCTCCCTTCCTCATTCTTTGTAATGAATTGTAACATCGATTGTAGCTAGTTATTTCGTGTGATAATAACTGTTAATAATAAAAAAGATATCAAACTCTAATTTATTTGCAGTGGTATAACTGAGGCCCTTCGGAGCTGTAAACTATGGATCTATCCGATTACCCTTAGGGAACACAGGAATCTGAGGATCCTCGTAACAGCAAAAGTTTGAAAAATTAACCATGATTACATAAGATTCGTTCATTGGATTGCTTATAATTCTTCTTCTTCTTGCCAAGCATTAGGCCATTTGCCTGTTTCGACCTGATCATTCCACCTCTCTCTTGGTATTCCGAGGGATCTCCGACCCTGCGGTCGATATCTATTCATAATCTGTGTCATCCTGTTCGTGCTTATTCTTTGTAAACATTGTTCCCACTTATTTCTATAATCTGTAATTTGGTTACTTAACCTGGCAACTGGTAATTGTTCTCTTATTTCTACATTCCTCATTATATCTCTCCCTGTGCAACCTGCGATCCTCCGTAGCACTTTCATCTCTTTGGATTCTTTTTTCATTTGTTCCTATGTGTGCCCATGTTTCACTGCTATACAATAAACTCGGAATACCCCTAGTTTTATACTAATGTATCTTCAGGTTTCTATATATTGTACCGTTTATGTATTTGAATCTTCTCACTAACTGTACGAGAGATATCCCAATAGTCATCATCATCATCATCTTCACGGATTAAACCAAAACTGGATTATTCCGGTCTCAAATAGGAAAAGATTAGATATTGGAATAATCAAAAAATAACATTGGAATGGCGCGCAGCTGTTCTTCCGTATTTTCCTTGGTCTCTTCTGTTGTTTCAAAACGACGTTATTTCAAGGTCGCCTTCAGTTTTGGGAACAAGAAAAAGTCTGCTGGGGCTAAGTCTGGAGAGTAGGGTGTGTGGTGCAGAATAGTCGCATTGTTTTTTGCCAGATAATCGATGACAAGGAATGACGCGTGAGCTGGTGCGTTATCATGGTGTAACACCCAAGTCTGTTCTTTCCAGAGGTCTGGCATCTTCTTCCGTAACTCTTCTCTCAAATGCCTTACAACTTCCTTATAATACTCCTTATTTACTTTCTGACCGCGTGGAACGAATTCATGATGAACCAACCCTTTCCAGTCAAAAAGCACACCACAATCACCTTCATGTTTGACTGACTCATCCGGGGGGTTTTTTTTTTGGTCGAGGCGATCCTTTTTGCGCCCACTGCGAAGACTTCGTTTCGACATCGCATCCATACACTCACGTCTCGTCCCCTGTTGTAATGTTCCTGATGAACTTTTCATTGGCACTGGCACGGCCAAGCAGTTGTTGATTGATCGGACAACAAACGGGGCACGAATTTTGTTGAGATGCGATACATGTCCAGTGAGTTTGTGGCATGAAACCACGATCTTCACGTATCCTAGTGCGAACTTCATCGATTTTATCGTCACTTATTGACGTTGAATGGCGATCAGGTCTTGCATTTCCATGGGCCAATGTTCTTCCCGCTTTGAAACGAGTAAACCAGTCGTACCACTGCGTTCCCTTGGTGAATCATTTCGAACGTTTCTCAAAAAGTTTTACTGAGTCTGAAGTACAACTCGTTGTTCTTCAAGCTCTTTCATTTTCACTACGGGAAAAATTCGCCGAGAGGTTAGAACACGTATAGCGAGAATCACAACAGTGGTAGAAAGGAGCGGAATATTGGATGATGTTTCCGAAAGTTACCGCTAAATACCGCCACTTGTCGGAGCACGCTCTTTCGGTATACCGCCATGGTATTGTGAAAGTTCGGTCTCTTTTTCAACATACCTCGTACACACTAAAAAAAATAACTAATATTAATTCCTGAGTAGTGTAATATCACAGCACAGATACATAAAATTACAGTCTTTCAGGCAGTGGCGTATCTAGAATTAACCTTGGGGAGGGGTCGTGTCGGCTTCGTGTAAAATAAAAAACATTTTAAGGCTAATCAGTATTATATAATATTCAAAAAGTGGCTGAAAAAGTTTGATAACTCTAATTTGTGAAATTAATCCCAGTAAAATAAACGGTAAAAATACAATAACATGCGTGCTAT
Organism: Magicicada septendecula; assembly: GCA_034769895.1. Classification (NCBI taxonomy): domain Eukaryota; kingdom Metazoa; phylum Arthropoda; class Insecta; order Hemiptera; family Cicadidae; genus Magicicada; species Magicicada septendecula. Next base: position 16,085,631 of record CM068375.1, on the reverse strand, counting down.
TGAAACACAAGATAGCCTACTCGTTGATATTTTATATTTAAAAATGATAACTACAATTTTAATAATAATATTAAAAAATAATGTAAATCAAGAAAGTTTTATACAGAAGAAATATATACAGGTTGAAAATGTTTTCGAGTTCAGTTCACCTTGATTTTTTAACCATTTCACTAACAACTTCTTTTCTTCCGGGGTCACTGAATTGATTTTCTTATATTTCGTGTCTCAAATGTATGTGCAGTGCTATAAGTCTGTTTGTATACTTTAAAAAAATGTATTACTTTATCAGCGTACACAGATGAAAACATAATAAGTAAACTTAAAAATTAAGAGATTAACAAAATTCCTTGTCAACTTTTTCGACCCCGGGGGGGGGTTCCAGACCCATTCTCCCCCCCCCCGTAAATACGCCCTGCTTTTAGGGAAAGAGCACAAAAATAACGGTCTACTGACATCATGTTGCTTTTATTTCGTGTCATGAGCCAGAGAGACGAATTGTAATATTTCTCCAACTCTCAGATACTTCACTATTCGATACGAACGTCGAAGAGGAAAATACGATACGTATAGAGTACACATCTATCTCGGGAACTTCCGGTTATACGTAATGCAACAGCTGATTAATAGCATCATTACCAGGAGTGCGGGCGCGTCGTTTGCTTAATGCGCCGTGTTGCGCCCCTGGAGACCGACGCCGTGTTTCACCTGTAACACAAAGCGTTATTCATTACCCCCCCCCCGAGTTTGTCGCCTGGAGGCGATCACACTACTGCATCCAGTTATCGCGTTTACAGTTCACCTTCAGGCGCTTTTTTGTTTTCATTTTGTCAAAGTCTGAAATACGAACGTTACCGTTACCGAACTAGTTTTTAAATTAACGTTTTCAGTTACAGCAGAAGTGGGTAACACAAAAAATAAAAATAATAGAATTATTCGGAATAAATAGGTTGGGTCTTCAATAAAGCTCCAGACATTTTAGGCGAGTCATTAATAAGCTTAATTAATGTAATGTTGGACTGCACAACCTGTGTGTATAGATTACAAACAAGCATTTGATTCTTTAGACAGGAAGGAGATATGTTGCATCTCGCAAGGCTTTCGAATACCCAACAAATTAATACACCTGGTTCACATGACCCTGAATGATACAAGATGCAAAGTAAAAATAGAAGGAGAATTAACAGAGGATTTCCAATTTCGAAGAAGAATATAACAAGGGGATGTCTTGTCTTCCCTCCTTTTTAATATATTCCTAGAGAAAGTAATAACGCAGCTACCAATAAACCCTGATGTCACAATTATGAGTAGAAGGTCACAGTTCATTGCATATGCTGACGATATTGTTCTCGGTACAAGAAAGAAACAAACAAACAAACAAACAGACACTGGAAGCGGCGTTCACCTCTCTGGAGTATGCGTCGACTAACCTAGGGCTGTAAGTGAACAGGCAAAAGACAAAATATATGCCGACGGAGAAGAATGTCCGAGAAGAAATAATCTCAAAAATTAAAGTTAAAGAAATGAACTTGAGAGAGTAGATAATTTTAGCTATCTTGGGTCCTTCTTCACGTCAATAAATCAGATGACAATGGAAATTCAAGACAAACTAGCAATGGAAAACAGATTCTGTTTGTCTTTGCTCCTTATCCTAACGTTCAGAAACATTTCTAGAACTTCCAAGATCCAGATTTACAAAACCGTGTTGCGGCCATTAGTATTGTATGCTTCAGAAGCCTGGACCATGACCGTAGCCCAAGAAGATATGATCAGAAGATGGGAAAGGAAGATTCTGAGGAGGATGTATGGAGGCGTACTAGATACCGGAATGTGGCGTATGAGGACAAATGCCGAATTTTACGATCTACACAAGGGACCGGACATCGTCACAGTACGCTTAATAAAACAAGGTAGAATTAGGTAGGCAGGTTACGTGCAAAGAAAGACAAGGATAGGCCAGTGAAAAAGTATTCATTGGTGGAGCAGGAGGAAGAAGAGTAAGAAGGAGGTCAAGAAGAAGACGAGAGGACGATGTAGATGAAGACTTTAGATGACTGTGGGGGGGGGGGGGTCAGAAGTTGGCAAAGAGTCGCACAGGATAGAGAGGAGTGGAGGCCAGGGCTCTTCACGTGCTGCAGCGCCGTGGAGTAGTAGTAGTAGTAGTAGTAGTAGTAGTAGTAGTAGTAGTAGTAGTAGTAGTAGTAGTAGTAGTAGTAGTAGTAGTAGTAGAGTAATAAGCTTATTAATAATGCAATTCTTTACACATAAAATTATGTATTTTTTAAATACATTTTTAAGTAAATGAAGTTCTTTTACGTATTTCAAATTCAATTGAAAAAATATAGCTCTTTAAATCTGTGGAAAGTAGCAGAGTTCTGAGTTCTTTAATGCAAGTTGCCTGATAAAGAAACTTTAACTTAAAGATCCTTTTTTACAAGTGATCTGTTGAAACAAATTCATGATATGAAAATATATGCTTATCCTAAATTTACATGTGTAATATAAATTATGTTAAATTTATAGTCTTTCAATAAAATAATGTTCTTAAATGTAAAGTCTTTACAATTAACTAAAGTATCTTCAAATCTTTGCAATAACTTTGAAACGTTCTTTAATAATAGAAGGGTTTCAGATCGTATTCAAATAAATATAAATATTTTGAAAACATTGCTTGGACTAAGCCGTCAAAATAAATGTGTTGGTAAAGACAAAAAGTAACAAGATCAACACATTACGTCAATTGGATAACCACTTCTTTTCTATAATATATATGCCATTACGCGAGTTTATGTATATAGGCATATGTTTGTGCTGAAATTATAGATCGTATCGAGATGTGGATTAATGGTAGAGGACTATTGACTTTTGTTTATAATCAAACGCGATACTCTCACAGTGCTGTTTGTATAAATATTATTTACTGCCAGTAGTTGTTATCTAATCAGTATAGATTAGAAAGGACAGCTGCTGTACATAAATAAACTTTTTCATGCATATATGTTTACAATTGCGTTGAGATAGGTCAGAGGAAAAGCCGACGCGGATTATCTAAATTAATCGGGTTGTTTATATTAGTAAAGTAAATATAATTATAGTTGAACAAATAAATGTGAATGAACGCACTTCACTACGTAAACCACTTCACCAACCCACTTCTCGCCGTTTTCTATTTAACTATAGCGCGATAGCCTAATTGAGAGAGGAAACTTCATAAAATAACAAAATAAATCGCTCTAAGTGGATGTATTCTTAGTTTAATAACGACCGTGAATTCACAAAACACCAAACGATTTGTGAAGTTCTGTCAGTAAACTAGATACATTTTCAAAACATTTATCTCAACGATTCGCGAAACTTTGTTTTTATGCGAGTTACTTAAGTGTTTATTTTAATAAAAATATATACAGCCGTCCTTAAGTAGATATTTATAAATTGTTTAAAACGGTTCTGTTTCTTTATTTTCTGTATGATGAAAGTGATTTGAGTTATGGCCAGTTATAGGTCTCAATTCCCCCACCCGTTAATAACAGCCCTTAATATACGGAATAAATTCAGTAGGCGCGCTTTTTTTTTTATTAATAAGAAACAAATTATTAATTATGTTAAAGTATAACTAAAAATCGGGGCAACCATTGTACAGGTTTTTAGCATCTTTAATATTCTTAAGCAGTTTTAGTCATTTAAAAAGTTGTGAATCAAAGTTTTTTTTAGAAAAGTAACGTTATGAAACGTGGGTACACCGGCTCTTGTATGTACTGAAATATATTCACCTTTTAGAAGTCTTTCTGGAATATTAAAATAAAATAAAAATGGGATTTAGGAGTTTTCAACCAAAAAGTATAGGTGTGTGGGTGCGATACTGTAAAAAAAAAACCTAAAGTTTCACGGTTACCAACATTTAACAAATCTCACAAATTTCAAAGTCGTAAATTTAATTATTTAAAATGTATTATAAAAAATGTCAAAAAGAAAATATACACCACGGTAATCAGACCTGTAGTAACATATGCAAGCGAGACGTGGGTGCTGAAGTTGGAAGGTATGAAAAACCTTGGTGATTTCGAGAGGAAAATTCTGAGAAAAATTTATGGTCCAGTGTGGTGGGACGGAGAGATGTGGAGGGTAAGAAAGAATCGTGCGCTAAGAGAAGCGGACATAGTTGCGACAGTGAAGGCGCAAAAGTTGAGATGGTTGGGGCACGTGGTGAGAATGAGAAATGATCGAGCCCCAAATATGGCATTGGAAAGGAAGCAGGAATGAGTAAGGAGGAGAGGACATCCGAGGACGAGATGGTGTGAAGATGTGGAAGGGGATTTGAGGGAGATGCGAGTGGCGGGTTGGAAGTGTAAGGCTCTGGACAGAGAAGAATGGAGGAGAATCACTGAGCAGGCCAGGGTTCTACAGGACCGTAGTGACAGAGGAGAAACAGAAAATTATTATAAAAGTGTTGTGATGCTGTGCTTCTGTGTTAGTTTTCGAGCAAAAACTTGTGAGAACCTAACGAGGGTTTAATGTTTGAAAACGTTTACTACTCAAAAAGGACTATAGCTTACTCAAAATTTTGTTCAAAATATCCAACCTAAAGTCTGAGATATTAAGAAGAAAATGATTTTCAAGTTTGGTTGGGGTTATGAAAATATTGATATGGAGGACTTTTTTTAACCATACCAAACAATCGATACCACTTGGAGCCCATTCCAAGGTGTGGGACAAAATCACCCTTTGTATTCGGAAATAGCCTTTGTCAAAATGTTGGCACCAATATTAAATTTGTTTCTAGTTAATCAATTTAACCTCACTAAACTATACGTAAAGTGAATAAACTTTGTCCTGCAGTTTACGTAGTATGTCTACTTCATGTCTAACTTTAGGATACGATGACTTCCAATCGTTACTATAGAAAAACGCTTCAGACACATGAAATATATTCAGACATTTCAGTATACACTTGAAATAGTAAGGCATGAGACGGTTCGCGCAGATCGTAGTAATGGCAAGAAAAGCTGTACAAGAAGTGTAACCACACAACCATGTGATACACCATCCGTGTAGCTGTTCTGAACACAAAATAATTGGTCCGAAAACAACCCGTCAACGCTACGCATGCGCAATGAGATCTTATCACACAGCCCAACCAGGCACGCGTTTCATGTCTAATTATTTTAGCTGTACATTATTTTCGCGGCTGGAATTCATTCCTTGCTTTTGTTTGAGCGTTAAGCCTGTCTTGCATTGGTGGATGATTTCTTCAGTGAGAGTTTCGACTATATCTTTATCTGTGGTAATTCTTCATTTGTTGCCTCGGTCTTTCTGACGAGAAAGATATTCTCACAGGAATGCCTGCTGGCTGGCTACTCTCATCATTTTACATATTTCTCGCGGTGTTTTTGATTGACAACAGATTTAGGAGGAATGAGCGAGCGTAGGAGTTAGAGTAAGTAGTATAATACGCTGTGTGCCTTCCGTTTTGCCGACAACCGTACTGTACTTGCTCAACAGCACGATCATTCAGAGTATGTGACCAGAAAACTAATAAAAGAGTTAATAAAAATATAACCTAGAAAAGAGCTGGAAATTAAAATAAATACATAACAAAATACGCCTATAAATTAAGAAGTAATGACGAAATATATCAAAGTATAGAAAATATAACAGAAACAATGAGAAAAAGAAGACTATTATTTTTTGGACATTTATATAGAATGGACGACAATAGGTTGACAAAGCAGATCTTCAAATATCTGTGGGGGAAGAAGTCAACATCACGTTGGATTAAAGAAGCCCAAAATTATTTAGAAAAAAATAATATACATGCAGAAGAAGCAATTGAAAGAGACGTTTTTCGGACAAAAGTGTTAAAAATGGAGGGACTCTAGGGTAGGAGAGAGAAAAACGCAGGTTCAAAGTGGACTGAAAACTGGAAGAAGAGACACAGCGAGAAGATGAAGGAATATTGGAAAAAAGGAAAGAACAAAGAGTAAAGAATTGAAATTGGCATGTGGTCCATAGATGGCCGATACCCCCCCCCCCTCCAAATAACGCCTATGTGCATTGGTTGTATATTTCAGGATATAGTACATAGGAGAATAGAGAAGACGTGGCCAATCGTGTAGCAGATTGTAGTGGCAAGTACAATCGTTTCGCAGTTGTCGCATGTTCTCCGTAGCGTCCGACAACTTCGTACTGTGGAGCTGATACGGGTCCTTTTTTTCTTGTATATCCTCTCCGTCAACATTTTACCACAACCAAAGACTGTTTTCGCTTTTAACGGGTGTCAAAGTCGTGATATATTGTTGAGCATCTTCTTCGACCGTCATCGTTAACTATCTTGATCTTTCCAGCAGCCGGCTTACCTTAGCTTTCAATATATTTTCCTGGCAAGCTGAAAGTTTTTCTTCTTTTACAAGTTACAAGTTTACAAATGCTGTCAATTGCTAACGACTTGCTTTTACTTTGAAATACAGAATCTGATTTTCAAAATTCTGTTTTTAAGTTTCATCAGATTTGCAAATAATACAATATGAAAATCTGCACTACAAAAACAAAGGTAATGGCATTTCGAGGCAAGGAACCAATAAAAACAAAAATAATGGTTAATGATCGAATTCTAAACAGGTGAGCCATTTTAATTATTTGGGAAATGATATTGGCAGTGAGTGGATTTATGATATTGACGTTAAGTTAAGTAAGTTCCATATGATCTGTGGGTCAATCGACCGTATTTTAAGAAATAAGATACGCCGAGAAACAAAATTGAAGTTCTACGAAGTTATGGCAGTGCCTGTACTGTCCTATGGGTGTGTATTATAGGCAACAACCAAGAAACAAGACAGTAAAATACAGTTCTCCGAAATGGCGTTCGTAAGAGGAGTTAAAAGGTGTTCTAATCTTGACCGTATAAAGAATAAAGCCATAGGCGAAGAGTTACAAGTTTTTAATATGATTGAAAAATTAAAAGAGTATAAACAACGATGGAAAGAACAGTTAGAAAGAATGTCAGATTCCAGACTGGCCAAGCAAGTCTGGAAATACACACCTGTAGGAGACGGGTGTGTGAGTAGACCAGGAAGAGACGGCTGGAGGATCTTCGAAGGCGGATCACGCACCACCATGCCTATGCCGCGTTTTGAAGATGAAGATGATGGTGACAAGTTACGCCCGGACTTCTAGCATTCTGAGACGCTAATTTCAGGCACATCTTTTGACTTTGTCGTCTCCTTTGTTTTAACAGGTGACACATTGTGTCTAGCCGTCTCTAAGTGCCACCTACTCTATCCAGGGCATCGTTCACTACCAGTCCGCGTGCATCTGTACCGTGGTCCCACTTCCGTTCAATATCCGCTTCGGCCATCGTTCGTCCCCTATTCTCATCACAGAACCAAACCGCTGCAGCCGCGTTTTTTTTCAGTGTGAGCTACTATGGTCTCTCCCGCTCGTAACCGTCTCCAGGAGTTGACTCTAAAAAATCCCCACTGGTGTACCACTAACCACATTAATCCGCTAGTCTAGACTTCGTCTCATTCTTCTGTATGGATGTGAGACCTGGAAAGTGACAAAGGACATTACCACAAGGTTACATACCTTTATAAATCGTTGCCTGAGGTACATAATGAGAATTTGGTGGCTCAAGATAATCTCGAACAGAGATCTATAGAAGGGCACAAGCCAGAGTACCATCCAACTACAGATAAAGAGAAGAAAATGCAGGTGGATCGGTCACACCCTGAGAAGACCACCAGAAAATATCGCTAGACAGGCACTGAATTGCAATCCGCAAGGTAGCCGCAGACGTGGAAGACCGAGGAAAAACCTGGAAGAGGACTATGGAAAGAGAGCTGGGTGGTGTCAACAAGACATGGAGGGAGGTAAAGGCCCTGGCAATGGACAGAACACGCTGGAGAAATTTCGTCGAGGCCCTATGTTCCACCTAGGAATTTAAGGACTTAAGTCAAGTAAGCCTCATTTTTCTGTCACTTTGGTGTCTGCATCTCTTCTGGCCGCACATGTATGCGTAGCATATCCAGTCAGTAACGACTGAACAGATCCAAAAGCGTACGTACGACTAGCTAGCTGAGTTTAGCTACAGGGACTAGTTGTTTCTGTTACACGTGTGTTATGTAAGCGCTAGACTCTCAGGAGACATTAAGGTTGCATTCCATTCTCCGGTATGTTACTCGGTGTTCATTCACTTGTGAGACATAGAAAGTCTGCCGACAACAGCGGCGAGTCACAAAGCGAGCGACGACGGTGTCGTGTGTCCTTGTCCTCGTCACGGTTCGTACTGACGTGAGAACCCGCTCGCGCAAACTGTATTACGTTTGATCCTGTTACCTATTCGCAATTGTGGTATTGTACTTATCATAATTAAAATCCTTTTAAATTTCGGTGTGAGGCTGCCACAACTACTGTAATTTATTGTTGTAAAATAATAAACTACTTGCGTCGTGTTGTCGTAGGATTATATTTTGCTTCTGCCTTGTAGTTGGATGTTGGGACATCAAGGCTAGGGGAAGACATTTCTGAATAAAAATTACCGGAAGTGGTGGCCCGTAAGGGGACAACCCGTCTGTAGAGGTGGGCCGATATACCTGTAACAGGTATTTTGGTACGATATTTTTGTGGAACGGATGTAACAGTGACTGAAAAGTTGAAATACCTGTTATTCGCGGCGACGCTGTTCCGAGTCGAGGCACGCCCCCTACGCTCCTACACACACACACACACACACACACACACACACACACACACACACACACACACACACACACACACACACACACACACACACACACACACACACACACACACACACACAGTACGCAAGTATCACGTAAACGAATACGCCAAGGCCAAATACTAGGCTTACAAAAATATCGCTGGTACGCAAGGAACAACCAGTATTTCAAATACTAGTGGTATCACCGATACACAAAATACTAAGCGTATCAGATGAACAGTAGTATTTTTGGAACACCTAGTATTTTAGGAACAGGTAGTATCAAGTTATTTCGATATTTCGATTCTGCGCAAAGAGAGGAAGCTGTTTTTAATAAAGGAACAAATTCATCCTGATGTTACATTTATTCTCGTGTGATATGCATATATATAATACAGATTATATGCTAATAAAGTGAAAACTTAAATCGGTATTCCCAAAGGGAGATAGGCCTATAACTTCTCTTGTTTCTTATTTTCTTTTAAATAGTAATAGTTTACATATTGTGTTGTGGTCTCCAAGTTGCATATAACTAACTATATTTAATATTACCTTGTGTATCCAAGTACACTGGTGCTCCTCCTTGCAACTTCAATGTTTCTTTAAAAACTACGCGTTTCGTGACTCATGGTCCCATCATCAGGTTGATAAAAAACAAGAATCACTCACATGGAGTACGTCAACTTAATAAGAAATAAATAAAAAGTTTCACTCGCACATACCACACAACTACACGATGCGCATCGTATCGGAACTTGCAAGCGACTAACCGTTACGCGTCGCACTATCTCTACCTTTATCTATGTGTTGTTCCAACACGCGTATGGCCGTGTCATACAGTCCGTTGGACTTAAAAGAAAGCTTGTTGTTCAAGAGCTGATTACCTTGGGTTTTTGAGGCCTTATAAATTTCAAATTCTTCCAGCGCGTCCATAAGCCTGCCCTTTTTACAGAAATGCAACGGCTTGAAGCTACTTTGAAAACTCGAGTAATTATGGTTCTGGTTGACTATATGCAAGGCAAAGTTTGATTTTATCTTCTGGATATCACCTCTAGGGAGATGTTCTCTGTACCTATCCAGAAATTTCCTGCCCGTTTGTCCAACATAAAAATTATTGCAGTCCTCGCATTCTATTTTATAAATACCAGAACAGTTTTCTACTAGTCTGTTGGTCACTGGTCTCAAAGCGTTCAAAATACAATTACTCGTTTTGAAAGAAACTGCAAAACCGTGTTTTTTAAAAACGTTCTTAATAGTATTAGGCAAAAGATTTGTAAATTCTGTTGGTATATATTTATATATGTATACAACAGTGACATTAAATATATACCAACAGAATTTACAAATCTTTTGCCTAATACTATTAAGAACGTTTTTAAAAACACGGTTTTGCAGTTTCTTTCAAAACGAGTAATTGTATTTTGAACGCTTTGAGACCAGTGACCAACAGACTAGTAGAAAACTGTTCTGGTATTTATAAAATAGAATGCGAGGACTGCAATAATTTTTATGTTGGATAAACGGGCAGGAAATTTCTGGATAGGTACAGAGAACATCTCCCTAGAGGTGATATCCAGAAGATAAAATCAAACTTTGCCTTGCATATAGTCAACCAGAACCATAATTACTCGAGTTTTCAAAGTAGCTTCAAGCCGTTGCATTTCTGTAAAAAGGGCAGGCTTATGGACGCGCTGGAAGAATTTGAAATTTATAAGGCCTCAAAAACCCAAGGTAATCAGCTCTTGAACGACAAGCTTTCTTTTAAGTCCAACGGACTGTATGACACGGCCATACGCGTGTTGGAACAACACATAGATAAAGATAGAGATAGTGCGACGCGTAACGGTTAGTCGCTTGCAAGTTCCGATACGATGCGCATCGTGTAGTTGTGTAATTGTATACACGCGGTATGTGCGAGTGAAACTTTTTATTTATTTCTTATTAAGTTGACGCACTCCATGTGAGTGATTCTTGTTTTTTATCAACCTGATGATGGGACCATGAGTCCCGAAACGCGTAGTTTTTAAAGAAACATTGAAGTTGCAAGGAGGAGCACCAGTGTACTTGGATACACAAGGTAATATTAAATATAGTTAGTAATAGTTTAATAAAGTCACAGTGTAAAGTAACACTGTTAATACTTTTAGTTTAAATTTATTTCTTATAACAAATTATATAGTATAGGTTATATAATATCTTCAAATAAATAAACTGCAAGTAGGTTTATTAATATATTAATAGGTTTATCTAGGTGAAAATAAACCTACTTGCACTGTATTTATTTGAAGATATTACATAGGAGACCTGCAGGAAACTCAAAACGAGTTACTTACAAAGGATAATATAGGTTATGTATAAATAGTATATAATAACAGGTATTTGTACCTGTTATTTTTTTGGAACGGTATTTTCGTACCTAGTATTTTAAAATAACAGTTTAGCCCACCTCTAGTACCTTGTAATGGGGAAATTATCGTGCTCAAAATCTTCAAAGAAAAGACCCGATAAGTAGCGGTGAAAAGAACACTTAGAAAGAATGTCATATTCAAGACTGGCCAAACTAGTATGGAAACATAAACCTCTAGGAGAAAGGCATGTGTGTAGACCCAGGAAGAGATGGCTGGAGGATCTTTGAAGACGGAACAGGCAGCAGCTTGCCTATGTCGTTTTGTGAAGATGATGATTATTATAATTTTTTAGATAGTTGAACAATAATTTTCTTATGAAGAAGATTGTGAAACCCATGTATACCTATGTTTTCGTCCTAAGATCATTCAGACACCTCTTTGTTCTTAGAACCTCGGGTTGTACTTTGTGCTAACACATTATTGTTCCTACATATCTGACAAAACCTGGAATAAGTTGCTATTTCAAGAATGTGTGTTATGATTGAACCTTGTCAATCACAAGAGTGGTTAATAATGAATGAATCCTTTTTCTCTACGGGGAAGGACGAGTTTTCTTTAACAGATAGTTAAATATCTTATCATCCATTCGTAAGTATTTCCAGTGATCATTTATATTGTTTTCTCGTAGCTCACTCAACAGTTTCGTGTCTAAAAATTTTGTCTTTTTTGTAGCGACTGTTTACTCCACACGAGCCTTTTCTTTCGTTTTATCTTTGTATTACTATCACTTAGTGCACTAGTAACTATGAGTGACAAAGCTTGTTTTTGCATCAGTGTCATTTTCTACCACGAAATTCAACTACAAATTCAGTTACTCGTTGTTAACAAGAACACAAACATACCTCAAACCGTACATATTGGGATCGCATCAGGCACGTAGTGCAAAGTACGGAGGTGTATGGGCCACTTTACAATCCTTGTTGTCTTCGCCATAGTTTAGGCAGTCTGGTTATTTCGCATTTATGGTCTGTGGATGTCTGTAACATTTTTTTCTTTGATGTGGTAGTGGTAGCTATGGTTTTGGCTTATTATAGTGCGATTGATGGGCTGTTACGAGAGTAAGTCAATCAGTTTCCGCAAACATTTTTTATAATTTATTATAACAGCAGTACAAATCTGACAGTTAGCTTATTTTCAAAATAGTCCTCTTGCTTTTCAGTACACTTGGTCCATCATTGTACAAGCTGCCTGATGCCCTTCGAAAAAATGTTTTTCTACAGCTTCTTTCACTTTTTGGTCTCTGGAGAATCGACAGCCCCTTAAGGGATCTTTAAGTTGACCAAAGGGATGGCAATCTAACTGAATGAAATTGGTGGCTGTAAGCAGGATGCTCCAACACCTCGAAACGCAATTTCTTAAGGGTTTGGAGAGTATGGGGGGCAGTACGCGGGTGCGCGTTGTCATGCAACAAACGCACTCTTCTGATCGAAGTGCAGGCTTCAGTTCTTTGGACATATCTCACTGTAACTTGCACTATTTAGTGTTGAGCCCTTCTCTAAGTAATGTTGCAGTATTGGCTCTTGTGAGTCCCAGAGTACTGCGAACATTACCTTTTCTGTAGAGGGTTGACTCATGAATTTCTTTTGACTGGAGATTCGGGGTGAATTTCCATTCCAAGCTCTGGCGTTTGCTTTCAGGATCAAAGTGGTGGATCGACGTTTCATCTCCAGTGAAATTCGCTTCAAAAAAGCTTCATCGTCTAATGAACCATAGCGGTCCAGGAAGCATTGACAGATTGCGCTTGTGCTCTTCAGTGAACTGTTTTGTGACCCATCTTGCACATGTTTTATGAAACCAAAGCCTGTTATGGATAATGTCATATGCAGAACCATAACTGATTGGCAGACGGTACGCCACTTCACCGATAAGTCACTCTTCTGTTGTCTTAACCATGGCGTTACTTGTTCAATAATGGCATCAGTTGGGCCATTATAATGATGCGAAGATGTTGGGCGTCCTGATGTTTCCTCGTCCTTTTCGAGAGTTTTTGAATTTTTCGATCCATTCATATACACTTTGCTGTGGTAAAACATTATCCCCATATTGTTTTGAAAGTTGTCTATGGATTTCGGCTCCTGGTATACCTTCAGACCAAAAAAAAAAACGGATCGTTCCGGTGCAAGCGGAGAGAGGGACAGCCACGTTTATCGTGGAACAATCCACAGCTGACTGACGCGACGGTCGGTCTAACAGTCCACAAACAGAGACAATTGCACCATCTGTCGGCGTACAAGAGCACTAAGTGGTACTGCCAACCTACAGATGATTATAACAAAATTGCGGAAACTTATTGACTTACCCTCGTACATTGTAGCGCTGTGCTGTGAGAATGTTGAGGTATTGTCTCCTTTCTTTGCCGATCTGTCATGTTTTTTGTGGATATCTTCTTCGCCTTGTCGGACATACCGGTATAAATGCTGTTACAATCCTGTTATTTCATTGCTGATTGTTGGCTCGTTCGTTGGTTTGTTAGTTCCTGTGGTTTCGTTGGTGATCTTCTGTTTACGTGTCAAAAAGGGAAGTGTTTGCCGCACTTTCTCTTGTATGCCTCAAACTGGACAGTCCGTCCCGTTCCTTTTGCACCGTTCTGCCTGATGTTTCTCGCTTCAAGAACATGGTTGTCAGAAAATTTGAAACTACGTAATATCGAACATCGATTTGAAATCTCGTTTTCCCGGCATCTAAACATCGCTTCTGTAACTAAAGTCTGCGAGCAATAAAATTCTTAAAATACTTGTCCGCGTATGTAAAGAATTTTTAAATGAAATTTTTAAGACGAAATGAAAATTCCACAAATACTCTAAAACAAATTAACAACGTTAACGTTAAATAAATTATGAACGTTAACAAACCTAAATTACGTTCAGTCACTGATAGTTGTTTTAACGTCGTAGAAAATTAAAACAACTATACGTGTAAAGCGATATATCAGGCGACGTACTGTATAAGCGATTTGCCAATAAAAGTTAAAAAAAAAAAGAATTTCGACGAAACCGAAACATCGAAGCATGATAATGTTTTTAGGCTTTTGAAACGTATAATGTAGATTACGATTGGTGGATTACGTAAATCATTTCCAAACCACAGACGATCACAAACTGAGCGTGTAAAACCAAATTTATTCTCACTAAAACGTTTGCTAAACTCAATGTCAGCAGCGATTATTTCTGTCTTGATGCGTTTACATATAAGATTTCTAGACTGTGGGGAATCGAAAGTGTGGAAGCGTCACGTTTTTCGATGACGTTTTTGTGGAATGACCCCCAGCCTAAAAACATTATCATGTTAAAACTAATAATGTGAATTATTTCTCACACGTACCGCGGCGAATTGATGCTACCGGCTTTGTATATCAATAAAGCTGTGATTAAATACAAGCGTTCAGGAACGGTGTTGCAAGCTTTTACGTTACATTTATTAGTATTTTTCATCGCCCGCGGTTCTGTCTCCCCCGCCGCCGTCGTCTGTGCACGGATGGCTGTCAGCTGCGAGTCTGCGAGCGTCCGATCGATTCCCTTGCACATGTTGTATGTGTCGTGGTGGTATGGTTGTAGTAGTACTTACTAGTACAATCCATTACGGTCGCGTTCTATCCACTTGTTGTTCACACCGACGTCTGTATTCCTCACCGCCCTTTATTTGATTTTGTTTTACCGTTTTCCCCTTTTTTAACATCGGCGGTGCACTTATTGCAATATAATTTTTATTTTTTTACTTTATGGTACTCATTTTGAATTCGTAATTGTTCATTTTCAGTTTTATGACTATTACGTAGGCCATACGAAGAAAAAAACTATTCGATAGATTCCTTCAACAACTCGATGCATTTTGAAAACCGAATATTTACAAATCTAATTTAGCCACACACTGTTTAAAAAATAACCACAATTTTTTCAGACATTCGAAACGTCAAATTAATTAAAAACATACAAAAAGGTGATAAAATGAATATCTGGGAAAATCTCAATATTTACAAACACAATAATAATAATAATATATTAATTAAAAACAAATTCAAATAAAAACAAAACAAGATGATTTATTTAAAATTATATGTTTATTAAAATAATTAAAATAAAAACAGTAAATATTTTAGTAAACAGCTGACTACGTAAACATTACAACAATCGATAATTTAAATCGAAACAAAATCGATTATTCGTTAGTTCATGTTAAAACCTCTGAACGTACAGAATAATTCTGTGAAACGTGCTTCAGGTGAAAACACAATAACATAATATAATAATTAAATTTTACTTGCAGATGTATTTATAAATTGAGGAAATATTCATAATACAGAAAACCTGCAAGAAATATTGAAGAGTTACGTGCAAAATAAAGATTTTCAGTTTTAAATGTGATCTGTTGTAGGCTATACATGAAACCTTGATATAACATATTCAAAAGAAATCATAACCAGTTATAATATCACATCCTGTAAGACAGTATCTGTGTTTCCGGTTCTTCCTCTTCTTGGACCAAACACCACCTTTGTATAAAATCATGTAGTTTTGTAGTTTAGGGTAATTAATTATAACTTAGATACAGTTAAAGCGTTAAAAAACTTTGGATTTCTTAAAACAAATTAAGAGTCCCTTCCTCATAAATAAGAAAATTGAAGAGTATAATTGCATGTTAAATATTGAAAAAATAAACTCTTAAAGATGGTAGGTATGCGAATTTATTAAGATATAATATGCTAATTATATAATATTAATATTATATGTTACGGCATTACAGAAAATTCAACGTGTTTCTCGGCTATTCCAGTGGAACCCGGCTGTAATGTGTGTGTGCGTACACATTGCTGCTACCTTGAGATGAACAACAATTACGTGACACTTGTCACGCGTCCGCAACGAGACTATTCCAGACCATACTGGTTCGCGCGCGCTGTGTTCAAGGCCGCAATCAGTTACTCTCTAGTGTTTTCTAGTAGACGCGTATTATGGATTATTCTGGAATCTCAGCAGTGCATAAATACAAAACTTCAGCGACTCTTAGTTCAGTTTAAGTAGCGATTATATTTTTGGAAAAAAAGTCATATAAGAAAATCCCTGTGTTAAAGTGTATTATAAGATGCAAAGAATACATGGTAAAAATTTCATTCAGTTATCTCCAGTAGGTTTTGAGAAAAGTGTGCACCAAATTTACCAATTTTACATGTAAAGGATAGACCTTACCGGGTACCCTTAATTGACGATTTACACAGTGCGGTTCGAAGTATTGTGGGGAAGTGTTGTGTGTTTCATAATTGTGCGAAACTCTATTAGTTGACATTATTATTGCGTGTTAACAATCTTTATTTGATTTGTTGTAAGAGACTATCTTGTTGATATCAAACTCTTAATTGTGATAATTAAAGCTGGTTTTTAGTGACTTATTGGTGTCTTGTATTTTGTTTTCCACTGTACCATACGACGATCAGTAGACCGTCGTTATAATATTATTATAATATCTATAATAAATATTATCTTGTCCTTTAACACTACAGCCCAACGTGAGCCCTGGTTCCCAACACTAATCTATTGCCATCTCATTGTAACCCCTGGCATCAACTCTTCTGAGATCTTCTAGCACATCATCCGACCATCATTCCAGGTCGGCCTCTGTTTCTGCTTTTATAGACTCGCGCCCTCAACATTTTCTTTGGCATACGCTGATCTGATCATCCATCCGCTCTATGTGACCTAGCCATTATATTCGTTGAGTCTTTATGGTAGACGGGCTGTTATGATAGTACAGATAAATTGTACTGATATCCCCGTATATATCACGTATTCTATGACATAGTCTATCTCAGTACTGGGGTTATTTGGCGAACAGCTGCGAAACAATTTTTGACTGAAGATGGCCTACGATGGTGGGGTCGAAACGTCTGTAACAAACATCATTAGACGACGTCCTAACAACCCGACTGTCACTGATTCTAACAATACTGACCTAAACTGTATTGAATAACAGACTGCATAGAATCGAAACGAATGAGTGAATTTTGTACAAACGGTAATTTAACGAGATAATGTACTCGATCGTAGACTTCCGTAGTTTTTGTTAGTAACTGACAACAGTTTTTTTTTCGGTTTAACACGCGTAGTTTTATTCTGTTTAAACCAAACATTTCGCCCATATTACGACGTCGGTGGCTGAACTGGGACAGAGCACAAAGTGTTGTGGCAAAGTGCAAAATAAAACGTGCTGTGATAATGTATACTCTACATCAGTGGTTCCAAAGTGGAGTCCACGGACCCCTGGGAGTCCGCAATAATGTTTCAGGGGGTCCGCGGACACTTTTAAGAAAAAATAGAATATACCGTAATTTTCTCGGATTTTTTATAGTCTAAAATCTAAATTTTAGAATCTTAAAATTCTAGTGTAGATTTCAGTATTTTTTTGTTTTGTTCAAACTAATTGTAATTGTAAAAGTAATTTCAAACGAATGGCTTTAATAATCAAATATATTCTAACTTACCGTCTGTGACTTTCTGCAACAATATCTTCACTCTAAAGTTTACATGTTTCGGGACACTTGTCCCATCCTCAGATGTTATAAGTGTGTTCGTATATCATCAAGCGATCATATAGTTGTCGAATAATTAAAACATTAAAATCCACATTAAAGAAAACCACAATACTTAAATGTACAAAGTCGAGCGCGACGGTTAAACGGTGTACACCGTACGGCGACTGACCGCGCACTGAATCAAGACTCTTATCACGACAATAACGCAAAGCAGTGTCGTACAATATATTCGATTTAAAAAGCAGTTGATCGTTTAGGACACGCGGCTTGGTATCAGCATTGTTATAAGCTCTGTAAATTTCGAACTCTTCAAGGGCGTTCATATGTCGCCCTTTCTTGCATATGTGGAAGAGGTATCAAGTTTGTTTTAAAATTAGTATAATTGTGATTCTCTGTGATGAGGTGTTTTGCAAATTTTGATCTAATGTGGTCCAAACTGTGAAAGTGTGTAGGCGGTCTATGTTCTGTGAACCTTTAATAATGTCTTTTAATCATGTCGTGTAGCAGATCTGTTTGTCACCGAACTGCCTAGAGCGCCGCATCAACGCAGAACTGATCGCGCTGTTTTAGTCCACGTATAAGCATTGTATCGTGCTTATAAGCACTGTGTCTAGCGTATAAGCACTGTATCTAAGCAAAACGTTTTTGCGTGTAGCTGGTTTTACGTCTAAGTAGCTCGATTTCGATACGTGTGGCTGGAAAGACAGAACCGAGGTTGGCAAAGTTAAGAAATAAACTTGATGTCGAGAGTGACTTAATATTGAAATTATCAGACAATGAACTTAATATTGCAGAACTAATTGTTCAAAATCAGCTTCATTGTTCACATTAAACTACGTTTGATATCATTAATATTCTAATTTTGTAATTTAAGACCGTTTTGATTTTAATACATTTTAATTAAAATATAAGAGTTTTTATCATATTTACTGTTTGTTTTATTTCATAACTCAGACGGGGTCCGTGAAAAGTTTGGGAACGACTGCTCTGCACAGTTGTACGGTAAATCGTTGTCCACTATATTTTTAATGAAATATTAATGAAAACACATTCGCTGAGAAGAACGAAAGAAATGTCTGATTGACGTATGTTTGTGTGTGTTAAGAATTCACCTCGGCTGTAGACTTTTACGGCAGTGGAATGAGCTTTTAAGAGAGCGGCGTATGGCCGACGTTTTCCCGGGGGAACGTGAGCGTCTGCACCGCGTCCCGCGAACGCGTGCCCTCACGATACGCACGCGGGACAGCAAAAGAGAGGAAGCTTTTCGTCGCTACACTTACTTTATACAGTTCACCGCACCTGTAACGTCTAACCAGAAGAAGTAAGGAGAAATATCTAATACTCTGAGCTGCAGAACTCGCTCACTGTTTTGAACGAAGTTCACTTTTTTTTATATTTTTTTTTTAAGCGAATTGACCACTTAGGATCACGCTACAACTTTATTTCTTTTCCTTTGCCTGTAGTTTCCTCTGTCTCCAATACTCCTTCATACGCTCACTGGCTTGTTTCCTTTGATCTTCTGTCCAAGTTCGTCCACTTCTATTAGGTCTTCCTGCATCTTGAAACAATTCCAGATTTTTCACTGTACTCCTAAATTCACTTCTTTCTAACATTTGGGACTCTGTGATATTCGACTTTTCTAAATCTTTTCTAACTTCCTTAATCCACGTTGTAGTGGTCTTCTTCTTCCAGAGGTAGTCGAATATTTGTTTGGTTAATCGATTTTTGTCCATTCTGTATAGATGTCCGAGAAATGTCAGCCTCCTCCTCCGCATAGTCTCCGAGATTCTTTCCACGTTCTGGTAGACTTCCCTATTGCTTCGCAGCTTCCATCCATCTTCAGTCCGAACTGCACCCATGATTTTTCTTAGAACTCTCCTTTCCAAGACTTCTAGTTTGTCGAGGTTATAGTTCATCGAGAGGCATTCACTGGCGTAGAGACATTCCGTTTTTACGACGGTGTTGTAATGCCTTATTTTGGCATTCCAGGAGATGCATTTCTTGTTGTAGATATTTTTTGTCAATCCATATGCTCTTTCCATCTTCAGAATTCGATCCCCAACAGCCGCTTTTTCTAACCCATTCTCCTGTATAGTCTCACCCAGGTACTTGAACTTTTTGACTCTTTCAATTCGTCCTATCTCCGTTTCAAGGAATTTTGGTCCATGTTTGTCATTTGTCATAAATTTGGTCTTTTCAACTGAGATCCTTAGTCCTGTTTGGCTGGCTATCTTTTCCAAGAGATTGATTTGTACGGTGCTTCTTCTGGGTTTTCTGATAGTACAGCAAAGTCATCTGCAAACGCCAGGCAGTTGACTTTAATTCCTCCCGACTTTCTTCCGAGGTATATTGGGTTTATTCCTCGACTCTCCAGTTCCAAGTTCCAAATTCTCACGATCTTCTCTAGGACACAGTTGAATAGGAGTGGCGATAAGCCATCGCCCTGTCTCACTCCTGTGAAGTTCACTTATTATTAAACAAAATCAAATAAATAAATTATTTAAAAATTGTAAAACTGTGAGTAATCTTCTTTGTGGGTGTGATTCTTTTAGTTAACCACGACGAGAACGTGACCACATTTTTATATTTTTAAATTTCCTAAAACTTTGAAATTTTCAAAAATTTCCAATTTCCAAAACTGAACTCTAATATTCAGATTAGGCTTAAAACTGTCACGTTGATGCCTCAGAAAGATTTTTCTTCTTCTTCACTACATGGGCTGGGCTGTAGCACGTTCCGACCTCACAGAGTCTCCGACCATTTTTTCCAGGGTCTTCCACGATCTCTCATTCCCACTGGCCTATATTCAAACGCTTGTTTAGTTGAATATACTCGTGTCTACCATTGGAAGTTCCACATGGGACTTCCAATTCTTCCTGTATTCCTTTATTATGTCCAGAACCAAGTGTAACTTCAGGTCTTTCCTCATGTCGACCTTTCGTAGATTATCTCTCAAACTGAATTCCTTAACTGCTCTTAAAAATTTCATTTCCGAGGCAGTTAGTTGAAATATCTTTTTGCAGGAGAGCCCATGTTTCACATCAATACATAAAAATCGGCACAGCCACGGCCTTTAGACCTTTAGCTGTGTCTCCCCATGTGTTTTATTATTCAATAGTCATCTCACTGTTCCACAGGTGTTATGTGATGTTTTAAGTCGTGTACTGTATACACACAAAAAACCAATATAAAGAAAACTGTTTTGTTTGCATATCTACTTTCTAATAACTGCCATGCAATTTGATAACTACTATCTGTACTTTCTAAAGAAAATGCAGCTTCACCCTTTAGCACTGATTGTAAGTAATGCAATTTCTGTACATTTGTAAGGGATTCATTTTTGTCTATTATTGATTTAAATATGTCACTGAAGGATAGCCATTCATCGTCACTCCCACTAAATGTAGGAAGCGTAATCACCGGTAACTGTATAGACACCTTTGCTTGGGCTGTCTGATTCTTGGTTAATGTTTCCTCATTAAGTTTCATAAATGACTCTACAGCTACTACAAGACTGAATCAAGCATCCTCAAAACTGACTCTTTCACTCACACACTCCTCAGACTCATCCACTAATTCTATTTGTGACTGTACTGTAACAAATTCTGTATAACACACTTTAAACCTTGCGAATCGTAGTTTTAGTTGAGGTAAATCATCTGCACATCTCACGGTATTCAGATAGTTCTTAAATCTTGTCAATCGTGCTTTTATTATAGCACGTTCTTTAATTAATTGTTTAACGTCAGACATTGTTATTTTACTCTCTGACCAGTAATTAATAAAACAAACAATGCTGTAGAAGTACATAGAAAAAACCAAAAGAAAGAAAACTGATTTAAAATTTGTTTATTTTTTGTTACAATTGCACATTGAAAATTAGCACACACATATCAGTTCACTTGCAGTTCTATACACACACTGACTCTGCCCTTTAAACCCTCACAAGAAATCCAGTCACTCACCCCACTATTTGCTCTCTCTCTCACACACATACACGCACGCACACGCACACGCGCACACACACACACACGACCTAACAACAGATATAACTAAATTTATTTAACTTTCTCTCGATATCGTTGTCTTCCTATATGAGGTATCACATTCCAAATAATTAAAATGTGATACTTGCTCCAAAACACTATTATCAATTATACGTTTTGCTCTTACAGGTTTCTTCCCTAGGAAGGCCATTGAGAGTGATCGGTCTAAAAAAAACAATAGGGCTACGTGGGGTAGACGGACGAACACACGTGTTATGTTTTACGAAAATCGATCGATGTGTTCAAAAGTTATTGTGGAATAAGATGTACCCCAAACGGATATACAGATTGGCAGAGAAACAGACAGACAAATGCCAAACCTTGTCGAGCCAAACGGGTATACAGATTGGCAGAGAAACAGACAGACAAATGCCAAACCTTGTCGAGCCAAACGGGTATACAGATTGGCAGAGAAACAGACAGACAAATGCCAAACCTTGTCGAGCCAAACGGTTAAACAGATTGGCAGAGAAACAGACAGACAAATGCCAAACCTTGTCGAGCCAAACGGTTAAACAGATTGGCAGAGAAACAGACAGACAAATGCCAAACCTTGTCGAGCTAAAACTTTAGAATTCGCTTCGCTCGTTCAATAAATGCATATGAGTTAGTTAAAAATGTGGTTATTATATACTGACAATGCAGAATACTTATTTAACAAAGCGGAGTAGTTTTGTCTAGAGGTGAGTCGGTATACCTATAACAGGTATTTTGGAACGATTTTTTTATGGAACGGATATAACAGTGACTGAAAAGTTGAAATACCTGTTCCGATTCAACCCCTACGCAACTAACGAGTAAACAAGTACACAAGTAACAGCAAGTAAACGAGTATTAGGAGTATTACGGGTACACAAGTAACAAGTAAATGAGTACAAGTATTAGGAGTATTACGAGTACACGAGTACGAAGCGACTTTTTGGTGCTGATTTCGTTTCTGCGCATGCGCCGATTGCCGTACAAGTACGAAACGAACCAAAACAGCGAGGTTCAGAATATCTCTGTGTCAAAGAGACGAAGCTGTTTTTAATAATTAAAATAATTCATACTGATGTTACATTTATTCTCATGTTATGCAGATACATAATGGTAAATTTTGAAATTATATTTTGTTATAACCTACTGACTGGCTGACAGACCATATAGTACTTTTTGTTAATGTGATTTCGGAGATGATTTTAACTTCACTGCACATCTCGCGTAAATGTTTTTGACATTCTTTGGTGTGCTATTACGTGTACTCTAAATTCCATTGCCTGAGTTTAGCAACGGATTTGTATAACCAAAATGGAATCAATAATGTAATATTAAATCTATGTCAGTTTGTTTACTCTTAGTGAAAACTTCAATTAGTATTCCCAAAGGGAGACAGGCCTATAAATTCTCTTGTTTCTTATTTTCTTTCAAACAGTAACAGCTTAATAAAGTCACAGTGTAAAGTAACACTGTCAATACTTTTAGTTTCAATTTATTTCTTATAACAAATTATATAATACACGTATATGTATAACAAGTATATGATAACAGGTATTTGTACGTGTTATTTTTTTTGGAACGGTATCGTTCGTACCTCTTATTTTCAAGTACTAGTTTAGCACACCTCTGGTTTTGATTTTCTTTCCAATTAAGACTGCTGTTTTGGGGTTAAAACGTAAACAAACAATATTCACCTCATACCACTGATGTGTAGATCTGTTAATTTGATATTAAACAGATAGATTTTTTGTTTTCTATGAATAATTTTTCTGTTACCTTTGTAATTTACGATATTAATTGATGACTCGTTGGGCACTTGGTGAAACATATTAATACAAAGGTTTTATAAAATATATAAAAACACTTGGTAAGTTTCACAAATTTTTTAATTAACTCTGACAGCTGTTTCGACTAACTAAGCCATTGTCAAAGAGACTTAATTTGAAATTGCTTAGAAATTAAAAAAGCAATAAAAAATAACCAAAATTTAACCAGTGAACAGACTGAATTTTGTGTATCCCCTTTATTAAAATCTGTTATTTAGTTTAGTTTATTTTATATTATTTTGAATGTTCATCATTATTTTAAATTTTGCATCCAGTTCATATTTAGTTCAGTTAATTTTATATTTTTCATTCATGATTGTATTTAGTTTTTAAAGACACCTGACCTTCCCTTGTCTCTTGCACCCCCCTCGCCATCACAACACAGATGTTCCAGATACGCCCTAAACAGATGTTCACCACCTACACTCCACTAATATCCTGTGTTCAGTAATTTCATTCACTCGCCTCTTTGACAATGGCTTAGTTAGTCGAAACAGCTGTCAGAGTTAATTAAAAAATTTGTGAAACTTACCAAGTGTTTTTATATATTTTACAAAACCTTTTATAATTTATATAGGTTCGTGCACAGCTTTTCGCAGTTAATTAATTCCATTACCATTAATTTATGATTTTATAAAAATAATGTAAGCTATACACGATGGGACTCCGTACGCGGTTTTCTCGGAGTGTCTTCTTACGTCATTGTCGTCTTCTTCAGGCCTGGGACCTTAAGAGTCCGTTGCGGACTCATTTATCGAATCACCTTTTTGCGGCTTACCCTGGCAAGATAAAACATCGGTTGCTTAAGTGGTCTGTCCTGATGCATCCTTTACACAGGTCCGTCCAACACTGTCTGTATTGCTCGATCTGTAATTCAGGTCGTAAGCTCCTTACGTCATCATTTCGTAGTCGGTCTTTCGGGGATACTTCACGTACAGATCTTAAAAATCTCATCTCGCTAGCCTGTATTCGGCGGCGGACCCTTACGTACAGTGTACAATTATATTCGTCTCTTAATTCTTGCGCGTTATAGCTTGTTAAGTGTAAAGTAAATACTACATTTTATTTTTTTAAATGCGTTGTAACTGATGTAAAAAGTGTGCTTTGTTTATCTAAATTGTAACAGCGGTATTTATGTTACTTGACAGCAGTTTTTATCGTGAAAGGACGTTTGTATCTGGTGACTTTGTGTTCGCGACAGTTTATGTATTGGACGATTGTTGACTATGGTAATTGTTGTAAACTAGTGTCTGTGTTATTGAAGTTGTGATTAACGGTTTTTATGGTATTCTCGTTATTCTCGTTATTCTACTGTTTTAAGACGGTAATCTCTGCGATCCCCGTAACAGTAATGGTGATCATAATAATTATTGTTACTATTATTATCTCATCATCATTATCATCCTGTCATGAATTAGGCAAATGCTCCTGTTATAACGTCCGTCGTCTTTTTTCCTACCTATAGATCTGTCGTTGGCCAGCAGGAGATTATTTGCTTCGGAATCTATTATAATGGTGACGATGATGGTTATTATTATGATTATTTTTGTTAATGTTGTTGTCTCCCGTCTTTCTTTAGTACATATTTTCTCTGTAATCAATGTTAAGTGAAAGCAGAGGACTCGGAATAAATTCCAAAGCAGGTTGGCCGCCAACCCTCTTGGCTGCAGTCGGGGTGGTATTAATATTTTATTTTGTGTCAGCACTAATGTAGGGCGTGTACACACAGTGGATAAACGCATTATCGATTGTTGCAACTAACGATGGCACTCAACGTGCATGGTGGATTGAGCGCGTGTAAGTCCAGGAGCTAATCAGACAGGTGGTTGGCTGCTCACGTTGTTATGCATGTAACGAGTAAACGATTGCTGCTCACCCTTCTCTATGCAGCCAAACACGTGTCAGTTACGAGGCTTGAGCAGTAAGTAAAGGAACGACCATTAGCACAACGAGGGGGGATAAAAAAAAAGCAAGTGTCAAAAAATACAAAAAAGTGCTGCTACAAATGTAGTAAAATAAGTCTAATTAAATAATTACGTTAATTAGCTATGTGTACACGAACATTTTTAATTACGGTAAGCGGTGGGCGTCTTAAGAATACGAAACCGCTAGTTGTCCAGTGTTTGGGGGATAATTCAAATTTGTATCCTAGTTTTTACGTATTTTTTTTATTATTGTTAAGCGTTGATAATTTATAATGCGCTCTTAATTAAGCATGATGAAAGTTATAACAAAATGAGGATTCATTTACAGTGGTGTAGCTTCTGTTGACTTACTAAGACCTGTCGCCGACTTAGTCGTGTGGAGAATAAGGTAGTGTAGGTATACAACGGTGAAAACGACCTGCGCAGAACAAACATTTTTGACACCCTTGGGACATTTATAGGAGAAAGTCACGTGACGCAAGGCAAGGCAACACCTTATGTGAGTGGCGTTGATTAGGAAGGCAAGGAGAGGCAGTAAGACAGAGAAAGTTGGAGAGAGAGAGAGAGAGAGAGAGAGAGAGAGAGAGAGAGAGAGAGAGAGAGAGAGAGAGCAGCCTTACTTCTCAACCCTGCGCGTACTGGCAGGGCTGGTGATGGTTTTTTTTCAAAATGTCAGACTATAGAAATGTCGTTTACGAACTGCTTGTCATAACCCGAAGGCAGGGCTGGTGATGGGTTTTTTCAAAGTTGTCAGACTATAGAAATGTCGTTTACGAACTGTTTGTCCCGAAGCCTTCTGTGGTAGACACTGAGGACGGTGCATGGATTTCTATATGGAGGAAAGGAATTCCAAGATCTTCGCTGTCTGTTTGGTTAAAGTAGTGTTGCCATTCATCCCTATGGATTTGCCCGTTCGTGCCCACCTTTTTGCGTGAGAGGGGACGTCCAAGTCGGGGATTTTATCAGTCCTTAAAAATCGGTTGATAGCGGTGATTTTAAGAAGCACATAACCAAGTTCGGCATCGATTACGTACAGTTAAATATGTAGGTCGATTTACTATGTCCGGTCACAGGATCGCTTCCGGGCGTGTAAATAGTTCTCGCGGGCACGGTTACACAGATTCCACAACACGAATCGATACTGTGACTGCTCAACTGGTGTATTAGGCTTACAACTTTCCAGTTAGCTTCAAGTCTGTATCCTCCTAAACGGATTGTCTTACACTTCGCAGATATCACACAATTATAACAACTATTGCAGTAATTCTAAGCGAATTTTTAACTTGGGTTCGTTACAACTGGCAGACCAAACGTCTTGCACCAGCGCAGCGTTCACTCGTTATCGATTCCGAAGGTATACTGACTACAATTTTCAAATTCTTATTTTAAAACAGAATTTCTTGTAATTTGATTGGTTTTTCGGTAGCCCCTTCTCATGAGGTCCTTACAGATAATACATTTTCCTGAACAAGAACGTGTCCGAACAGCACAATTCATGTTCAAAAACATGAAGTATTTTATAGCCGATTTTGTGGCAATAAAACCTTTTTATTCAAAAAACGCGGTTTATAATTTTTAAAACAGCGAGTGTCATTAGGTATGTCTTTTTATTACGAGTGTTCTGTTATAAGTCCCATTTCAAAATATCCCATATTTCGATAGGTATTCAAATTAACGTGTTTTTTTAAAGAATATCCTGTAATATACTCTACTTGCGTACTCGCATACGGGTTAAGTTCATCACGCACCATTTCACCGCACTAAAAATTGCTTTACAAATCTAAAAATACTTCAATCTGACATTTATCACAACGTTCCTTATCAGTTACTTTACAGTTTTCTAACCTGCAAACTCTACTTATTCATATATATCGTCATATATACTTATATACACTATGTACATCTTCATACATACATTCATATATACTAGGTATATCATATAGAAATATTGATTCCTACATTCCATATGCAATTAGAATGTCCATGCAATAATACATATACTAATAATAGTAATAATAATAATTAAATCCTTAAATTCGTAGAGACCGTCAATCAATGACAATCAGTCAATCATTGTCCTTTTAGTCCATAACCGTTATTCTGTAAAATGACATTAAGTATTTACTCCCACTGAGGAAGAGGCACATCACCTTGAAACGTATGGGGAAGTGATAACCAAAGTAAGTTCATATGTGAAAGTTTATATATATAATAATATTTAAAAAAGTGAACGAAGAGGATGAATCAACAAGATAATAAAAAAAATAATAATAATAATACATTATGCAATAATTATAGGTCTATACAACCAATAATACATTTTTTTTTTTTACGAGGGAGACTGGAAAACTAATGTTCGCCGCAGGAGGGTCCGCACTCTTACGGTGTGTGGGACTCGCACCCACCAAAACCAAAAACGCTGTTGTCTACGGCATGGATCCACCTCGGGACTCAGCTTTCGCAATACTTCAAGGTGGTGCCATTTGTACTTCATCTGTTTTAAGCTTTCAGCGGGTCTACGTTACCTGTTTTCTGCTATTCTGTCAGCGGCCCTAGCAAGATCATCTTCGGCTTCCTTCTTTTGCCTTCGTACCTTCTCTATGTCGGCTGCTACCTGATCCCAGTGGCGTTCGCTCTCCAGCATTATTTCGATGATATTTTCGGGCGAGATCCGTCCCACTACATTTTCCAGGGTTTGCCTCTCCTCTTTCCATGTGTAACAAGTGAAAAACGTACGATTCACATCGTCTAATTCCTGTTTACTGAAAATGCAGTTTTGTCTGTCTACTTTCCCCATCCTATATAGGTAAGCCCGGAACAGGCCGTGGCCAGTTAAAAACTGCATTATGAAATAATTAATTTCGCCATGTTTGCGGTCAGTCCACTCAGCTAACTGAGCACTAATACATATTATGACATGCTCCGTGATAATAATGATTTATTATAATAACATGCTAACGATACATAGATGTGCCAGAAGTTTTTATTGTTTTCAATGTAGCCGTTTTAAAATGGCGAATCATGTTAAATCTGTACCACGGGCGCTTTCAACAGTGCACGAAAGAGTTTCTCTTGGAATTTCTGTACGACACTTTTGTTTGAATTATAATGTAATCAATGTAATGGATGGCGCGGAGGCACGAAAAACTGAATATCGTATGTCTTCGTTGTTTACTGTGAATAATAGTGCATTATGGATTGTTGCAATGGCGGCTCGTGGTTCTGACCGTTGGGGGTTTAATGTCTGGATGTTTTGACAAAGATAAGAGCAATTATCCCATTAAAAAAAAAAAAAACACGGGGTGAGTCTCAACACGATGCCATAACTATTGACAACTTTTAGTAGGCCCAATATTAAGTTGTGTTTATGCTGTTTGTAAATTATTCTAAAAATATATAGTTAAAATAAAAGGATAGTTAAATATTTCTGTTTAATAATTAAAACGGGAAGCGGCCTCCAGAGTTCCTTAATTTTACATTTATCTTTAATAGAGAGAGAGAGAGAGAGAGAGAGAGAGAGAGAGAAGAAAAATTTGTTTTTAAAATAGATTGAACATTCATTTTACCAAATCAGTGAACAGAACACAAAATTAAGAAATATCTATACACTTAACACACAAAAATACCAGCAAACACTTTGAAGGTTATACACGCTTAGATCAGTTTAACGTTAATACAATTATTTAGTGACTACATTAAACACACTTTATTTTCGGAATACAGTTACTTCAATATTTTATTTTATTTTAAGACCTTACTGCACACATTTTCATTGCATTCCAAATGAAATAGAGAAATCTGACACAAAACTGACGGTAAACTGACAAATCTTGTGGTGAAAATAATAACAATGGCGAATGGCGGTATTAAGAAAATGTTAAAATTCCCGGTCGGTACGGGTCGGGCCTCGTCGGAACTATTCGTCTCTGTCGCTAACACTCGGGATTAGCGACTGTTGAATGTAATTTTGCGTATACTGATTTCCCCCTCCAAAGCTAGACAGTTCAGGAGGTGCTGAGAGCTGTTTTGCACCTCAAGCAATAGTAGCGAGCAATTCGCCTTCTACGCGAATCCATTACTGTTCAGTCAACAAGATTAATCCCGCAAATCTTGTTATTTAAATATGAAACCATTATCTCAACAAATCCTTAAACATATTTAAATTATTTGGGGGGGGGGGTTACTGAACTGTTGAATCTCATGAAGAGCCGCCAGTGGATTGTTGTTTGATTCGTTTGGAAGGAATTTATGAAAATTTTGATACAAGTGTTTAATAAAACTTGTAATCAGTGTCGGGTTATCCACAACATTAAGGTATGTGCTGAAGCACCGGGCATCAGGGCCTCAGCTGTAAGAGGGGACACTATCCAGCCCTAAATCACAAAAACGTTTTGAAGATAATAAATGCGGAAAAAAAGTTCGTGCCACAAGAATGAAGCCACAAGAAAAAATTGCAAGAAAGAGGTTTTTTCAAATCGATGGAATAAAGGTGATAGATTCCATGATACTACAGTTTGTCCGCTCAAAGTATTAAACTAGATTGTTATTGATCGTAAAAGTATTGACGATTGTAAATTTTTTTATGTATTTCCGAATATATACGAGTACATTGCTTATCGTCTGCTTCTGACTATTCCAATACCTAAATGCGAATCTGGAAGATTATTTTCTGTATTAAAACGCATTAAAGATATGTTGAGTTCATCTATGTGAGATAAAAGATTATCTTCGTTAGCAAGGTTGAGTACTGAAAGCGAGATGGATTGAATCGCTTGATTTAGAAGAAATTATACAAGAGTTCGTTAAGGCAAAATCAAGAGAAAATGGATCGATTAGTATTTTCTAAGCTTACAACTATGGTCATTGTCATCACTATTTAGCTAAATATTTGTTGTAATTTGAGAGTTTAATAAAATAATTGTTTAAGTTTTGAAATTTTGTATGCCAATTATCAGTGTAAATAATGGATAAAAGATTGAATTTTGAATCGGGGGGGGGGGCAACAGTGTGATGGCAGCACAGGGCACCACGCGCTTCTAATCCGACCCTGTTTGTAATCGGTTCACTTCCTCTGGTGTCGATTTATTTCCACAGCTACACACATAGATATCCGTCTCCGTATAACATAACGCCGAACAAGATTTTTTTATTACTGCACACTTTACAAAGTTCGTCCTCGAGTTTGTCACGATACGTGAGAGACAATAAACATCTGACAGAACAAGAGCGTACGTGAAGATGGCGTCGACCATGCGCGTGTGTGTTCCATTAGAGTAGACAGGAAGCAGGCAGCTTTAATTAGCCAAATTGTGTATAGCGTGCTCCACTCTCCACACGCTGTGATTAGCTAGCGTCTCAGAGTGAGCGGTTCGATCGAGCGCAAAATCAAATTACCCACACGCAAACGTTTGCCTCCCCCCACCCCCACCACCACCGGTACCTTTAACAACGAAACCCAGTCGCCACACTGTCAATTATAAATGTATTCGATACGTTGTAACGTAGCGGTGAATGAAGCGATATCTCTTCTTGCAGAGATTGATAGGGTGGCTGTAAGTTACCGGGTCATTCTGTTGATCGCCCTTATACCACATCCCCACATATATCAAACTAAACCCGCTTTATTCAAGAACGTCTTTCGTGGCTTCCTTCTGCCGTTTCTCCTATCAACCTTTACCTCTGATACCATATTGAGGTAGCTGTTGTGCTTATTTATCCCAATCATCGATTTTTCCTTCCTTCCTCTTCTTCTGATAGTTCCTATCCGTTTCGGATGTTGGATATCGTACAGACTATTTTAACTTTCTGTACTGCTGCACATAATAAGTCAGTTGTATTCGTGCCAAACCAGGTCCTTAAATTTCTCAGCCATGATATTCTCGGTCGGCCAACTCCTCTCTTTCCAAGTACTCTTCCCTGTAGTATGGACTGCAATAGGTAAAGTCTCTGTTAATTTCTCATGAGATGTCCCAGATACTGAGGCTTTCTTCTCTTCACTGTGTTAATAACTTCCCTTTCTTTCTTCGTCTTTCTAAGAACTTCAACATTAGTTATATGTCCTGTCCATGAAATGCTCAATATTCTACGGTAAAGCCACATTTAGAAAGATTACAATTTTTTAGTTGTGGCTTCAGTCAAAGTCCTAGATTCTACACCGAGTATACGTAGCAGCGTCAAAGATTGATCTTTGTGTTTATTGTTAAATCGTAATGACTTTTGAATAAACAGCTCATTTGTACACGGCTTTTCCCTTTTTAATTCTGGTCTTTATATCTTGAGAGTGGTCCCATTGTTCATTGACTATAGTACCAAGATGTGTAAATTTGCTTACACGTTCAACTGGCCTTTGGTGTATATTAAGGGTGCAGTTTGTGAACTTGTTCTTAGATACAATCATTAGCTTCGTTTTATTAACACTGATGTCTAGACCATATCTACGGCTGCTTTCTGTCAGTCTATTCATTAGTTGTTGCAGCTCCTCTAAGCTATCTGCGAATATGACGGTATCATCCGCATAACGTATGTTTTTTATTCTTTCACCGTTCAGAGAGATTCCCAAATTACATTCATCTAAAGCTTCTCTAAAATTACCTTCCGAGTAGATGTTGAATAAAAGCGGAGATAGTATACATACTTGTTTTACTCCACGTAGAATCTGTATCTCTTCAGTTTTCTCTTTATCTACTCTAACCACTGCAGATTGATTCCAATACAGTGTAGCTATTATCCTTAGGTCTTTTCCATTTAATCCAATATTTTTCAGGATATCTATCGTCCTTCCTTCTTACAGACACCTTTCAAGTGTAACTTAGACTAACTTAAGTATAACATAACTAAGAAATCTAAGTGTGTATGTGGTGTCTTAGAGATTTCATAATTGGTAAGTTTTATTTATTTATTTTGTGTTTGTTTGTTACCTATATAGTATGTAAATATTTTAGTGTTTTCACTCTCTGTCGATTGAGTATTGTTTATCTTTTATTTGCGATTTTTTAGTGTCTGTTTTTTTTGCCTGAAGACTGCTACCGATTTGTTGTGTAGCTGAAACGTCGCTAAAAAAAAAAAAAAAGTCCGTCTCGCTAGTATGCTTAATGTAAAGATTTGAGCTGCTTATGGCATGTGTTTCATTGTGGCTAATGTTGATATTGTAACGAGAACGGTGTCGAACCGCGTAGAACAACTGATGAGAGCTTCCTTTCACTCCCCCCCCCCCCCAACTAGTAGCCGCCAGGTGTTGCCTCAGTCAAGCCCTCGGCCGCGTTCAAGTTTGTTCTAGATACGCATTAGCGTCAGCATTAAGTGGGAGTGTTACGTAATACGGAACGTTCTACAAGTATCTCGGCTATCCCGCCAGAGCCTCATCTGTAACGTGTGTGCGCGTACATATTGCTGCTGCTTTGAGATAAAGACAATTACGTGACACTTGTCATGCGTCAACCATCGAGTCTATTCCAGACCGCGCGGTCAACGCACTGTAATCAAGGACACTGTTTCTAGTGGATTCGAGACCGCCTGTTTGTTTAACACGTCATCCAAAGTGACAGATTATTCTGGCATCTGAGCGGGGTATAAATACAAGCATTCAGCGACGCGTAGTTTCAATTAATGGCGGCGATTACTCAGTGCGTTTAAGCGGCGATTTATCCAAGTGGGGTTCGAAGTATTGAGGCGACGTGTAATTGTGCGAGACTCTATTAGTTGACATTATTATAGCGTGTGGACAAACTTAATTTGAATTATTGTACGAGTATAATCTTATTGAATAACTAGTTGATTACAAACTGTTAATTGTGTTGATTGAAGCTGGTTTGACTTCATTGGTGTTTTATGTTTTGTTTTCCACTGCACCATACGACGATCAGTAGACCATCGTAACAATATCAATACAGTGTTCTCAGGTAGGCGTGATGTTCTCAGTCCGGGGTGAAGTTACATTGAGACAACACGCCAGATAGGGAGGGGGTGGACACTACCACCAACTCAATGTACGCTAATCATTTCATAAAAACTGTACAGAAATTTGTAAACTCTACAGAAAACGCTGACTTACTGAAAAATTAAAAATAACGTAAATAATAGAAAATCGTATGACGAATTGGAAACATTAAAAACAAAAAATAAAATAACTGTGCTTACGATTATTGAGATAGATTCTGGCAATGAAGAATCATTCTCTTGCGTTTTGAAATGTCGAGGAGAGGCTTTGCAGTCGTGCCTGACGAGTACTGAAAAATCTGACGAAGCCAGGATGCGTAAACCAACAGGGAAGTTTCTAGGGGAAATACACTCTTGTGACCAGCATGCACGGACATTTGCGACTGAAATTCGTTTGGAGTTTATGGTCTCTCACAAGTGGCGAGACCGTTTATTCTTCTTTCGTTTGTCGTCGAAGCGCGTCTTGGACGCACTGGCAGTGTTCCTTCTCGCCGAGGCACGCATGGTTCATTATACTTTATTTGTAACAAGCAGGGGTGTATTTTCGGCGTCGGGGGGAGACGAACGGAACGGGACACAAATTTTTATTTGTATTATTACTGTTTATTTTAATGGTATTGATTACAGTATGTTATCACAGGTTTTCAAGATACTAATGTTGATCAGTATTAACTTGTTTTGTCTTTTGTATGAAGCCGAGTCCACCGGACCCCCATGGTCAAATTGTAGATACGCCACTGTACAGGCGTGACAATCGTGCCTGAGAGTATAGAAGAATATGACGGAACCAGGCGTCGGTAATCGTGGTGCATTGATTTTGACGAAAGGACGCGCGGCCACCTGGATCTGAACGTATTAAAGTATCCGAGGAAAATACATTCTTGTGACCAGTATGCACCGAGTTTAGGGCACATGTACGCGTGTAAGGTATTATTTCATGGCGTTTTGGACTTGATAATGGTGGTTACACCGAAAGGGGACTCGTTCAGCGCGACACAGCAGTTCAGCAAAGAAGTACGATAAAGTTGGAGAGAACAGTATTTTGGTATCAATTGGATTTGATGGTATGTCTTAAGTAGCGAGACTGTTTATTCTTCTTTCGTATGTCGTCAAAACACATCTCGGACGCACTGGCAATGTTTCTTCTCGCCGCGTCACGCTTAGTCCATTATGCTTTATTTGTGACAAGGAATTTAGTCGACTTTATACAGATTTTGTTTTTATTTTACTTCGATATTTTTCTTGTTTTCAAGCATTTATTATTAAATTATCGATTATGATTTTAATAATTCTGTGGGGAGGGGTAAATCCTCAGACCAAAAGTATACTAAAATTGCGTTTTGTGATCTGATGCTAGTAAAGTAACAAAAAGTCCTTGCCTAATGCGTAGACCGAGACTTAATACGAGGGGCGGCTGATAAGTAACGCACAGTCGCATGTAACTAGCAAATGAAAAGGAGTAGTCAAATGAAACTAATATGGAATAAAAGTACATTTTATTTGCTACAAAAACTTACATTTATTTTTCCACGTATTCACCATTTACAGCTACACATTTCTCCCAACGGTGAACCAGTGGTCTCATCCCGTCAATGAAGAATGCCGGTGGTCTTTCCTTGATCCACGACCTCGCTGCGTCTTTCAGTCCATCATCTGTGGTTTTTTTTTCTGAGAGGGCCAACTGGTCCTCTCGGGGCTGTTTTGGAGCGAGCTTCCTTCAGGCATGTGGATATGGAAATGTGGGTAGGTAGCGTACGCCAGCAATGACCGGGGGATGAGAAGGTGTTGTTACCAGAGAAAAGGGAGGATGTTGGTGTACAGGTGTTTGTAGCCTCAATGAGAGGGGGTGGTGGGGTAATCAGTGCCAAACTTACGGACTGTAATACCAGTGTCGTTTGCAGCAATTGACGCTAAAGTTAGAGAGAAGCGTCGACGTGATGTCAAGGGCATGGACGGGTTAAGGAACAGGTTGTTGGGTTTTAATTGGGCTACCAATGGAGGGTTTTGTTTTTATTTATTTATGGGTAGCGACGACGTTGAAGATGTAGGGAGATGAGATGCTGGACAAAAATTTTTTTTTCCGACGTATCATCTGTGGTGAAATGAATATCCTTAATATCCCTCTTTAATTGCGGGAAAAAGTGAAAATCGCAGGCCGCCAAATCTGGTGAGTATCGAGGGTGTGGAGGGTGTCTGGTGAGGGAGGGTGTGGTGTGGAGGGAGTTCAAATTTCAAGTTCACAAGAGCCTCGGCGTTGCACGCGATGTGAGCGTGGTACCCAACGCGAACAGATTTTTACGGTAGCCCAGTTCTGCAATAACGTGTCCTACCCGTTCTTTCGATATGCCTATCCGGGTGGCGATGCGTTGTTGTGTGATGCGACGGTCAATTCTGTGAGTCTGCGTGGCACCCACCGCAAACAGATTTTACGGTAGCCCAGTTGTGCAATAATGTGTCCTACTTGTTCTTTCGATATGGCTATCCGGGTGGCAATGCGTTGTTGTGTGATGCGACGGTCATTTTAAATCAATTCGTTCATCTCCATTTGGTGCTTCCTATCAGTCACAGAAACTAGTCGACAACTGCGAGGTTCATCCTTAATGTTCGCTTTACCGATGCACGAAGTTTTATTCCCCACCTACTCACGGAATTTCGATCAACAGTTTCATCACCGTAAATGGCTTTTGGTCGACGATGAATCCACTTTTTCAGCTGTTAAAAGTTCAATCATTCCACTTGTTTTAGACGCTTTGACGTAGCTGGCGTACTCGACTCCATAACAGTGGTGACTGACAGAAAACAAGGAGTTGGTGAACGAGATTTTAGACGCTTGTAATAAAAACTTATCGCTATTAAATGGCAGCACGCGTCGTGCTGTACATTGTTTTGTTTTCCCGTTATATGCGACTGTGCATTACTTATCAGCCGCCCTCGTACTTTAGACACAGTCAGACGCAAAGAAGGAAAAGTACCGTTTACCAAATGGTAAAAGCTTAAGAGCATGATAATGTCTTTCAGCCGCCAGCTAAACCCAACATTATTATGGTTATTAACTGACTTATTGTTTCTTTTCCGCGAATGTTGCGTTTAGTTCCCATCTCAATTTTCTTATTCAGTCTACAACGCTTTACTCGTTCGTTGGTTTTCCTTCGCTTCTCTTCCAGTTTCATGTTGTAGAATGCATCGATTTTCTCCTGGTCAGTCATCGTCGACGCGAACGGTGTATTTATTAAGTACTCGTTTAATTCTTCGCGCATCAAGTCATCTTCCTTTCGTTTTTGTTGCGATGGGGCCGCTGGTACCGAAGCTTCACCGCCGACAGCAGCCGCTCGTTGCTGTTCCTTCTCGAGCTTCTTTCGTTCCCGACACTTTCTTAATCGCTCGGCATTTTGTCGTTTCTTGATCTGAGCCTTCTCGTGCTGCTATCCATTGTCGAACGCTGTTTTAGTCAGTCGCCACGTTTGGTTACTATATATCAGCAGCAGTGTATTTCACCACAACACAAAACAAACCTTTATTTACATATTGCGACGTATCAAAACAAACCTTTATTTACAACAACGTGTATGATGACGTCATACAGCGTTACATGTTACAGAAAGTTTCAAACGATGCAGTACAGACAAAAGAGCATGTAAAACCAAATTTATTCTCACTAAAACGTTTGCTAAACTCAATGTCAGCAGCGATTATTTCTGTCGTGATGCGTTTACATATCAAATTTCTAGACTGGGGAATCGAAAGTGTGGAAGCGTCAGCAATGATGACGTCATACAGCATTACATGTTACAGAAAGTTTCAAACGATGTCAAGCTAAAAGACATTATCATGTCAAAAAATAATGAAACAGTTTTCAAAAGTCACCATACATTCTACACCAAGTATATCTTTATTCGGAATATACCTGTATTCACCTGCATATCTGTCCGCCAGCTTACAGTTTCTCCCTGTGGTACATGAAACCTACAGTTAGAGACGTATCACTTGGCAGCTTTGTCGTTGCTTTGCAAAAGGGCGTATAAGAGCCAAATTATATTTCGCTGTCCAACAAACATGACGTTCTCTCTCTTTGTACACACGTGGTTAATATGTTATTACAGTATTACGTTTAGTGTGACAAGATGTGTAAGTGATTTTCATCAAGTCTCATTTTTCATTAATGGAAATATCTGTTCACGTGTTCAGTTTCAGCGCTTGTGTTTTGCAGAATATTTTTAGCCGGATACCGACGTTCGCGTTGTAGAAATAATTGGATTTTTTTGTTGCGCGGATCCGCTAATGTGGGCCTACATCAGTCCGCGCTGCTGTTAGCGGCACAGAGTTGAATCTATGATTTACTGGACATTTTTGTTTCACGAACTTAATAATGGTTTCGTTTTTTTTAATGGGTATGAGCGTGTGTTTCCAGTTGACCCAATTGTCGAAATTGTGTGTGTGTGTGTGTGTGTGTGTGAGAGAGAGAGAGAGAGAGAGAGAGAGAGAGAGAGAGAGAGAGAGAGAGAGAGAGAGAGAGAGAGAGAGAGAGAGAGAGAGAGAGAGAGAGAGAGAGAGAGAGAGAGTTTTTGGTTGGTTATAATACAATTAAAACAGATACCGAATGTATTTTAAACATGTCACTAGAGTTTGTTGGGATTTTTGTATTGCATAGCCTATATGGGTCGGTGACACTTTATTACATTAGTGTTGTATTCCGTTAATAATAGAAACCTGACGATAGAAATTGAGCAGTGGTTTAGAGATGCGCAGTGTTCAAACACCTTTTGTTGCGAGGCTAACAAAATTTTCATTTACTTCGCACAAGCGCACAACTGTCTTGTGCAGTGTTTCATAGTGTGGACATCGGCTGCAACAAGACTGGCGAGAACAGTGGAAGCATGTGTGTGACAGAGAGAGAGAGAGAGAGAGAGAGAGAATATGGAAGTGAGACAGAGTACTGTTATCGTGTCGCCTTCCCTCCTTCTCTCTAGTCAACTTAGCTATACTTGTAAGTGGGGGTAATTCATGCATTGGGTTGGCGCAGCTCACTGTTCAGGAATCACTGTCAGGCCTATAGGTTTTCGTGCGAGCTCGTCAGGGGACTTCTAGCTCCGTAACGGGAATGTGATATAAAGTTTGGTCACTCTTAGAGTGGAGCCTGAGCAAGAGAATGGATGTAGTAGTCCTGATGGAGTAAACAAAGAGAAGTGATATACAGCACAGAGGCTTGTACAGTACGAAGCTAAAACTTTTTTAATAGATTCAAAGAATTACAAAACCATTTACCCTTACTTTTAGTTGTATTAATACAAATTGTATCCAAGAAAGTGTTCTGATTTATATTTAATCAATTAATTATAATCAGTTGAGAACTAGTTTATTTCTAGCGGTGGATTTAGTGATGCGGCCACTCATCTAACCAATCCAGTTGAAGTACAAGCACATGGTTTCGGTTATATCGGGCTCCACTCTAATAAGACTGAACAAACTTTAAACTTGTATTGTCTAAATAGCCTATAATTTTCTGTGTCAACCTTCAAATAGTTACAATTCGCGAAGAATAGAGGGGCTGATTTTGAACTGATAACGTAAGGTCTATTTAATGTATACACTTGGGAACGTAGAATGAGTGGAGATTTGTCGTTCTTTGAAGTTTCGTTAAGCGATAATGTTTAAAAAGCCTCTCGCGTATCACATAGGCCTAATTGACTTTTGCCACTTCTTGTCAGTACAGGCGACAAACTCGTCCTTCTTTTTAACGTGTTTTCGATGCATATTAAGCATTCCGTAGCGTATTTCGAAGTTAGTTGTTTGTTTTTATGCCTGATTGCTTTACTTGTTAATAACAAGAAAATGATTGTTTGTGATTACAGTACTAATAAACGTATACGATTACTTGTCGATCAGTCTTACTTTCAGTAACTTCCTATAACACCACATTCCCCGGATTGTTTTACTAAAGAGCCATCTTGAGCTACTAATACTAGAATGTCTTTAAGACCTTTAATGGAGTGATTTTAGTTTGCCTCCTCCATCTTGTGCCGTTGGCCACCTTTTGGCTCGTCCGCCTTCTGACGTGATTTCTCACATCGAGGTCAAGAGAGAGCCCTAACCGACACCAGCTCTTCCGCCCTCCGAGGAGGCCGTTGGCACTTTGTGTAGGGGATCGACTGATCCCGGAAGATATTCGGTCCCAGCTTTCGTTAACCGGTTGCGGCATACACCGATAAGCAGTCGTTGCCCCCTCTCCACCTCGGGACTCTGGAACTATTTACGAATAATACCACAATGTGAAGATAAGTGAGACACCCATCTCGATTTGAAAAAAAGGAGGAATTATAACATGGTTAGAAGATAATTATATGTTCCCTTTTCGAGACGTACGAGGTCAGTTGAAAAGTTCGCATTGCGATATCTATAGTTTAACGGTAGAACTAAAATCTTTCGTGTGTTGCAAGATTCACATTTCTTATATATACGTATTAATTTCCAAATCTTTCTACCTATTTCGAAATAGTTTTCAAATGTTCGAAACTTACAATGTCACGCATGTTTCGAAAATACGCAAAATCAAACATCGTGCTGAATTCTTTATTAAAAACGGTCTAGCATCAATTGAAATTCACATTCGAGAAGGTAAGGAGATGATGCACCTTCAAAAACAATAGTTTGTAAGTATGTTCTCGGGTTAAACATGATCGTACGAGCGCTGAAGATGATCCTCGCAGTGGACAACCAAAAAGTGAAACAACCCCAGATATCATTTTAAAAAAATGTCGCACACAGTGTTGGGAGACCGACGATTGAGAGAGGATGACGTCATAGGTATTTCACATTAGCTTGTGTATCACATTATACGCTGTCCAGGCAGTGAAGGCGGCTAGAGGATTCGGAGACCCATGGCTCACGCACGCACACTGGCAGACCGCCTAACAATAGACAGGGGGCGG
The DNA here is from genome assembly GCA_034769895.1 of Magicicada septendecula. NCBI lineage: Eukaryota > Metazoa > Arthropoda > Insecta > Hemiptera > Cicadidae > Magicicada > Magicicada septendecula. Next base: position 16,045,353 of record CM068375.1, on the reverse strand, counting down.
CACTAGACCTGCGCTGCTGTCTTTTTAAATACAGTTTACTATAATAAATTAAATTTTGTTATTCTGCTTAATCTTATAGTTTTGGTCGTTTCATTTAATTCAGACTGTGATTTCATTTAAAATAAGTCCAAACACGAAGTTTATACGACGATTTTCAAATGTTTTACTCTTATTTGTTTATTTTGAAATATTGTGATTGCTAAACTTCTGAAAATTATTTACGCCACTGTTATTAAAAAAATGTTATTATTAAAAACTAAGATTCTGATCATTTAATTTACTTTTCTACTATTTTTCTGAGACACTCCCTTTGGATGCCAGAAGCCGGTTATATTGTTGGAAGCCGGTTATATGGTTCATTGTTGGAACTGCTAGCGGCCGATTAAATCGGCCCGTCAAATGACACTGAGAACTGCCATCGGCCGATCTCGCTGGCTTTTTGTATATTCATCGTAGCGACCAGCATGACAGATGATCAATCGTTTGCCTTTATCCAGAGGGCCGCCGAGAGTTCCTTGGATAGAGCCATCAGTCCAACCAGTGTCCTTTCTCGTGTTTTCATTGATCCAGGTCTCGTCCAAAAATATAGTGTTTGTAATATTTACTTCACGCATCTTTCTTAAGAAATGACACCTTAACAGGGCCACTGACGGCTTTTCCATGAGGATTTCTCTGCTGCTAAATTTCTTGTACTGAAATCCCATGTCTGATAATAGCGAGCTCAGTGAAAATTTTCCTCCCATATACAGTCCAGCTTCTTGAAGTGACACACAAAGTTGTCTGAGGGTAGGCGCTTCTTTTCGAGCATAGTAGCTCAATATGTGACGTCGAATAGCTCCTTTGTCGAAGTCATCCATGTCTGTTACTGGCCGCTTTCTCTTCAAACTTTTCTTCCGAGGAGTATGAATAATAATATTTTCTCTCTTGGTGCTGTTTAAGGTGTTATCTTGTTGATCGTCCTCAGCTGTGATTAAATCAATATCTTCAATTACACAGGGATCTTCTTGATTTCCCAAACTTTTTTTAATCTCTGCGTTGATACGTTGTATTGTTCTCAACGAAATGCCACAAGCATCTGCTGTTCTCTGCATTACTTTCTTAGTATTAAGTAAAGGACCTCCGTTATTCTTCTCTTTCTCAAAATAGAACAGAACAGAAGCAATCATTGTTCTGCATTGAGTATGTAAAACTTGGCGTTTTTTACAAGGACTCATAATCACAAATCAACTATACACTAACCACAAATGAACTGATTCACTCACAATATACGCGACAGATCTGCTCTCTGACAAGACTTGCTGGTCTCACTACCCCGTGCAAGCTATTTAACGACTAATCAGCGGGTAATCAGTGACTCACTCGGGGTACCCGGTACACGAGCAATTACCTCTACTGTTTGTTGGTTTGAGGGTGAATCACCCTCTCTATCTGGAAAAATGACTATAGCGACCAAGTGTAAACCAAGTAAGGAAGGGACATCTCTCTTGCATGTTACTGAAATCTGTAATACCGGTAATTATTTTCCAAATTACGGGATACAATAATACACATTTAATTTCTGTTGCGCTACCTCGTCCTCTCAAGTTATAGTTAAAGTTTAATAACATGGACAGTAATTTTTTAATATATTTACATAGATACATATCACATTTCATTTTGTGTGTCTGTAAAACAATAATATATAATATTTTTATAATAAATAACAGTTTTAAAAGTTCGTGCTAGTAAAAAGACAAACAATTATTTCGATTACGTATAACAACTATTATTTCATATATTGTTTATTTGAAATAAAAATATGAGGTTTGAAAATAATCTTTATATCTATATATTAAAATCTGTTACATATGTTGATTAATTTTTTCAGTGTTATAACAATAAAGAGGTGGGTCGTCAATCTGCTCTTTATCGAGTATCACAATCGGTGAATCGGAAGTTAACAAAAAAAAAAAAATGGTCAAGGCGAGATTTTAAGATTCTCGTAATTTCGAGGTCAAGTTCTAAAATCAAAAATCAGTTTGTAAAAATATTTCATATTAAAGGGAGTGTCACAGAAAAATAGTTGAAAAATAAATAAGATGATCAGTAACTTAGTTTTTAATAATCATCATTTTTAATAATAGTCGCTTAGATGGTGTACTAAAGTTTAACAATAACAATAGTTCAAAATAAACAAATAAATGTAAAACATTTGAATATCGCCATAAAAACTTCGTGTTTGGACTTATTTTAAATGAAATTACAGTCTGAATTCAATGGAACAATCAAAATTAAAAGTTTAAGCACGACAATAAAATTTAATTTATTCTAGTTGACTGTAACTAAAAAGACAGCAGCGCAGGTCAAAGACCTGTCCCTGTCTATTGTTAGGCGGCCTGTCAGTGTGTGTGTGTGTGTGTGAGTGAGGGTCTCCTAATCCTCTAGCCGCCTTCACTGCCTGGACAGCGTATAAGTCAAGAACTCGGTGTAAATCTTTGTGCAATCTGGGTGCCGGATTTGGAGTTGTTGTACTTTTGGGGCGACCACGCGGGGATCATCTTAAGTATTAAACTTAAGTTTAAACTCGAATGCCCACATACGAGCTATTGTTCTTTTTGAAGGTGCAGCGTTTTGTAACGCAAATTATTAAAGAAATTTTTCGATGAAAGGAAACACAGTAGCAAGGGTCAGCTGTCAACCTACCAATGATATACGACGGAGCTGTACCAGCGATAGTTCGAAAAATAGCGTGTGAAACCCATTAACGACAGGAAGGTATTGTGTCAGAAAAGACAATATATCAGTAAGAGGAGCTGTCCGCTTAAGGGACATTGCGTGTGGCGAGCTGCACTAACAGAAGAACAGGAGAATATGTATCACAGGGATATTACTAAGAAAGGATAACCGAAGAGACAATGCGACGAACAACAGGCCACGTGTGCGACTTGGGTCCAGAACACAGCTGGACATTGTTCACAATGGGCGAAGGAAATCGTACATGTGTGGAAAGCACAAAGGCCGTACTCGGTACGCAATTGAACGAAACAGCGGGAATCATGTTTACCTGGGAGTGTTCCAGTGAAGCATAAAAACTGCAGCGTATTCCTTCCGTCCTTCTGTCACAGGGTATGGGTGGAGCTAAATGGAAGAAGTAAGGGTAGGAAATTAGAGAGGCCTATGAGAAACTAGGATTTGGTCAAGGCGTTTCTCCAGAATAGGTTGCCAAGGAGACGAGGAAGAAGAACGAATAAAAATGGTCACAGAAGACAAGCCAGAAGTTTAAGGAGGAGTTTTCGTAGAAAAATGGGTGAAAACCAATAGAAACGAAGAAGGTGGGAAGGCTAGCATCTTGAGCAGAAATGTGGGAGAAATGGATTATAAAAATAAGTGTTGACTGCGAACGCGTCTCAGTCTTACGCAATATCTCAGTTTTACTCAATTTTGGCTCAGTTGTACGCAGTTGTACTCAATTTTGTATCAGTTTTTAGTGCAGAGTTTCAGTCAGTTTTTTGGCAATAGTCTTAGACAGTCAGACTTTCTTATTTTTCTTGAGTCAGAACTTCAGTATACTAGAGACAGAGTTTTAATATTCATGAGTTTTAACTGAAGTCTGAACGGAATGTTAATCGAGAGTTGTAAGGTAGTACGGGACTTATGGGAGATCAAAGTATAATTTTGAAAAGAGACACAGTTTTATTCGAGAAGTCGTATAATGACAAGTTAAGCGAAGGCGATCTGAAGTTTGACGGAGTGTTAAATTAAAGACGTAGTGTTAAAGTCGAGAGAGGAAGAACAAGTCGGAAATACGAACTAGACATGATGATCGTGTAGAAACTATTGTAACTGTGTACATTTATTAAACGATGTCAGTTGTAGTGACAATAAATTAAGTCCGCGAAGAAACTATGCCGACGAACAAATGACAAGAATTCGGTAGTGATTACTGAAGTATTAAAGTACCAGTTGTACGCGATGAAACTTAAATAAAATTAATTCGGCGTTAAAGAGATACTATTAATAACTGATGCAAAACCTAAGTTAAATATCGAGAATTTGCAAAAGAATTAGGAATGCCGGAGTGCGGAATACGAAGTGTTGTGAAAAGAGTGTTCATTCGGAAGGTGATGAGTGCGTCAATCAGCGCATCGGGAATCCTGGAGGACGAGAGAGAGAGGGAGTGAGCGGAGATCATCACAGTTTTACGACGCAGTTGTGGATTACGTACCTAAAGTAACGAATTTATGTATACTTAATGTTTAGGAAACCCCACTGTCTGTCGCTCTAAAAGAATTCACTGATAGTAATATTTAAAATCATATTTAAAGTTGTTCACGTTAAATTAGAAAAGACCGATTCTTTAAAGATAAACACAAATATCTACGGTATATAACACTATGAATCCATTTTGTCAAGATAAATTTTGTATAGAGCATAGAATTATAATTATTAATTTTAGTATTTAGATTAAAGACCTTGAAAAGGTGCTCAGAGTAAATGAATGATTACGGAAGTAACTAATTAAATTGATATTAACATGTACTGTTTCCAAGATAACGTTATGTTTTGAATAGCAAGAACTATGAATAAATAACTTTAGTATCACAATATCTGGTGTATGCTTTACTTATATAAATGTCATCTGTGATGAGGTATAACTGATCCTTAATATTACAAAACGAAGCAACATCATAAATTACAACACATTAAAAGACAACGTTAACCCGGTAGCGTTGTGTATGACGCCCGACAGGTGGGGCCCGCTAGAGTTATTTAACTGTTTTTATTGCTTTTATTACCTTTATATCTTAATTGTTTTCTATGCATTAATATGCAAAGTTGTATATGGCTCACCAAAGCGGGGCAGTAACAGTGTATATGGCATCCAAACGTGGTGCACGAGAAATATAAAACACATAAAAATAAACAACGTAATCCATGAAAGTTGTAGTTTCCTAACACAATTAATTGTCATTTCGTTGTGAATTTCTTTTGGCGCTAGACCACTTTTAAAAAAGAATTCGTGATTTTTGTCCTTTTCTCAAAACACGCGTGACACGTGAATTTCAAATAGCCAGTAAACAATGAACAAATTGACAAGTAGATTAGGAAGTTAACAAGTGTTTTCACGAAATTCGAATCTTAGGATACACTAAAAATTTTAGTTCTACCGCTAAGTTAAAGATGTCGCTCCGCGAACTTTTCAACTGACCCTCGTATGTTGAAATACTCCTCTTGGAATACTTATCAAAACGCACTAAAAGACTAGAATAACAAGAAAACATCCGCGATTGCGGAGTTGCTGAAAGCAAATTGCCACACGATTTGACGACTTCCATCGTATCATTCCTTTTTAAACCGGGTCGAGATTTTACGGCCTACCGTGAAGGGGTACAGACAGAAGTTACATTTAAAATAAATGACGTGACCACTCTTTGTTAACGAAAATTTTCTGAACTGTCAGTAGATGTCTGGAAACCTCTTTGTTGTAGAGTAAAAAGACTGAAGATGAATTATTGTGAAAAGGACGTAATTCTTGACGAAGTAATCTATAGGTTTGTAACTTCATTACATAGTGACAGCGACAGGAAACTGATTCCGATGCAAATATGTGCGCAGTATTGGAATGTTGCCTGATTGAAAGAAAGTTTTGTAGACGTTAGTTGCAGTGGCGAAGTTACATGGAGGCAATTGAGGCAATGCCTACCCTAAAAATTCTGTAGAATAAAAATTATAAATACGTATGAACTACGTAACGTAAAGATTATACATTGTTACTGTGACTGTCGAATTTATTAAGCCGAAATGTGCTTTACCGAGCGACCGCTAGATGGTGACAGGTGAGATTCGGCATAAAGCGAATGAGGCAACGTGAACTTGCCTCAGCGTTTTTTGTATACATCGTATGTAAGCAATGTTCGGACATGATGGGAAGTGCGGGGGAGGGGGATTGTCCCGTGCTGTACACATAGAGCGTTGAGGCATGTCTCACTTCTATGGTGCAAACAGTTAAGTGTGCTTATTTTATGCGGTTATTAAAAGTGTGCCGGTTATTCCGCTGAACTAACAGATGATCAAGATTGTTTTTTGAATTGTTTGTAACATTAAACATATAATATATAGAAACTAATCAAGTTTAAAAATTTGAAGTTCAATCGGATGTATTATTGTGTATGACTTATACAAGGATTGTTCAATAGAAACACGTTTAGAGCTATAAAGCATTTTTTATTCAACGATTTTAAAAGAAGTCTCCATTAACATTAAGAAATGAGTCCCACTCTTGCACTAATCTGTAGATTCCCTGCTAGTAAAATTCTTTACGGCTGTTTGCGGAACCATTCGCTAACAGAAAACTCTACTTCAGCGTCCGATTTGAACCACCGTCCTTTTAGTGATGCCTTAAAAAAATTTAAGGTAATATTTTGCCTACCCATTCATTAACTACTAGCTTCGCCACTGCCTCATTGTAATGGTTCAGTTAATGCATTTTATTGGTACTGTAATTATACAAATATTATTCGCTATGTTAATTAACCACGTGTGACTCTAATGATGACTGTATTACTTCAGCGTGTAATTAGATATTGCTATATATATAGACAACTGACTTTCGGCGTATGTTCGCTTTTATTAATTCGTTGGATAATAGTGGTGACATTTATAGACTAAAAACACATATAAATTGTTAGACCTACCCAATGAATAACATGTTATCTGTATTGTAATATCTGTTGTCTGTACTGTAATCTATGTATTCATTTGTTTTCATGTCAACGTTAATTAATGTCGATTAATCATGTCAAGAGTTAATGTCGACATTATAGTATCAGTGTCTAGTAGGCTATCGTTACGACATTACAGGACACACTACGTGTTTCTCGGCAATTCCAGTGGAATCCGGCTGTAATGTGTGTGTGCGTAGCCTACGTATTGCTGCTACTTTGAAATGAAACACAATTACGTCACACTTGTCACGCGTCCGCGACAAGACTTTTCCAGATGATATCGGTCCGCGCGCGTTGTGTTCAAGGCCCCAATCAATTACGTTCTAGTGTTTTCTAGTAGACACACGTATTACGGAATACGCTGGAATCCCAGTGGTGTATAAATGCAAGACTTCAGCGGCGCTTAGGTGAGTTTTGTTGGCGATTTATTCGAGTGCGGTTCGTAGTATTGTGGCGCGAAGTGTTATGTGTTTTTATAATTACGCGGGACAATTGTAATACAATTGTGTTTTATATTAGTTGAAATTTTTGTTGCGTGTGAACAATTTTTATTTGATTGTTGTAAGAGACTATCGTGTTGATTAAATTTAATTGTGATAATTAAAGCTGGTGATTTAGTGACTTAATTGGTTTTTTGTATTTTGCTTTCCACTGTACCGTACGACGATCACTAGACCATCGTAACGATATATTGTAGTAATGTACTCAGTTCATGCCACCAGCAAGTCGTAGTGGCTTTTTGTTTAGATGTTTAGGCATTTAGACTTTTAATTATAATATTTGCGAATGCGTTTAATCTGTAGACAATAACAGATCACTGTACATTTTGCTCGACTCATAAGCTCCGACAGAGCTTAAGAGTCGGTTCCTCCAGCGAGTTCGGGCAGGAAGGACCTCCATCAATTGGTGATGTCCCCACTCTGACTCCATATTTCCGGGGGATATGTAAGTCTGTATCTTACCAGATCGAGAAAGACGTACAGTGCTACGACCGTTGCGTTTAAACAGTGGAATTAATAATCGAACACCATAGAGATCGATAATTACAACTATAATTGCAGTACCAATAAAAATAATAGACACTCGTGTACAACACTTCTTCAGGTTTATATTGTTACAACGGTGTCACAGATCGTCGTATGGTACAGTGGAAACAAACTACAGACGCCAATGAAGTCACTAATCGCCAGCTTTAATGGGTCACAAATAACAATGTGAAATCAACAATGTACTCTCGTACAACAATTCAAGGCAATTGTTTCCACACGCAATAATAATGTCAACTAACAGAGTTCCCAACTAATTATAACACAATAATCATTTTCCACAACAACCGCTTGATATCCGCACTTGATAGATAGGCCAACGTAAACTGACTCTAAGTGGCAGCTGTTGCGTATATATAGCCTGCAGTTGTTCCAGAATAATGTTCAGTAACAGGCACTCGAAAAGTCTAGAGGGTCCCTGAGTGCGTCCTTGACAGAGACACGCACCTGCTCGGCTAGCCGAGAAACGTGTAGGACGACACTCTCGGCTGTTCGACAGAGTTCCGTCGTTACAATACGTTTGTCCTGCACATGTTAACTTAAACAAAAAATAAATGTTTACCTAATTAACAGTGTCGCAAAAAAATAATACAAGATACAAACTAATTACTGATGTCCTCACACGATGATTCATAATAACCACTTTATACTAAACCGCACGCACACTGAATCGCAAATCAGAAACTGCCCAAATAACATGTCTTATCGCTTCGCTTCGTAGTATTAACTAATTGGCTGGCCGAGTCTGAACACTGGTGTTTATACCCAGCCGAGCTTGGTAGATGATTCTAACACTTTCCGGATGCTGCGTCCAGAATAATCGCGAAGTCGATGACGACGTGAAAACATTGGGAAAGTCGATATCCGACCTTAGACGTACACCTGGCCGCCAGAGATCGAATGAATTCCACGCAGGACGGCTCTGCCGTTGGCTTAATAATAGGGACATCTTCTGGAGAGTGCGGAAGACAACAATTTATATCTACGATCCTGCTCTGGCTCTTGTCTCACGGTGACTGGCACCATGTTCTTTGTGGTCTGGGTTGTAGCCGACGCTCGGTCATCACTACTATAACGTCTCACCTACGTTATAACGTCGGGAACCAGTGCGAAATTGCCTCAGATCAATTGCACGGGCTGCCATAGTCTTAATCAACTTCTTATGAAGAATTTTAACAAGCAGTAGTAGTAGTTAGAAAGAAAGGAATGTTGTAGGGGTGTTTAATGATTTATTCACTCAGTATTTTGTGTTAAGTAATGACATCTCTTTATTAGGTGCTATCTTTTTTACCATTTGGTTTTCTAAATAAAAGTTTACAAAATATTTTCTGAAAAAGGTGGCCACAACAAAAGTATTGTTATGTGCTAGCTTTTTCCACGGATCCGGGATATTAAATTGGTTTGTAAGTTAAGTTATTATACTATATGGGGGGGGGGACATTTGAAGAATGGACTTAATTTAACCTCTAGTATCTGAAAAGCTTTATACTACAAACACTAATTACTATTACAAATAATTTTAGTAGTATGACATAATACCATTTACAAAGTGACAATAATTAAAGTCTTTTATATAGTTTATTAAACTGTCTTTTGCAAACATTTGTTTTAATGACATTTAACCACGAAGACAAGTCTCCGTGTCACCTGTGATATTGTGAAGTTTACTCCGTGTCCTGGTCCTTGGTCCTTGGGGTGTTCACAAATGGTTGAAGATTGTGGTAGTTTAATTTCCGGGTGAAGTTTCTGAAGAGATCCTGATAATTATGAAGCTGTTATGCTGTTCTATGAAGTCTGGTAGCTAATGATCTTTAGTAGTACAACTCGAGTGAAAGTTCTTGTTTCCTACAGAAGTTCACGTCACATCGTTATTTATAAACTCTTCTCACTTTTGGTACATTGTACCTTTTTAATTTAAACAAACATTGGATATCTTACACTTAGTCTATAGAGATGTCATCCCTATTACTTATTTATTCCATTTAATCTAATAGATTAAATTTTTCTTTATAAAACACTATTTTACTGATACTTTCCTTTACACGTCGTTATATCTGCACTTTTAAATTAAAATATGTTAGTTCTTCGGGGCATGGTTCAAGGGTGTAGTGTTTACTACGAGAGCGCTCCATCTCGACTGCATTATTATTATGTCAGGGAAGGTAAGTTACTTGCGCGGAGTTTACGCATCACAACAAAATAGTTCCACTTTTATTCTCTATTTACGGTATTTAAAGTTTGACTTTTTTTATTATGCAAAGCAATGCTTTACTTCAGAATTAAATAGTATACTACTGTATCACTGTTTATTTATTTGAATAATTTCAAGTTTTACAAGTATTATTTGTTTAGTAAAAGAATCTGTATGCAGGTTAATTCCAGTTAATGCATGTCAGTGCATGGTAAATTATTAACTAGTTTCCCTATCTTTACACTCGCATTCCTTTTGTCATTTAAAACTCTTTATCAAATATTATTTTGAGTTAATCAGGGGGTGTAATATTAATTTTAATGTGCGATTTAAAAATAAATTTTACTCCATATTACGTTTCCTATTTTAAAATCGTCACACTACGAGTAAACACTCATAGCAGAGTCAGGGGCGTATTTAGGGGGGGACTAATGAGTCCGGACCCCCCTCCCAGAGCGTCGAAAAAAGTTGACGAATTTTGTTAATCTCTTAATTTTTAGGTTCGTTTATTATTTTTTCAGCTAGTAACTCTTTTTAAACATACAAACAGCTTTGTTACACACCATTTGCGTATAACTTTGAAATATGAAAAATAGGAAAATCACTTCAGTCAATATCTTCTAAACAATGTTTCGGTAACGCGTATTTTTATTGTGTTATTACCGTTTACTTTAATGGTATTGATTTCAGGATGTTATCACACGTTTTCAGCCACTTCAAAGATAGAAACGTTGAATAGTCTTAACTTGTTTTTCCTTTTGTATCAAGTCGACTAGACCGTCCCCCGGAACCCCCCCAGACCAGATTCTAGATACGCCACTTGTAGCAGCGTGTCGCTTCTAAATAATGGCTTTCTAGTAGCAATCTGAGTAGTTTATATTGGAAGCAAGTGTTACTGAAAATAAATCTTGTTACGGTGGACAGATGTGGGCGTGCGCACAACGATGCGTGTCCTACATGGCGTTTACTTTCCACATATGCTGTTTTTTTTTTTTTTTTTTTTTTTTTTTTTGAATGTAACATGTTAAAAGTGGTCTGCAAGATCAACCATCAAATTATCTCTAATACCTCTTAATACTAAATACATATCAGCCAAATTAAGTCCAGTGACGTCCTTTAGTTAGTTGTGGTGTTCTTAACTAAACACTCTCACCCGCGCACAATGCTCTGCTTTTATAACACAAAACACTACACAAGTTCAAATGGCTTTGTTCTCTTTAGTCTTCGGAACACGTTTCCGATTGTCCAGCAGCTGAAGAACTTCTGCATTTTCGTGGAGGTGAAGCCTTTCTTCATGCTTCTTCGCAGATCTTTTAATCTCTTCTTTATTTGTTGGAATACCCAGATCTCTGTGGATATCGGCGTTTCTAACATGCCATGGTACATTCACCATGGTCCGCAAAACTTTGTTTTGGAATGTTTGTGCTATTTTGATCTTACTGTATTTCGCGCACCCCCAGAGTTGTATTCCATACAGCCAGCTGGGTTTAATTATCTGATTATAGATCAGAGTTTTGCTGTATAAAGACAGGTTGGAATGTTTTCCTATGAGCCATACTCTTCTAAAACATTATTTGTATCGTATCTGTTCACACATTGATGTCTGATACAAATTTGTAATACGTGCGTTAAACAAAACAAAAAAATATTGTACTTGCGAAGAAATTATTTCTCTGGCAATTTTGTAAGAATTCAAGTGCGAAAGTGAACGACCTGTTTAATATATCGTTCTAGTTGAGTACATGGCAGGACTCTGTGTTGACTTGTATTTAACTGTTATGCTAGTTATTTGTGGAACTAATGAACGTGGGGAATTTAATTACTCCGCATTAAAAGGAAAAGAGAGTGTGTGTTTGACATTAAGTTAGCATGGCGTTAAATAGACTAGACACACACACACACACACACACACACACACACACACACACACACACACACACACACAGGCTGTTGGGTATTGCACAAAGTTCTGCTTTGTGCTTTGCACGGCATTGCTAATTATTTGACGCGAACCGCGCTTAAACGAGCCTCGTATACGAGAATGTTAACCAATAAAAACGTAGGACGTGCGCGCGCACACACTTACACGCCCTCGCGTCCTATAAACTATAAAGTTTTGCACGTTCAGTTGACAGTGCCGCATGGAGGCCTGCTAGCCCGGCAGAAATAGTCGGATGCTCTCTCTCTCTCTCTCTCTCTCTCTCTCTCTCTCTCTCTCTCCCTCTCCTATGGCGCTGCAGCCCAAATCGGACCCTGGCCTCCACCAATCTCCGCCTCCAATCCACTGCAACCCTCCTCCAGTTTCTTTTCCCATGTCTCTCGCGTCCTCTGCAACGCCATCTTCCCACCTCTTCCTCAGTCTACCTCTAGGTCTCGTTCCCTCCCGTGTACCCAGCAAAGCCCTCTTAGGGTTCCTGCCATCCTCCATTCTCATAACATGTCCGGCCCAACGCAATCTATGAATTCTTATAAATTTTGAGACTGGTATCTCTTTATATATCTGATACAGTTCGTTGTTGTATCTCAGTCTCCATGAGCCATTTTCTTGTATTGGGCCTATAATGCGTCTGAGGATTTTCCTTTCAAACGTGCCTACTATGTCGACTGTTTTCTGTGTGATTGTCCATGCCTCACATCCGTAGCATAGCACCGGTCTGATGACAGTCCTATATATTTTCATTTTTGTTTCCCTGTGCACATCCCCAGACCTAAACGATGGCAGCAATGCGAAGTATGCCTTGTTAGCCATGGTGGTCCGTCTTTGGATCTCCGGCTCCTCTGATCCAGTCTTTGCTAGATTCACTCCGAGATACATGAAATTGTCCACCACTTCAATTGTGTCCTCCTCTGTCTCAATGTTGTTATGAACCTGGTCCCTTCTTGTTTGGATATTGTGACGATTTAAATTGTAAACAAATAAAAAAAAATTTAATAATAAAAATGTAAAATGGAAAGTTAGTGAAAACCATTAAATCGCACTATTAAACCGAAAATACCCCTGACTAACTCATAATATTAATGAGAATTAAAAAGGGAATTTAACTAAAATAATTAACTAAAACTGAGAAACAATCAGAATGATCACTGTTGCACACCACTATATAAAAATTATTCCGATTAGCGCTTTCAAGCTTCACAGCTCATCGTCAGATCGGGAATCTGACGAAAACTGAGAAAGCAAGAGTTTAAAAAACTGTTAACCCTTTATTAAATTATCATGCTATGACCTGTGAATACCTGATCCAACTTGGATACCGACCCGGCATTAAATAAAAATACCTGTAAACTATAATGTAAATAATAAATAATTCAAAGTCACTAGTAGTAGTTGTAATAAATTCTGTAGACAAGCAAAGTCTTGATTGTTTATTATGTCGAACTGTAAGACTGTATTACTAATTAAAAGTTGGAACTATGTTATGGCGGAGTATTCACTCCGCTTCGTTACAATTTTCCTGTTGTAACAATGTAGGACTTGAGATGCGACGTTCAATCTGTAAACAGCTCCAAGCGGAGCGCTGCACAAAATGTTTTTTTTTATTTTGTTATTAGTTTCAACTAACAGTGTGGAGATCTATGTAACTAAAATGTAGAGTGTTTTAACACAAAGATGTGAAAGAATAAAATAAGTGTGTAAGGTGACATCTCCTATTACAAATATAGTTCAAGTTATTTTTGGGGTTCCGTCATAATGTGTAACGAATATGTAAACTCAACTACTACTGTGCTATTACAAATGTGATGGGAATAACTGTGAAAAGTGAAGACTAAGACCTCAACTGCATTTACACTACCACTGAGAAACAGGACGACTTCATTCTAGATGACACCGTAACATCCACTTCATCATTAGTTGACTCCGAGGACCTCCACCGGAAAGACTACTACGATGACGACCCACTATTAAGAGAGTACAGAAGAATCACGCAGCAGGACATGGACTGAAACGATTAACTAGAGGTGACGCGGAAGCTCGTCTTCCGTGCATAATGTATTTTTTAAATATAAGTAATTTTAAATGAAAAAGACTTTAAATGACAATCTCTAAGCGTTAAGAATAACAATGTTGTAACAAGAAATTTCAGAAATCATACTTTGTAACATAACTCTTGTGATGTAGCTTTGGAACATCGCACAACAAAATGAAACCATTCTTCAAATGGTATTTTAAGTAATAATGTAATTGGCTAAAGAAGTAGAGTAAATTTGAAATTCCTAACTAGTTTAAAGAGACCCGGATCCGAGGTAAATACACTAACTGTATTATCATTTTTAATACAGAAAACCCCCTTACAATTTCAGTGTAAGCTAAAAATTTTATTTGTAATGTATTATCAATCATACGTGAATAAAGAGATGTCATCTTTGTTACATACTAAATTGAGTGCATAAATCAGCAAACCTCCCTCCCCAGTTTCCTTTTATTAGAGTACTTATAATTATTGTTGATTAATTTTCAGTTTGTTACAACGAAGGCAGCCTGTATAATTGGCCAGATTCAATTATCACGGGTTCCCTAGGTTATAACGTAGCCGACACGTTATAATATATTATTTTGTTATCACGAATAAATTTAGAATTCCCATAGGCACCGCCTCTTTTCACATTCCCGTTGGTTCAGTTTTGAATTAAGAAGAGATACAATTTTAAAAACAGACATTCTTAACTACTGCTTCGGTTCTTAGAAAGCAATATTTCTTGTGTACGATAAATTCGTAGCCGTCTTCAGGAAACGATTCTGATACACAAAAACCAAAATAACGTAAACAGTATTCTACTGCAGTGGTAAAGGGTGAAGGAAACGACAGTTCGATCAACTGCTAATAACTACAGGTAAGTTTCTTCAGTTACATAATAGCATTAACTGTCTACTCTTGGGGCATGCTGACGTGGCTGATAAACTCTTGGGCAGCGGGATAAGCTAGGCCATGGCCGGCTTTAGTAGAAGGCCGGAATATTAAACGTGCCAACACTGGAACCAGCTGATATTTGAGGCCGACTAGAACTAGACGATCTCTTAATTTATGTATTTCAATAGTCAAATCGCGTCATTTTTAATTGCCGGTTAACAGCAGTTTTATAATTCTTAATTTTTTGCAAATTAAAAGTTTATTATGTAAAATACTGTTATATTGTTTAAGAAATATAATAACTAACTCATTCATATCATAAGAGTTCAATAATTCGAACAAAATAAATTCATTAGGCCTAACACTACTTCACTAATGTCTTCAACTTAAACGTATAGTACTAAGTGCACACAGACTTATAATTTAGATTTAGCTATAAATAGGCCCACTCATGATTTTAGTAATGCTATGAAATTAAATCAAAATATAACGTGTTCACTTTAGCTATTTTATCACACTGTGCTTATACGCCACAGACGACGCAGCGTTGCCACGTTTAATATTCCGGCCTTCTACTAGAGCCGGCCATGGCTAGGTAGCTTACTCACAATTCCAGGCAACTTCTGTACACACGAAGCCTTGGAGCAACATAATTGCCTACCAGGTAGCCTCGTGTGAATGCGCTGTAAGAGAAACGATTTGATATTTTGATTTGCGAAATTCAAATGCAGTGACGTAGGGGCGTTTTGGGAGACTAAAATACCTCCCCACAGGTATAAGGAAAAATAAAACGTAAAAAAATTGAAAAACAAATTGATTTTGAAGACATAGAGTACATGACTAGAAAATTGATACAGAAAAATCAGAAATGGGGACTAAAGGTAAATATGAATAAAACAAAATACATGGCAATAGGTGACCTTCATCAAGACATGATATTGGAGGAAGACATGGGGAAGATTTTATATACAGAGGAATACAAGTATTTAGAGGTGAAAATTACTGCCAGTGGGAAGCATGACAAAGAAATACAATCCAGAATTAATTTGGGAAAGATGGCTATATCTACGTTAAATTGAATCTTGAGGAGTAAGCAAATTACAGCAGAAACTAAACCCAAAATATTTAAAACCATTGTTAGAATTATCATGACTTACGGCTCAGAAGTTTGGATTACCAATAAACACACAAGAACAAAATTAACTACATCAGAGATGGACTTTTGGAGACGTTCGACAAGAGTATCCAGACGTGAGAAAATTATAAATGAAGTCATTAAGGACAGAATGAGTGTGACAAATTCAATTGTTGATTTTATCCAAACAAAAAAGTTACAATGATATGGGCACACGAAAAGAATGACACAGGAAAGATTGCCAAGGAGAGTTATGGAATGGGCCCCATCAGGAAGAAGGAAAAGAGGAAGACCACCTAGCACCTGGAAAGAAGAAATTCAGACTATATTGAGAGAACGATAAATTGAAGATTTTTGGATGGACAACCAGCAGTGGAGGATGAGAATTCAATCACTTGTGTATCTTTGGTTCCGGAAAATGTGTAAACATTGTACAGCCGGATTAATAATAAATAAATTGAAAAACTGTATTTCTGGCTCAACTCTAAGAGTGAACAAACTTAGCATAAAATAACAAGGTTGTACACCTTTTTGTGGCCCCCGTACTGTTAGCACTCCGAGAACTTGCACGCGTCCTGCCTTCACATTTGAACTCTGTTCAGGAACTCTCTCCAGTTCTCCTGTAACTCATATTTAATGCCCCTCACGTTTTAGCTTTTCCCTCCATTCCGCTATTACTTGGTGTCGGATGATAGGAAAGTAAGATGAGAGTGGCGTTTTGGGGCCAAGATTTCCACGCGTGTGAAACTAAAGCGTAGCAGATCACGTGTGCTTAGAGAGCGTATGTCTGGACTTTAGTTTCACCTGCTTGTAGTTCAGAAATGTTTCTCAGTGTCTTTGCAACATAAATTACACACTACGAGGGTCAGTTGAAAAGTTCGCGGAGCGACATCTGTAGCTTAGCGGCAAAACTAAAATTTATCGTGGGCTGCAATATTTGTACTTTATGGAACTCCTGTTAATTTTCAAATCTATCTATCACTTTATTCATTGTTTAGAAGCTGTTTAAAATTGACGTGTCATGCGTGTTTTGAAAAACAACAAAATCAAACATCGTGGTGTGATTCTTTGTTAAAAATTGTTTAGCGCCAACAGAAATTCGAAACGAAATTGTAAATGTGTCAGGAGATGCTGCGACTTCAAAACCAACGGTTTGTAAGTAGGCACTTGAGTATAAACGTGGTCGTACGAGCACTGAAAACGTGGTCACACTGGACGCTCAAAAAATGCAACAACTCCAGATGCGGCAGCCATCTTGCACAACGCTTTTCCACACCAAGTTTTTGAGTTAAAGTGTGATGAACACGTTCATATGAGATGCCTATGATTTCAGCAACGTCGTCCATTGCTCAATCTGCGGTCTTCCAACACCCTATGAAATTTTTTCAATAAATGTCATTTTTTTTGTTACACTTTTTGGACGTCCAGTGCTAGGATCGTCTTCAGTGCTTGTACGACCACGTTTAAACTCAAGTGTTTCTGACCACTTACCGTTGTTTCTGAAGTGGCAGCATCTCCTAACACATTTATAATTTCGTTTTGATTTTCCATTGGCGCTAAAACGTTTTTTAACAGAGAATTCATCACAAACGATGTTTGATTTTGTGCATTTTAAAAACACGCGCGACAGGAAAATTTCAAACAGCTGGTAAAGAGTGAATAAATTGATAGATTTATCTGGAAGTTAACAGATGTTCACGCGAAATATACGTCTTGCAGCACACGAAAAATTTTAGTTCTACCAATGAGTTACAGATGACGCACCGCGAACATTTCAACTGACCCTCGTAAATGTGATCATTCGCAGAACAGTAGCACATTGCTCGGTGTTTAGTTTCTGTTAGTTTCAGAATATGCGTATGTAATTCGAACGTTTTCATTGTCGCTGGACGTACCCAAATCAGAATTTATCGTTGCGCTGACAGCGTATTTCAGCGACAGCTGCGTCCGTTGTGACGCATTATTACGGTACGTAACCGATATGCTGCTGCGCGCCCCTACGTCCAACAGTTGTTATAGGCAAGATTATTTGTGTGTTTTATTTTACTCGTAAAATGCAGACTTTTCGGGTCGTTGAGTTGATTTAAAAAAGTTGCAACTGAACGCCTATTATCAGCATTGACCTCTGCACCGTTGATTTCGAATAACTGGAAAATTGTGTTATTTTATACGTACATAGTGGATATCGTTCTTTGTTTTGTCAGTTGGTAATATTCTGTGTTGAAAATGCGAAAATTAAAAAAATAAATTTAGTTTAGGTAATTTATTTATAACTTAAGCTTACACGACTGATGTCAACATTATTATATTGAGAACAAACTGGGGTGTTAGGCAGTGGTCGGTTAAATTAATATTAATATTTACCTTATTATCCGTCTTGTGGCTTCACTTTTTTTTAAACAACACTACGCGTTTCGGAATGTATGTTCCATCATCAGGTGTAATTACTCTTGCGAGGTCGTCGAAACAGTAAGATATATCATAAACACATAAAACACTAAACATAAGTTCGTATTCAGTACCTAACACGCGCGATACGTTTTCGGTGCGCACCTTGACGACACTGAACTCCCGCTATCAATTCACCGCTATCACTGCTCGCGTATGATGTGTGATGTGGACCTTAGTTGTTCTGAGATTTGCATCGCAGTGTCATACAAAGAGTTAGAGTGAAAATTTAACTGGTCATTTAATAAATAATGTGGACTGGTTTTAAAGGCCTTATTATATATTTCAAATTCTTCATTAGCATTCATTGCTAAATATTAATTTATCAAAGTGTGACTTGGATACGAATATCATGGATTTTATAGTGGTCGGTTGCTGTTGACTAGTGACGCAGTCGGCTACGTGTCCCGGTTGCTCTTACCGGGAAAAGTTGTCGGGTATCGTTCTGATCGTCGGCTACGTGTCCCGGTTGCTCTTACAGGGAAACGTTGTCGGGTATCGTTCTGATCGTCGGCTACGTGTCCCGGTTGCTCTTACAGGGAAACGTTGTCGGGTATCGTTCTGATCGTCGGCTACGTGTCCCGGTTGCTCTTACCGGGAAAAGTTGTCGGGTATCGTTCTGATCGTCGGCTACGTGTCCCGGTTGCTCTTACCGGGAAACGTTGTCGGGTATCGTTCTGATCGTCGGCTACGTGTCCCGGTTGCTCTTACCGGGAAAAGTTGTCGGGTATCGTTCTGATCGTCGGCTACGTGTCCCGGTTGCTCTTACCGGGAAAAGTTGTCGGGTATCGTTCTGATCGTCGGCTACGTGTCCCGGTTGCTCTTACAGGGAAACGTTGTCGGGTATCGTTCTGATCGTCGGCTACGTGTCCCGGTTGCTCTTACCGGGAAAAGTTGTCGGGTATCGTTCTGATCGTCGGCTACGTATCCCGGTTGCTCTTACCGGGAAAAGTTGTCGGGTATCGTTCTGATCGTCGGCTACGTGTCCCGGTTGCTCTTACCGGGAAAAGTTGTCGGGTATCGTTCTGATCGTCGGCTACGTGTCCCGGTTGCTCTTACCGGGAAAAGTTGTCGGGTATCGTTCTGATCGTCGGCTACGTGTCCCGGTTGCTCTTACAGGGAAACATTGTCGGGTATCGTTCTGATCGTCGGCTACGTGTCCCGGTTGCTCTTACCGGGAAACGTTGTCGGGTATCGTTCTGATCGTCGGCTACGTGTCCCGGTTGCTCTTACCGGGAAAAGTTGTCGTGTATCATTCTGATCGTCGGCTACGTGTCCCGGTTGCTCTTACCGGGAAAAGTTGTCGGGTATCGTTCTGATCGTCGGCTACGTGTCCCGGTTGCTCTTACCGGGAAAAGTTGTCGGGTATCGTTCTGATCGTCGGCTACGTGTCCCGGTTGCTCTTACCGGGAAAAGTTGTCGGGTATCGTTCTGATCGTCGGCTACGTGTCCCGGTTGCTCTTACCGGGAAAAGTTGTCGGGTATCGTTCTGATCGTCGGCTACGTATCCCGGTTGCTCTTACCGGGAAAAGTTGTCGGGTATCGTTCTGATCGTCGGCTACGTGTCCCGGTTGCTCTTACCGGGAAAAGTTGTCGGGTATCGTTCTGATCGTCGGCTACGTGTCCCGGTTGCTCTTACCGGGAAAAGTTGTCGGGTATCGTTCTGATCGTCGGCTACGTGTCCCGGTTGCTCTTACCGGGAAACGTTGTCGGGTATCGTTCTGATCGTCGGCTACGTATCCCGGTTGCTCTTACAGGGAAACGTTGTCGGGTATCGTTCTGCCGTACTTGTTTGTTTCACAGTCTGTCTGTCGCTTTGCAGCCTGGAGAAGTTCGCCGAGGGATAGGATTGAAACGTAGCCGACTGCGTCACTAGTGGATAGCGACTGGCCACGGTCCAACAGCCCGGTTTGTTCTCAATCCAATAATGTTACTGTAGTAAAATCAAAACAACTGTTTACTACAATATCAAACCGAAAATGCTATACAGAATTAGCAAACAAATGTTAGTAAAAATTCAAAAAGTACAGTTATTGAAGTTATTGTTAAAAGCTTCCCGGGCCGATTGGCCGTGGTATGTTGTTAAAATTTTCGTTGGTAAACGTTTCGCCAGTAGCGATTGCAGCCATACTCGGCAGCGGGACCAGATCGTGTACGTCCCAACTTGTTTTGGGCCATATTTGGTCTGCTCCCCGCTACCGAGGACGGCAGCCGCACGTGCAGGCGAAACGCCTAGCAAGGGAAATCTCAACAACATTAGAATACGACCAATCGGTGTGCAAGTTTGTAACAGCAACGTTGATGATTCGGACCGCGAAAGCTTGCGAAACGTAATGTAGTTTCTGTCTGTAAAATTCATAAAAGCTTAACAATTGCTCACAACAATTTATTAAGTGAAGTTAAAATTCCTCGTCGGACGACAGTAGGGTTATTTATTTTTTTTATCATTTAAAAAAAAATTGCTTGTTAAATCAAAGCTGTATTGCATGAATATTTCAGATTTTTCTAACACATATTTATATTTTTCACCTGGCGTTCTGAAAATTTGAGCAATTTGGATGATGGGCGTCAATTGTACCATCAACTCGCAGGCCGCCTTGGCTCTTATTTCTTTATCTTCTTCTCAGTCTTCTCCTCCTCCTCCTGTTCCTCCGTCTCTTCTTTTTCTTCTTTCTTCCTTTTATTTTCTCTCCTCGTCATTCTTCTTCTGTTTCTTCTCGTCCTCTTTCTTTTCCACTTTAGGATTAAGTTAATTTACATGTCTGTTTATCAGTGGCTAGAAGACACATTCTACACGGTTCTCAAACACGTTTCTTGGGCTGTGCATGTAATATCCTCCCTGCCAAACCTGCTTTGCGCACATGCTCTGTCCACCTGCTCGTATTGAGGTTAACTGCACAGAAACTGATGTCAATATTTCCTGGCGATCCTCCCTTGACGTACGAGTAAGGAACCTTCTTCGTTCCCGTCGCTGCCATTTACTGGAAAGCGATAAGAACTTTTCCTCGTTTACGGTTACGGTTGTTAAGCGAAAATATCAAGTTGCACTTACTTCCTTGCTGGAAGTATGTGTTGCAAGTATGAGTTGGTGGAAGTATCGTGATAACGCTATTTGGCCAATATGGCACCGAGATCGTAAACACCCAGTTAATACAGCTTGAAGTAATAAAGACCGTTGATTTACGATTATTAACCGTTGCAAGCTGCACGAGAGTTTTTCCCTTCCAGTACTGTCCAAACCGTTAGGGTCTGTAACTAATAGCGCTCGCGCTCCGTCCGCGTATACTGTGATTTACTACGGGTGTCTCGCATCGCTGCCCACTGAGGCGGTTTTTGCGAAGCAGTTTGTGTTTGGCATTTTTGACCGTATATATATCTTGTCGGTGTTTCTGAGATTAACGGCATGTCTTTGTTAACCCAGTAAGACTTAAGCAGTTTTAAGAAGTAGCATAGTGTTGGGGAATTTTAGGACGTCGTACGATCTACAGTAAATGAAACAAATTTACGCTGGTGTACTCAGCGTTAACAGAAGCTTCCGAAGGTTTTCTTTATTATACATTTTGTCAGTTTAGAAGCCGTCCAATGATGGCGCTCTCTTAGTTAACGGTAACTGGTGGTGTAAGGAAAAATACATAAACAGCATTAGGTAATTAGGTTTGAAGGCCACCTCTTCTTCAGTCTTCTTGCAGCTTCAGGTGGACCGTGTTGACTACGAAGCTTGTCAAAGTTGCTGCGTGTTATTCTATTAATTTCCTCATCAACTGTTGGGATCTGCATGTCGTTATGTATGGTCTTATTACTGACAGTACCACGGGGCTGCCAGTAGATCAACATCATCTTCACATCGCTGCACAGTCAAGATGCTACGTGTTCCGTCTTCAAAGAAGATCCTCCATCCGTCTCTTCCTGGGTCTGTCCACACGCCTGCGGCCTATAGGTTTATATTTCCAGTCTTGAATCTGACGTTCTTTTTAAGCGTTATTTCCAACGTCCTTGTAGGCTTTTAATCTTTTATGTAATTTGAAAACTTGTAATTCTTCTCTTATGATTTCATTCTTTACATGATCAAGGTTAGAACACCAGAAGATTACGTAGGATATTCTACTGGAGTCTCTGGACAATCTTGGTGTTGGATGGACTGGCACAACCCCACTGCTGGAATCCCTATAACCAAATAGCTTTCATGACAGTCTTATATAAAAAATAGTTTGTTCGCGAGAGACAATTTTAATTTTCTTCCAAGAAGCTAGTTAAGTTGTTGGAGTTTAAGTTAAATTCGAGACGTTGAGTTTCTATGACCATATTGTTGGCATCTTGTACGCTGTGTGATGTACGTCTTCTTGTGTGATGGGTCGATTCGTATTTTCGTGTTATTTAAGTAATACTAGCTGTTACACGCGGCTTCGTACGTGATTATTTGACTTTTAATAAGAATTTTAATATAATTTTTATTGTCTATGTCTATGTGGTGTTCTGTCAGCTCGTATAAAAATTTTGTACTCATTAGTCAAATTCTCTCTAAAGCTGTTTTCAACACCTGTACTATTTTAACTTGTACTAAATTATTATGTTGGTGCAACAGCCTTTGGAGATATTTATATAAAGTGCCTGTTAAATCAAAAACGCTAAATTCTTTATTTTAAGTGTTACTGTGTTAGAAGCATTGTATAACACATTAAACGTTATGTTTTCCTCAACCATAGATTTTATTTATTTCATCAGTAAACTAAAAACCAAAAACCGTTGTCACCTAACCTCACAAATGAAAACTACGCGTATTTTCGCTTTGCATTAATATAGAACAATTTACAATTAGTACACTTCTTCTTTTCCACATCGTAATATATCGATACAATCGCATATTATATAAAACATCGAAAATGTACTGCAGGAATGGGTAAATGTACAGTTCCGATTCCGCTAAATAGCTTTTGTTTATTTACTTGTTACTATGGTAATCAATTCTGGTCTCCATGGTGTTGTTGACGTCTTTAGTAGTAGTAGTGTTTAATATATTTCATTACTTATTCATTGCATCATCAGAAATACGTATACACATAAATTTTATACTCGTTTTTAAGATAATTACAAAATATATAGACATATCTGTATACAAAATTACAATATATGTCGATACACTCGCATATTAAAAATATTGTTACGACATCACAGAACAATGTACGTGTTTGTCGAATGTGCCAGAAGAATCTCGCTCTAATGTATGTGGCGTACGTGACTGTCAACGCATCCGCGAGAGTTTTCTCGAAGCCACCAGAAGCGCTGACTGTGTCAAGGGCGCAGTTAATTACGTAGTTCACACGGGCGCTAAGACGCAATTAGGAACGTTCTGGTCTGTTAGCAGAGGTATAAATACATGGCGGCAACGGTCTAGTTTTCAGTACAGTGGCGATATATTTACAGTGCGGTTCGAGAGTTATTGTCGGGCGATTACAAACGATATTACTGTGTACGTTCAAGTGGTTATTAGTTAAGTGTTGTGTTTTATAATCGGACGGTATATTGTAATACAATTGTGTTTTAATATTAGTTGTCATTTATTTGCGTGTGAACAATTTTTATTTCATTTGTTGTAGAGACTGTGTTGTTAATTACGAACTGTTTAACTGTGAAAATTAAAGCTGGTGATAGTGACTTAATTGGTGTCTTATACTTATTTTGTTTTCCACTGTACCTACGACGATCAAGTAGACCGTCGTAACAATATTAAAAACTCCAGGAACGGATAAAGGTACAGACAGTTCCGACGCCGCTAAATATCATTTGTTTATTTACTTGTTACTATGGTAATTAATTCTGGTCTCCATGGTGTTGTTGACATCTTTATACGCGTCAACGAAAAGGCAAAATTAAAAGGGCCTAAATCGTGCGAACGGGGCAGAATATCAAATTCCAAGTTAGACAGTGTTTTTCGCCTTGTGTCAAAGGTTACCTCTGCAAATTTTGGTAGCAATCGGTGTAACGGTGTGGATTTGCATGCAGTACACATAAATCCTCAGACTTTGAGTTATATATAATATAATCGCTTCACCAGACGCAAGATCGCGAAGGCTGAAGATGAGGGCACGGGAGCTCTCGAAACATGTTCCTAATAAGGAAAAAAGTATATCTTGAGGTAAATTTATTTATAAATATTAAATGTAATATATATAGATTGGAAACATCTGTATCGTGTGGTTGCGGTTGTAAGTCTACATCGAGTAGCGAGAGGAGTTTCTAACTCTTCCTTTATCTTTTCTATGGGTACAGAATAGTGGAAATCTCGAATGACAACCCTGTACGCTCTATCGTGTTTTAATCGATAGTTACAGTATGATGGATAATCTTTGGTCATTTAAATGACGCATATTTTTCTATAGGTTTCTACAGAAAGGGCGTTTACCTTGACTATTCGATCAGAAAGAGTTTTACAATAATAGGCCTCTTCTGAAACAGCTTGTGAAGGTTGTCTTGTAGTCACTGTTTTGTAGTCTGAAAAAGCGTAGATAAACACGTGTAGAGCTTGTGTGCTTTTAGGGTCTCATCGTCAGCTTTGATGCAGTAATTTTAAGAAACAATAGATAAGATGCAAGAGAAAGATATGGAGCTGGAGCTGTAAGGGTTCAAGGACAAGAGCTCGACATGTTTCTTTTTGCTGACGACGTAGTAGTGCTGGAAGAGAGTGCTGAACGACTGGAAGCGACCATTAGTGCGATGGAGGCCAACCTCAGCTCTGACTTCAGCACGAACTAAACAGGGGAAAAACGAAAACACTTGAGCGCTCGCTGGGTGGAGAAGTGGAGAGTGTGGAAGCACCTATCTGTGAAGCAAAATAACATCTGACGGGAGATCCAAGACAGAAATGACAAGCCGCATCCATTAAGCCGAAATTCTCTTTAACAAGAAGCGGAATACGTTTACTTCCAACAACATTGAAATGCACCTGATGACCTTGATGTGGCGTGTGCTATCATATGCTAATGAGACATGGACATTCACGAACAGGAAAAGAGGAAAGTAGTGGCGTTTGAGTTTTGATGTTATCGGCGAATGCTGAAGAGCCCCTGGGTGGACAAAATGACAAACGAGAAAGTACTGAGCAGGATGGAAGAACGAAAGCTGTGCATATGGGAAAAGTTACAGAAAAGGTGAGATAATATCTGGATGAGCACTTCCCAGGCATGACAGCCTACTCAAGACCATCATGGAGAGCACGGTGGAGGGTAAGAACGCCAAGGGTAAACCGAGGCTGCAGTACATAAACCAGATACTGGAGGACACCGGCTGGCCCAGCTAAAAAGCCTTGAAGAGTCTTGTAGAAGGCTGGAGAACTACTGCAAACCGTTCTACCAGTTCTCCGTAGAAGTCTCTCGACTGACAGTCCAAACTCAAGTTATTGAAGCGTTCAAAACCGTTATAGAATCCGATATAAGACCATTTGTAACCGTTTTAAGATCGGCTGTGAGCCTTAGACTGTGGTAATCGAAAACAACCCCGTGAGTCTTCGAATGTTATTGAAAAGTTTACGAATTTGTGCAAGGCAACAATAGAACGTGGAGATACCGTTGCACTGCTCTTTTATAAATCTTAAAGGTGACAAGAAATTGTGCAGATTGTCGATACAAAATAGTTTAAGCTGTGTCCAGTTAATTAACCGAACTTCGCTAAACGTTAGGTTATCTATGAAATATTTTCCTGTTCCATACTTTCCGCACCGTAGCAATTTATACCAGTACAAAGTGTAGCCTATCGGAAGTGATAAGAAAACTGTGCAGTATACAGTTACAGACGACTTTATTGGTTATGAAAAGGGCAAGGCAGTTAGGAGTATAAGTACGTAAAACCGCGAACGAGATTACTGCGTTGGGTTGATTTCCTTCCACGTCGGGTCAGTTGGGTTTTGTTGAGAAACTTGTGCGTAAAGTTGCTCAACCCGCGCCGATACCCCACCCCCGTATACACACACAGTAATTTCCTCTTCTCGGAGTCTACAGTTACTTAATTAGCGCAGTAATCACAATACTTTAAAGTTTAGACGAAATCGGAAAGGCATTGAAAAGCAGACGAGGTATAACATAATTGCTTCTGTAAGACTGACGTGGAAGAAATACATAACTTCCAAGAAGCCTGAACTAAACCTCAAAGCCAGAAATATCTACTGGATGATAGGCAGAAAGTCACGATGAAGTCTTGCCAACAAACTTTTAATATATAAAGCAATTCTTAAACCGGTGTGGACTTACGGTATTCCACTTTTGGGTACTGCTAGTACGAGCAACATAGAGACTATACAGCGCTTTCAGGCCAAAACCCATTTTGACGCTCTATGGTTTGTCTCCAACAATTCCATACACCGAGGCCTAAAAGTTCCTACAAGTATGTTGGAAATATTTAATGTTTATATTTTATTTAAAAAAATTTATTATTCTAGATAGATCGTCTTATTTTTTTTTATTAAATTATTGTTATTGTGTTTGTAAATATTAAGATTAAGTGACAAATCAAGAAATATTATCAAACAGATAACAGTTGAAAATGGAGACAAAATAAAAAGTATCAATAAATTAGAAAATAAAATGAAACATAAACTCAAAAATAACGCCTATTAATGATAATATAAAATAAGTTTATACAATCTTTACTAATTCTGGAAATATAACTCAAAACTAAATAAAATATTTAAATATACAAATTTAAAAATATCTTGTGACACAGATAATCTAGTGTTTAATCAAATACAACCTAAAACCAAAAACAATATTCCCAATAAAAATGGAAAACGCAAAGTAGTATGTCCAAATTCCAATAAATGTTACGTAGGCCAGACAAAGAAAAAACTACTCGATAGATTGCTTCAGCACCGCAGTGCATTTTTAAAACCAAATATTTACAAAAAATCTAATTTAGCCACACATTGTCTAAATAATAAACATCAATTACCAAACGTTCAAAATACGGAGTTAATTAAAAACATACAAATAGGTCAAAAAATGAATATTTGGGAAAATCTTAATATTACAGAATGCCTCCTCTGTATTTTTACAGAACGCTTTCGGGGGGGGGGGGTATTAATCCCTTGTACAGTGCTCGGCAACTCTGCAGACAGAAATAGTGGTTTTTACCGGTATAATCATAGGCGTGCGCACGGGAGGGATCAGAGGTACATGGTCCCCCCCCTTTAGTTTACAAAAAAGAGCCAAATTCGGAAAAATTAAAAGGTGAGAAAAGACAGTGAAGAAAATCATGTGTTAAAAAAATACACTAATATAAAAGTACATGTAAGAGTGACTTCAGTCTAGACAGGAGCGTAGTGATAATCCCCGCTGCAAACTGTGTACATATTTTTCAATAAATATAGTCAATAAATATTATTTGAGGCTTTTGTTTATTCCATTACTTCTTCTTATTGCTATTGTTTACGTCAAAAAAAAAAAGATAATGATGATGATCATCATCCTCAAGGTTTAAACCAAGAACGGTTTGTTCCGGTCTCAAATAGGCAAATATTACAGCTGGTCACTCCAGCGCTTCCTCGGACGTCCCACACCTCTCCGTCCCCTCGGCTTATAGTTCCATAGTTGTTTGGGGATACGGCAGTCGTCCATTCGGCAAAGATGTTCCCACCAATTCAGCCGATACTGGGCGATTCTGTCGAGTATACTCATAATATTCAGTTCTTGCCGTATATCTGTGTTTCTTCTATGATCATGGAGAGTATACCCTGCCACGTGCCTGAGAAATCTCATTTCAGCCGCGTGGATGCGACTGGCCTGGCCTTTCGTTAAAGTCCAATTCTCAGACCCATAAAGAAGTGTGGGAAGAGCCATCACCTTGTAGAATTTTAGGCGTGTTTCTTTACTTGCAGACTCAAGGGTTCGCCTGATGGTCCAGCACATAAGGTTGAACTTATGCAACTTATTCACCACCTCGTTGCTTGTATTATAAGACACACTTTAGTCCAGGTATTCAAAACTGCTAACTTGTTCCAGGACAGTAATATCTATTACAGATGGTATCATTATCTATAAAAAGATAATGATATATTTTTAATTAAACCAGTTTATTTTTTTAATATCAATTTTATAGACCGTTTTACTGAGCATATTGCATATCCCCCGGTATAGTGCCCCCCCCCCCCCAATGTAATCGCCCTGCTCACGCGTATGACTATAATGCAGTCAATGTAGACCTATATGAAACGCACTGTGTGTGTGTGTGTGTTTGTGTGTTTAGGCGCGCGCGCGTGTCTGTTTTTTTTTTATAACCGTTATAATAAAAAGTTATACCGACTATGTTTCAGACTGGTTTTCTGCATCTTTGGAGGTGGCTTAAATCATATTTTAGTTAAAAAAGAATTAAAAGTTATACGTAACATCAGACACACAATAAAGGTTTATAAATTCGTAATTTATTTCAGAGACATATTGAGTTGACAGTTTCAATACTGAATTGACGTGTGGCTCATATTAAACTTGTCTAAACAAAAAAACGTTTTCATACCACACACGCGCGTGCGAGCTGTCACAACGATAATGCAACCAGATAATAGTCGCATTGTTTAGTGTAGTTTGTTCAGTGACACTGCATCTGTCTGAATCGAAAAGCGCAGAGTCTTTCCCCAGTACTATATATTAATTGTGTTCTCTTCGTGTTGCAGACTTCAAGCTGGCTGAGGAAGGGAGCACCAACTTCTTGGCGGCCAGCCGGATACGGCTGAACGAGATCGAATCCTGGATCGTCTACCAGTGCCTTCCAACTGATAACTTGCCTTGTAAGTTCCCTATTTGTTACTTTCTTTATGGTTTAGCTTACCGTTGCCAAATGTCTCGGCGTTGGGCACAAATCGAAACGTTTATGAAACAGATTTGTGAAACTTTATTCTTATTCACCGTTCGTGAGTAAGCCTACAATAATTGATGTAGGTCCTGGTGGAGCGTTTTACAAGGACGAGTTAAATCGATCCGCGTTGAGCTTATCCAGAGGAATTTCTCTTAAAATGAACTCTGGTGCTTCCTGGGATGGAAGTTCGATGTTATTTTAGAGAGATCCTCATGTCCGAGGAAGGGCTAAGGCTGCCAATAATAATCGGATAAAATCGATGATAAATAAAATCTATTTTATAAGAAGTTTAAATCTAAAGCAAATCATTCATGGTTTCTTTCGACTTCCAACAGAGTAGGTACAAGTAGTAAAGATTTTTATTTCTAAAGATTATAGTTAGCTTTAGTTGTAATGTATTCATGATTTTTATTAGCAAACGATTGTTAAAAATATTTATTTCGCTTTAGTTCAGTCAAAATATGGAATTGGTTGTTGCGGCGGGACGTACTTATCATATTTGAATCCTCTGTTAACCTTACAAAAATATTATATTCGACGTTAAAAAACAAACAACATACTCAACGACCAATTACACTTTAAATCACACCCACTCTTTGACACAATTATACACAAAACATACAATAATTCGGAATCCCGCGCCACTCCCTTCCACCACCACACACCCCCCCTCACAACCTACCAACTAGGAAAAAACCGTTACAAGTTCCGGCCATTCTGTATCACACCTCGCTGAGGAAGGCGAACGTCACGCCGAAACGCGTACGAGAAATAAACAAAGTAAGTTTCACATGTGAAAGTTTAGTTATTAAATTCATTATATTCGAATTCTGCGAAGAAAACCCGTAACGTATAACTCATTTACTTTGTTTTAGAAAATTAATTATTTACCTTTAAGACATTTTTACGTATATAAAGTACTTATCTCGATATATTTCAATAGAAGTCGAGATTATGGGAAAATGAACGTTCGACAACTAAGGTGTGAAAATGAACCTCACATTTTTTTATACGTATAACTATAATGGAAATATGTAACAAGTTTATTTATGTTTTGTATCCAATATTCTATAATCGTTTACCTAGCGTCATAAAATATTAAAACAAAATAATAATTTTTCTCAAACACTTGAATTCTAGGCGAATGAATAGAAAGTCAGTTGAGTACCTTTATCATCCAGCGTATCATTAATAATAATTTTAACCACACGGGATGCCATCGTTTACAGAATAATTTTAATTTATGTTCTTATTTTATTTGTAAAAATTATAGCTAGATTCGGCTGTGACGTAAAAGTATTCGTGACTTGTGTATTACTAAAATTTTCTCCAGTTATCATAATAATTACATTTCATTTACAAAGATTATTTCAGATTTAGATGAATGTGAACGTGTTGATTTTATGTCGAAAATTCTCAAAACTGCCAAATATTAGGTTAATTATTTTATGTTATTATTAATAATAATTGTCAATACTATATCCTAGTGGTAAACATTGTTGTGAATTAAGGTTAAAAAGGATTATTTCAATTGGAATTAATTTTGAAATGTTAAGAATCTATTTTCTAGTATATGTTAGTATTTAGTGTAGTCTGTATAAGGTTTCAGTGACTGCACAATAAATATGTGTCAGAAATTGTTGGCGATAAAACGCACTTTGAACGATTTTTTTTTTTTTTTTTTTTTTAAATATGTAACAAGTATCTTAATAAATCTGAACTTGTCACAGCACACAGTATGTGGTGAGAAGGTAATTCTAGTACTGTGAATGTTTAATAAAGATAAAGGTTATTATTTATATAATAATAATAATATTATAAATAATTATTATATAAATTATATATAATATTATATTATATAATAATAATAATTATTATTATTATATCTATATAATACATTTATTCCCTTTAATAATGGGAATAATATCTTATTATTGCAGTTTATTGTATAAATAGCTGTAATACACTTTTAAATAGGCCTTAATAAAAGTTCACGTTACTATTATACATACTACACTCGGCCTACGAGCATGTGAAAAGTAAGAGTTTATCAAGCTAATTTACCCAATGACAATATTAATATTTATAACATACTAATTATCAGCAACAGAATGTAACAATTACTTTAGTGTACCGACTCTTAAAAATTATCCCAGGGCGCCAGTAATAAATAAACACAATTTGACTGTTATTAATTAAGTTTTTAATAACTAATTTGTATTTACATATTACAAAATTTGTAGATCATTACCTTTAATAAGTTTGCTATAAAATTTGTTTGTGCTTATTTCTTGGCTATGAATTCTTTGACTAATTGAGTCACCAAGTATGAGTTACATACATTTAAATTTAATAGACAATAGTACAATAAGTGTTCATTTTATTATTTACTTGCATGTTGAATCCACTCTGCGCCGCGATGTAATCAATTCTACACGTTCCAGGCAGGTCGCCGACGTTAATCGTTGAGCCCTTATCCTTGTTAGTTTTGCACTAATTTATACACTTGTTTCACAGGTATTAAACACCATTCACTTTGACAACTTAGTGATAACTACACATGTGCCGTATGCTAATACACTTGTTGAATACACAGTATATTCTTTTACAAAGCTAAGTGCGTCTAACACCAGATTAATAACTGCTTATTGATCGACCGTCCCGCACCATGACGTTGACACATTTAAATCGCAATGTATTTCAATTTAACGATTGATGCTGTGTTAAGTAAAACTTGGATATGTTACCCGATTTTAACTTATCTTCTCTAATTTCTCTGCACGTTATTCTTGTAAACGATTATTAAATGTTTATAATATGTAGCTTTCACAATACTTAATATCGCGTTACCGTGACTGACTTACGTGGCGATTGAAATATACTTAATCAAATTACTGAGAAATTATTATTGCAACTAATACGAGTCTAATATCTGTAATCTCTCCGTTGACTGCCCTAACTTCTTACACTCCGTATTTTTATATTTCGCTAAAACTACCCTCACTCAATATCGACAAACTACACGCCTATTGGTCTGACTTACCGCTAAATTCAAAACTACCCAATCTGTTTAACGGAACAGCCCGCGCAAAAAATGACGCTATCCGCTATTCGTCCACAAAATGCGCGTGAACACGTGGTATGAAACTTCGCGTCACCTTCCATTTCACATATACGCTCTCTTTTGTTAGGTGCACTTAAATTTTACAACCTTAGTAAATGTTTCTTACACCCAAGCAAACAATACAGTTTTATGACGGTCCGACCCGTCCGTGACAAAATATAAATTCTTAGCCGACTTACTGGCGTCAACGCAAGGTCGTCTTTTGAATAGCTATCGCTCTTTACTACATATTTTAATGTTTTCTTACTTCTAAAGAAAACCACCGCTTTCTATAAATTTACATTTCTCCCTGGGTACCATATGACTTTGTCCCCGTAAAATTGTTAAGAATACAATTTTCCGTGATATCGTCCCCCGATAGAATCATATCAAAATTTTAATAGAATTTGGGATTGATTCTATTGATGCGTCCCTAATCCCCTGCTAAAATTTTAGATTACTAACAATAATTTGTTTAACCCTTGCTATAATCTAGATTTGTTTGTACATCACCTTATATTAATTACTCTTAATTTATTTAACATAACATGGCAATATTAGTTAGTTTACGATCTGTTGTTATACCCTAAGTGTCAACGGCATTTCAAGGTTTGTTTACATACAGACTCTCCGTCCCACCCTTGACAAACTGGTCAAACAACTACTTTTAAAATATTTTGCTTTACTCTCCCTTTCATCTCAACACATGTTACAATGACATTTTGCCCTAACATCTGTTTACGTTCTACTTCCCTTAACTTACTCTTACAATGTAGTACATTCATAATAACTACGCTAATATCTTTTGGAATCCTTATACAATTTAATAATTAACAATGATTATCTTATTTATTACAACAGTATTCGAATCTTACAATTATTACATATGTAGACGTTGTGTGCTATTACAATCTGTTTAGTATCTATGTAGTATCAGTGTTCATGTGTGTAGTAATGGGTCTTTGCTCATAATACGGTTTTAATTGTCGTATATTAAAATTTCCTCTGATACATCCTGGTCGTCGTGCGTCTTCTAGCTGGTAGGTTGCTGTTCCGAGTTCCTTTGTTATTTTATATGGTCCTTCAAATAAATTGCAAAATTTCCCTATTATCTTCTTGTTAATATCTGAGATTGGATACGCGCGTAGCAACACCTTATCTCCTATTTGGAATTTTGAAATCTGATGAGCAGCGTTGATTCGATTTGTCCTTTTTTCTCCCTTTTCTTTTATGCGTAAGTAAATATTATGATAATTAATTGGTTGGCTTGTCGGCATCATTTCCTTGTCAAGATATTTGGTCCAGTCCCGCTCCGGTTTTCTTCCCCAGTGTGCCTCGTACGGGGTGGTTTCAATTGTCTCATGGTATGTTTGATTTATACATCCTTCAACTAGATTAAGAAATTGTGCCCACTTTGTGTGTCTTTCGGATGTCAATGCCCTAAACATGTTGCCTAATTGTCGATTGATCCTTTCGGCCAAATTAGTGCACGGATTGCGAACAGCGGTATATTTTGGTTTAATACCCATCTCCGTCAATGCTGTGAACCATCGTTGACTGGTGAACTGTGTACCGTTGTCAGTCAGTACTGCTGATGGACTTCCCATTTCTTCACAATACAATTTAATTTTATTTATAGTGGCGGTCGTGGTGGCTTGCCTTAATTTATATAATTTTACATATTTGGTGAAGTTGTCAATCACAGTGAGTATGTACCTGACCTTGCCCGTGGATACCGGTAATGGTCCATAGTAGTCAATACTAACTAGTTCACTCTTGTTTTGGGGTATGACAGGCTGCGTTTCGCCTACCATTCGTTTAAAATGGTCCTTGCTTTTCTGGCATATTTGACAAGTTTTCGTAATTAATTTGGTAATCTTATTAACTGAGTTCCCCGTGAAATTTTCTTTGAACAGTTGATATGTACGACGATTTCCCACATGACTGTATGCCTGATGTAGTTCAGCAATCATATTGTGGCAAAGTTCATTGGTCAACATAAGTTTCCATATCCCTTTTTCGCTTCGGTATAATTTGTCATTGTGCCAACTGTATTTTTGGGCAAGTTTATGTTGTTTATTGGCTCGTATTACGTCGATAATTCGCTTCAATTTCATGTCGGCTAGTTGATAACTTCTTATATTCTTGAGCTGCTCCTTAGCCTCCTTACTGATGCGGATGTTGATAAGATTGATCTCTAACTCCTCGGTTCGATCGATTGGTTGTTCCTCGTCCATGTCTTCAGGATGCCTGCTCAGGATGTCCGCCACGATGTTATCTCGCCCTTTGCAGTGAATGATGTCGAAATCATACTCCTGTATAGCGAGAATCCATCGCGTTATGCGGGAGTTATTTAGGTGGCACTTTTTTATGAATATTAACGCCTTATTGTCAGTAATGATTGTAAAAGGCTTACCCAGTACGTAGGTCCTAAATTTTTGCAAACAGTATACAACACTCAGTAGCTCTAATTCTGTGGTGAAGTAATTACGCTCAGCTCCCCGTATCACGCGGCTTGTGTATGCGACTACTCCAATGTCGTTATTCTCGTCTAGCTGGTAAAGCTGGCCTCCTAGCGCATAACGACTCGCATCCGTCTGTAGGTAGAAACGCTTGTTGGGGTCAGGATGCTTAAGAACCACTGATTAGGATGAATAATCCCTTGACTCTCTCAAAATGCTGATCCATTTCCTTTGTCCATTTAAACGTGGTATTCTTTTTTAATAAGTTTAACAACGGTTGCGTCGCTTCGGCGTATTTATTGGTGAATCGGTTGTAAAAATTGGTTAAGCCCAGAAATCCTTTAAGTTGTTTTTGATTCTTTGGCTTCCGAAATTCCTGAATGGCTCTAATCTTATCTGGTGCGGCGGTAATACCCTCTGTTGTTAAGCGATATCCCAGGTAATCAATCTCTTTACGAAACAGCTGCGATTTTTTAAAGTTGACAGTTAAATTAGCTTGTTTGATGTCACGTAATAATAATTTTAAGTGCCGTAGGTGCTCTTCCACGCTATCCCAGATACATAAGCAGTCATCTACATATAAGATCGTAAATGCCTTCACTTCTTCCGACAATACTCGGTCCAAACCACGTGTTAAACTTGCTAGGCTAGTCTTCAATCCGAACGGCGTCACTGTGTACCGATAGCACTTGCCTTCGTACAAAAACCCAGTAAAATCTCTACATTCCTGATGCAATGGGATTTGCCAAAATGAGCTACGGAGGTCAATTGTGGACATGACTTTAATGTTACCACATTTTGCCAGTATCTCGTTAATTGGAATGGCTCCCTCATGGTCTGGAACTGTTACTGAATTCAGCTTACGGGCGTCCAAACATAATCTAACCGTCTGGTCTTTCTTTACGACAGTAACCATAGGGTTGACGTATGGACTCTGGGCCCTTTCAATAACACCATGCGCCTCCATTTTCTGGATTTCTGCCTTCACTGCTTCCTTGTATCTCATCGGAATCGGCCAACCTTTCTGACAGTAGGGTGTCCGATCGGTGACTTCGAATTTATGTTGATACGAGTTAATCCTACCTGGCGTATCCCGGAATACCATTTTATTATCCATCAAAATATGCTTTAGCTCGCTCCGTTCAGCTTCGGTTATGTCTGTGATAGTTTGTACCTTCTGTCCAATCAATTCTTCGATCTCTTCATCGGCAGATGCGAGTTCTACTCGTAGTATCTCCGCTGTAGTTCCTTCCTGGTTTTGGTCTCCCTGAATGATTAATCGTTTGTTGTTCAGGTCGATCACACACCCATTTTCTTCCAATAACCCTATGCCTAAGATACAATCTTTTATTAATTCTGGGACAACTACGAAGACACTATCGACTCTTAAACTTTCGATTTGGACAGTTAATAGGATTTGTTGTGTAACCCTTTTTGACTTATTGCCGGTTGCACCCTTAATTACGGTATTCGACAATTTTAACATTTCTAGATCACCCAATTCCTTTTTATTGTCTTTAAACCACTGTTCTGAGACAGCGTTTAATTGGCTCCCGGTGTCCAATAAGGCGCATGTAGACACACCGTTCAACGAGACACTTACTTCCGGACATTTATTAACTTTACATGTTATGTTGACATCATCATCATCATCCATTAAATCATCTCTTAAATCTAGAAAAGTAGTGTTAATATATTTACTAATATTACTTAAGTCTACTTCATATTTACAGAACTTAGCTAGTTTTTTGGCATAACGGTATTAACTTTGTTACCGTTCGCACCGCTGGTCGATGGAATAGGTTCGTTCTCATTTTTAAACTTGTTTGTTTGTTTGGGGTAGTGTGAAGTGACTGGCCTACTTTCACTTTCATTTGTGCGCCCGTGCTCAGCTGGTCGCTCTCTCTCCTCTTCAACCCTCGTCCATGATTTACGATCTCGCCGTCCGTCATAGTACCCTCGGCTCGCCTCTCTGGTGTCACTTCTCAGACTCATAAATTCTAACAAGACCTGCTCGAATTCATTGATTGTCACTACACCACGAGTAATTATCGCAACTCTTATTTCATGCGGATAATGTTTAGTAATTTTTCTAATTAAATACTTATCAGGTATTGGCGGAATTAATTGACGGTTTTCTAACAGTTTACGCTCTAAATATTGGATCATGTTCATCCCATTCTCGGCGTGATACCTTCCGAATTCCAGTTCATTGCGTACTCTCTCTTGGATGACGTCATTCCAATATTTACTTATAAATGCGTCAGTGAAGTCCACAAAATTGTTAATGTTATCTTTTACTAACCTCCACCACACTGCTGCCTCTCCTTCAAGATGTCTTGCTATCCACTTGATGTTTCCAGCATCTTGATAATGTTCTCTGAATATTTCATTCAATTCTTTAATAAACTCCATCGGGAAATCACCCGTGCCATTATATTTTATGTCCTTCACCTGTTCGTTTGTCAGGCTCCGATTACATGGTGTGTTGCTTATAGACGCTAGTTTAGTTCGTACTTCCTGTTGTATTTGTTGTAATTTAAGGTGTGTCTCGTCAGACTTGCTGTTGATTTTAGTTTCCAACTCTTTCAGTTTTTCGACCTTTAATTCATTTATAGCTGCCGTGTTATCTGCACATCTTTGATTGTTTACACTTACTGTTTCAATAATTATTTCCAAATTATTATTGTATTTTTTGTCAAGTTCTTTAATTTGTTGTTTTGTATTGACACTAATTTCGGTACTAATCTTATCACAATTTTCTTGGATCTTATTATCAATATCTACTCTAAACTCCTGGAGAATTTTTTGGTTATTTGCTCTCTCTTGATTGAGTTGCGTGAATACTTCGTTTCTTAGTTCCATATTTTGTTTGTGCATCTGCTCTGATAATTGTTGCATTTGTTGTTTGTGTTGTGTCGCTTGTTGTGTTAGCTGTTGTGTTGTTTTTTCCGCCAGTTCTTTTATTTGTTCTTTTGTTTCTTTCGATTGTTGTTCAAGTCGTTGTGTTTGTTGTAATAGTTGTTCTTTTGTTTCTTTCGATTGTTGTTCAATTCGTTGTGTTTGTTGTACTAGTTGTTGGAGTATTGTACATATATCGGTGTCTTTGTTTTTCTCTGGTAATGTCTGATATACTGGTCTCTCTCTAACCTCTACTAGTGTTTCTTGTGTAATATGTTGTGTTTCTGCATTTTCTTCATTCAGTCCCCGCGTCCTTGACTCTTCATTCCCCATTGAAATGTGTGCGATCGTCTGCGAATCTCCTAGCTGATTGTTTATATCAAAGTCCATTTCGTTACCGTGGGATGTTGTTTCTGTATTCATGTTATTGTTTTCTCCGTGCGTGTTGTTCTGTGTGTTAATGTTTTTCCTACTCTTACTCCGCGTAATCATACAACTATATCTTATATTATCGTTATTCTTAATTCTATTTTATTCTTATTTTACTATTCTATTAGTGACTCAATAGTCCCACGTTCCGGGCGACAGAATGTAATACACTTTTAAATAGGCCTTAATAAAAGTTCACGTTACTATTATACATACTACACTCGGCCTACGAGCATGTGAAAAGTAAGAGTTTATCAAGCTAATTTACCCAATGACAATATTAATATTTATAACATACTAATTATCAGCAACAGAATGTAACAATTACTTTAGTGTACCGACTCTTAAAAATTATCCCAGGGCGCCAGTAATAAATAAACACAATTTGACTGTTATTAATTAAGTTTTTAATAACTAATTTGTATTTACATATTACAAAATTTGTAGATCATTACCTTTAATAAGTTTGCTATAAAATTTGTTTGTGCTTATTTCTTGGCTATGAATTCTTTGACTAATTGAGTCACCAAGTATGAGTTACATACATTTAAATTTAATAGACAATAGTACAATAAGTGTTCATTTTATTATTTACTTGCATGTTGAATCCACTCTGCGCCGCGATGTAATCAATTCTACACGTTCCAGGCAGGTCGCCGACGTTAATCGTTGAGCCCTTATCCTTGTTAGTTTTGCACTAATTTATACACTTGTTTCACAGGTATTAAACACCATTCACTTTGACAACTTAGTGATAACTACACATGTGCCGTATGCTAATACACTTGTTGAATACACAGTATATTCTTTTACAAAGCTAAGTGCGTCTAACACCAGATTAATAACTGCTTATTGATCGACCGTCCCGCACCATGACGTTGACACATTTAAATCGCAATGTATTTCAATTTAACGATTGATGCTGTGTTAAGTAAAACTTGGATATGTTACCCGATTTTAACTTATCTTCTCTAATTTCTCTGCACGTTATTCTTGTAAACGATTATTAAATGTTTATAATATGTAGCTTTCACAATACTTAATATCGCGTTACCGTGACTGACTTACGTGGCGATTGAAATATACTTAATCAAATTACTGAGAAATTATTATTGCAACTAATACGAGTCTAATATCTGTAATCTCTCCGTTGACTGCCCTAACTTCTTACACTCCGTATTTTTATATTTCGCTAAAACTACCCTCACTCAATATCGACAAACTACACGCCTATTGGTCTGACTTACCGCTAAATTCAAAACTACCCAATCTGTTTAACGGAACAGCCCGCGCAAAAAATGACGCTATCCGCTATTCGTCCACAAAATGCGCGTGAACACGTGGTATGAAACTTCGCGTCACCTTCCATTTCACATATACGCTCTCTTTTGTTAGGTGCACTTAAATTTTACAACCTTAGTAAATGTTTCTTACACCCAAGCAAACAATACAGTTTTATGACGGTCCGACCCGTCCGTGACAAAATATAAATTCTTAGCCGACTTACTGGCGTCAACGCAAGGTCGTCTTTTGAATAGCTATCGCTCTTTACTACATATTTTAATGTTTTCTTACTTCTAAAGAAAACCACCGCTTTCTATAAATTTACATTTCTCCCTGGGTACCATATGACTTTGTCCCCGTAAAATTGTTAAGAATACAATTTTCCGTGATATAGCCTAAATACAGCAAATCATTACCAAACTAAATTACTTATAATTTATAGGGCCCTTAATAAGAATAATGAAGGGCCCATAAGTAGCATACTGTTACGACGGTCTAACTGATCGTCTTCGTATGGTACAGTGGAAAACAAAATACAAGACACCAATGAAGTCACTAATAGCCAGTTTTAATTATCACAATTTAACAGTACTGTCTCTACCACATAAGACAGCTACCAGCGACGAATTCGCGAGATAGATCTTGGCTATATGTAAGAGCGTATTCTATCGATGTTCGCCAACAATTTTACCCATTTTCTTATATTGTATATGGTCAAAGTATGGCATATGTTTTCTCTAAGCATTTTGGAACATCCTTTAAATGCTCTCAAGAACACTGTTTCTCTTCTGCTCGGATGTACCTCAAATCTTTTAAGGTACACCCTTACGCGTTTTAGTATAAGAACCCGTACGATGTTGCTGATTCAGTAATCATATTTATTTTTCGATTCGTTTCCTGTTTTCTGTCTTAATTCTTGACAAGTGTGTTTTTTTAACTCCTAAAGGCAATGCCTTGTCGCTGTAGCCACGTCACTCTATCCCTTGCGATATTCTTCATTTCTGTATAGGACCCACTATTCACGACACTCATTGTGCTGCGGAAGTATGAAGTTCTTGGTCTTCCTTTGGGCTTCTTCCCCACTACTTTGCCCTCAAAGATGTTAGTTAAAAAAGCACTATGTCTGATCACATGCCCTATCAACTTAATCTTCCTCACCTCTATACTCCTAAGCAGTGTTCTATTCTCATTTATTTCCTCTAAGATCTGTTCATTCGTCTTCCTATCTGTCCAACTAGTTTTTGTCATTCTCCGCCAAATCCACATCTCCATTGCCTGAAGTCTGTCACTCTCCACCTTCCCTAAGGTCCACGATTCACACCCGTAAGTTAAAACACTCCATACAAATACCTTAACAAACTTTTTCCTTGTTTCAATACTAATATGGTTGCTTGTTAATAAGTTCCGTTTGCTCTGGAATGCTTGTTTTGCCAGAGCTACTCTCCTCTTAATCTCTGCCAGACACTTATTCCCACTTGTAACTATGCTACCCAGGTAACAAAATTCAGTAACGTGCTCCAATATTGTGTTGTTCAACATAATGGTTGATTTAATGTCTTCTCTTTTTTTACTTACAACCATTATTTTAGTTTTCTTAACATTTATCCTCAATCTCCAAGCGTGAAGAATTTTGTTAAACGTATCTAACATTCGGGTCATATCCTTTTCTGAGTCAGCCATCAGTACAATATCATCTGCGAAGCGAATACTGTGTATCCGTTCCCCATTTATTTTAATTCCCCTAGAACTCCTTTTCATCTGAGTTACAGCATCTTCTATAAACAAATTAAACAAGTACGGTGACAGTGGGCAACCTTGTCGTACCCCTCTTCTTATTATTGCTTCCTTTTTACATCCATTTATGTCTATTTCAGTACTTTGCAACCTATAAATATTGAAGATTACCATTCTAACTTTCCAGTCAAGTCCTGACTTCCTCATAGTTTGAAACAACAGCTTCCAATCAACATTGTCGAACGCCTTCTCGAGATCCACAAATACTAAATAGGTTTTCCTATTCACTTCAGTTCTCCTCTCCAAGATCTGCCGCAGAGCCAAGATTGCTTCTCTGGTTCCTCTACCTGCTCTAAATCCAAACTGATCCTCCTCCAAAGTGTGACCAATCTTTCCTTCCAGTCTGTTCTTCACTGTGTTCAGCAAAATCTTAGCAGCATGAGATATTAAGGCTATCGTTCTATAATTAGCACAGTCGTCTACTTTAGCTTTCTTTGGTATTGTGATTGTTCTACTTTTAATGAAATCAACTGGCAATACTCCCTCTTCATAGCACCCAGTAATTATTCGAAATAGCTGGTCTTTCGTTCTCTCCCCTACATTTTTCAAAAGCTCTGCTGGTAGACTGTCAGCCCCTGTCGCTTTTTTCATACTCAGACCTTTAAGGGCATAATCAAATTCCACCCTGCTAATTGGCGGTCCTACCATATCTCTATCTACAGCATTCTCATTTTCTAGAATTCCTAGAAACTCCTGCGTGACTACCACAGCTTCCCCGTCATATAGTTCCTCATATACTCCTTCCAACACTCGCTGACCTTATCATTTTCGAAAAGTATTTTACCATTTTTATCCTTAACAACATTACTTCGAGTCTTATGCTTCAACTGTAACGATTTTATCCTTAAATATGCCTTATCACATTTTCCTCTACTGAAATCATCTTCTATTTCAAGACTTAGTTGTTTCATCCAATTTTCTTTTTCAATGCGACACATAGAGGTAATCTGATTTTTTATTCTCTTGTACTCCTGATAATCCTTATTTCTCAGCTTATTACGCCTCCTTATTAGATCCAACATTTCCTGTGTCATCCACGGTTTCCGTGGTTCTAACTTTCTCTTCCCCAGAACACGCTGTGCTGTTGCAATTATTCCATCTCTTACTTCCTCCCAACTTGGCCTTCCTTCCATCAACATGTCTGTCTCCTCTTCCAATTCTTTTACTATTTTGTCATCGGTCAGTTTTTCTAAGCACCAGTTCTTTTGTTTAGATTTCCTGATTTTCCTAAATTTAATATTGCACTTGGCCATAACGGGAATATGGTCACTATCTATATCCATACCAGGATATGAATGACTAGATTTGACTTGGTTCTTATATCTTTGTCTGACTAGAATATAATCGATCTGATGCCTCCTAACATCCCCCGGTGCTTTCCAAGTGTATCGTCGGCTTTTGGGGACTTCAAAACATGTGTTTGTGACGATCATCTCATACTGCTCACAAAACTCAAGTAACCTTTCCCCTCGTGCATTGATGTTCCCCAAACCAAACTTCCCGGCACATTTTTGACTACTGTTAGCACCAATAGATGCATTAACGTCGCCCATTATAACTACATTATCGTCTTTTTTTATTATCTTGAGCAACTCTTCAATCTGTTCATACATTAATTCTATATCTTCATCGTTACTACTTGTTGTTGGAAAGTACACCATAATTATACACAAATCAACTGGCTCTGCCCTAAGTTTTATCATCAGCAATCTATCACTACTGTGGCATGTATTCAAGACACTACTCTTCCATTCACCTCTTAAGAACAATGCTACTCCATTTCTTCCTGGTTCTTCCTTTCCACTGTAAATAATTCTGAAATCACCTGATACGAAATCACCACATCCTGCCCATTTTGTCTCGCAGACACCTAATATATTAAGCTCTGCCTTTACCATAGAATGCTTTACCTCTTCCATTTTACCAGGCTTCAGTAATGTTCTAACATTCCAAGTGCCGATTTTGCATCCATTTTTTCGTTTGTAGACAATAGGATTTACTTCTTCAAAATTGACTCTATCCAACACCTTCCCCCCCTGAGAACCGAATGGGGGAATTGAAACTTCGGAATAAGTGACAAGTGTGTATCGTCATAGTATTCAAGTCTTTGATCCCGTGTGTCGGAGTTTTTCATTACAAGTGTCTGTTTGGATTGAGAAGAAATATGCTACTTACGGGCCTTTCATTATTCATATTATATACGGGGCCTACAAATTGTTATTATAAGTAATTTAGTTCAATAGTGATTAATCGTGTTTTGCTGCATTTAACCTATGTGTACAGTCAATTTTACCTTTGTAGAAAACCAATGTTTCACCATCAGGTGGCAAACAAACGCTAGGTGGCTAAGCCTTTCGGTGTCCAACCGTTTGCATATCCATTCCACCATAATAAAAGTGCTCTCTCTCTCTCTTTCTCTCTCTCTCTGCACCTAAACATTCAAAGAATTTCGACGAAACCGAAACATCGAAGCATGATAATGTTTTTAGGCTTTTGAAACGTATAATGTGGATTACGTTTGGTGGATTACGTAAGTCATTTCCAAACCACAGACGATCACAAACAGAGCATGTAAAACCAAATTTATTCTCACCAAAACGTTTGCTAAACTCAATGTCAGCAGCGATTATTTCTGTCTTGATGCGTATACATATCAAATTTCTAGACTGTGGGGAATCGAAAGTGTGGAAGCGTCACGTTTTTCGATGACGTTTTTGTGGAATGACCCTCAGCCTAAAAACATTATCATGTTAAAATATCCCGTGCAACTTCTAAACGCACACTTATGGTCCAACACTTCAG
This sequence comes from Magicicada septendecula, assembly GCA_034769895.1. Lineage (NCBI taxonomy): Eukaryota > Metazoa > Arthropoda > Insecta > Hemiptera > Cicadidae > Magicicada > Magicicada septendecula. The sequence goes on along the minus strand of CM068375.1, from coordinate 16,001,368 downwards.
TCCATATACAGCCGAAACGCGGTTATCCCCTGGGGTAGTGTTATCCAGGATAAAGGATTCTGGACAAAGAGTGCCATCGTTGTTACTTAGCGGAACAGCGTTTCGACACGTAAGTGCGAGATCATGGCCTCTAAAACCCTACGTTGTTGGATCGATAAAGAGGAAATTTATAGCAGCGGTCGCTAACCTGCAGAACCGCGTAGGGCTTCCACATTTCAGGAAAGCGGTTTGTCACCATATTGGTGTAGTAAACGGAGCGACAGAATTTTTAGTTATTTGGACATGTTAAACATCGTACAGTAAATTTTATTTCATTCAAAATGTTGTTTTTCCACAAAAATCATATAAATAAAGACCTAACTTAACTAATTAAACGAAAAACGAACAAAAACAAAGAAAAACGACAACAACGATAAAGTATAAACGAAAAGCTATAAAAAAAATTTTGGGAGCAAATTTAAATCAGATGTTTCAAGCCCACCTAGTTATGGTATTTAAAACCATAGTGCACAGTTACTTGGAACAGTTTTTACAGTTAAAATAAGAATTGTCATTTGCCATCGAAAACTGAACAGCTTGTCCCGGAAACTTAAATTATGATTAGATTTTTAATTGCAGAGTTTATATATATTTGGCTGAATCTGGGACAAATAGAATCGAATATCCGACTCCACTTTGATCTCTGTTAATTGTGCTCTGTATTTTATTTTAGTAGTCGCTCGAGGAGATCGGACGCTGATGCGCAAAAATTGTAGCACAAAGTTAATTAAGTTCTAAGGTAGTGACTCTAAGCGGAACCGCAGATTTAAGTCTGACATCATGAATCTGATTTGTTAACATTATTTTATTAATAAGTAATTAACGATGACTGTTATGCAGGAAAGGCCACCAGGGTAAATGAATCTAGAAAAAAGGGGCAAAATTTCCGTCAGGTACAAAACGAACATTTTATTAAGCCAAAAGAAGCACCTTGAAACAGTCCGTGGTGTTTAAAACAAATGCGCCTCTCGTCTTTTATATGATCAATATACAACAGACATTCCCGCTGCCATGTTTTTCAATGTTAAACGATGGGAAAAAGCTAAAATTTTAATTGAGCGTGACTTTGTTCCTTTTGAAGTGTTAGTAAGGGAAATACGAGCTTCAAGTTTCGTCAATCAGGAGTTGAAAACCTTCTTTAGGACTAAGAATCACTTGATAGCATCGTCATCTTCATAGGTAAAGTGCTCCCTGTTCTGCCTTCAAAGATCGTCCAGCCATCTTTTCCAGAATTTACCCACACACCTGTGTCCTATAGGTTTGTGTTTCCAGACTTGTTGGCCAGTCTTTAATCTGACATTCTTTCTAAGTGTTCTTTCCACCGTTGATTGTAATCTTTTAATTTTTTATTGAAGTTAAAACTTGTAACTCTTCTCTTATGGCCTCATTCTTTATACAGTCAAGTTTAGAACACTTTTAAGTTTAGAATTCCTCTCAAGAATGCCATTTCCAAGACCTGTATTGTGTAAAATACAGAAATCACTTGATATTAATATAATAAAAAACTGTATCTCTCTTTTGTTAGTATAATTTTACGATTTTAAAAATAATTTTTAGTTCAAAGAAAACTGTGGAACATTTCTCAAACCCTTTAATTAAAATTTAACAAACAAATCTTTTTAGGCAGTGCAATTTTTACGGCGTCCCACACGCACAGAACTCTTATGCGTGGATCACCATTGGTTCTTGAAATGAGTTTGCTTGTCTATTAACAAAAATGAATAAATATTGCGATTCTATTCGCAAAAATCCTGATTTGTAAATGGCAGAAAGATGAATTTCGCTTTATCTGACAAAATTTTATTTTAGCTGACATAAAAAATTTTACTAATCTTCTCTGTCTATCTACTCTGGCACTACGGTCCGTGTAGAACCCTGGCCTGCTCAGTGATTCTCCTCCATTCTTCTCTGTCCTCGGCCTTACTCCTCCAACCTGCCACTCGCATCTCCCACAAATCCCCTTCTACATCTTCACACCACCGCTTCCTCGGACGTACTCTCCTCTTTACTCCCTCCGGCTTCCTTTATAATGCCATTTTCGGCCTCGATCACTTCTCGTTCTCATCACGCCGACCATCTCAACCTTTGAGCCTTCACTGTCACAACTATGTCCGCTTCTCCACAAAGGTCTCTTAGCTCACGATTCTTTCTTATCCTGCACATCTCTCCGTCCGACACTGGTCCATAAACGATATCGACTTCTTAAATGAAAAATTGTTTTCTATCGCACAATTTGTTATCATATTAACCAAATATTCGCGTTGCGAGTCAGGCTGGCTCTACGGCACAGCGGAGTAAATCCAGCACCGTTTGGGAAGGATCATCGTACCAGTTTCAAGTTTACGTTTCCCGCGGAAAGTTCGGACGAAGTCGATAAAGAGGGCACCGAGTTCGTGTGCCACTTTCCAAACCCGGTGGCGTAAGCAGCAGTTTGTGCCGACTATAAAACTCGTGACTAATTAATTCCTGTCTTAGCGTATATAATGATATTAATTCGGAACCACGTTTGTCTAATCTGGCGCGGCACGAGGTGCGCAGTTATGATGAAGTGTTCTCGCCGTGAATAAACAGAAACTTTTAATTATTTAAACAGATTATTAACGCTCACAAGTGGCTCGTGAGTGCCGCATAATTACAGCGCTTCGTACGAGTCACGGCAAAGGTGCACTGCATACGATATACGCTGAATAGATTTCATCGTCTTTCAACTGTAACAAGTACAGTGTACCCGTGAAATCATGCTACGCTTTGAACAAGGAACATTTAATTAAACCAAAGAAATTAAATACACAGTTTCTTCGTTCGTAATGGAAGTGGTAATTTGTATTTAATTTCAAACGGTTTCCTATGGTGTTACAATATACTGTTACGATGGCCTCCGTGATCGTCGTATGGTACAGTGGAAAACAAAATACAAGACACCAATTAAGTCACTAATCACCAGCTTTAATTAATCTCAATTAACAGTTAGAAATAAACAAGTTATTCAACAAGATTATACTCGTACAATAATTCAAGTTAATCTGTTCACACTAACAATAATGTCAAAGAATTCCCCACTATAATCACTTTTCACTTACACACCTCTTGAGACCCACTGTGTAAAAAGCCCGACATCAACTCAACTAACCGTCGCTGGATGCTTATTTTTATACCCCGCTGAGATGCCAAAATGGATGACGTGTTAAACAATTGCCTCTTACGGGCGATCTCGAATACACTAGAAACAGTGTTGTGTGGCCTTGAACACAGTGCGCGCGGACCGGTGAAGTTTGGAACAGCCTCAGTTGTTGACGCGTGATAAGTGTCACGTAATTGTCTTTCATCTCAAAGTAGCAGCAATATGTACGCACACACACATTACAGCCGGGCTCTGCTGGAATTGCCGAGATACTTGTAGAACGTTCCGTATTACGTAACAGTATAAAGAAAACTACCGTAAGAGTACCTTAAAAAAAGTACTTTGCAAAGAAAGGCAAAGCGCGTTTTGTACCTTACAAACATAAAGTTTATAATCTTTGACTTTTGTGGACCATCAGTATCGTCGAGTGTCTACCATACAACGACATTTGCTATCAGTATAAACACACGAAAAGTTTTCATGTGGGCCACGAATCAATTGTAGTCGCAGTTGTTAGAAAACGTGCCCTATATATAGTTCTTCTGTAGTAACACTCTCTATGTCTAGGTTTCAATTGGATGCTCTCAATTTTAACATGATAATGTTTTTAGGCTGGGGGTCATTCCACAAAAATGTAACGTCATCGAAAAATGTAACGCTTCCACACTTTCGATTCCCCACAGTCTAGAAATCTTCGGTCTCTGTCGTTTTAACATGATAATGTTTGTTATATAGTAAATATGTTTGTTATATAGTAAATATTTGTTATAAGCACATTATACGTTTCAAAAGCCTAAAAACATTATCATGCTTCGATTTTTCGGTTTCGTCGAAATTTCTTTCTTTCTTTTTCTCTATCCTGTGCATTTGATTAATCTGACTACAGCTCTTTCCGTTTTTTATGTCATCAAGCATGCCAACCTATCTTCTTCCCCGTTCTCTTTTTCCTTCCACCTTTTTCCCTCTATGGTACTTACCTGCAGACAGTTTCTGCGCAGCCCGATAGTTTGGTTTGCATAAGTTCCTTTCAGTAAGGTTTGAAGGGAACGTCTGGAGTTGCTGGTTAGAAACTTCAATTATTTCGTAAGATACGCGCAACTAATAACCGCAACAGATTTGAGTTTTCTGTTCCTAACGTGAATAACATTGACAATGATGAACAGTTTTTTGATCGCGTAATTTTCAGTTACAAGGTTATCTTTTCGGTTTCAAGTTACAGTCCACTTTACTTCCATGTTCCGTAAGGAAATGGTGATCGCGAAAATATCGTCTTCGAGATAAGGGCTGATTCTGATTCTGCTGCCCTCAAAACATGAAGAAAAGTCATTTTCCGAAAAGTGTCTGTGTGTAGAATTGTTTCTATGGTGAACGATAACTTCAGCAAATTCAAACAGAATCAAATATGTTTTTGCATTGTGCGCGAGTTGTAGAGGACTCAAGCCTATTGATTTTGGTAAAGATCGATTAAGGGAGAGGGGTAGTTTATCTGCAACGTTTTACGTTTTAACAAGAGTAGAGTACTTGAAAGTTCATTTAAACTGGGGAGGGGGTGATTTTTTTAAAAATTGCAGTGCTGAAATCAAGTAAAGTACGAATATTTAATTTTGAAGGATAAGATACCTTAGCAATTACATATGATAAAGCTATTACTCTATGAAAGTGTAAATAGGCCTATCATTAATGGTGGGGATCGGTTGAGCAGGAGGGATGATGATCTGCGTAGTTCAGTTTTTTTATAAGAATAAAGTACCTAATTTTTATAGATAAAGTGACTCGAAAATAACATTATATTAAACGACTACCCCATAATAACAAAAATATCTATGTAACCAAAAAATTATAGATTATAATAATTATTAATTATAACCCCATAATAGATTATATCTATCTATGTAACAACAAAATTGTGAAAATAGTTTGAGGGTGGGCGATATTTTTTTAGAAATTATCGAACCGAATTCAAGTAAATGATTTTAAATATAAATTTAGAACATGGAAGTCATGTATGGTTCTCCATACCGACATATATTTTTAGTTTTATGATAAAATGCCTTGTAAAAGGCGATGCTTTCCTGCTTGTAACCAAAGTGATTAGAAAATTAAGAGTAAGCGCAGTAAAACCGAAATTGCACTTTTTGCACAAACAATAGAATCATTCAAACATTACTTAGTTCTTATATTAACGAGCTGAGAAACATTAAACAAAAAAGTGAAGGAAATTTAACAACTTATGGTGCAGCGTCGTATAAGCGAAAATATTATACAAAATATTTATTTTTTGTACTGTTGATTTTTTTGAGTTTTAATAAGTTTTGTTCCATATTATTTTTAAACTTTCAAAACACCGTAACTTGAGCTGCACGATCACTTGAACGATAATTCTGTCTTTTTTTCCTTCCATGTTCCGTATGGAAATGGAAGTGTGGTGATCGCAAAAAAAAACGTGTTCGAGATTCTGATTGTACTACCCCCAAAACATGAAGAAGTAGTTTTCTGAAAAGTGTGTGTGTGTGTGGAATTTTTTCTATGGCGAACGATAACTGCCGCAAATCAAACAGAATCAAATAATTTTTTGCATATGTACCCGAATTGTAGACGACTCAAGGTCTATTGATTTTGGTGAAGATCGGTTAGGGGGAAGGGGTAGTTTACCTGCAACGTTTTACGTTTTAACAAGAGTAAAGTACTTAATTTTGATAAATAAAGTATCCTGAAAGGAAGGTCATAATAATCCACTGTAGAAAGGTAAATGAAATATCTATAAATTAAAAGGGTAGTAGAACTAGGGGAGGGGGTAATTTTTTTAATTGATGTTATAAATTTATTCGACCGAAAACTTAAAAATTTCAGTAAAATGTTAACCATTGCTTTCGTTCCATGCTATGTCACCACGGATACGTAAACAAAATAATTTTTCGTTTCCAGAAATTCACAGATAACAAACGCTGGGCGGTATTCTCTTTCTTTCGCGTTGTTTGTTTCAAATTATTTCTTTATTTTAAAAATATGATCAACTAGGTACAATTCGTATTTTGATTTTCTTTCTCAGAGTTTTTACTAAAATCGTGCTGATATATTTGGTTTTGTTCTGAGTGTAGGCCTACTTATTAAAAATAGTTTTATAATTAATTAGAACATGGAAGTCATGTATGGTTCTCCATACCGATTTTTTTTTTAATTTTTATAAAACTTTCAGTGGGAACTGTAGTACGGACATATGGGACTACTGCTATAACATTTGAAAACAAATTATCAAGTTCTGTGAAACAGGTTTTTGAAAATAAAAGTCCTTATAAGTTATTTAAAGTAAATAAACACGTACCCTATGTTGATGCTACGTTTTTAGGCTGTGTGTGTATGGACGAATTTTCCAGAGTATACCCCCCCTTAATCCTGTGCATCTTATCATTGGCCACTTTGAAATCGATTTTTCCTGTTCAACGAAACATAGTGAATAATTTGCGGAGATATAACGTTCAACTTGTGTCGCAACAAAATGGATAACACATGGGAAACTAAACGTTGAAGAACTTTTCTTGTGAGCTTTGTTAAGTAAGGGCTACTCTGATTACGAAAGACTCTGACGCAAGAGAGGTTTTGGTTTTTTGTGTCATCTGTGACTACTATGTGGCCATTTATTCATAGAGTGTCTTATTTACTGAGAAATTCTCGACACCATTAGTCAACTGTAGTAGAGATTACAATTTAAAGTAAATCTATCTAATACCAATGTCATCATAATCGATCATATCAGTTAATATCAGTCAGAGGAAAAACAGAAGAATTCTGGGATCTTTCAGAAATTGAAATATCCAGGATCCCCAAATCAAATGTTATAATACTACTGGGAGATTTCAATGCTCAAATAGGCAGATAGACGAAATTTGAGAACATCGTAGGACAATATCCAGCCCACAGAAGAACTAATAAAAACGGTATGAGACTAATTAATTTATGTAAAGGTTCTCAATTAAAATTAGTGTCTACTTTCTTCAGAAAGCTTCCAAGTAAAACGTGGATATCTCCAAACCCGATGCTAGGAGAATTTCAGTTAGATCATGTAGCTATTTCTCGAAGAAATATAAAGGAAATTATGAATGTGAAAGTAATAAGAAATGGCGAATTTGATTCTGATCACTACTTGTCTATAAATAAACTCAAACTCCTACCTAATAAAGTTCATCGAAAATTACAAAAGCTAAAAAGCTATTAAAGTATAATACAGACAGACTTGCCATAACGGAAGAATCAATAAGAAAATATCAAGAAGAAATTAAAATAGTTGAGCATGGTAACTATCAAAAGTTATCTACAGAAATCAATAATGCAGCAAAGGTAACATAACATTTGGTTTAGTTAAAAATGAAAGGCAAGTTTGGTGGAATGAATTGTGTGAAGAAGCATTAGCAGAGAGAGCAAACAAATGGAAAAAGTGGAAATGCTCAGGGAAACCTGAACACTACGAGCAATTTAAGCAACAAAGAAAGGAAGCAGCAAGGATAATAAGGCGAACTAAAAGATCTTTTGAAAAATTAAAACTTGTTGAAATGCAGGAAAATTTTATAAAAAATAATTGTCGAGATTTCTATCAAACTTTTAAAAAGGGTTACCAAACACCAAGTGTTTGTTTTAAAAATGAAAGTGGTAGAATTGGCCTAAGCAATGCGGAAAAATGTGAAATACATGCAAAATATATTGATCAATTTTTAAATTGCCCGGAACCGATTCAGAGGTTAGAACTGTCAGACATTTATGAAAATTTAGAAGAAGATACACCTCCGACTATCGAATAAATTGAAGAAGTAATTAAAACTTTGAAAAACAATAAAGATAGTGGAGAAGACTCTATATCAGATGAACTTTTGAAACGGTCTCTACCGAAGACCAAAAATTATCTACAATTAATTTTTGAAGAAATTTGGAAAAAAGAAGAAATCCCAGAAGAATGGAAGGTGGCCTCAATACATCCGCTGCATAAGAAGGGTGATAAGCAAGAGGTTAATAACTACAGAGGAATAGCTTTACTTCCAGTTGCATATAAAATATTTTGAAAGATTCTATTGAAGAGAGTATAAAAAACGTTGGATAGCCATCTGGGTGAATATCAGGGTGGCTTTAGGAAGGGCAGATCCTGTCAAGAACAAATATTCACTCTGAAGTCAATAATCCGTCACAGGCTACTGAATTCAAAGGAGATTGTAGTAACATTTGTTGATTTCAAAAAGGCATTTGTTGATAGAGAAACTATAGATAAAATAATCCGAGTATTTGGTGTTAAATCTAAATTGGCAAATCTAATCCGTGAAACCCTTACGGACACAGTCTCAAAAATAAAAATTCATGGCAGAAATGTCTCAGCCATTCAAAATAAAAATACAGGTGTGAGAGAGGGTGATGGTTTATCCCCAATTCTTTTAACTGTGTCCTGGAGAAAATAGTGAGAATTTGGAATGAAAAATTAAAGGAATGCGAAATTTCGCCAATTATGTTGGGAAGAAGGAACAAACGTATTGAAATAAACTGTTTGGCATTCGCAGATGACTTTGCTATGCTTTCTGAACGTCTGACATCTGCAGTAACACAAGTTAATTTTTTAGAGGACAGCCAGTAGAACAGGCTTAAGAATTTCTGCAGAAAAAAAAACAAATTTCTCACAAACGTTAAAAACGCGCCAAAATTCCTGGTAACAGATATTGGTCGAATAGAGAGGGTTTAATATAAGTATCTAGGAGAGATAATTCAAGAGAATGGTTTGGAAAAATCTGCTGTAGAAGAAAGGATTCATAAGATGGAAAGGGCATATGGTATAACTAAAGATATTTACAATAAAAAGTGCATATCTAAAAATGCGAAAATAAGGCATTACAGTACAGTAGTGAAGCCAGAATGCCTATATGCAAGTGAATGTCTAGCATTGAATTACAATTTATACAAACTAGAAATATTGGAAAGACGAATTATTAGGAAAATATTAGGCCCACGAAAAACTTCAGAAGGTTGGAAATTAAGAAGTAATGATGAAATATATCAAAGTATAGAAAATATGACAGAAACAATGAGAAAAAGAAGACTATTATTGTTTGGACATTTATATAGAATGGACGACAATAGGTTGACAAAGCAAATCTTCCGATATCTATGGGGGAAGAAGTCAACATCAAGTTGGATTAAAGAAGTCCAAAAGGATTTAGAAAAAAATAATATACACGCAGAAGAAGCAATTGACAGAAGTTTTTCGGTCAAAAGTGTTGAAAATGGAGGGAATCCAGGCTAGGAGAGATAAAAACGCAGGTTCAAAGTAGAATGAAGACAGGAAGAAGAGTCACAGTGAGAAGATGAAAGAATATTGGAGACAAAGAAAAGAACAAAGAGTAAAGAATTGAAATTGGCATGGGGTCCTTAGATGGCCGATGCGAAAAAAAAAGTGTTACTAAGATATGTGAACGAGGTATCTATAAGCTACTGGTGACGCATAGTCAGAATACCAGCGAAATGGAAAAATGCTGAAGTGTAAATTAAAACTGATAGAAAAACTCCTAATTGTAGATCGTCAATGAAAGGAACCAGTACACTTAAGTAACCGAACATTCACGATACGAAACAGTATGGTTGGCTTAGACGAGAGGTAAGAAATACTAAGGTCTTCTTCTTCTGCTCTTCAAGGATTAGGTTATATAAACCTGTTCCGGAACCCATCTCTCATCCTCGGACGACCCCCACGTCTCTTCTACCAACGGCTTTATAATTCAGTGCCGCTTTCGGCAATCGATCCTCTGTCATCCTTTGCAGATGATCCCACCATTGTCTTCTCTCAATTGTAGTAATTTCATTTATGTCCTTTACTTCGAGTTGTGCTATGATATCTTCATTCCCTATTCAATCTTGCAATGTTTAATTTAAAGTATTTCGAAGAAACTGCATTTCAGCACTCTGAATCTTGCCGCTTTCCTTGTTTGTCATGACCCACGCCTCACTTGCATTAACCAACGTGAGTATATCAATTGTCTTATAAAATTCAATCCTTTTGCTGTGTGTTGTTTTATTTCTAAGATTTCTATGAATCGTACCACAAATATTCCTAAATTTAATTAATAATAATAATAATATTTATTGCCAATTTTCCTTTACATATATTCTAATAAAAATTATACAAAAAACGGACCTATAGGGGGCATAAATGCCCGTACATAGGTTGGTCCTTAGAATTAATATTTATATACTTAATACTAATTGTGAGTTCTACCTCACCGACCATAGTAATATATTAAAAATAAAATATTTTTCAATTTCAACAAAATTTTAGTTTGTAAAAAAAAAAGAACTGTTTTTTTTTTATTAATCAATAACAATGTTCCTAATTTTTTCTTTGATTTTCTTCTTTAGCACTTTTATATTTACACTTAGATTTTTCAGTTCATTGAGGTAATTCATTAAAATATTTTATGCCATATACACATAGCTTCTTTGCCCAATACTTAATAGGTGTCGCGGCAATATAATACTTTTATACCGTGTGTTGATTTGATTTTGTAAAAACTCACTTTTTAGATCATTGTATTGATAAACTATAGAATTCACTACAAACACTTGTTTAATATTTAATGGTTTATCTGAATCTTGTTCATTGACTCTTATAATTTTAAGAATACACTTTTGCAGCCGATCCAATGCGTCTAGAGATGATTTATATAGACCCCCCCCCCCAGCCTATGATAGCATACCCTGCCACACTATGGAATAGTCCATAGTATATTTGTAGTAGTTGCAATTATCTTCCCAAATATTTATTTATTTATTTATCTGGCAAATTTATTTACCAAATACTAAGGTAAACCTCTATTTCGGGGAGAAGGAAGATTGTAAAATATTTAGAAAAAATCGTTATTTGAAATGGTGTGTTTTTACTTGAAAGCATCCCCTTTTCGACGCTAAAGCGAGTAGTCATTTGCCGACAGGTAAGCGGAAGTTTAAACTCCGCTTGTTAACAGACGATATTCTTGAAATAAATCCAGCATTGATTAATTAGTGTTTACAGTGCTAGTTTCTTCTGTGAGGATCGTAAATTCAGTTCGTGAGTAGCAAGAATTAACGTGTAAAGAAAGTCGAAGACACGCTTCGAGTAGAGAAGGAGCTCCCGGTTCTTCTATTGGCATCATCGTGAAAGTTGCAGTAGCGGTAGCCGTTTGTTAACTGTCGGCAACACAGTCGACAATAGTCATACAAGGGTATGCCGGCTGGTGTTTGAATTACCGCAAAAAACCGTCTGAATCCTGTTGTGTGTGTCGTCTCTACACGCGGATGCCGGCCGGACTGTTCACAATGAGACGAATAAATAAATAAATTGTTTACGCTAGTTGTGCACCGCAAATGAACGAAGCTGTGTGTGTGTGGCGTGTGTATGCGCGCGCGTACATGTGTGGAATAGAAAGACACGATAGTGTTATTTGTTTTCGATTTCTTCTTCTTCTTCTTCTTCTTCTTCTTCTTCTTCTTCTTCTTCTTCTTCTTCTTCTTCTTCTTCTTCTTCTTCTTCTTCTCTTCTCCTTCCCTCCTCAATCTTCTTCTTCAGCTTCTTCAATCTCAAGCAAGAAATTGGTGGGTGGCCAAATTCTATCACGTCATTCTTTTGATTGCCCTCTGCAGAGACCCCCTTAGGGGTGTGCAATAGGTACTGTACAGATACTGCTACGCCCACGCTCACTCACTAAGGAATAAGAGAGAAAGAAAGAAAATGACTGAGGAAAAGAGGGGGGTGAAATTTCTTATTTTCTGTTACAGTATTCTGATTTTTATCATCACCATCTTCACGGCATAGGCAAGTTGCTGCCTGTTCCTCCTTCAAAGGTCATCCAGCCATCTCTTCCTGGGTCCACCCACACACCTGTGTCCTATCTCCGTCCGGCTGTGTTCTGTGAAAGTTCTGAGTAAATTACTATCCCCATTATAGGGTACCAGCCTGTAGATGGATAAGTACTGTGGTGGGGCTGCTCTCTTGTGGTCCGTGACTTCCGGTATTTTGTATCCAGGGTTGTCTTTCCCTAGCCTTTGATTCCCCAGTACCCAAATGCAAGGCAGCAGCAAAATATAATCCTACATCAATAGGACGCTGTATTAGAGTCGACTAACTGTATGTAGTAACTAGAGGTGGGCCGATATACCTGTAATAGGTATTTTGGAACGATATTTTTGTGGAACGGATGTAACAGTGACTGAAAAGTTGAAATACCTGTTATTCGCGGCGACGCTGTTCCGAGTCGAGACACGCCGCCCTCGCTGTTCCGAGTCGAGGCACACCCCCTACGCACCTACACAGACACACACACACACAAAGTACGCAAGATCACGTAAACCAAGGCCAAATACTAGGCGTACAAAAATATCACTAGAACGCAAGGAACACAGCCAGTAACGCGTATTTAAAATACTAGGTATTTCAAATACTAGTGGTATCACCGATACACAAGGAACAACGCGTTCCAGAGTAACAGTAGTATTTTAGTAACACCTAATATTTTAGGAACACCTAGTATTTCAGGAACAGGTAGTATCAAGCATATTTCGAGTAGGACATATAGTATGAGCCACTTTTTCGTCCTGTATACTTCATTCTGCGCAAAGAGACGGAGCTGTTTTTTAATAAAGGAAATAATTCATCCTGCTGTCACATTTATTCTCGTGTGATGTGCAGATATATAATACAGATTATATGCTAATAATTATATATTATACTAGTCACCAACTTGTAACTAAAATCGGTTGGTAAAACTTTATGTTTTTACTCAAAAAGAACTTTATGTTCCGATCGTTAGTGAAATAGTTGAATTTAATTATATTGATTTATAACCTATAGAGTGGCTGATGTTGATAAGCTATATTATACTTTTTATTAATGTGATTTTAACTTCACTACACATCTCACGTAAATGATGAGATTGTTGTAATGGACATTTATGCACTTTATCTAGGTCTGTTCCTTAAATATCTGTAATGGATTTAATTTACTTTTGTTGTTGCTTATTATTTATAAGTTTTTATTTATGTATTTATATTTATTTTATTACAATTTGTTTTTTTATTTTTATTTGTAAAATTTTGTTTATTCTCATTCACTCTTGTGGCTTACTGTTATGTTTTTATTATACGTTTCTGATGTTTTTTCACATTATTTTTCGTGGTATTACGTGTAGGCCTAATCTAAATTATTTAATTGCCCCGAGTTTCGAAACTGATTTGTCTAACCAATGTTAGTTTGTTTACTACTAGTGAAAACTTAAATTGGTATTCCCAAAGGTAGATAGGCCTATAAATTCTCTTGTTTCTTATTTTTATTTAAACAGTAATAGTTTAATAAAGTCACAGTGTAAAGTAACACTGTTAATACTTTTAGTTTCAATTTATTTCTTCTAACAAATTATATAGTACAGGTTATATAATATCTTCAAATAAATACACAGCAAGTAGGTTTATTAATATATTAATAGGTTTATCTAGGTGAAAATAAACCTACTTGCAGTGTATTTATTTGAAGATATTACATAGGAGACCTGCAGGAAACTCAAAACGAGTTACTTACAAAGGATAATATAGGTTATGTATATATAGTATATAATAACAGGTATTTGTACCTGTTATTTTTTTGGAACGGTATTTTCATACCTAGTATTTTAAAATAACAGTTTAGCCCACCTCTAGTAGTAACTATAGCCGGATCTGGAACTGTGGTATTATTCTGATTTTGTTTTTAAATTTCTTCCTGCTGAATTTTTTTAATATCGGTTGCTGAACTGAGTATATTTACTCAAACGCCGACAGCAGATTCCAACGCTGACTCGCATACGATTAGAATCGAAGCCATGTATTTCAACATGGAATATAACGAATTAAAGAGATTAAACGATTAGGTCAGACGGCAGTACGAAGCGTGGAAAAGCGATTTCAGTAGTATTCAGCACGTTTTGAAAGAGGAGGATAATATTGACTCCATTGCAGTCAATATCACTGATAGTATTTTTTTTTTTATCAACTCTTCTAATATTATTGATTCCAAGTCTGAGTAGGAAACATATATATGTAAAGGACTAACTTCGTATTTAAAAGTCACAACGATTCATCGTCATCATGACCCTAGACCTGTTCAGGAACCCATCTCCTCCTCGGTCTACCGACATCTCTCTTCCCCGTAAGGTGATATCCCAAGGCAGCCACGGGTAGATGGATATCAGGCATGCGGTTCAAGTGATCACACCACCACCTTCTGTGTGGTCTTTAACAAAACGTTAAAGAATTTATTATGTCCAGTGCCGTGTGACTAGGTTATATTATTTACGTAAAAAATTAAAAAAAATATCAGCAAAATAAGTCCATACTGAAGTCCAGTCTTATAGTTAATTCAGTAATAATATTGTTGCGGCGGAAACAATATACAGATACCAATGAAAGCTTTAATTAGTCACAAATAACAATTTGAAATTAACAAAATACTTTCATACAAATTATTTAAGTTAAATTTGCCCACACGCAATAACAATATCAGCTCATTTGAGCACCGCACTAATTAACACAACAATCACTTTCCACTAATCCCCAACAATCAGTTAATCCGCACTCTACAATTTCGTCACGTGCAACTGACTTACAATAATATGCCAGCCGCTGTTGCTCATATAGATCCCGCAGAGGTTCCGGAATAATTTTTCCGTGTTCCTGGCGGCGGCGTGCCGACATAATTTGCATAGTTACAAGAACTCGAACAGTTTGGAGGCTACTTTGTGAGTGGACGATTTTGACAACAGACGCTGCACGCTGGGATAGTCGAGAAACGTGCAGAATGACGCTCTCGAATTTTCGTAGGAATATAAAATTCAGAAAATTCACTAAAATAACAAAAACAGAAAAAACGGACATTTCGCTGTGTCCACGACGGCTTTCTTCTTTGCTTGGACCATAACCTCAGCCCAAGAAGATATGATAAGAAGATGGGAAAGAAAGATTCTGCGGAGGATATATGGAGGCGTACTAGATGCCGGAATGTGCTGTATGAGGAGAAATGGCGAACTATACGATCTACTCAAGGTAATACAACGAGGTAGAATTAGATGGGCAGGTCACGTACAAAGAATGAGAGAAGGATAGGGCAGTGAAAAAGTATTCATTGGAGGACCAGGAGGAAGAAGACCAAGAGGAGGGCCAAGAAGAAGATGTGTGGACGATGCGGGTGAAGACTTGAGAAGAGTGGGGGGGGGGGTCAGAAGGTGGCGATGAGGCGCACAGGATAGAGAGGATCGGAGCCATGGCGTCCTGGAGGCCAGAGCTGTTCATGAGTTGCAGCACCGTGGAGTAGTAGTAGTAGTAGTAGTGTAGCTAAAATCTTATTTTTTTATTGTTTCTGTATTCTAATTCTCGTCTTTATCACGAATTGATAGTTAAGTGACAGTTAAATTATATGTAATGAATGATAAATTAATTAATGTATTCCACGAACAGGAAATGTTTTCTTACACGTCTGTCGAAACGCAACGGAATTGTTGCTCTGCTATGTAGAAGAATAATTCCCTCTACAAAAATATTTCTTAAGCTCTATGAGGTATCGTTATATAGAGTTTGTATTTCACTGTAGTTTGAATGAGCGCGTTTTTTTTTTATTTTTCTTGGAAACGGTCGAATTTGTCTCATCATAAACAGAACACTGAACTTGTGACTTGACTAGCTGAATTCCTTTTCCACTCTGCTGCTGGTAATTAAAGGTCACGTCTAATACGAGTATCGTCGCTCGGAGAAACGATTTTTTGTTATATTTTTTTGTATTTGGAACGATGTACTCAGCTGTTTTCTTACAACTCTAAACTTGTTACAGAAAGGTTCTTTTAATTAGGAATTCTTTATTTGGTTACTGTTTTAAATTTATTGTAAATTTAGTTTTAATTTTACAACATTATTTATTCATGTTTTTATAGATTATATTTGAAAAATGAAATATTTTAGTATATTGTATTATAATGTATTTATGTTTTGTGTTTATTATAACGTATTTTATATTTATTATATAACATTCATATCTTTCCAAATTATTCATGCGTATTTTTATTATCATTTTATAACACTTTTCTTACAAAAATATATTACATATTTTTTGAATTTTTTACAGTGTTCGATAGTTAGAACTATCTTCATCAGAATATTACAAATTAATAAAATTTTAAAAATCAATTGTTAATAACAGCTGTTTTATATGTAGACAAAATTTATTGTATGTTATTTACATATGTATATAAAAATATGTTATATAACTCAGTGTATAAATATAATATAAATATGTATTATTTTTTAAATTAGTAATATTAATTTAAATTATTAATATTAATTTATTAGTCGAAACTATGGAAACACTGTAAAATATTCAAAAAATATATAATATATTCTTGTAAGAAAAGTGTTATTTATTTTTAATAGTTTACTATATATTTTATTAATTCAAACACTTTTTGCTACAGTCCGTTTCTTGATGTATATATTATATTTAATTTTTATAATGAATTTACCTCAAGATATTTCTTTCCTTATTAGGAACAGGTTTCGGGTACCATTGTGTACCCATCCTCAGCCTTCCGGATTTTGTGTCTGTCAGGCTGAGGATGGGTACACACAATGGTACCCGAAACATGTTCCTAATAACGAAAGAAATATCTTGAGGTAAATTCATTATAAAGATTAAATATAATTTATTTTATGATATTATATTTTATTGTTTGTTTCTGTTATATTTTTACTTTTAGTTTATTTGATAGAAATCTGACAGTTTACGTTCAGTTGTTTATTTTTGGTTTTCTTTTTTTTTTAGGACAACATTTTAGTTACATTACAGAGACCCGAAGTCTTCAATGGTGTTCGGTGAGTAATGATATTTGTTTGTGTTGTTTGCTCTGATGGTTCATTGGTGCTGGTGGTTTAGTTTATGATTGTAGGTACAAAAGACAACGTAAATAAGTTGGAATTGATATTTTCCGGGTCGTGTTCTACTCCTTGTATTAAAAACAGACGTTCGGCCTATTTTCATCACAATACCCATTTGCAGTCGTACACTTCTCGTACCCCTGTACTACCTTTTTTGCGCCAGTAACGAAGAATTCTCTGTCCCGATTTTGCACGTTTGTATAGCCTACTCTTCTTTGGTGCTGAAAACACTTAAGACACGTAATGACTTCTTCAGAAGTCAAGACAGAAGAAATGTGATCCGAAGAGGAGTGATCTTCAAGGGAAATGTAGCAGAACCTCGGTTATGCATACGAGCACACTTCAGTGTAGAAACGATTAAAAAACTTTTAATTAATAAAGTTGTGTTAGAAAAGTTGTGTATAGAAAATATAACGGAAACAATGAGAAAAAGAAGACTATTATTTTTTGGACATTTACTGTAGACAGAATGGACGACAACAGGTCGACAAAGCAAATCTTCAAACATCTGTGGGGGAAGACGTCAACATCAAGTTGGATTAAAGAAGTCCAAAAGGATTTAGAAAAAAATAATACACACGCAGAAGAACCAATTGAAAGAGACGTTTTTCGGGCAAAAGTGTTAAAAATGGAAGGAGTCCAAGGTAGGCGAGAGAAAAACGCACGTTCTAAGTGGACTGAAGACAGGAAGAAGAGACACAGTGAAAAGATGAAAGAATATTGGAGAAAAAGAAAAGAACAAAGAGTAAAGAACTGAAATTGGCATGTGGTCCTTAGATGGTCGATACAAAAAAAAAAGTTGTGTTAGTGATTATAATCATTATCTTATTTCGGGTCTTAGGATGAATAAAGATAGCTTTGAAATCGTTAATCGGGAATTTTTTCTATCCTGGTGTGAAACAGTGTAATTTCTGTTTGTGATTAAAATAACTGGCACGGTGTACGCCAATAACTGGCACGGTGTACGCCAATAACTGGCACGGTGTACGCCAATAACTGGCACGGTGTACGCCAATAACTGGCACGGTGTACGCCAATTCACCCCAGTAACCTAACCTCATAGCCTGTACCTCAGTACTTCAGTACGGGGGTGGATTGGCGGACACCGTGCCAGTTATTTTAATCGTTTGTATACTGAAGATGGTGGTCCGATGTTAGAGCCGAGACGTCTGTTTTGAATGCAAGGAGTAGACCGCGGCCTAACAGCCCGGCAAATAGCAATTCCAACAGTGCAAGTGCAAGGAGTTGGCCGCGGCCTAACAGCCCGGCAAATAGCAATTCCAACAGTGCAAGTGCAAGGAGTAGACCGCGGGCTAATAGCCCGGCAAATAGCAATTCCAACAGTGCAATGCAAGGAGTAGACGACGGCCTAACAGCCCGGCAAATAGCAAATGCAACAGTGCAATGCAAGGAGTAGACCGCGGCCTAACAGCCCGGCAAATAGCAATTCCAACAGTGCAATGCAAGGAGTAGACCGCGGCCTAACAGCCCGGCAAATAGCAATTCCAACAGTGCAATGCAAGGAGTAGACGACGACGTTAGCAATTCCAACGGTGTGAAAACCTAAGGAATTCTAAACGTAAATAAATGTTTTTCTCATAAAGCATTAACGAAATTTATTTCAAATACAGTAGCTAAAGAAATAAATAACGTTTTAATGCGTTTTTCATTGAAATTTAACAATTTACTTACTTTCATCACAGCAACCAGTCGCAGTTGTACACTTCTCGTATCCGTGTACTTTTTTGCGCCAGTAACGAAGAATTCTTTCACTTGACATCTGTGCCGATTTTGCACGTTTGTTTACTCTTCTTTGGTGTTACTCAAGACCTTTGGCTCCCAAAGTGGGGTCCGCGGACCTCTGAGGGTCCCCGACAATCTTTCAGGGGGTCCGCGGACACTTTTAAGAAAAAGTACAATATTCCGTAATTTTTTCCGATTTTTTGTGCTCTAAAATCTAAACGTTAGTAGTAGAAGATTCCGGGTTTTTTTTTTTTTTTTTTTTTACTGACAGTGATGAAGTAAAGCTCTTTTTATTTGATTCCAACTTCGACCTACGATTCTGATTCCAACCACACAGGTTCCATGACTTTAAATGAATTTTGAAGATATCAGCAAGATTGCTGACTCACTTTAAGCGTGCAGGAATCTAGCATCGCTGTTTTCTGGGTTCGAGATAAAACCGAGGGGATGATAAAAAATTGAAGCTGTGGATTCAGAGATTAAACTCTGAAATCTTCAAACAATTCCCTTGCTTGGCAGATTTTGTCCAGATGTCTAGAGAAAGTATTCCAAAGGAGATCCTCAACGTTATTAAGTCTCATTTGGAGCAGCTGCACTTGCAGCTAAGGGAATATTTTCCAGTCACAGATGATAGTGACATGTGAATAAGGAATCCATTTGCTTACGGGCTGTTAACTAGCCTCTCTTTCATACTACAGGAAGAATATTCATTGGTAGAACTTTCAACTGACAATTCATTAAAATTACAGTTTTCGCAATTACAGGTAGCTGACTTATAGTTATATGTAATGACCGACTACTATCCTGAACTCGCAAAGAAGCCTTGAAGTATTTAACTGTGTTTCCTTATACTTATTTATGTGAAACCGCATTTTACCAGCTCACGTACTTAAAGTCAAAGTTAAGAAATAAACTTGACGTCGAGAGTGACTTAATATTGAAATTATTATCAGACATTAAATCCAATATTGCAGAGATAATTGTTCAAAAGCAGCTTCATTGTTAGCATTAAACTGTGGTTGATATCATTAATATTATAATTTTGCAAGTTAAGAGATTTTGATTTTAATATATTTCATTACAATATAAGAGTTTGTATCATATTTACTGTTTGTTTTATTTCATAACTCAGACGGGGTCCTTGAAATTTTAATTTTTTTTTTTTTTTTGGAGGGTCCGCGGACTGAAAAGTTTGGGAACCACTGCTCAAGACCAAATTACGTCACTGGAGTGAACGTCTAAAATGCATACCACAGTTTCCCCGAGGTGGGAATTGAACTCCACTGTAGTGAGCCAACACTCTTACACTACGGCCACTCTGAAAGTGTTTTAACGAAATCTAGTGGTGCCGTTCTGTTAAATCGATTTCAAACAAACAGTTTAAACGGATTTAAACAAACAAGAAAATAACAACAAAACGCTGTTCACTGGTTTCTGCTTTTCCGGTTACGATTATGGCTCTATCATTCTCGTGGGCAGTAACCATAAAGATAAAACCTTACGTCCTGTAACACATTGATCCTGCCCTTAGGAGGACATTCAGCGCACGTTCTATCTTCGTTTTACGATTTCAAAACTACCTCAGCCATTCTGTAACGGAACTGTGACTATCCACAAACCTAATTTACGATGGTAAACTGTCATTGTGTGGAGTTCTATATCGGACATTACTCATAGTCAGTGGTGGGTGGTGTTATGGTTGCAGCGTTGCACGACAACCTATTATTACGGCGGTCTACTTGATCGTCGTATGGTACAATGGAAAGCAAAATACAAGACACCAATTAAGTCACTAATCACCCACCAGCTTTAATTATCACAGTTAAACAGTTCGTAATTAACAACACAGTCTCTTACAACAAATCAAATAAAAATTGTTCACACGCAATAAAATGTCAACTAATATAAAACACAATTGACCCGCCTGATTATAAAACACAACACTTCGCCATAACAACCACTTGAACGCACACAGTATCGCCCGACAATAAACTCGAACCGGACTGTAATATATCGCAACTATAACTGAAACTGAACGTTGTTGAGTACTGGTATTTATACCCCCCCCCCCGAAATACTAGATTATTCCACACTGCGCGTTATCTCTACATTACGACGTAATTAATTGCGGTCTTGACACAGTCGCACGGCTTCTGGCACAGTGTAGTTAATGCGTCGAGAATCACGTACGCCACACACATTCAGCGGGATCCCTCTCGAACATTCGATAAACACGTAGATTGTTCTGTTATGTCGTAACACTATATTATAGAGTAACTAAACTGTAAAATAATATACGAAACATTAAGCAGTTAAAAGTGTCATCAGTTTCAACGTTCAAATGAGGCGCGCAGGCTGGCGGTTGTAGGCCGATCAAATCTTGAAGAGAAAATGGCAGAGCTTACTACACAAACGTATGGAAGGACCCGTGGCGAAGTTACATGGAGGCAATTGAGGCAATGCCTACCCTAAAAATTCTGTAGAATAAAAGTTATAAATACGTATGAACTACGTAACGTAAAGATTATACATTGTTACCGCGACTGTCGAATTTATTAAGAGTAAATGTGCTTTACTGAGTAACCGCTAGATGGTGACAGGTTAGAGTCGGCATAAAGTGAATGAGGCAACGTGAACTTGCCTCAGCGTTTATTTTATACATCGTATGTAAGCAATGTGCTGGAGTGAGAGGGAAGTGCGGGGGAGGGGGATTGTCCTGTGCTGTACACATAGAGCGTTGAGGCATGTCTCACTTCTATGGTGCAAACAGTTAAGTTAAAGCGCGCTGTGTTGTTTATAAGTGTGCTTATTTTATGCGGTTATTAAAAGTGTGCCTGTTATTCCGCTGAACTAACAGATGTTCAAGATTGTTTTTTGAATTGTTTGTAACATTAAACATATACAGTATATAGAAACTAATCAAGTTTAAAAATTTGAAGTTCAATCAGATGTATTATTGTGTATGACTTATACAAGGATTTTTCAATAGAAACACGTTTAGACCTGTAAAGCATTTTTTATTCAACGATTTTAAAAGAAGTCTCCATTAACATTAAGACAAGAGTCCCACTGTTGCACTAATCTGTAGATTCCCTGCTAGTAAAATTCTTACGGCTGTTTGCGAAACCATTCGCTAACAGCAAATTCTACCTCAGCGTCCGATTTGAACCACCGTCCTTTTAGTGATTCCTTAAAAAAAATTTAAGGTGTGGGATAATTTAAGGGTAAGATTTTTGCCTACCCATTCATTAACTACTAGCTTCGCCACTGGGAAGGACATCCGTTACTATTCATAATGCCCCCCAATGCTTCATATGCGAGCTCGGGGGTTCAAAGCTCCAGTAGGCCGTTGTAGCGCATCCTTAGTTGTGTCATGAAATCACCTATGCCCGGTTTAGTGTTTACGATAGTTGAACAAAAAACGTTACCCGTTGTTTGAGGTTATAAAATAGGAATGATTCTTTATGACTGTGACTGATAATAATGTGTCAACCAACTGCGTAGGCCTATCAAGTAATGTGTGTTAAATATTATTTTTCTTTATTTTTGTGCTACTGTGTGTTTTTTGGAGTTGATGATTGTGTGTGCTTCCAAACGACGTATAGTTTGTAAAAAAAAAACCACGATACTGTTTATAATACATTAACTACCTCGGCCATACTGTAACGGAACTATGACTATCCACGAACCTAATTATCGATGGTAAACTGTCACTGTGTGGACTATACTTGATCGGACATTGCATGTAGTTAAATTGCAGTAGCGTGGCGTCCATGTAACCGCTGTTGCCGGCGGCAACAGTCCTGGAAATAAAATGAAATAATATTAATTTCATCACAGAATAAATAGTTTAGTTATTGAATAATTTGAAATCCGAACAATATTAGTAGGGAAACTTGAAAAAAAAATCGGCGGGGGCTGTGTCGGAGCCACGGCCGCAAATCTTCAGAGCGTGGAATACGTCTGTGTGCTTTAGGGTTGCTAATGTGTTATGAATAAAATGAACAAACACATATTTAGTTTTACAAAGTACAAAATTTTATTTGCAAAATCATCACACAAGTTAATTAGTTGGTTCAAGCAAGACTTTATTTATAATGGGCCTATGATAGGAGAAGTAGCTGATATAAGGTAAGATACCAACGCTGATGTTTCTGGTGAAAGTCAAATCGATGGTGGTGTTACCCAGCGTAGTCGGTGGCATCATCAGAAATACGTATAAACATACATTTTACATAATCGCTTAAGACAATTACAAAATATATAGACGTATCTGTATAAAAATTTACAAAATTTATCAATACAATCGCATAGTAAAAACATTAAAACTGCAGGAACGGATAAAGGTATAGTTCTGATGCCGCTAAATATCATTTGTTTATTTACTTGTTACTCTGGTAATTAATTCTGGTCTCCATGGTGTTGACTCGACTTCAGTATTTATTTCCTTGTCTTTTAAGCGTTGTCGGTAAATCCTCTGACGTTCGGCATTGGTCATTTTGGGTTTTTTGAATTCCCCATGATTTTCTCTACTCTCCTGTATGCGTTTACGATACTTATGAGCACGTTTAGCATCAGTATACCGCGACATTTTGTCCGAACACACGATCTTTACAACTTGAATTACGATTATTCAAACCTCTTAATAATACTACCGCTATTACGGTACACTATGTAGATAGTACTCGATGAGACAAGTTTAACGACACCTCACTCAACGTTCTATCGCATCGGAAACCGGAGAAATACTAATTTTAGTGCGCGCCGAGCGGCGCAAAACATTTCTATTTCTCCCCCGATCACCCCGCGCTGGATGATGCAATAGCCCGCTTTTATTGTGCTATTTATTATCTTTGTTCCTTTATCTGTCGAATGGTACCTCATATAAGCGTGAATCTTTTGTCGTTTAGATATTATTAGTAGGGAAACTTGAAGAAAAGCATAGCATTGCTTTCGAACTAATGTGCACTTGCACCGTCTTGTGTTGCCGGCTCAGATATCGGCAATGTTTTACTGCGTGTGGTCATTGACCTCGTAGTAGTTGTCACTGTACAAATGTGAGAGGGACACATTCGTTCACCCAATGTGTTGCCGCTGAACAAACCGGCAAAACGCTCAGTTAGCAGCTATGTTCGTTTCGGAACCATCCTACAGCAGTTACTACCTACATATCTATTTGTGTTTGGTTCGTTTAGCTTGTGTTTCTCTGTTTGTCTTTATTATTATTATTAATTCGATTGTTTGTGTCCTTGTTTATTCTGTGTAAGTATAGTGAAGTCAGATCCCGTTGAACCGGGACCCTCTTCTTCTGCCACCGAAAGATAGAAAATACTTGAACAAGATATTTTAGCTCTGAAAAGAATATTTTTACTAGGAAAAATTCGAATTAATTTTTAGGCCTATCACAACTGGCAACAGCTGTTATGTACCCACGCTACTCCACTGTTAAATTGTAAGAAACTCTGATTTTTATCACTATTTACATGTGATTATCTGCAGGTGTTACAAAAATTAGCGTAACCCTTTAAAGTGAAAAACGTTTAACGCGAAATTACGGACAACGGCTGTTGTTTTTCGTGTTAACCGAATTTCGAGTTAACAAATTTTCGTGTTAAACGGACAAAAAAATAAATAGGCGCATACCTAGGAATTTAAGGACTTAAGTCAAGTAAGTTACAGGGTGAAGAAGTTTTGAGATACCTCGAAGAGAAGCTTTGAAGTCGCAGGCAAAGTGCCTTATCCCTGTACAACCTGAATACACTATCCTCTGATCCCAAATGTAACAGAATAGGAATTCAGACAGGAAAGAATGTTTATGCACCCTTTTATTATCGGGTGAGCCACGAAGAAAGAATACCAGAAATGATCATGCTAAATACTGTTATACAAATTCCTGCGAAGAGACCCAGAAAAAGATGGAGAGTATATCGTTTAAAAACCTTGAAGAAGGAACAGGCAGTTTTTCTAATATCCGAAGGGCAGAAGAAAAAGAATATTTTTAGTATTTCTTAGTATTTCAGGAGCTTCACGGAGGCCCTACTGCTTGTTTTTCAGATCGCCTCAGTTATGTTTGTACTTCTACATACGCAGTACAAAAAGTAAACCACGAAACCCCTGTTCCCCTGTTGCTCATATGTTTCTGTGTCAGCTGTGGTTATTAAGTGTCATTAATTCTGTTGTACACGACAAGCGAAACGTTACAATCTGGGTCACATGATACTACTATACACATTGTGGTGCATTTTGTAATGTACACTACATGTCTGTCATATTGAACGTCACAGCTCGGCTTAAAACTATTTACCTCTCTCTCTCTCTCTCTCTCTCTCTCTCTCTCTCTCTCTCTCTCTCTCTCTCTCTCTCTCTCTCTCTCTCTCGTTATTACTTTCGATTCATTACTATATTCAATAGCATTAGGCTAGCGGAATCTCCTTCTTTGATACCCGGTTGACTGCACTCTTCTTAGAAAGTGCCCCTTCTATTATGGCGGAGTTGTTAGTACAGATGTCCTATATATCTGTAAGGTACTTAGGAGTTGCTCCTGGGAGGGGGTGGGATTAGACTCCCCCCTCTCTCTCCCCCTCCACCCTCACCCTCTGTCGTTATTACTTTTGGTTCATTACTATATTCAATAGTATTAGTGTAGCGGAATCTCCTTCTTTGATACCCGGTTGACTGCACTCTTCTTAGAAAGTGTCCCTTCTATTATAGCAGAGTTGTTAGTACAGATGTCCTGTATATCCGTAAGGTACCTAGGAGTTGCTCCAAAGAGAGGGTGAGATTAACCTCTCTCCCCCTCCCCTCGCCTCTCTCTCTCTGTCTATCTATCTCGCATTCTATCTTTCGCTTTCTGTTTGCTTTCTGTTTGCTTTCTGTTTCCCTTTCTGTCTTCCTCTGTCAGACGTATTATCAACATGCGTAATGCATAGTTTAGAATTATTGATGATTCGTTTTAAGGTCATTATAAATTAATCACCGAATGTTTACCATTGTAAAACACTAACTTCGGGGTATTCGAAAAGTCGTGTAACCCCCTCCCCCCCCAAAAAAAAACAGCAAAATAGAAACAATAAATTTAAATGAAAAATAATTAAGTACCCAGACGTGAGAAAATTATAAATGAAGTCATTAAGGACACAATGAGTGTGAAAAATTCAATTGTCGATTTAATCCAAACCAAAAAATTACAATGGTATGGTCACACGAAAAGAATGTCACAGGAAAGATTCCCAAGGAGAGCTATGGAATGGACCCCGCCAGGAAGAAGGAAAAGAGGCCACCTATCACCTGGATAGAAGAAATTCAGACTGTATTGAGGGGACAAGAAATTTAAGATCTTTGTATGGACAAGCAGCAGTGGAAGATGAGAATTCAATCACTTCTGTAATCTTTGGTTCCGGAAAATGTAAACATTGAACAGCGGGAATAATAATAAAAAAATAAATAAATAACGTAATAATCTCTCAATGTCGTGGATGTAAATAGACTTATTCCTAAGTAATTTTTGATTTTGCACAGAAAATTCGTTAAGAGATAGTTGCTGTATATTAAACTTGCGTTTCTAATGGAAGTAAAATTATTTTTCACTTATAGGCCTGTGTAGCACCCACGTAAAAAAAATCTGCTGGCTCCAGAATTAATGCAACCCAGTAATGATAATTCATGCGACATTAAGAACAAGATTCGCTATTACTGACATCGTACATCTATTTAGCTTATTTAACCCTTCTGCTGACAAGAAGAATACTTTCAGATTCTTGACTGCGCGACTTTTCGATCACCCGTTACAAATAGGCCACAAAATTCTGTCCGTTGAGAAACGTGGTAGCCTTCAAATGCACAATAATAAAAGAAAAGTATAATATATAAAATGTACCAAACATGTGTCTGCGAACAAAAATATTTCGTTACTTCTGAACTCATAATAAAGCTAAATAGAATAACAGGCTTAGGCCTGCATAAACTTTACTTACCAAGAATGATCCGGAGCCTGGAAGTCGAATGTTGTCTGTTCTCTTGAAAAAAATTGGTTTTACTGAATGTTGTTCTTTTTTCCACTCAGCTGTTCAATTCATGGTCAGTATAATCTAAAAATAACTTTTATAGTTAAGCCATCTACGGTCTATCCTACAGATTATAATATTTATATAGTAATAAACCTTTATTGAATCCATCCGACTACAATCTATTTGGTTTGTTAACATTTTCATTTTTTCCAAAGAATGGGGAGTTGTCCCATCGCATTAACCTCCAAAGAAGGACCAGGCAATTTTTAATCAAGGTTTACTTCCTTTAGCCTTTCATAAACCAATATCGAACTACAAGGCAGCAGCTGCTAGTTATGATCCTCCCCGGGTAGTTTATTTCCCCGGTACCCATCATATCTGGTGAGCATTCCTCTATCCGCCACCTGGGGGGCACCCGATGGACACTAGCAACTCCACGCGGGAAAATGTGAAGAAACGCGGAATAAATGTGAAAAATTCAATTATTGATTTTATCCAAACAAAAAAATTACAATGGTATGGACACACAAATAGAATTACACAGGAAAGATTGCCAAGGAGAGTTATGGAATGGACCCCACCGGGAAGAAGGAAAAGAGGAAGACCACCTATCACCTGGATAGAAGAAATTCGGACTATATTGAGGGAACAAGAAATTGAAGAAGACCTTTGAATGGACAAGCAGCAGTGGAAGATGAGAATTCAGTCGCTTCAGTAATCTTTGGTTCCGGAAAATGTGTAAACATTGTACAACCGGAATAATATATTATATTGTAATAAACTAGGAAAAGAACTACAAGATTTACTATTATCGATATTAACGTTTTTTTTTTAAATATTGCTAAGATAATCCACAGCCGGGCTGTTAGGCCGTGGTCGACTGCTGTTATTAGTGGTCAACTCTACAAGAGTTTTGGGGTGGATTGGTCAATATGTGCCAAAAACTGTCGACACTGAAGATGGGCTCCGATGGTGGGCCGAAATGTTTGTCACTAATAACAACAGTCGACCCAGGCCTAACAGCCCAGCTATGAATAATCTTAACAGTGTTGATGCCGCCCTGAAACCTTAAGAACTAGTTTTATTTTTAAATGTTTCTGTGTACTGTTAAATAATTCATCATCATCATCATCATCACCACCACCACTTCAAGGACTAGGCCTTAGACCTGTTCCGGAACCCATCTCCTCCTCGGTCTACCGACATCTCTCTTCCCAGTAGGGTGATAACCTAAGGCAGCCATAGGTAGACGGATATCAGGCATGCGATTCAAGTGTTCACACCACCTCCTTCTGTGGTCTTCAATCTCCTGGTGCAATGACACAATGTTTAAATCGCGTCTAATATCCTCGTTCCTTCTCCGATCCAAGAGAGAACAACCTTGTGTCCCTCTTAGAAATTTCACTTCGACTACCTGAATCCTTTGCACGTCCCTTTTACCAAGAGTCCATTTCTCACTAGCATACAGGCACGTGGAGACAGCCACAGTTTTATAAAATTTCATTCGGGTATCTTTCCGCGTTTCATTTTTGAGGTACCCAAATACCTCGGTCAAGGTAAATAAGTGTATCTTGTTTTTGTTATATTAGTTGCAAAAATTCGTTTCTATTTCGTAATTAGAATTCTGTAATTATTTTTCCGGGTTGTACGTGCCTCGCTGTTATCTACAAAATAATTAATATTCATATTGACCGTTCTCAGCGTTAAGGCGAAGGGATAGCAACTGGTAATCCAATAAACCCCACCGCAGGGGATACGCGAACGTGAGAGTGTTCCCCGTCGTTGGCCACGTTTACGTGTACACGCTAATTTGTTTATAATTGAACTGCCCGAGATGCAAATACGAGAGTATCACGTTACTTACAGGTGGTTCTCTGTTTTATAACGTTGTGGCTTTTTTTTTTACAAGCGCAAACTTGTTTTATGTGTGTACCGAATTTTACGAGCGTAGCTTGGACGACAATCTTTGCTACAGTCGTAGTGTAAATTATTAAACACCAGAATAATCATTATTGCACGACTTATTAACCCTTTAGAAAAATTCATTCTCGTAAAAGAAAGATTTCTACTTGAGTACAAAAAAAAAACGATTACTTTTTCACATCAAAATAATAAAGTCACTGAATCCACAAACTTACCAAGGCCGCGTATTTGCATTCCCCCTACGAGTTCAGCCGGTGGCTAAAACCTTTTGGGGTATGTAATGGTTGCCACGCAAATCCTCCACCCGTTTCTACATTCCCCCCACGGTCTCAGCCGTGCTGTGACTACTAGCAGTGCTGTATTCAGCCTAGCACTTAGAAATGAGGCGGCATAAGCCGTGTTTATTAAGACAATTTGGTTCAACTTGAACCAAACTTGGTGTCAACTTGAACTTGGTTCAACTTCATTCAATTTGCTCTCATCTGTAAATTTGAACGTTCACCAGTTTCAACAATTAGTCGGTTTTTCGATGAAACATTCTATTGAGTCTCTTGAGCCCCTATTAATTTTTAATAACTAAATTAATATTATTGTCTTAATTACCATAGATTATTTTTATACAGCTTAAGAATACTTTTTTAACAAGACATTTTTGGTCATCTTGAATCAAATTTCAGTCAAACGGCTATTGAACTTTGAAAACGTAAGCGATTCTGCTCAAGAGAGGAAACTTCTCTTCCGCTTACTGTTTACTGACAGAGGGAGGTTGATAGGTTTATTCTCTTCCTTTCCTGAGAGGGTTCTTATTATTTCCCATAAAGAAATGCCACAAAACACGCCTCGCCATTTTTTATTTTTAGACGCTATTGGCGGTGAACTTCGTGAAGTATGGAGCTGGGAATGCTGGCAGTGTAACAGCTGTGTGTCTTAACATTACGTTTTCAGAAAGCATTGAGACTGAGCGCCTCAGACTCTACCTTTTAAACAATAACATCGTTTGACAATAACCCCGACAGTAAACTACTGTCTATTCGCAATTAAGTGATAGAGTAACTACTACTTTCTTAATTTTTCTGGTAATTTAAAAAGTGACTGATAGAAATTTATCTAATTTATTAGTAAATCCATTTCGTTCAAAATACTAAGCAAAGTCTTACTAGTAATAATTCTGCAGCTCGAGAAGCTTACTAGTACAATTAATGCTTTTTTAGGTGTCTTAAGGTGACATTTAAATGACGGCAGACGTTATGAAGACATCAGCTGGAAATAAAACAAGGGAAAACTGTGAAGAGCAGTTGAATTCTGTGTTTTGTTGTGGGAACTATAACCCACGGAAATTGAAAACAAGATTGACTGTGCCGACTTAGAAACTTTAGTCACCCGTGGCACTGAAACTTGTAGACCTATAGTAAGTCAAAGAAACTCGTGAAGGCTCGAAACAGTGGAAATGGACTTCTGGAGAAGGTCTTGTGGGGTGTCCAGTTTCCAGTGCATTTGAAATGAGGATATGAGGAGGCAGCGGCTTATCTAGAATTTTGCCCTGAGGGGGGTGGGTCCGGGGTCGAATCGGCTTCGGGAAGGAAAAATATGTTAAGACTAATCAACATTACTATCTTTGAAATGGCTGAAAACCGTGTGCTAACATCTTAAAATCAGTCCCATTAGGCCTAAAGTAAACGGTATAACACAATAAGAATACGCGTTATTGAAACACTGCTTACAAGATACTTATTGACTGAATTGATTTTCCTATATTTCATATTTCAAACGTATAGTCTACTCTCATTAGAGTATACACAGCATTCTGTGTAATAAAGCTGTTTGTATGCTTAAAAAATAGTTACTTCTATATTAGCGTACTCAGGTGAAAAAAATGCTTAAACAGCCTAAAAATTAAGAGATTAACAAAATTCGTCAACTTCTTCGACCCTCTTGGTGGGTGGGTGGGGGGGATCCGGTCCTGTTCGTCCCCCCCCCCCCGTTAATACGCCCCTGTCAGGAGGCAATTATTTGTTGGCAAGACAATTTTTGACACTATAAATTCAAAGCATCTCGTATGATACAGCCATGTGGAACAGATAAGCCTACTTGATGACCGTTGCCCCAAAACGATGCTAGACTGGATTTCACCTAGACAGCAGAAACGGGGTAGATCATACTGGAGGAGACGGGGAAAAGAGGCTTGTAACATGGCGACTGGTACAACAGAAGCCTCTGGTGTGCAGACTGCTAGAGACGACAGAAGCTGTACGCCTGGCCGAATGTGTGGATTTTTTTTTGCGCTCGGGAATCGAATCCGGGGCCTCTAGATTAATAGCCCAGCGCAATACCCGATGATGTAAAAATTACATCATTTATCATCCACTCTTTTTACAAAATCCTGTGAATTCTTTTATCTTTCGAACCATAAAGTGTGCACACGATAAACATGTTAACAACTAACAAAAAAAATGACGACGCATTGTTCACTTTGTTTTTACTTCAGCAATGAGAAAAATTCTCTTAAAGCAGCTGCAGTCACGTTTCTTTTTTTAACTTCATTATCTGTAGTTTTATGTGGAGACGCAGTTAATAAAACGTGTGTTCCGTCATTGGCGAGGAATGTCGAGATATTCGTCAACTGTTAAACAAAGGTAAATGTGTAGATTATGAGAGTGACGTCACAATATCAACGCGTAACGGGGATCGCGGTATTGGATCCCGTCATGGACAGATCCCTGACATAATTGCGCGTTAATAGCGTGCATTTAATAATAGTCAATTATGCATTACAGCTTGTAGATAGTGTTTTGTTTCTATATGTGTTGAAGTCGTAGTAAGGTTTCTCTTATTCAAACGCGTGAAGTGTTTCTTAGGGACAATTGCGTGAAAAGAGGAGTTTACTGCGCATATAAGTAAGTAAAGAATTTTACAAGCCACGCCTGTATTATTATGATTATTATTATTACCATTATTATTATTATTATTAGAAATGTTTTTTTACAAAACAGTCATACAGTTCGTATTTATTTTGGACCTGTTTGTAACAACGTTATATTATGAAAGCCTTTATTTAGATTACAAACGTTTTGAAATCTTTTATTTCTTTTAAATTATTGAGCATCACAAAACCCGAGCTGCACGTGACGAACGTGTAACGTAAATGACGACGGGCAACGCAACACGGAAGTTGCGAAACCCAAACGGTATTTTTCTATGGTACTTTCCCAACAAACATACGCGATAGTATCGATACAACACGCAGTGAAGAAGAAGAAGATGAAGAAATATACCGATTGTAAATTATTGTATCGCTGAATGTAATGCGAACTACGTAATATGTTATTACGTGAGATTAGTAAGAATGTTTTGGTATTAAAAGTTATTGTTTAAAGTAAAAAAACTCATTGTTGATAAACTATAACGTTTAATAAGTAAATACAATGATTGTAACAAATTGACACTTTGTGACAATGTCAGCACGTATAAAAAAAACATTGTTGTGTTTACTTGCTAAACTATTACTTGTTCCGGACGAGGCCTTTCAGTGTTTCGACCATTTTCAAGTCGTGGTTAGGACTTGAAAATGATGGAAACACTGAAAGGCCTCGTCCGGAACATGACAAGTAGGCCTAACAGTTTAGCAAGTAAACACGACAAAGTTGGAAGTACAGAGACTGTTAATTCAAATAACAAGATGGAAAAAAAAAAAAAAAAAAAAAAAAAAAAAACGACTGTTGAATACTGTTGTATTCAAGCATTTTCTTCTTCTTCTTCTTCTTCTTCTTCTTCTTCTTCTTCTTCTTCTTCTTCTTCTTCTTCTTCTTCTTCTTCTTCTTCTTCTTCTTCTTCAATCACAAATATACTGCACCTACACTTACATTGTTATTCGTAATGGATGTATTTTATTACTATGGAATTATATTATTTAAACCTTACCTACCGACGCTAACATTGCGAACGAAAACAACGTTTTTTTGCAAACGTGTTGCGATGAAAACACAATACATGTCTTTAAGGAATTTTACTGTAATTGTATACACAATGTACATAAATATTCTAATAACATTGTAAATGTAGTACAGGTCAAAGGAAAAGCGACAATGACATATAGACTTCAATCACATACAGTAAACTCCCGATTATCCGCGAGGGGTTTATCCGCGTTGTGGGTTATCCGAGGCAACCCGCGGATATTTTTAAAGCGCAAATAAATTCCAGCTGAATAGTAAAGCTTCCGTTCCACTAATCTTAATGCACTATTTTATTACTACCATAGACAATACTGTTTTAACCTTATGTAAGTTATGTCCGAGGGACGGAGTGTCACCGCTCACCGACATGTACAGTATTGTTTGTCGTTCGGCAGCTGACTACCGTGAGTCATCCATGTACTTTACTGCGACTGGGGGAATATTTAATTTTCTGAGAAAGTTATGTTTACGAGGTACAATTGAAAGCCGTTGGTTACGGATAGAAACAATCTTTAAATCGAAAATACACAGACCTAACGCAAACAGTGAAAATCCCACTGACAAAAAGAGTAATTCTACTAAATAAGTTTTAGTGCTTTCCAGTATTCACAGTTTTACTCATCGGATCATATGGGAAAAATTAAACACACCAAAACTTACCATCAAATCAAAATCATTTAATTTCAAAGTCTTAGCCATAAAAAGTGTAGAAGCGGAATTTTTAACAAAAGTTTCTGAATTCCCACAAAGTGGGCTTACGATAGCTAACAATTATTTGTATAAATCATTGACAAGGCCTGATGTAGAGCTCACAATAACCGTTCGACAACCCATACATGTATCTGTGGAGATATCAAATAATTAGGTGTAAGCTTACATCTAACCTGATCCAAAATGTCATTCTTATATATAAACAAAATTTCATACATTTTACGTTCTATACTAGTAGTTAGAGTTTTCGAAGAAGTTTATATTCATTAGAATTTAAATATTCCACTATAATTCACAACAGGTGTACCCTTATCCACTTTGCTTATTACAAGCTCGTTGTTGAATGACACCTGTGATGTTTACCGACAGGTCAGCAGTGGCTTCACTGACATGTGTTTTTCTGACATTTTAAAATTTATATGTTTGCGGTAATTCATTCCTGAATCTACTCCCGAATACTGCTATACAGTGAATACTGTACATAGATCGACAAAGCGAACCTCTATGGCTCGACGCAGCTGACAAAATAAAAATTGTGTTCAGACGCAGACTGTACTGTAGTAAACGATACAGATGTAACGGGACCGAGACTGAAGTGTCTAACAGCACAGTGATCGTGTCGGCCGTGATGTATGGCCGTGAGCGGTAAATAAGACGAGCGGGAGGCATCGCAATTTGCTGCAGTCAAAGGATGCGGCGACAAAGTCGCAAAATGAAACCACTCGCCTACGACAGAGTAAATACATACCCGCCCGCCCTTAAATGAAACAACTTTGCGACTCAGTTATATACACAACACCCATGACCCGTGAATCGTATATTAAAAAAAAATATATATTTTTAACAAGTAAATAATACAGGGCCAAGGCACAAAAAGTAGTACGTTTATGTGATCCCATATACATGTAAAGCTTCAATAAACTTTTCTCTCTCTCTCTCTCTCTCTCTCTCTCTCTCTCTCTCTCTCTCTCTCTCTCTCTCCTCACACAGACACACACACACATTAGTTTTTAGGTGTGTGTTCGTTCACGTTCGAAGTGCGAACTCCTTTTTGTTTGCTAGCATTACGACTTAAATTCACTAGGCTCGTTTCGCAGGAGTCTTTGGAATACTTTTCTCCGCCGAATGTACATTATGATTCGAATTTCCGCAAACAACTGAATTGGGCACATCGTTTTCCGACAAAGACCAGAGTTCATTTATTTGTATCACTTATAGAAACGCACATTCTTTTATAAGCTACATCGAGAGTTCTGGTAATGCAGTACTGTCACCGCGCGCGCACTATGCCAATTTAGGATGTAGATAAAAGAAAACAGTTTCGCAACACTTCGATTATAATTGTCGTTTTTACTTTACGTGAGTGAAGTATTAACGGATCCTTTCCCTGTTTAACAATTTACATTCTATCCGAAAAGTGGAATTAACACAAGATACCTTGGATACTCTGGTAGGATACATGAGGGCACAGGTCATGTTTAACCCAGTTTGGTT
Organism: Magicicada septendecula; assembly: GCA_034769895.1. Lineage (NCBI taxonomy): Eukaryota > Metazoa > Arthropoda > Insecta > Hemiptera > Cicadidae > Magicicada > Magicicada septendecula. The sequence goes on along the minus strand of CM068375.1, from coordinate 15,966,428 downwards.
AAACATACGTCAATCGGACATTTCTTTCGTTCTTCTCAGCGAATGTGTTTTCGTTAATATTTCATTAAAAATGTAGTGGACAACGATTTATCGCACAACTATGTTCCCAAACTTTTCACGGACCCCGTCTGAGTTATGAAATAAAACAAACAGTAAATATGATACAAACTCTTATATTTTAACTAAAAAGTATTAAAATCAAAATTCTCTTAACTTGAAAAATTATGATATTAATGATATCAAACATAGTTTGACAATGACGCTGCTTTTGAACAATTAGTTCTGCAATATTAGGTTTAATGTTTGATAATTTCAGTATTAAGTCACTCTCGACATCAAGTTTATTTCTTAACATTGCCAATCTCGGTTCTATCTTTCCAGCCACACGTGTGGAAATTCAGCTACTTAGGAGTAAAACCAGCTGCATCGAAAAACATTATATATGTAGTTAGATACAGTGCTTATACGTGGACTAAAACAGCGCGATCAGTTCTGCGTCGACGCGGCGCTCTAGTCAGTTTGGCTGACAAACAGATCTGCTACACGACATTATTAAAGTCATTAGTTTGAAATTACTTTTACAGTTACAATTAGTTTGAACAACAACAAAAAATACTGGAATCTTCTACTAATTATTTTAAGATTCTAAAATTTAGATTTTAGCGTATAAAAAATCTGAGAAAATTCGGTATATTCTATGTTTTCTTAAAAGTGTCCGCGGACCCCCTGAAACATTGTCGCGGACCCCACTTTGGGAGCCGCTGCTTTACGCGGTTCGATAACGTCGAATTAAGCACCCTTTACCAATTAATTAGCTTTATTTATTTAATATTTTGTATTTGTATGTTGTTCATTATAATTTGCACTCTGAAAATACCAAACGTGAATGCACACACACGCGCACGAACTCACACGTACAGTTATTTTACTTCGTTTGACTTGATCTGTGTTTGTCATGCCGTAGATGGCCAGTATTCTCACGTGTCTGTACAAAATAAAGCGTATTTTATGTGATTACCATCATATTCTAAACACATGCTCACCATATTCCACATTGAGCAGAATCAAAGTTTTCAAAACAAAGTCTGTAGACGTCAACCGTTCCGTAGTGTTTCGAAATAAAGGTGTTCAGAAATACCGATATCTCAACATTCGTGTTTTGAAAGACGAGATCAAGAGGGTACCTAAGAAACACGGTAGATTGGCAGTCGAAGTAAACGCCTAGGCCCCACACAATTTCCCTGACGCGGTGCGCAGTGATACAGAATTTTTTTTATGTATTCACAAACTTATACAAAAACTGTCCTAAGACAGATTTTTGGCTCCAAAAACGTTTTCTTACGTTACAAATATGTAATAAATGTCTCGAAAATTAAAGTAAATTACAAATGTTAGTCAATGTTTACAAAAACTTGTAAAAACTGTCCATAAGGTAAGATAAGGATGGATTTACGAATCATTCCTTTCTGAGCGCTTTTACGGCCATTTGTCATTCTGTATTCATATTTTGTGTAGCTGTCACTAAAATGGCCTGTCGGATACACGTATTCATTTCAACCAAAATTAAGAGAAAAAAATGAAAGTTTAATTTGGACCACAGCTTTATGTCCCAACTTGCAAAATTGGCAGTTTTAATAACTAAGTCTTAAGATAGTTATCGTTGGTAAATGACCTGAAGATGGCTTGACTGCCGAAAGCGCTGGTCAATACCAAAGACAACATAGTGGTTTGTATAAAATTACTAGTAGAAAAATTAAGATACTTAGTCTGCGGCCGCAGGAAATCTTACAGCCTCAGTCTCAGATTAATTTAACAATTTGTTGTAAATATTGGCTAACTTTTATAATTTATTACATAATCGTGGAATAATAAGCAAAATTTTCTTGTTGGAACTTCCAAAAAAATCTTCTGTAGAAGTTTCTAAAATTTATTAAGCTTTTAAGAAATAGGTGGACAGTTTTTTTTTAATTCTAAATATTCAACAAATTTTTCGGGAACGGTGTGCGGCGTCTCTAGAGGGAAAACCCTTCGTATAGTAGGTGTTGAAAGTCAGTCTGCCGTGGAGTCAAACTGTGAAGTAACAGACTGTAAGTGGGAAACTTTGAGTGACTAATATTATTAAGCTGAGTCATAGTTTAGTAAGATTTTGTACATAAATAGCTGGTTGTCGGAATACGACAGGATGCTTTTGATCATTATATGTTTTTCACCATTGTCTACACGACAAAGTTTGGTTAGCAAGCCTGTTCCCATTCCACTAGCCATATATTCGTCGTTTCTCGTAAGGAGCTTCTGCGTAGAAGTTTGTACATCCGTAATTTACTTGTTAAGGCAGCCGTTCTTGTGGCGTTTTCTCTAGAGCCAAACTCGGTGCCCGCGCTTCAGTTTGTAAAATCGTTACTATAGTTTTGTTTTTTAATAAAATCGTTTCCCATATACGAAATTGTAGAAACCGAAAAACAGATTCCTGATATCGACAATTTTAGTGGCACGAAAAGCATGTCATTTATTTGGGAAGAATATAATAAAAGTAATCTAAATGTGAAAATTGTTAATTCAAAAAGTCGGTTGAACTTTGTGGAGTCGTGTATCTTTTCTGTCCTTTTTTTAGAATTCAATTTTGTAACTTCTTATATAAAAATAATTAAAATTCAAGTAACTCTGCGCATGGAATTTTTTTATTTTTCCCTCCCTATGTAACTTTGATATAAGAAACTTGAAACATATGCATGCTAAACTAATGCATATTTGTGTGTGTGTGTGTGTGTGTGTGTGTGTGTGTGTGTGTGTGTGTGTGTGTGTGTGTGTGTGTGTGTGTGTTTTCCTCTTAGATTTAGTCATTCTTTTATTTTAATTATTCAACTTTATTTTTGAGATCAGATCAGAGCTGGATTTGGCACTGCGCCTAGAGCACAAGTCTTGGGGGGAGGCTACGTCCTGGGGGAAAATCTAAAAAATAGAAAATGTATTTTAAGTATTTCGAGTTAAAAAGATATGCTGATTTGAGTGTCGAAACATTAATAGTTTTTCATTTTTAAATATACTATAACGTTACAACAATTCTACAAATATATTATCATATTCTCAACGCAACTATAATATGTATTACACCGGCCAGGTCGCAGGATTTTTTTTTCTCGTTGCGTCAAGTATATGTAGTTCCACAATAATTAAATAATTTTTAAAGAGGAGTGAGATGTTGTTGACATGAAATAATCATTTAAAACCGTTTCAAAATAATCATTCTAAGATTTATTAATTTTTAGAAAAATATTCAAATATTAAAATTTCAAACGTTAAACAAATAAATATTCACCTTTATAGGCTTTACAAATATACTGTAACCTCCTATGCTATTCATAACATACAACAAAAATAAACACCCATATAATCTTACTAACTAAACAAACGTGTTAAACAAGTTATTTAAATTCTTTTTTATTTTTGTGAGTCTGAAATTAACTCAAATTTTTAATAATAATAGCAACTCATTTACAGACAAAATAATATTAAGCTTCAAGAATGAATTTATTGTTGCTATACACAAATAAAAAGATATTACATTTACTTCCAATCTACTATTGATTTATGCTGCACACCCAAAAATACAACAAAAGATTATTGTTTCTTTTCTAGATTTGGTTGTTAAATTAAACTCTCTTATCTAACTACTATTAACTTTAAAACTCTAATTATTATCTGTTCATATTTAAGTTCTTTTCGAAAGCTCTCTTCACAATAAAATATAATTGTTTTTTACCACCTGCGTATATCTGCCGTTACCGTTGCGCGCGCGTGTGTGTGTGTGAGTGTCCAGAATCCTGAGAGTGTGATGATGATGATGATGATTACTATGCTGATGCGGTGTTCGTTGTCTCTATGGGTTGTTGCTGTTGGTGATGCTCCAGAGTTCCTGCATACGTCTTAGTGTGCGTGTGGTACAGTGTGTGTGTCCTGGTCGATCTGCAATCGGGCAGCGTGACGTCGTGTGTAGATTTCTTGATTCTGAGTGTGTCCTCGCCCAAAATTGCCAGTGGTATTTATACTGGTGGCGATTTAACAGGTACAGGCCTGTTTTCGACAAGCTAGAGATTGTCAGTTCGCGCCAAAGCGTTCTTTTTATTACACTCACCTTTTGATTAATTATCGCGAACTCATGAACATACTTGTCACCTGAGCGATATCATTGTTTGCGTAATTTTTTTCTGGTCACTCACATATACCACACATATTATTACTCTTCAATTACACTAGTAATTAATATTAATTAGTTAGCATCTTTAATATTGCACCTTTGGCAATAAATTTTACATCACCATACTAATCAAAAATCCCTTAATGCAATGGTGTCTTTATAATTGGTGTAAGTCTTTGTTTACAGGTTTAACACAAGTAATTAGTTTATTATAATCCTGTTAAGACCTGATTAATTGGAACAAACAATTCGTACGCGTCACCCCATATTCTTGTCGCAGAAATTCTTCACGCACACAAACACACACATGCCGTGTTTTTAACTATCGAAGCAGGTGCACTCTCGACAGGCCAGAGCCTTCATTTTCCTGCACAAAATTGTATAAAACTGTTACTTATTCTGTTTACAGTAATTACAATATAAAACATACCGCCCTGGGCAATATGCAAATATATGTATTGTTACAATACATATTGTTTAATCGCATACATATGCCTACTTTTCTCATTATATAAATTCAGTATTCAATGACTGATTACTCTACTCACTTAAGGGCGGTTCTGAAGCAGGATACTCCATTGTTTGAGTGTGATCGAAGTCAGTAAGCTGTTGAGAAGTGTAGAGATGGTCGAAGTGTACCCTAACATTCAAATTTATCTTCGAATGGCACTGAGCATGCCAGTTACTAACTACTCTAGACAACAGCATTTTCCTTCTCTGCGATATGTATGCGTTCAGTTAGTGCTGGAATCGAGAGGCTATTAGCAATCGTGTTCCCGACTATAGAAGGAGAAATCACTCAACACTTCAAGTATGACGATATTATCTAAACTTTCGGCCAGAAAAAATCGAGGAGGAAAGCTCTTTCATCGCAATTCGTAAGTCACATCCTTATTAAAGAACTTTAAAATCTTAAAGGACACTGTCTGCTATAAGTTGTTTCTTTCCCTTAAATATTTCAAAGTAATGAATAATAATAGTTTATTCTAATATTTAAAAATAATTTATAATATTATTTTTTTGTCATTATAATTTATCAAGTCAATTTTCAGTAGCTGTGAGGCCATGGCTAGAGGCATGGCTCTACATCTGTAGATCCCGATTTTTTTATCCTAATATGCTCGAATGATTAATCCCAGTCCTGGGTCATATGACATAATGCAAATTTATTTAAAAAATTTAAAAAGTTGTAGGCTATTAATAACTTACATTAATAAAAGGCATTTACAATTTCAAACGTGTAAAATATTAATATTTTATTAAGTAAAACAGTAAGTCCCATACACACGTGCGGGCGCATGCGTTTGAAATGTTTGCGTCCCCTCGTTGTTTGTAGGTCGTCGAGTTGCGCCTATGTCCGATTCAAGTTTGTCATGTCTCTGCCACGTGTTCTCGCCACTTCTCTGTATACATTTTACCTTAATCATTCGTAAGATAGAGACCATCATCCATTCGTGAGTTATATCCTGGTTTTTTGTATGACCAACACACGTATACTCTTTAAGTTGTCGACGAAATTTAATTTCTGGTGCCTTCGTTCTGTTGCTTCCGGCTTTTTGTCATTGTTCTCACTTCGGTTACATAAAACAAAGAAGTGGCGGCCACTAGTTGATAGAATTTCATCTTCGCTGATAACTGACGTCACTTAAGATAGTCTTACTTCCTCGTACAATTGTGTGGGAGTTAGAATTGTTTTGGCACGGACAGGTAACGTTCCGCAAAAGATATAACTTCGTGTTTTGTTCTTGAGATGTTTATAGTGTATCATCTTCTTATTCACTTCACTGATTAGGCATATTACCTGTTCCATCTTCACAGTATATCTCGCCATCTTGCTCTTGGACTGCCTACATTCCTTCTTCCAATTGTCTATACCTACATGCTACTTTAGTTAGCAATCTATCCTCCATTCTGTTCAGATGTTGCGGCCATTCCAGACGATATTTCTAGATTTCCTCATTACGCAAGCGATGTCGCCTTGACCAATGCTTTGTTCGTCTCCGAAAACTCATTACTGAACTTGGAATCTGGTTTATAATCTTCTTTGTAGGCACCCCACGATTCGTACCCATACATTAACACAGGCACTGCCATTGTTTTATAAAAATGTAATCGTCGTTTCTTTTCTTGTTTTATTCTTTAGTGTTCTATGTACGATGCCATACATCATCTAAAACTTCGATAATTTTGTCGTCACATCTCGTCCTGTTTCATTCCCAATACTGATAACACAACCTATATAATTAAACTCAGAGACTTGTTCTAAAACTGTTCTCTTAAGAACACTGTTTGATCTGACCGGATTCTTTCCCCGAAAAGCAACGATCTTTGTTTTCTCCTTTGATATTTTTGGATCGTACTCATCGCAAATATGCTTTAAACGATGAAAAGAATACTGGCAACGCATCCTCCGTTTGTTTTTTAAGACCGCATCATCAGGGTGTAATAAAATATCCAAAATAGTGTTTTGATTGAGTTTAATTCCTGAGCTAATTGTCTTGTCTCTACGCTCGGCTGATGTCGTCAATATAGATATTAAAAGTGTCGGCGGAGTACTGCACTCCTATCTTACCCCTTTATTTACTAAAATTTCTTCAGTCTTCGTCCTTCCTGTATTTACTGTAACTTAGAGTTGCAATATAAATTTCTGACCACGTGTATTAAATGCTGTGGGTAGCCACGACGCTCCGTAATAGACCACAATTTTATTCCTGTGCACTCGATCAAATGCGTTCTCAAAATCGACAAATGCAACACCGAGTCTGTAGGTTACATTATTTTCAGAAATCTGTTGAAAGATAAACAGATTATCTATTGTCGAGTGACCAGGCCTAAATCCATTTTGCTCTTCTCCTGTAAAAGTTTCAGCTGTTACCTTAAGTCGTTTATTTAAAATGCTAGCATATAGGCCCACTTTGTAGACAACATTAAGAAGACTAATTTCCCTGTGATTCGTACATTCTTTACGATACCCTTTTTTAAAGAGGGATATAACTGCTGCTGTTTTTCAAGTTTCTGGAACCTGAGTAGTTGGCCAACATAGGTTTAATAAATTCAACAGTCTCCAAAGCAAGATGGTGCCACCACACTTTAACAGTTTCATATTCATCGTATCAGAATCTGCTGCCTTTATATTTTTTTTTATCTCGTTTAGTGCATCTAGCAGTTCTTCCAACGTTACCAGCGGTCCAGATTTTAAACGGGCACACTGGGCACATGTTCAGGGACCCAAAATGCTGGGGCGCAACGTTCGTGCAAGGAAAAAATGAGGGAAAATGATAAAACGTCCTTAACATGAAAAATAAAAAAAAAAAAACTTTGAAAAAATTTGATAAATACGAAAGGTGCGAGTGAATCGTATTTGTCTGTAGTCTATTAGAATACAGTAACAACGGAACAGACGTGGTACTAGATCTGCTCCAAGCTGGATACCTAATTCGAAGAATCTCTTGGGTACGGACGGTGCAAACCACCACGGCGTATTTGTGTTTTGCCGTCTACGCGCTATACATATTTTGGGCCCCCCTCTGGTCCAATTTCACCCAGCCACCCATCCCCCTCTCATCCCTTCCACCCCCATTACTAAAACTGCATGCCATTGTTGTTATTTGTGTTCTTGTTGTAAGGACTGAAAGAAGGTCCTTGTGGGGAGGGGGTTCAGTGTGTCCAGGGCGTTGCTGATGCCAAACACGGGCCTGTTTACCAGATTAACATTCATAGTGTATACCTATTATAACCATACGTGTATCAGTTACAAATTCGACATCAATTATACTCATCGCGTAATTGCTGTAGCCAAAAAAAAGCTGGACTCCGAAGAGAATGTCCATCATCCGCGAGCAAGAGTACTCCCATACCCAGCTGGCAATGTTTGGAGTTCCATCATACTGTTTTATAAATGTTTACTGGGTTTCTTTTAGAGGTGGGCCGATATACCTGTAACAGGTATTTTGGAACGATATTTTTGTGGAACGGATGTAACAGTGACTGAAAAGTTGAAATACCTGTTATTCGCGGCGACGCTGTTCCGAGTCGAGACACGCCGCCCTCGCTGTTCCGAGTCGAGGCACGCCCCCTACGCTCCTATACAGACACACGCACACAAAAAGTACGCAAGTATCACGTAAACGAATACGCCAAGGCCAAATACTAGGCGTACAAAAATATCGCTGGTACGCAAGGAAGAACCAGTATTTCAAATACTAGGGGTGTCACCGATACACAAAATACTAAGGTAGTATCAAGGGTATTTCGAGTAGGAACTAGTATGCAGCCACGTTTTCGTCCTGAATGCTTCATTCTGCGCAAAGAGACGAAGCTGTTTTTAATAAAGGAAAAAATTCATCCTGATGTTACATTTATTCTCGTGTGATATGCAGATATATAGTACAGATTATATGCTAATAAATTATATATTATACTAGTCACCAACTTGTAAATAAAACCGGTTCAGGTTGTAAGGTAAAACTTTATGTTTTTACTTATAAAAAAACTTTGTGTTCCGAGTCGTTAATATAATAGTGGTATTTAGTTAAGTAACGGACACGTCATGGACAACGAAATCCAAGTGTTTAATTTTATTTATAATGTGTTAAGTGAAGCAGATTGTAATGTAAGTAGATGTGACATTTCATAACTTGTATATTCTGTGTACATTAGTGAATGAATCTGAAAATTATCCAGGTATGTAATGCATTTAATTTACTTTTGTTGTTGCTTATTATTTATAAGTTTTTATTTATTTATTTATATTTATTTTATTACAGTTGTTTTTATTATTTTTATTTGTAAAATTTTGTTTATTCTCATTCACTCTTGTGGCTTACTGTTACGTTTTTATTATATGTTTCTGATGTTTTTATCAAATTATATGTTGTGGTATTACGTGTACTCTAAATTATTTCATTGCCCCGAGTTTCGCAACTGATTTGTCTAAAGTCTAACCAATGTTAGTTTTACTCCTAGTGAAAACTTAAATTGGTATTCCCAAATGGAGATAGGCCTATAAATTCTCTTGTTTCTTATTTTCTTTTAAAATAGTAATAGTTTAATAAAGTCACAGTGTAAAGTAACACTGTTAATACTTTTAGTTTCAATTTATTTCTTATAACAAATTATATAGTATAGGTTATATAATATCTTCAAATAAATACACTGCAAGTAGGTTTATTAATATATTAATAGGTTTATCTAGGTGAAAATAAACCTACTTACAGTGTATTTATTTGAAGATATTACATAGGAGACCTGCAGGAAACTCAAAAAGAGTTACTTACAAAGGATAATATAGGTTATGTATATATAGTATATAATAACAGGTATTTGTACCTGTTATTTTTTTGGAACGGTATTTTCATACCTAGTATTTTAAAATAACAGTTTAGCCCACCTCTGTTTTTAGACTGCACCTTTGTTGAGATCGCAAAAAACGTTGCGTTTGCGTGGAGCGGGCTAAGTGCGTAGTTCGATGTGTTAGGCAGGCAGGGAAAGTCGTGCTGTGCATGGTGTTCCGTTAGTGTCAAACAGCGAGTTGACAGCCAAGTATAACGAGCGTTGGGAACACCTGGTCCCGCGTCACTGTTCCAGGAATTGTCTCTCAGCCGTCAAACTTTTAGTATACTGTGATTAAATTACCTGCAATCTATTTAATGAACTCGGGTTTTTGTGGTTATAAAAATCGTGGCCGCTCGAGGGGTTTCAGGACGCTCAGTGACGTTTTGTTAAAACTTACAAATCGCTGCACCGCGCCCTCCTTTCAGCCATACTTAGAATTGTATTCAATCGCAATAGTGTTATGTCGACGCATGCGCGCTTGCGCACACTCACACACATGTATATATAATTGATTTATTATTTATACTGAAATTACCTCAAGATATTTTATTTTCCTAACTAGGAACATGTTTCGAGAGTTATTGTGCTCTCATCCTCAGCCTTCGCGATTCTGCGTCTAGTGAAGTACCTATGTGTTGGTCTGTCGCCATTGTGGTCTTCTGTTGGTTTCTGGTATCTCAAAGTGGTATTTTTGTGTGTGATTGTGATGTATGTATTAGTATTTTGTGTATTTTCGACGTTGAGTGCTTTGAAGATTGTGTCTTGTTTTGTATTGATTTGTATTTGTTCGGGTATTAGTTTGTTTTGTGTTTTATTTTATATATATATTAATGTTTTATTTTATGTTTTATGTTTTGTGCATATATAATTATATAAAGTGTAGGCCTACATATAATAATTTTAAATATCTGGGTTATAATGTGACTTATATTACAATGACGTGGTGAATAAGGTACATTAGTTCAACCATACGTGCGGGTTCTTCAGTAGAACTCTAAAATCGACGAACAATAAAACACTCCTGAAGTTATTGGCTACATGGTGATGGCCCTCCCCACACTTCTCTGAGGTTCTGGGAGTTGGACTTTAACGAAATCCCAGGCCAGTTGTATTCAAGCGGCCTGGGATTTCGCAGGCACATGGCAGGGTACACTCTTCAAGATCGCAAAAGAAATGTTGATGTACGACAGGAACAGCATATTATGACAGGACAGGATTGTTCAATACCGGATAAAATGGTTGGAACATCTTAACCGAATGGATGACTGTCTCATTCGCAAACAACTCTGGAATTAATATTTAAGGTACTTTCACTTGTGAAAAACTTACTTTTTGTTATTTCCTCAAACGTCGTTTCGTAGTGGTTTTCTCCTTCCTCAGTGAGGTTTAAATGCGGAATGCGTCTAGACGTTGGTAATCTATAACGGTTTTTTAGGTGACTGGTTGTGTGTGGGGGTGTGGAGATGGAAGGGGATTGGCGCAGGTTCCGCATTTAAACCTCACTGAGGAAGGAGAAAACCACTCCGAAACGACGTTTGAGGATTCCGCATTTAAACCTCACTGAGGAAGGAGAAAGCCACTCCGAAACGACGTTTGAGGAAATAACAAAAAGTAAGTTTTTCACAAGTGAAACTACCTTAAATATTAATTGTTAAAGTGCTGTGAAAGAAGTGATGAACATTCAAAATAAAAACTATGGAATTATAAGCCGAAAAGACGGAGAGGTGTGGGACGTCCGAAGAGGCGTTGGAGTGACCAGCTCTAGTCTGTCTGCTTGGGACGGGAACAAACAAGTTTTTGTTGAATCCTTGCTGAAGATGATGATGGTGAGAAAAACGATGATATCGAGGTTAAACAAGTCAACAGACTCTGGTATGTAGGGGTACTCATAGACAAAAATGGTTTCGGCAAGACTGATATATGATAAATGATTTACAAAAGTCTTAACACGACAGGATGCCTTAATTCCGTATTATGTGATCGTAATTGGTCTGTGGAGATGCGTAATGGATGAATGCCGCATTCGCAAACAACTATGGAACGGAGAGGTGTGGGACATCCGTAGAAGCTTTAGAATGATCAGGTCTGGTCTACCTCCTTGGGACGGGATCATCAAACTATTTTAATTAAACTATAGTTTCTTGTTTAATCCTTGGTGAAGATGAATAATAATAATAATAATAATAATAATAATAATAATATTGTAATATAATAATTAAAACTTGAAATCAGTACGTCGGGAGATGGCGAACTTTTAGTACAGCCTGGCTTAATTAAAAGATAAGCCGTGTGTGTGTGTGTGTGTGTGTGTGTGTGTGTGTGTGTGTGTGTGTGTGTGTGTGTGTGTGTGTCCAGTAAAGAATTAGTGGTAATTTAAGCCCTCCGTAATTTGTACATAACTAATTACAGTTAGGTTTGCTATGAATTACTGTTATTGCTTACTAAATAATAACAGCTTCGGTTGTACTAAACTAGACCAAATAGACGTTATCAGCGCGTAACGAAACCGTTCATCAGGTTAGGCCGTGACAGTTAATTATTTCTGAAACCGTCAGCTTTGATTAGTATTGCCAGAACACGTGTGTGTGCGCGTGTGTTGAAATCGATTTCTTCCTCGTCTTCAGCAGAAACAATATTATGTGGTGCGCGGTACACGTGATTACAAACATTACGCGAGTAACAGGGTATAATTTTCTAATCAGACTTAAAGGATTCCCAGGGAGGCGCGCGCGCGCGCGCGTGAGTGTTGCCTGTGGGTTTATTGGTACTGATTACATACCGACACGAATCTGTTTTACATAATTGTCTGTTGTCATTTTGGCCAGCGCTGGTTGGTGGTGTTGCTCCGTTATAGCCTCCCTCCTTACCTGTCGCGTAACCTCGTGAGGTATTTGCGGTAATGTTTTTAGCGTTTTTTCTTTTCAAACTAATGATCCACAATCACGTCTTAAAGAGAAAACAATTATAATATTGTTACAACATTATAAAACATGCTACGTCTTTCTCGGCTATTCCAGCGTAGTCCAGCTGTAGTGTGTGTGTGCGTACTCATTGCAGATTAAAATTAATTTACCTTTTTTTCATCCGTCGTGTGACTTCTTATTGTATTTAATTAAATAACGCGTTTCGAGGCTCAAGGCCTCATCTTCAGATTTCAGTCCCGTGTGGACGTCGTTAACACATTAAAACTAAACTACTACACATTAAAATAAAACACACTACACAAGTTAACCGATGTCTGGGTGCGCACCCTTTGCCGGCTCGCGACGCACTGCCTGCAACTCCTCTACGGTCTCGTCACAACGCCCCACCATCGATTGCTGTCTATTCCTGCTTAATATGAATTGTCCACAACCATATCGTATAGCTGATGTGATTTAAAATTCAGCTGGTCATTTAGCATGTTACTAGGATTGCACTTAAACGCTTGGTATATTTCAAATTCTTCGGCTGCGTTCATGTATCGTCCCTTATTTCAGAGATGTAATGGCTTGCAGTTGGTGTGAAAGTCAGTATAATTATGGTTATGCACCGTTAAGTGTTCGGCATATTTTGATTTACAGGCTTTTAAGTTATTTTTAGGTAGATGTTCTTTAAACCTCTGTCTAAATGCCCTGCCTGTCTGACCGATATACACCATATCGCAATCGTTACAAACCATTTTGTAAACACCTGTCCTTTTTTCTTTGAACTGTTGTGTTTTAGAAACACAACATCGTACTCATTGCTGCTACTTTGAGATGAAAGACAATTACGTGACACTTGTCACGCGTCCGCAACGAGACTTTTCCAGATCATACCGGTCCGCGCGCGCTGTGTTCAAGGCCGCAATCAATCACGTTCTAGTGTTTCTAGTACACGCATATTATGGAATATGCTGGAATCTCAGCGAGGTATAAATACAACACTTCAGCGGCACTCAATCAGTTCGAGTTGCGATTTATATTAGTGTGGTTCGAAGTATTGTGGCGAAGTGTTATGTGTTTTATAATTGTGCGGGACAATAATTGTTACAATTATTGTAATGCAATTGTGCTTTATATAAGTTGACATTTTCATTGTGTGCGAACAATTTTTATTTGATTTGTTGTAAGAGACTATCTTGTTGATTACAAACGGTTTAATTGTGATAATTAAAGCTGATGATTAGTGACTTAATTGATGTGTTGTCCTTGTAGTTTATTTTCCACCGTACCGTACGACGATCACTAGACGGTCGTAACAATATTTTCAAATTGTATTAAATCGTTTCATATAGTAAACAGATTTTACCTACTTTGGTAGAAAATACGTTACATCCGAATTTTGATATGTTAGTTTTAATTGGAAACCTGTTAATTTAGTCAAATAAATAAAAGACAAGTAGTGAAAGTTAGTACATTGAGTATACGCTGGATTAAAATTGATTCACTAAACCTGACAGTTTAATTTCCAAAGGATTTAAAACATATACAAACAACTGGTAAGTTTCACAGTTTATTATTTACCTCTGGCAGCTGTTTCAGCTTATTAACCTATTCTCAAAGAGTTCACGGAACAACTAACCCAAAGAATGTAAGGGTGGCTGTTCCTTGATCTCTTTGAGAATAGCTTAATAACCTGAAACAGCTGTCAGAGGTAAATAATAAACTGTGAAACTTACCAGTTGTTTGTATATTTTTAAAATCTTTGTATTAATATGTTTCACCAAGTGCCCAGCGAGTCATCAATCAATATCGTGAATTTAATTTCCATTTTTTTCTAATCCGTAGCAAAGCAAGAGTATTCAGATGGTAACACGTACTAACGGCTGTTAAAGTCCGGTGCTAAAAGTCGTAATGATTAAATGAAAGCAAAGTTAAAGTACGAAGATAACTTTACACTAATGTTTTGATTTGGTACGATGCTATTAATTGAATGACTGTAAGAAAATCAGACAAAATGGTAAAATAATTGTTGAAACGATTATATGCCGGGTTATTAGGCCGTGGTCTTGTGGTGTTTAAGCCAGACATTTCGGACTCACCAACGGAGGCCATCTTCAATCGTGAAAGGTCGTGGCTGTTGTTCGCCCAAACACCCCAGTATTGAGGCAGACCATTGTTCGAATTACCTTCTGTCTACCGTTACGAGTGTAGAGGTCCCCGGCGAGCCGCTGTGCGGTCTTGCAATGGGGGGGGGTGCTTTACAAGTAGGGCTACTATGCTTTAATCTACCCCTACACATCCGGTTTCGAACCTAGTTATTGAACTATCAACAATTTAAATTTTTTTGTTGCGTTCAATGTGTATGTATTCCATAAGCATACTTAACAATTACTATAATTACGTGTAATAAAAATTATCTCACCGTTTTAAGTGGTCATTTGAAATTCACCATGAACATTACCAAAATCTGCAGCCAATTAAATTACGAAATAACTTTAAAAAATGATACTATGTTAAGCGGGACTACATTACTTTAGATGCCACTCGTAATGTGTAGTCTCATTCAGCAGAGTCTCTTGTTTGCTTAACTTGTCATTACCATAATCAAATAAGTCATAATTACCTAACATTAATCACTGAGACTTATTTATAATTATAGTTAAAGGCAAACTTGTCTCGTATAAGTTAATCAAACTTGAAAACCAGCTCTTATGCTGTTAATTATTAGTTGGTTTTACCGTTTGATCGATATTGTTGAGAAACGATTATCGACGTTTAAACGTGATTTTCTGAAAATAAAGTCGAATTCACTAAACGTTTTAAATCTAATTTTTCCTATTTATTTGTTTAACAACTGCGAAACCGGTTTTCTTGCTCTTGTTTTGTAATCATCTGTTTGTAGTAGTGGAAGATGCGTTTAGCCTTTGTTGGTCCGTTACGTCGGCTGAATTTTGTTTCAAACAATCTACTTACACAATATTTTCCGTTACGACACGAATATACGTAAGTACAACATTGAACTTTATATATAAACAACATAGTTACTCAGAGCTTTCTGATACTTTATCGATATACTTGTTCGTACTAGATGGAAACTTTAGACCCGTCAAGCAATTTACACCTTAAGGATCCACCGAATTGTGGCGTTTTTGCGGGTAATAGAATCACCACCGAATAGAAGACAAGAGGTTGTTTTTGTTACAGTTATGTTTGGAGAGAGAGATTGACAGCAGACAGATTTGGAGAATAATTTCTACGATGTAACAGAGTGGGACTCAATTAGCGGGAGAAAAAGAGAACTGAAAATCATGGAGAAACAAATTAAATGATGGCGTGCTGAGACGAGTACAGAAGGGAGAGAAAAAGGAGCACCAAGAATAAAGTTAGCGGAACGAAGGCATAGACAGCCTTAGAAACTTGTACGAATTGTTAAGACGATCACGCGGAATAAACAATGAAATCATACTTTATTACACTAGAGAAATCGTTACTCACAACTGTAATAAAAATTTTAATACAAAAGATACTCATGCACACAGATCTTCAAGTTATTCAATTATTTACTCCAATACACACCACCACCATCACCACCACTACTACTACTACTACTACTAATAATAATAATAATCCTTAAATTTGTAGTGACCGTCAATCAATGAATTTTTTAGTGGATGGTTAGTGAGGATCGGTAAAAAATAACACAAATTTTAAAGTGTTTGGCGTCAGCAACAACTGTCCTGAAGATGACAATAAACATTGTCGAAACGTCGACGCAAAATAGTTAAAATTTGTGTTATTTTTGACCGATCCTCACTAACCATCCACTAAAAAAATCCTAATCTATATATATAAAAGAGAAATACCACTGACTCACTGACTGATTCATCACGAAATCTCCGAAACTATAACACCTAGAAACTTGAAATTTGGCATGTAGGTTCCTTATGTGATGTAGGTATCCGCTAAGAAGGGATTTTTGGAAATTCGACCTTTAAAGGGGGAAAAAGGGGGGAACGTTTGCCTGACTGACTGACATAGAATCAACGTAGAGCAAAAACTACTGAATGGATATCAATGAAACATTGAACATAGCTTCATCATAGGTCTTAGGTGCTCACTAAGAAACGGTTTTAAAAACTTTCACTCCTAAGGGGCAAACCCCCCCCCCATTGTATGTATGTATGTTCCACATCTCCTCCTAAACCACTGGACCGATTTCAACCAAACTTGGCACAAATATTTTACGCGATGGGGGAACCAACATAGGAGAGGTGCTTTTTTCGATGGGGTCCTTTGGGGGGTTCTTTGGGGTCTTTCACATCTCCTCCTAAACCACTGGACCGATTTCAACCAAACTTGGCACAAATATTTTACGCAGCGGGAGAACCAACATAGGATATGTGTTTTTTCGATACGATCCTCTGGGGGGTCCCTTGGGTCTTAAACAACTATTAGATCTGGTTACTATGGCAACCCAATAGAATAGATTCTTGTTACCATAGCATCGGTGGAAGTCTCCCGCATAGGAAATAGCGCGGGAGTCGTCCGACGGGCCTTCCCCGGAGTTCATCCACGGAACCCGCGAAAGACGGCGGGGCCAGAGTCCACGGTTCTTATAAATAAAGATATAGGTTATGATATCAAAGGTGGTGTATGCATCTTAAGAAACTTCTTAATAGTGTGTGAATTCAGAGTTGTTTCAGTTTGAATTTAAAAGTGTGTAAGTTAAGATCGAAGTAAGTTATAAGCGAGTACAAAAAACAAAGTTTTGATAGCGAATGTATTCAGATCATAGTGTTCAGACAATATAAATGCACTTGCTTCAGTTTGAATTTAAAAATTGATAAGCTGAAATCTATAGAGGTATTGTATTGTTAGAATAAGTTTAGGAGACACTAATTTAACAAATGCCTTATTTCAACATTAACACAATGAATTATAAAACGACAGTTAAATACGCAGCGCGTGCAAGTACTGTAGACATTTTATTGAAAACTAATTTAGCTGTTCGCCCTCTCCCAGAGTTAGAAATCGAGCAGGAGCATCACGCGCAACAGAATTCTTCTCCAGATATAAGAATACAGTTTATGACATGTTCTTAAACAGGTGCGCTACAGAGTATTCCTCCAGTGAGAATGCGAACGTAACAATATAAGGAAGATTATACAATATACAAGTAATATAACGTTAGAACAAGAATAGGTGCCTATGAGCCAATGAATAAATTATGAACCCGAGCAACGCTGGGTAAATCGGCTAGATATAGATATCTATATACGCCAAATACCACTGACTGACTCACTGATCACGATATCTCTGAAACCACTGAATGGATATCAATGAAACTTTGAACGTAGCTTCATCATAGGTCTTAGGTGCTCACTAAGAAACGGTTTTAAAAACTTTCACTCCTAAGGGGCAAAAAACCAAATAATGAAATTTATAGCGGGAATTGCATACTTGGTAAATGAAGTGGTTGACATCTCAGTTTACTGGAAACCCCGAATACATTTAGTCCTGAGTTTTTAATCATTGTTTTAAATTGAAAAAAACTTCGTTGTTTGCAGGTTCTTATAGTCGAGAAAATTTCGAAGTTCAATTAATAATGTATGTCCTTTTTTTTCTCGGAAACGGCTCTAACGATTTTCTCGAAATAAATAATAAATAGCTGTTGCTATGAATGTAAATAGACAAACTAAGAGTTGAGAATTTGTACAACCTATCTAATCCTATACTATTAAGCGAGCAATAATTGTACATTTACGTACAACGTGAAACTCCGTAGCGAAGCACGGGTATTTTGCTAGTAATAATAATAAATATCTAGCGTCGCAAATGTCCGCACACAATATTTTATAGTTCTTCTATGAGAATGGTGACAGTCAGCATCAAAGCTGCTGTTATCAGTTGTAATTAATTGTTTATATCGTGTGTTGAAAACCCTGTTGTTGACGTGTTTCCACACGCCATTAACCGACGCCTATACCGACAGCAGAATGACGGTGACCCGATGGGTCGGCTGCATTGAAGGTGACAAGCTTCGGTTGGTGAATACTAAATGCAGCAGCACAGCGGCAACGTGGGCTCAAAACGGTAGTCTCATCTTACTAACGGTGCAATCTGATTGGTGAACGGAGCCAGTGTCGGGAAATGCCGCGCAATAAGAACTGTTGTTACATCAAAGGCTTCCGACTATCGTCCTTCTGGCAGAGGGAGCTACAACAATAATTGATGATCATTTAACACTACGTAACGCGCACTGAATCGCAAGACTGGGACTGTCCAGCCGCTGTTGGAATTCCCATATTTATACTCAGCTAAGATCGGTCTGTGTGGCGTTGTAAGGTTATGGCTATACGATTATCCGAATGGCGCATGATAAATAAGGCGCCGTGAAACTGTAGAACGTTCAAAACTGACACGTTTAACCAACCTTGCAAATTTGTTACCTGATCATGACGTACACGGCTGCTACGTAAGTAAGTTGCATATCTCTCGGCTCAGCAGTATATTACAGAGTAAGTATGGTAACTATGGTATGTGAAATTATCTCCGAATCAAATCAAAACTCAAACAGAACTGGATTATATAGTATAAAAACGATTAGTACAGTTAAAAGAAATCTCAAGAATAAGACATTAAAAGACACGCAGCTGAATGTGATGGCAGTTTCGCACTGCTGTACGGGTCAGAACGTTGGGCACCCAGGAAAACAGATCGTAGATAAATGGATTCATCAGAAATGAAATTTCTTAGGGTAGTGAAGGGCTGTTGTTGCGTCTGGAAGCTCTTGAATGCTTTTGAGTTATTCCTAGAAACGCTAATTGGAAATGGCTGGTTAGAAAGAATTTTAACGTGGACTGTATGTTTTCATATAATGATAGTTTATTGAAATTTTGATGATGCGATTGCTAACACGTGCAGAAGTTAACGCGGCATGATGCCCGCCAATTGAATTAGAAATAAAAGTCGAAAGACATAATCGTTATTAATAAGGCAGGAATCGCCCAAGTAGAATCAGTGCATGTTGCACATACTAAATAATTTAAATAATGAAACCCAGTGGCCGCGGCTGGAAATGTTACGAGTGATCAGCTCGGAGTGTTGAGTATAACTAACGCAATTTTCGCTACAGTCAGCCCAGCTAGAGACCGGCTGTAGTTAGCAGATAAAAACGTGACGTCATCTGCACGTGGCGCAATGCGGTATTTAGATTACAGAGTTTACAAGGTTCAAAGTTTGACCAGCTGTGTTGGGGAAATAGGGTACGAAGTGGGACTATTATAAGAGGAATTAAACATTCAATCGGCTGCACTAAAGGCAGAAATGTATACAGAAAGAAAGGAAGAACGTGTGTCCAAAATGCAGAAAGAAAGGATTTCAAAGCAGGTCCTTGAACTATCACCCGATAGGTAGAAGAGGCGTGGAAAACCGAGGATTAGATGGTGAAGGCTTACTCGAGGGACGAAAAAGAAGAAGAAGAAAAACGATATATGATTAATGTGCGTAATGAAAGAAGAAGAGATCCTGACGGATTGATCCCGAAAAGGGAATGGAATCATACGGCCAGAGGGAAGAGGAGGAGACGCTATACTAGGTAGCCTACTATAAGACGGAGAAATGAAGAAGATAAACGCAATGAAGAGACTTCCCAACTGAATGGAATAAGTGATTGAGAGCGAATGAAGGCAGAGACAGCAGAAGAACTCTTCATACACACAACGCCCGTGTGCGCATTGTACGTTTTGATAAGTGTATACTTTTAACATAAAGGACTGCATCCCCGTTGGTGTCGACTCTAATCTGAATACTCCATTAATGGAATGGAAGCTAAAATTACGGGAGAGGACCACAAAAAGCACACATTTTTGTATCAGTCAGTTTTGCATACGCTGTCTAAGCGAGACGCCTTTCAACTTCATAAAGGTCAACTGCACAGATCAAATGTACTCATTGCTAGCGTTTGGGGGCGCTTTTGAAATTCCCACCCACGTCTGCGAGCAAATTAACAAAGAGCTTCGGTCATTTCATTTCATTTCAGCCCTTGCCATTGTTTTGCTCTTTTCATAAAAATTATTTTTTATTTCTGCTTCAAGTATGCGTTACAATGGCATCGTAGAACAATTTGTGTGGAAGAATTAAAAACTGCTGATACGAACGAATAAAAGTTTTTGTTAAATTCTTTGCGAACCCTAGTACGTAAAGTCGTATTGTCAGGTCTTGAATTACATTAATGTAACTCAGAAATTCTCTGCGAACCCTAGTACGTAAAGTCGTATTGTCAGGTCTTGAATTACATTAATGTAACTCAGAAATTCTCTGCGAACCCTAGTACGTAAAGTCGTATTGTCAGGTCTTGAATTACATTAATGTAACTCAGAAATTCTCTGCGAACCCTAGTACGTAAAGTCGTATTGTCAGGTCTTGAATTACATTAATGTAACTCAGAAATTTTACAGATAAGATCCTTTACAAAAGCACATCTATAGTCCTGGATCTGAATGATAGGCTCTCAGGTGACATTCCAATGAATAAGGGAGTTAGCCAGGGATGCTGTGTTTCCCCAGCTTTGTTTAATATGTACATTGACGACATGTTGAGAGCATGGAAATCCGGAGTTATTTCGGGAATACAGCTTAACAAATCAGTTTGTATGGGCACCCCGCTATATGCGGATGACATAGTTCTTATTCAAGAAATCGAGGATGATTTACAAAGAGCTGTGTTTCAATTACGAGAAGTGGCAAGAGAGTATTCACTAACAATTTCAGTAAGAAATACTAAAACCATGGCCTTTAAAGGTAAATATCCAGTGAGGACTAAGATAGTTATAAACAACAGCACTTTAGAACAAGTGAGCCGTTTCAAATATCTCGGCTGTGCAGTAAGCTATGCATCTGAATGTGCCATAAGGGAGATGATAAATAAATTTAGGAATGTTAAATTTTGTAGTACGATTGATAGAAATCTTAGAAATAAAACAAGACACAGCGCAAGGATTAAATTTTATAACCCTTGCAATTGCTATACTCACATTGATTTATGCGAGTGAAGCATAGGTCATTACAGAAAAGGAATGCAGCAAGATTCAGCGTGCTGAAATGCAGTTTCTTCGAAATACTTTAAATTATACATTGCAAGATAGAATAAGGAATGAGGGTATCAGAGCAGAACTCGAAGTGAAGGACATAAATGAAATTATTTCAATTTAGATAAGACAATGGTGGGATCATCTGCAAAGGGTGACAGAGGATCGGCTGCCGAAAGCGGCACTGAACTATAAAGCCATTGGTAGAAGAGACGTGGGTCGTCCGAGGAGGAGATGGGTACCGGAACAGGTTTATATAAACTAATCTTTGAAGAGGAGAAGAAGAAGAAGAAGAAATTTTACAAGCTTTCTGCCGGAATTCATCCCCCATTGTCGGTGTAACATGTCCACCCCAAAGGTAGTCTTTGACATATCGAGTAAACCAACTATCTTTGTACACTTACTAAAGGCATTAGGGATTCGATAAAATTTATTACCAGTCTTTTCAGGCCTGTGAAGCCTGTGACACAGTTGTGGTAAGGGTATGACAGGAATTCGGGATGACGGTATTGCCAAATAAATTCTGTCAAAATATCGACACATGTAGTTAGTCTAGTAAGTTTGTCTACTAAATTGGCCGAACGTCGCTAAACAGTTCGTCATTTTTGTAATATCTTCTCTACTTTAAGGATAATTACACGTTGTTCGGCAGGGAAATCTGGGACTGTTAGATAACACCTCACAGCTACAGGACACAATGTAAATTTTAACAACAAATTTTGACAGCAATAGAACAACGAAAGGCAGCAATTAATTCGAACTTGAACTGACCGCTAGTAGGCCTGTAGAGTAAACAATAATTGGTTGTTTAAGTTCAGTGATAGTGAACATATGGCTTATACCTTGAGGATGCACAAATTTGTCCGATGTAAGTATATTACAAAGATTCCAGTCGAAAGTCCATCCCACGCCCCATGGTACAATCCCTAACCGGACCATCCACAATGTTGTTGGAATTCGTTTCGTGTAGAAAGAAATCTACCGCCCGTCAACACTCTGTCACGGAAGACTCGGGGAACATGACAGCCATCTATTAAGCAACCTTTTTACTGTCGCGATCTCCAAAAGATTGAGGGTGGAAGAGGCCAACAGACCTCCAAAAAGTAATTAGGTGCTACGCCACGCGATTGTAGCCCCTTCAGTATTGTATCTTTCATCTAATTTACCTAATACTCTGTAAAGGACGGAAGGATACTCGAATGAAATTTTATAAAACTGTGGCTGTCCCCACACCCCTGGATGCTAGTGAGGCATGGACTCTTGGTAAAATGGACGTGCAGAGGATTCAGGCAGCCGAAATGAAATTTCTAACAGGGACGCCAGATTGTTCTCTCTTGGATCGGAGAAGGAACGAGGATATTAGACGCGATTTAAAAACATTGTATCATTGCACCAAAGAAGTGAATACCACAGAAGGAGGTGGTGTGAACACTTGAATCGCATGCCTGATATCTGTCTACCTGTGGCTGCCGTGGGTTATCATCCTACTGGGAAGAGAGATGTCGGTAGACGGAAGAGGAAATGGGTTCCGAAACAGGTCTAAGGCCTAGTCTTTGGAGTGGTGATGATGATGATGACTCTATAAATATTAGATTGTAAATTTCTTGTGTTCCATTAAAAAAAGTGGTAGTGGTGGGCTGCAATTAAATGGTAATCAGTTTCAATGATCTACATATAGAACCAGCAAAAATGTGAATACTGAAGGAAAAGAAAAAAATCGTGCCAGTTGGAAAGACGTGATACGATGCGTATTTGATAGGTTCATAATATGTTGAGGTCAGTTGTCAAGTGAATGACAAACGTTGATCTGTTCCATTTTGTCTCGCACTGCGTCATTGTACATATATTGCGCCATTGCAATGCCTATTTATAGTCTACTTTTTGTCTCTGAGCTGGTACGCTACCGTGCCAGGCGACCATAGGGTTGACGTACATTGTAGTCTCTTCTCCTCTTTTCCCATCGCATTCTTAGTCTTCTTCTTCTCTTCTACTTCTCCTCCTCCTCCTCCTCCTCCTGCCTCTTGTCGTCGTCGTCGTCGTTGTTGTTGTTGTTGTTGTTGTTGTTGTTCTTCTTCTTCTTCTTCTTCTTCTTCTTCTTCTTCTTCTTCTTCTTCCCCTCCTCCTCCTCCTCCTCCTCCTCCTCCTCCTCATCCAGGTCGACAGCCTTGAGTGAACCGTAGATTGTCTCGCATCACTATATCATTCTCCCCCTTACGCATCATTCAAGATGAGTTACGCTTCTAGTCGCTTCCAATGTTCTATTCGTTTTTTCGGGTCTTCTTTTTGACCTCTACTGGAAGAAGTCACCTATCACCTCTACTGCACAATATCTTCCACCAGTCTATCCACATTCCTTTTTTTTCAGAATGCCCAATCGGTTTATTTTCTATGCGCTAGTGGGATCTCACTACGTCTGCTCCATCTTTTAACGTATTTAATGTACCTAAAAAACCGTTACAAATTACCGACTACTTGACGCATTCCGCGTTCAAACCTCACTGAAGAAGGAGAATACAACTCCGAAACGGCGTTTGAGGGAATATCAACAAGTAAGTTTCACGAGTGAAAGTACCTTTAAATAATAATTATTAAGTGCTGTTAAAAAAGTAGTGATGAACATTCAAAATAATATATCTAATTAGATGTTAATTTTTATTCGCCACGTCCCGTTTTGCGACTTGAGCAAGAACGTAGAGTTAAATCTCTTCTTTGGAAGATTTGTTTTTAATCACGTGACTACAGACTCCGCGTCCGTCAACCAAAAGTCACTACAATTTTTATAAAGTTTTTATACCTTATTAAGTGTAGTCTGACGGTATAGAATGTTAGTTCTAATTATATGTTCATAAGTGTTGTAGCAAATTCCACTGAATATGCTAGCGTTAATCATCTTTCCAATGTGACAGATGTCCACACTGTAAAGTTATACTCTAACAAGAAAAAGAAAGACATTACTTAAATCTTCAGCATACACGAGTATGACAGCTCTCTTTATCAATTTTATAACATCTCATTTTTAAAACATTTTTATCATATATCTAACATCAAGTTTTATTAACACTTGCTCATTAATAGAGAATTAAATATATTTCATTATATATATTATATCAATAAAAACAATATTTCGTAATAGGTCTATGTGTAAGTAACTGGATATTTTCTAACGTTAGATTGAAAAATAGCTTAGGTTTATTAAAAACAAGAAATACTCATTAGCTGAGAAGGACTTTCAAAGATTTGCGAAATGAATCAGCTAAGTCGTGTTTTTGCAAGATAATTTAGCAAAGCTTTTGCTAAACGATAGTTACTGAACACGTGGATCTTCTTGTTCAAGAACAAAATTTACAAACCAGAAGAAAATCTAACCAACCATTTGAGTCGTATAAACGATCAAACTTTAGATTTTCTGTAGACTGAATGTACGAACATACTGTGACACTTTCAGAAAGCTAAGGTGGTTCAGATTCGTGACACACACAAGATGAGAAATGTTACATGAAGAAAACTGTAAAACGCATGGAAAGAGATACAAGATGAGACTGCGGGTATCAGATAGATGGATCGAGTATTTGGGGACTTGAAAGTTGTAAGAGTGACGGAGTAATGAGAGAGTGTGAGACAGCAAGGACTGGAGAAAGGTGGTTCCGGAGGAAAAAACATGAGGACTCACGATAGAAAGGAACGAGTGGGGGTGAAGTCTTTCGTCACCCTCATTTATCTTTTTTAGTCAGGAGAACACGAAATACGGTTATAACTTCGAATAAGCCTAAACCCATCATCATCATCACCCATTGGGAACGTTACATTCCGTACGTCCTGAATCAGCGTTTTCTTTCGCAAAACTCTATTTTCGATTGCGTAACCATACTCCCGTTTTCTTTGAAACTTTGAAGCGAAGTAAAAATAAAAACGTCCTTCATAATTATTCAAATGAGTCAATAAATTATTATGGTAATTGTGTGCGTGTATTATCACAGCGAAGATTATATATCTGCATGTATGAAAATTACACAGAAACTTGTTATATCCATTGCAACATATCCTGTTGGTAATTTATTAAAATGCAATTCCAAAACTTCTTCCCCTTCTTCTTTCGTCATCGCTTAGACCTCTTGACCTGTGTCGACTTCCGCTGCTGCCACCGTTTCCTATCCTTCTTTTGCCGTTGGGAATATGGATTTCGTATTCCGTCATGATGTTTCCATTTGTTCTTGTACTAATTAATCTTGTCAGTTAATTCGAACACTTTTAATTCTTCCGTGCTAGCTACGTTCCGAAACCAGTCCGATGTTATGCATCTCCTAATTGAGATCTTAAAAATGTAATTTCTACAGCCTGAATGTTTGGGTATCGTTTTTCTTCCCACACTTCATATCCTTAAAGAAGCGCTGGTAATACCAATAATATTATAAAAGTTAATTTACTTTTTTCCGATTTTCCCGTTAAGGATTCGTGGAATATACCACAGATCGCTTGTAACTTACAAATTTGTTGTTAATGTCTAATAGCGAGTTGTGAGTTCAGATTATGTATCGAAGCGATAAGAGTGTTATTAGTCTATGTTATGACTTGTGATTGTGATTGACAGCGGTTGGCGCGAAGCGATAGTTATGACCGCACATCTATGACTGGTGACTTCTATTATTTTTTGCGCAGTGTTAGCTGATGTGTGTGTGTGTGTGTGTGTGTGTGTGTGTGTGTGTGTGTGTGTGTGTGTGTGTGTGTGTGTGTGTGTGTGTGTGTGTGTGTGTGTGTGTGTGTGTGTGTGTGTGTGTGTTATTGGTTACGTTAGTGGACGATCGTAATCTTGAAGACTCGATTCGGTTTGTTACATTGTTAAATATATCTACTTATTGAAACTAGTATTACAATCGTGAGTAACGAGTTCTCTGTTGTTCGATTGTTTTACTTTGCACTGTATAAAGATGACAATCCGTGCGAATGTTGTAAAAATATTTATGGAACTGACAATGTCAGGTAGATTCCTGCAAAATAACGTTCGAAAAACCGAGATTTGTGAAAAATTAAATCGATCGACTCTTGAAAATGAGAAAGAATAGACACTTTTTTCATGTTCATTCTTGTGCATTCGTTTAAAAAAAAAATCTTCAGAGGATTTTCCATTTTATTCAGTCACCACTGTGGTAACCACCGACTATAGTCAAAAGAAAACTAAATTATCGACGAACTTGAATTTGATTTTTATATTAATTGTTAAAACAGAATATCTTTGAACTGTCTGTAATGCAAACTGCAGTAGCATTCGTAGTACATACGAGAGCACAGGATGTGTGTGAACAGATGTTGATGTAATTGAGACAATGTCCGCGTCTGCTCGCACGTCATACATACGGGTAGAGAGAGAGAGAGAGAGAGAGAGAGAGAGAGAGAGAGAGTGAGAGAGAGAGAGAGAGAGAGTGTGTGAGAGAGAGAGAGAGTGACATAGTGAGGATGTTATAACAAAAACACACACACTTGCATTAATTCCCAACAGTGACCCGTTCACCCCCTCGTCAGCCACTGCTGTTTTTTTGTTACATTTGTTTATGAGTTGAATTTGATGGTGCTGTGTGTGTGTGGGGGGGGGGCGTAGCGAGCGCCAGCTTTGTCTCCAGAGAGACAAAGCGTTTATGCGGATTAATGTGACGTGCCTCGATATGTCCTTCTGACACCACCGTACAGTTTAATTATGACAATATACACTGTATTGGTATGGATTTTGCATTTTATTTGACGGGTCTGTAAACTCGTTTTTAATACGATCTAAGCAATACGTTTGCATTACATGCGAAACATATAATGCACATATCTTTTCTGGGATAGAAAGACATGGTAGGCCAATTTTTTACCTCCAACTCTGTAAGTCATCTTTGTTTTTGTTTTTGCGCGTAGAGTCTTGTTCTTCTTCTTCTTCTTCTTCTTCTTCTTCTTCTTCTTCTTCTTCTTCTTCTTCTTCTTCTTCATGTAACCTTTCAAATATTAGGCACCTTGCTTATGCCGACTTCAAAAACCTTTCCACCTCTCCGAAATCTTCCAACATTGCTTCGCTCTACAAGCTTATATTTCTGTACTGTTTTTGGAATTCGTCCCGCAGGTTTGCTCTCCACATTTTGCGTCCATTTTCTCCGCTGTGCGTTGTCCATGACTATTTCTTCTATATTGTCTTTCATGACATTTTCGATTCCCAGGTCTTCTAATGTATTACAGGTCTCAGTCTAGCCGATAGGGTGCCGTCTTTAACTTTCCGCAAGTAAAAAGAGAATTTACAGTCATGAAAGATATGTGT
Source organism: Magicicada septendecula (assembly GCA_034769895.1). Taxonomy (NCBI): domain Eukaryota; kingdom Metazoa; phylum Arthropoda; class Insecta; order Hemiptera; family Cicadidae; genus Magicicada; species Magicicada septendecula. Next base: position 15,938,619 of record CM068375.1, on the reverse strand, counting down.
TGCAATTGGCGCGCTTGCCGGAGGAGTCACACGCTACATGGACTCCACAAATGAAAGTAATGTGTAATTAGTAACAAAAAGTCGTAGAATACGAACAACAGTAAGCCACTCCAAATACAGCGAAACAGAGGGAATACAAATACTTACCTCCATCCGGCATTCTCATGCCACTACCTTTTTTTTTCGTTTTCAAAATGCTGCTTCTGCATACAAAGTGAACGCAAGTGGTGACGTGCTGCGATGGGCCAGCACTCGTCAGCTCTAAAACGACTTTAACGTTTTTTGGATTAATCAAAACCAAGGCTCGGGATATGGTTAAGCGATTCGTAATTCCATTAGTTCTCTTCACAACCTGAATTGTCGATACAGTAGTAAATAGCCGCATAAGGTGCAAAGCTAAACCCAAGGGTTCTTGTTACTCACGAAACTCGTAGAGAGGGGTCGAATGCTGCGGCAGACCGCAACTGGGTCTAACATACAGTCTGCTGCGGTCTAGCGTGTGGTACTGTATGTTATCCGACACCCGAGATAACCAAATACCAAACTTCGTGGTGTATCTGACTAATGTAGTTAGTATGTGTGCCGTAGTAGTAGGCCCTAGCCTACGCTGCGTGGGCTAAAATTCTGTTTCCCAAGTTGGTAATAAGAAAGCAATTAATAAACAAAGTTAAACAAAAACTGTTTCAATTATTACATGTTCAATACATATCAGAAACGGTGGCGTATCTAGAATTTGGCCTTTGTGATGGGGGGGGGGGGGTCCGGTCGAGTCGGCTTCAACAAAAGAAAAAACAAGTTAAGACTAATCGACATTACTGTCTTTAAAGTGGTTGAAAAACGTGTGGTAACATCTTGAAATCGATCCCGTTAAAGCAAACGGTAATGACACAATAAAAATTCGTTTTATTGAAGTATTGTTTAGAAGATAATTATTGACTGAATTGATTTTTCTGTATTTCATACTTCAAACACATATGCAAATGCTGTGTAATAAACCTGTTTAGTTATTACTATATTGGCGTAGACAACTGAAGAAATAAAAAAATATGCTAAAAATTAAGAGATTAACAAAATTCGTCAACTTTTTTTCGACCGTCTGGGGGGAGGGGTCCGGTCCCGTTCGTCCAGATCCAGAAACACATAGACATATACCATACATCGTATAACTCGTATACATAAGCATACACATACAATTAGAAATATATCAGAAGAAACATGTATCACCACCAAAGTAAATGAATGACATCATTTCACTTTTCAAAGAAATATATATATATATTACGCAACATTTATGGTCCAGTATGTTAAAGGGATGCATTTTATTTTAGAGGGATGGTCCAGTATTTTATAATCAAGAATTATAGGCACTCTTCAGAGATGTAGACAGTATATAATATATTAAATTATCAAGGTCGAAGTGGCCCGGGCATTTAACGAGGATGACGGAGTATGAAAAATCCGAGGAAAGTCTTGACAATGGAGTTGGGTGGAAAAGAATAGGGGCAGGCCAAATTTATGATGGATTGATGATGTGAGCAACGATGCAAAACTATTTGGACTGAGGGACTGAAGAGTAATCGAATCAGATCAGTACCGTCGGAGAAGGCTTCTGGAGGAGGTCAAGACTCAGCAATGAGTTGTAGCACCAGAGATGATTATGATGATGATGGATACATATTAGAAAAACTGTTCAAACTGTCGTCCATGTGTCCTTGCGCGTTCGTGGCAGCGTTTAACCAATGAACTACATATTTTTGTTAATAAAGTTTACCCAATTTATAAAATCAACCGAGTTTCCAGTCGACAATTTGAGACAGCTCAGGTCACTCGGATTTGAAGAAAATAATAGGTATGTCTCTGACGATTCCTCAGAACGAAAGACCGCAAGACGTCAAATCGCATGAACATGGTGCCCATTCAACTGTTTCTCGGTGTCCTATTCATTCCGGAAAGTTTGAGTTGAAGATCATGATAACGAGGTGCCCCCATGGTGCCTCCAAACAGAGGTTGGCCAGTGTGCAACACAGGGTTGTTTAATAGTTCCGGGGTAACAACATCTCATAGCATCGGAAACTAAGATTACCTGTTAACTTTCCGTCAAAGAAATAAGATCCCAACAATCCTTTTTTTTTGCGTTCCGCGCCAAACATAAACTCCGGGCACATTAAGTTCCCGCCCTATATAATTATCATTATTTTTATTACACCAATAAATATAATTATGACGCTTTATTAGGCTGTTCAGTTTGAGGCATGCTGCTTCAGACCGTATCACCGAGTTAGGGAAGTCAGGATCTTCTTCACATAGAATAATAAATTTTCTCGCAAAATTCCGCCCTCCTGTCAAAGGCATCTTCACAAAGTTCATGAAGCAGACTTGATCGATAACACTTAAACTTCAATTCCTTTAGAATCTTTCGTAAACTTGTAGGTATTCCCATCCTAACGAAAATCTTTCTTGTTGACACTTCAAGTCTCTTTACTAATTGTCTCCGCAACAAGTTACGAAAGTCTTTCTTGTTGACACTTCAAGTCTCTTTACTAATTGTCTCCGCAACAAGTTCCGAAAGTCTTTCTTGTTGACACTTCAAGTCTCTTTACTAATTGTTTCCCCAACAAGTACGAAAGTCTTTCTTGTTGACACTTCAAGTCTCTTTACTAATTGTCTCCGCAACAAGTTTTTTGTTTTCTAAAGTCTACACCTGTTTCTTAGCATATCTGATCGTAGAGCGTTTCCAACGCTTTCAGTTTTTCAAATTTTATATTCAGCTTACGCAAATGTTGACGGGTTGATGGTGGAGAATTATAAAATCTTCCATGGAATTCTTCGTGGACGGCAGAATCTTCACCATGTTCCCACCAATACTGAAGCATAGAAACTCGTTCTCGTTTTGTGCACTTAAAACGTCTCTATTCTCAATACAAATACAAACTACACTGAACAACATTAGTGTTTACAGTAATCATATCAGCTGATAATTACCAACTACAAAACAAAATATCCCCACATCCTATAGAATATTCCAGACCGTAAACGTGAATGCAAGCGGAAACTGATTTTCAGCCTACTCTATGTAGTTACATTTATGTCTTTTGACAGCGCAACCAGCTTACTGGACTGCATGAACTTAAATGATATTGAACCGTTTGTATATCTTAAATTTTGTCTTCAAAAAGGATCGGTCCCCTGTCCGGTACCTTTGTTAATAACAATGAATAGTTGATATAACAAATTATTATGATCCTCTGTTGCGTTTGAAGACAGTTTTGATACTTTGATATTATAATTGGTGCTAAATATAGATGAACGTAATCTGCAGATACCATGTAGCTTTTATAATTTCGTTAGTTATCATACGTGATAAGCCAGCTGTGAGTGTAATTAGGATCTGAGTATTCGTTTGTAAGTACAACTATGCAGCCTTACTGATAAGTTCGTATTAATCTCCCTCCATTTAATGTTTACATTTTTAACGTAGTGACGTTAATTTGTTGTGTTGTTTACTCCCATGTTCCATAAGGAAATGGAAGTATGGTGATGGCGAAAAAAATCATGTTCGAGATAAGGACTGATGCTGATTGTACTACCCTCAAAACATGAAGAAAAGTCATTTTTCGAAAGTTTCTGTGTGTCGGTGTGTAAATTTTTTTCTATGGCAAACGATAACTGCTGCAAATTCAAACAGAATCAAATAATTTTTTGCATACCTGCCTGAGTTTGCAGACAACTCAAGGCCTATTGATTTTGGTAAAGATAGGTTAAGGGGAAGGGGCAATTTACCTGAAACGTTTTACGTTTTAACAAGAGTAAAGTACTTGAAAATGCATTTAAACTTTTTCAAACAATGGTAATTGTTAAAAATAAAATAATTTTGTTGCCAGGCAATAAAATTATAATTTTTTCATTTTAATTTAAATCATGTATGATTGAAAATATATCGTTCCTGGCAGGCAAGTATATCTCAATTATGTAATGTTTACGTTTCCAAAGTTTTTATTATTGTGATTAACGCAATAAAAAGGTAGGCAGGACACACACACACACATAATTCGCGTTATTTCTGGCCTCACTCATGTTTATTTTCTTACGTTTGTGCGCTTTTTAAATGGAAAATGTAGCTCGCCAGTGTAACTGCACGTGTTTACAGAGGAACGGTTCATAGACAGACTTTTCATCTTGAGGGAATGAACCCTCTGCAAGATGCTCAGGGTCCATGAGAGACTTCGGAGCGCTCCTTCTTTTCCGCGTGTTTGTTCTGTAAAACGTGCACTGAATGTTGAAAATTTTTGTCCTTGGTGTACCCTCATACACACCAAAACCTGCTCTGATGTTTTGATTACGGACATCATAATATTAAAACTTTGGAAACTTGAGCACTACTCAATGGAGATCAAACATTAACTTTTACAAGCCGTTAATTTTATGCATATTTTGAAGCAATAAATGTTTTAATAAATTAATACAATTTGTGTAGTTATTTCTATTTTTAGAAATTATCGAACCAGATTCAAGTAAATTATTTTAAATTTGAATCTTAGAACATGGAACTCATGTATGGTTCTCCATACCGATTTTAATTTATGTTACTCATTCATGCTGTACTTTTTGCGTATGTAACCGGTTCTTTATGGGGACAAGTCGTGGTGAAACCCCCCTTTTATTTTATAAGTTTTTTTTGTAAATTTTTTTTTGAATTTTTTATTTTATTTTATTTTTATTAAGTTTTTTTTTGTAAAGGGGAGAGACATAATATTAGAACTAGGTGGAGAACCTAGAGGAAGCAAAAGTGTGCAAAGGCCTAAGTTACAATTACAAACATGTCCCCCCAGGTGAATGACAGGACTTGCAAATGAAAAAGTCTATTAACAAACAAGCGTGTACTTTATTAAGCATGCAACTCTTACATGACATGACAAGTTATAGATTCAACAATGAGTAAAATTAACTGCAGGATTTTATATACATATATTAATATTCTTTACGGCATAAGATGTGAGTGAATTTAAGTTTAACATAAATTGCATAGATCCTGCCACGTTATGTTCAAGTTAATGGTTGCAAGAATATTATTCACAAGTTAAATAGAAAATTACTAATCCTTGAGTGTTGTATAGAAAAGAATTTAAATAGGCTAGCCTTTTAGTAACTTAGTAAGCACATTTATGATATCATAATTTATAACATATTCCCCAATAAAAAAAAATGAAGATTACACACAAGCACATGCAAAACATAAATGACACACATCCCTCATTTCTGTACAAAACCCCTCATAATAACCCTTTTCAACAAGAATAAATAAATACACAAATATATATATAATTAACAAGGCAATTAGATAAATCTCAGTTACGGATCATTAATATGTCAAAGTAATTAGCACCGGAAAATGTAAGTGCCCCCAACCAAACCAGAGACTCAAAATAATAATCAACCACCACTTTAATCATAATAAGCAATATGCGTATGTGATAATGAAAATAGTTTCCACACATAAAGACATCAGACAGCCCCCTTTGTGACCGGAATTTTGCCATGACCGCATGACATGAATGCGGAAAATAACTAACTCTCGAATAGCTTTAATTCGATAAAAGGTAGAACTTAGAGCAGAGCCTGCGGATATGTGTGTGTGTGTGTAATCTTCTTACACATTATAAGAAGATATAATAGATTTCATTAGACTTAATTATGTAAGGTTCACACATGTAGTCACAGAACTGAACATGAGAGTTTGTGCAAAATTTTAGCGGTTAAAAAAACTTCATGAGTGTGCTTCTGGGAGCTTCCGTGAATTCACAGTGTAGTTGAGATAGTATTAAATAAATAGAATGGTCCCACCTGGATCGTCCGGTGCACTTAAGCAATACTTTGGCTGATCAGTAGTGTCTCGGTTGCACTAAGAAGTCCTGGGGCCGAGTAGCGTCATAAGTGTGTCTGAAAGCGTGGATCTCGACTGACGGCATATCATGGCTTAAGGGTCGTCTCTGCCAGGAGGGTGGACAGTTGGTCGTCAACACCCGACACCCATCTCGCCCTTGTTCGAGCACCTGTGACATGCAATGAGTAGTATAGGGTGTCATAAGGAACCTGATCTCGCCACATACGCCATCATTATTAAATTGCTAACACACACTTTAATGCTTCAACAGCCACTACAAACACATCACCACTTATTCGTATTAATCTGGATTGAACTCCCCAGCTGTGCCTTATTTCATTCAACCACTAATTACGTTTTAAGTATTTCATTGAGAACGTTATTCACATAATTATTAATGACACAAAAAAAACAGCTGAGTGCAAGATGTGCATTATCATTTTCCTTACTGAAATCAATTTGACCCGCAACATTCACATCCATATTGAGTTAATCTTTAATTTGCATTAACGCCCAAATTGAAAACTGATATACACGCACACACACAAGGTATAGTTTATAATTAAAGCTGAAACACAGACAAAATATATTTTTGGGTTAAAATATTTTTTAGAACCCGTTAACTTGTACATACCTGGAGCAGAACTTTATTCAGCCACTCATATAGAAAAGCAACGAAGTCCTGAACCGATGAGTGCCGTCAGTCGAGAGCAGATGACCTGGTTGAGGGTTCAAAAGGAAATGAGAAAGATTCGATGTGAATGTCTAACCACGAAACCTCGCCGATGCAGGAATACACAATTACAGCTGGGCGCGCCAACTGGATATCATCGCTACACAACAAACAGCTGCATAGCCCACGACGACGAGATGCAGCGGCCGCGCGTGACGTCAAAGCCCGCTCGTTTTAAAAACACATCGCCTTACATGTCGAACCCAGTACGGCACAGTGGAGATCTGTCCCTTGTTAATTAAACGGACTTTCACTTTAAAATTGGGGACATTTATTTTAAACCCATTGGACGTATATCTATGAAAGGTTTCTGTCTGAAAACTACGTGCAAAAGCACGACTAAACCTGATTAAAAAAATAGCTCCTTTTTTGTAAGAGTAAGTAGGGCGATTTTTCGAAGAAACTGTTTTATAAAATACACAGTTTTTAATTATAAATATATAACTACTTACTTGGAACACTAATTTTTTTTAGGTAAAACTGTTAAACTTTTACCCTTGTAGCCTTAAAAATGTTTAACAGTTTTACCAGTAAAAAATGAGTGTTCCGAGTCAGTAGTTATATAATTAGTTAATCAACGGACACGTCATGGACAACAAAATCCACAATTTTTATTTTATTTCCTTCTGAAAACATACTAAGTATTAATTTTAGGCTTCAGTCTTAATTTTAGGTTTAGTACGAGTAATGTTTTGAAAAAACTCAAGACTCTAATGTGCTTCAGTACAAAATTTTGTTTATCTAAATACGAAAAATTCGCGCTTACAGAAAACCCCGTTTAAAATTGTGTATGTTTACTTTAAGTACACCTGCACTACACCCTTCTTTTTGATTACTTTTTAGCTGCACTTTCTTCACCCCGCTGTCTTTACTTCTTTCTTATAATCCCTATTTTATCAAAAATTTTCATTTTACGTCAACCAATTTCCGTAAAACTTAGCAATAAGCATGTGTATTCACATTGTTACCGTACAGACCCCTATTGTTTTAAGATTGATCCCTCCAAAAATAGGGGAGTTTGAGGCAAAAATGTGGGAGGCCAAAGTGGTGAAAAAAATTGCAAAAGCCCATGTGGAGGATCAAACTAAATGGATCAATCTGAATATCGCCTTCATTTTTGAAAATTTCAAAAGTTTTGAGCAAAAAGTAGGGTAAAAATTTTGATAAAATCGCAAACAATTCATGTGATGTATTAAATCAAATAAAATTTTAACTAATATCTGAATGTAACGTTAGGTTTTGCAAATTTCAAAATTATGGAACCCCAGGGCCAAAAAAGGGGATACAAAAAATAGTGAAAATCCAGCAGGTGTCAGACTACATGGAATTCTAATCCGAATGTTTCGAATTTTTGAGTTTAACGTATAATTATGTGCTTTACAATTGTTAGGAAAATTAAACAGGCTGCTTTGGAGCCCACGAATAACAAAAAACAATAAAATCAGAATATATAAAACTATAGTCGAAAGTATAGGCCTATATGGAGCAGAACTGTAGGAAATTAATAAAAGAAATAAATCCAAAATAAGAGCTATGGCGATGGATTACTGGCAGAGGTGCTGTAGACTAACAAGACTAGATAGAGTGAGAAATGTAGAGATAAGACAAGCGATGGGAATCGACCTTGACATTATAGAAACAATAGAAGCAAGAAGACTGAATTTGTTCGGACGCCTAAAAAGAACGTGTGATGAGAGGTAGCCAAGGTAGGTATGGGAATGGACTCCTCCCTCTAGAAGAAAAAAACGGAGACCTGAACGAATGCAAGAGGACTTACAGAACAGGACTATTTAGACCGGCGCCAGTGGAAGCTAGGATGCGAGAGGCGGCGCCAGCCGTAAGTAAACCGCAAAAAAAAATGAACAGTTGTTATATTACTAAAGAAACAGTAGAGAAATTGAGATTTTTGTAATTTTCCCGTAATTGAAAAATTATCTAATATTGAAAGTTATGTAATAATAAATGTATTTTTTTCGAAATAGTGAGCGAGTTCCGCAGCTAAGGTAGCATAATAGTTTATATTAATGTACAAGTGTCTTTAGAAAGAGCGCGATGTAGAAATGCACCAAGGGTTAAGGAATGTACATGTATGAATGTAACAGATATGAATACACACTTTACATATTTATATTTTTGTGCTTAGCACAAGTAGCATGATTCTTAAAATTCTTTAAAATTCGTAATGATATTCCCAAGAGTAAGTCTAGTAACAATCCCTTTATGTAGTGCTGTCGTTACCACTGACTTATACAAAATTTTTACGGAAACGGTACTGTTGTCTGGCGAGTTGACAAGCAGTGGATAGACAGACTTTTTTTTAACGAGTCTAGTGATGCATAGGTAAACTGGGCGCACAGAACATGGGCGCTCTGAGCATGGTACCGTCAATACGTACATATCACACGTTTAACTGATTCACACAGCGTTAAGAAAATCAAATTAACAAAAAACTGATACACTGTCATTAGTTGCCATGTGTCCGTTACAGTTATCGTGCGCGTCATGTTTGGAAACAAGAAACGTGCACACAAACACCGCGTTCGACTTTTGACTGGAATGCACCGCAAATAAAATAGTTTTATATATATATATATATATATCGGTTGATGATTAGTAATCTTATCGCGGCGGCAGTGCTTATCTGGCGGGGCTACAGTACTCGGCAGTCAGCTGGTGGCCAGTGCGTAGTCAACAGCGTGTGTGCGTGTTTGTTGTGAAGTTTGTGTGACATGCAGCATGACGAAGATGACGGTGAGTTTATACGTACTTCTGTCAGTACTGTCATACCTTCTACACTGACCCCCAGAAGCTGTGTTTCGGAACCGTTAACATACCTTAGCAAGCTCTCTGAGCCGCAGTACTCGGTTACTGTTTTGAACGAAATATATTTATTATTAGTTTAAATTAAATTAATACATTTTATTTTAACATGATAATGTTTTTAAGCTGGGGGTCATTCCACAAAAATGTAACGTCATCGAAAAATGTAACGCTTCCACACTTTCGATTCCCCACAGTCTAGAAATCTTCGGTCTCTGTCGTTTTAACATGATAATGTTTGTTATATAAGTAGTAGATATATTTGTTATATAATAAATATTTGTATTATATTGTAAATATTAAAAACATTATCATGCTTCGATGTTTCGGTTTCGTCGAAATTCTTACTTTTTTTTAAGTTGTGAGTAAAGTTCTTCCCATATATGAACGTGGATGAACCATACGTCGTCACCACAGTTAATGGAGGTTTTGCTGTACCTTAAAAAGTAAAAATAGTAAAAGAAAAATCGGTATGGAGAACCATACATAACTTCCATGTTCTACGATTTATATTTCAAATCATTCACTTGAATTCGGTGCGATTACTTCTAACAAGTTAGGTGTGTTCCTTGTAAATCGAGTTTTATGTTTGACAAATTGAAGTGAAACATTTCCATAGAAACTACTTCTTTGTTTCCGATAACGTAGTACACATATAAAAAATTATCCCCTCCCCTTCATCTATCATTTTCATTTATAGAAAATTACCATTTCCCCCTTTAACAACCCTTTTCATTTATAGATATTTCATCTACGTTTCTACAGTAGATTATTATGACCTTCTTTTCAGGATACTTTATTTATCAAAAGTAAGTAACAACTCGGGCACATATGCAAAAAATTATTTGATTCTGTTTAAGTTAGGGCAGTTATTGTTCGCCATAGAAAAAATTCTACACACACACACACACACTTTTCGGAAAATGGCTTTTCTTCATATTATGAGGGTAGTACAATCAAAACCAACCCTTATTCGAACACGATTTTTTTTGCGATGTTCCTTAAGTAAAAATTATGAAAACTGACCACTGTACTTTTTTTTTTGTAAAAACATTTGTGCAGCAGATAATAAATCAATTTAATTTAATTGATTTATTAATTTTTCTATTATTGTTGTGAATACAATGAACATTAACAATCCTGAAAACAATTGCTGAATATTTCTGAAAACCATATCAGAAATAAATTTTGTATATCTTTAAAAATCCAGTGAAAACCCCTCTTTAACCCAGTATTGAGCTGGGTTGACAAAAATACTGTCATTGAAGTACACGATTTGTATAACTGATTGCTATAATAATTTAAATATATAATGCATGTCGTATGTTAAAAAAAATTATGTCTTTGTTGAATAAAAAAAGACCTACTTATGAAAACAGAAAACATACTCAATGCAATGAAAAAAAAGAGTGGAGTTATACACAAACATACACCGGCGCATGCGTGTCGGAGTGTAAGAATTGAGTTGTATGGTTGTATGTAATATCGTTCAATTTTCTAACCATAAAGTTTAATGATCAATTTAAATTATAGTGTCTTTAACAACTATCTTTTTGCTTAAATTTATAACCATAATGCATGAGTTAAAAATGATTTAATTATAGCTTTCAAGTTTATGTATGTTTCCATAGATATGTGTAGGCCTATAGAAATACTTTTCACAAATATATATAACTGGTAACAATACGTAGTTCTTTTGCAAACATAGCTTACAAAGTTCTTGAAGACGGTCCAAAATTTGCAAGCGATGTTGACAGACAGGCCTATTAATTTTCTCAAATTGTTAAAGATTACGAGGTTGTGTTATGAATAAAATTTCTCATAAATTGGTGTTCCTTACAGACTTTTACAATTTTTTCAAAATTTTCACATCCGTTCTTGATCCGTGAAGCCCCTAAAGTTAAAAAAGTTTTAGTGTTACACTGCATCTGAGTTGGGTTAAAATTCGCTTTAGGTTTTACAATTCTTTGCGCCTGGGTGTCCTAAAATATTACGAAATTTCCAAATATTAATACTCTGTACAGATTTTGGTTAATTGTTTTTTAATTTCGTACTCGGCGTGGATTTTTGTGATTTTTTTTTTAAGTTTTGGTACATTTTTTAAACCTTGGAGTCTCAAACTTTTGCAACTTTCAAATCTCAACTTTCTACATCGGATTATCCCTTGGATTAGATACTCTACGTAGACTTCAGCCTTGTAAATTTACTCAGGTTTTGTCCTTCACGCTGTAGATCCTTGGTTCAATATTTTTGGGTGTAGTAATCTCAATAACAATCGAGGTCTCTGGGGTGAAGGTGCCAAGTTTAACGAAAATTGGTTAAAGCATTCAAAATTTATCGTGAGGAATGCCCCACATAGTCAGACAGACAAACGCCAAACGGTCGCGTTAAAACCGAGAGAACTCACTCCGCTTGTTAAAAAACGTCAATGTAAATCCTTGTGTGTGCGTGTGTTTAGAATTTACATAAACTTCCAGATTTAAATAATATAAAATTATTTAAAAAAAATATCCGAAGTTAAAAATTCGTAACTGGGTTAAGACTTAACAGGCCTGTATTTTTAAATATAATGAAAATAATTCATTAAATATTTCAAAAATTAATATTTAATTCTTAGGCCGTCACGGCCGGCGCCATAATTATTAAAACTGTTACTCTCCATGCTGTAAGGCCGTGGTCTTCTACTAAATTCTTCATGCCGAAAGGTGTTCTTCATTGCTCGACCGTACGTTTTTCGGCCTCACCTCTGTGGTTGTAGTGACGTACATCTTGTCAGTGTTGTGAAGCTCTTACCGTGAAGATGGCATCGTTTGGTTGAGTGATTGACACCTTTCGGCATGAAGAATTTAGAAGACCCACAGCCTTACAGCCCGGATAGTAATAGTTTTAATAATCGTTATTTAATTGGTATAAAATAATAAACAAATACGAATTAGTTCAGAACGTGATCATTTATTTTAAATTTTATCCCAGATGTGTAACAATTATTTTATTATTCCTTATATACAACAGAGTGTGCCAAAAGTCAATACCCAGTGTACTGAGTTACCCACTGCAAACATTAAACATGTAAACATTTGTCGATAAAATTGCACTCTAGTGTTTACATAAGAAACTATCAGACACGAACCAAAGGCGCGTAATTTAAAATCGATGGGAAGATCACAACCAAAGTTATCTTAATGTTTACAATAAATAAATGGGTAACTCAGTAACTCACAATGGATAGTGACTTTTGGCCCAGTCTGTATATGTTTGTTTTATTGCAGTATACGTTACCGTGCAAGTATTTGTTCATTTATTTTCTTGTGCACCTTGCATTGGACAATAAATACTAAATTGTGTTGTACATCATTTGACGTAGTCAGAATCGATCAATGACTAAACGATGTTAAACATAAGGTTTCAGTGCAAGGTACAAGTTCGTGCTTGGTAAGCTGTGTTTCAATAAAATAAACATTTACTGTTTACACATTTAATATATGTAAATAAACTAATTAGTTTAATGTATCTAAACAATAATATAACTATTGCTTATAAATATTAAACATGGAAAATAAATAAACAAACGACATTTTGACTCTAAAAATGTAAAAAAAAAAAACTGACTGACAGTATAAAACAAAAAAGTCTGAACGGATACACCAAACAACTCAAGGAGGAAATGATGAAAGTGGGTATCTTTTTGAACGACTGTGTGGATAGAAGTAAATACAGAAACAAAATTCAAAAGCTTGAGGTTCTCTGCGGTGAGAAGAAGACGAGAAAGGGGTGGACAGTGGAAAGGAAGGCGGCGTATAGTGTGCGAATGAAGGCCTTCTTCTGGCAGGAGAAGAAAAGGAAATGATATTCGCGTGGTCCACGGCGCTGGCCTGTTCGTGTAAAAGAAAAGTTTAACGAAGTTCTTATAATCAATAAAAAAATAAGAGAACAGTTGTATATAACTTCCAATTAAAATAAGTAAAAATCTATATATCATTTTCTATATACCTAACTCAAAGTTTCTTGCAGCAATTATATAATATTACGATATTATTTAATATAGTTTCTTCTGCAAGTTCTCTATTACGTTTTTGTCGTTTCAATACCTGTCTGACGTTTCACTGAAACACATCAGCATCTCGGAAACACAATTTTATATATGTACGTATGTTGCATTATATTTATACATATATGACAATTATATATATATATATATATATATGTATATATCATTTTCTATATAAGTAACTCGATGTTTCTTGCAGTAATTATATAATTTGTGATGTTTTCAATTTGTTTTCAATTCACTTCGAAACCTCTGATGATAGCCTACTGATATTTTTCAGTCAAAAGTGCGTCAGATGTTAAAAAGAATATACAATATTATCTACTTGCAGAAGACACAAATTGAAAACATCACAAATTATATATATATATATATATATATATATATATATATATTCAATCACTTTCTGCTACAGTTCGTTTCTTGATATATATAAAGTATTTAAAATTTATAATTATATTACCTAAAGATGATCTTTTCCTTATTTGGAACATGTTTCGAGAGTAAGAAACAAGATCGCGAAGGCTGAAGATGAGAGAACAGGAACTCTCGAAACATGTTCCAAATAAGGAAAAGAACATCTTGAGGTAATATAATTATAAATTTTAAATTATATATATATATATATACATTAAGTTGCAATATACATTTGTTAAAATAACATTACATATTCCACCTGTTATAGGCATGCGTACATTTGTAAATCTTGTGACTGGATGACAGTTTTTTTTTTACAAAATTTGTTGTATTTAATAATTTCTAAGTCACATTTGTAAAACCTGTTCAGTAACAATTTTTTTAAAACAAAACCTGTCATTTAAGTACACGATTTGTATAACTTATTGTTATAATAATTGAAATATATATAATACATATCGTATGTAAAAAATAATAAGTATATCCTTGTTGAACAAAGTTTATGCGTAGGCCTATTTATGAAAATAGAATATTCATTGAAGTCGAAAAATAATTATACACAAATACTCGCGCATGCGTGACAGAGTGTAAGAATTGAGTTGTGTGTAATTTCGGTTCAATTTTCTATCCACAAAGTTTAAGGATCAGTTTAAACTATAATCTTTTTACCAATTATTAAAATTTGATTAAATTTTTTTCTATTTTGCGTAAGTTACTTTGCCTCCAGCTGTTACATTTTTCCTTAGAAATTTACTCAGCGCGATTCCCCAGGTTTCCTTTCGTCTTCCCGTCTTTCATGAATCTCTGATGTAGCGGTCACGACCGGTCCTCCAAAGTGCTACACAAACTGACAAAATGATCTCTTTGGAAAGTGATTTATAGAATTGCTGTAATAATTTACATAAAGAATAGTGGAAAAAGTATAGTGACAGTAAGTGAAAGAATTTTTAATAAACATGTTAACGAAAAGTGTAGTTTTAGCTGAGACAGGACATGCGGTAGGAGGACTGGAACTGAACGTGTAAACTCCACGTGACATCTCCGCACAAGGTTGACTGTAACAACGGCAGTGTTACCAGGTCAATCAGCCCTCTTTTCCCCACATTGCTACCCAAAATTTCCCCACTTTGCCATCAAAATCCCCACTGCTACAAATACGTGTGCTTTATGCAGAGTGTCACATTTTATAGCGTCTGAGTATATTCTAAATGTTTAAATACTATTGAATATTTTAAATATTAAAAACTTGTTTTAAATACGATAAAAAAATTGTTCTCACCTGCTGAGGTCAGCCTCAATAATCCTTTATACATTTAATAATTTTTATTATTTGAAATCGCCACCGATTCGCCACATTTACACAAATCCCCACCATTTCCCCGCTTACCATTTTGACACTTCAAATTTCGCCACTGTGAGGAAAAATCCCCACACCTGGCAACCCTAGTAACAACTGTATAGTAATTTCACGTTAGAACGGACTCGTTTTCGCCGCGTACAAAGCACAGTGGACACAGTGGGACTTGTAATTGTGGCAAACCGATAAGGCTGTGACCTACATTCCGTTTTGATTGTGTACTTGTTCATATCCGGTTTCTCAGTGATGATTGTTGTCATCTGTTGCGCCGTCCTGTGATCTGTAAACAGGACATGCAGTTCGTTCGCAGTATTCCAAGCTTTGTAGAGTTACCGCCTAGCGAATGAATTACTCGGTAGAATAGACACCCAAACATTCAAGTTCAAATATAAAATATGTATAAATATCTATGTAAAATATGTATATTTTTACATATTATTTAATTTACGTTAGTCTAGTTAAACGTTATTTTTAAATAATCAAAGTATATGTAAATCGAGATGTTGAAGCTATGAATGTGGCATGTGAGAGGTAACTAATACATTTTTTGTATTAAATCTTGGTGATTTTTTTGGTACGATTGTGGCTTTAGTAACAGCACTTTTTGGAATAAATGAATGTCCATTCTTCTTCTTCTTCTTCTTCTTCTTCTTCTTCTTCTTCTTCTTCTTCTTCTTCTTCTTCTCCTCCTCCTCCTCCTCCTCCTCCTCCTCCTCCTCCTCCTCCTCCTCCTCCTCCTCGTCCTCGTCCTCGTCCTCGTCCTCGTCCTCGTCGTCCTCCTCCTCCTCCTCCTCCTCCTCCTCCTCCTCCTCCCCCTCTTCTTCTTCTTCTTCTTCTTCTTCTTCTCCTCCTCCTCCTCCTCCTCCTCCTCCTCCTCTTCTTCTTCTTCTTCTTCTTCTTCTTCTTCTTCTCCTTCTCCTTCTCCTCCTTCTTCTCCTCCTCCTCCTCCTCTGCTGCCAGGGATTAGGTACTTAGCCTGTTCAGACTTCAGAGGCTATCTTTCCGTCTTTTCTCCGAGGTCTTATCAACGCTTCTTCTCCCTGTAGGCCTACATTCTAAAGCTGCTTTTGGAATTCGTCACATGAGCATTTCCTCTCCATGCTGTCTTAATTTTCTCCGACACGTTGCAGTGTCACCCACGATATTCCTTATTCCCAGATCTACTCCATATTCCTCACTCTATCCAGTAGATTACAACCCTCAACTTTCCGCAAAATGGACGTATCCGACGCCTCGATTGATTTCGCCTTTCATATCGATACATCAGGATAGGTTTGGCCGCAGTTTTACACAAATTTCAACTCTGTCCATACCAGTCCTTTGACGTTTGTCCGTTTAATGCACTTTCCCTAATACAGAGTACCAACCTATAGTTAAGTAGGAGGATGGTGGAGCTGCTACTTTAGGTTTTCCGTCACACCCTGAGGTTTTTGTCAGGGTGTCCTTCTCTTAACCTTTACGGATCCTCCACTTATGTACTGGCTGTGCTTATTCGCCACGTCACAAGACCGTCATTTAAAACCTGAGATGTTTATTATTTCTACTAATGAGCCCTTTGATTTGATTCTACTTTTAATTTTTTAATTGGTGATAGTATTATAACAGCTTCGAAGATAATCCATCTCCAGTAATCCAAGAAAACTACCAACAGTTTTTTCTTGTCTTCTTCCGTTGCTCATTCCTCACTTAGATTATTTCCGTCTCCAACACGTTTTCTTGTTCTCTGATGAAATGTTTCTGTCCCACCAAATACCATTTTCTAACATCTCGTAGCTTTTCTAACGTTTTCAGGCTCCGTACCCCTTGTCTGTCAATTGAACAAGTCTCTCTCGTTATCTCTCATGTACGTCTCTCACAATATCTAAGAATATTTTAAGGAAAAATACTAAGAAAAGGTTTTGGACCAGTACAAAGAAACGACCAGTTGAGAATCCGAAGGGATCATGAAATAAATAATCTAGTATTTTTTATAGTAAGGTTCATAAAGTCTAGAAGGATAGCCTGGCCTGAGACACATTATGAGGATGGAACAAAATGTAATTCCCAGAAAAATTCTAGAATGGAATGGAAAACGTTTAGCAGGTAGGAGATCAAGAGGCAGGCCAGGGAAGAGACAGATCGAGGATGTTGAGGAGGGTCTGTGGAATATGGGGATAAGAAGGTGGAGAAGGTGTAATCAGATGGGTGATGGATAAAAATCGTTGAAGATGCTACAACCTATATACATACTGGGTTGTAACGTTAGTCGAAGAAGAAGAAGACTATATCTCTCTAACAAATATTTTTTTTGCCCTGTTTTTGGACATACGCCTTCCTTACTACCCGGCAGTTACCTCCGTCTTTCGCACATCAGACCAGCAGCTCTTTTCAGATCGTCAACCCACAAAATTTGAGGACGTTCTGTCCATCTCTTCCCCAGCTAAAAAGTAGTGTTTCACTGGATCGTCTTCAATCATGGTGTTTGGCCGGATGACCAGCAAAGTTCAACTTTAGTTCGGCCACTGCTTTAGCATCATCTTTTAACCCTCGTTACAGCTCGGATCAAATCGTTTATCATGCGATCGTCCACACAACCCCAACATGTGAAGTTTCATGTCTCTCTCTCTCTCTCTCTCTCTCTCTCTCTCTCTCTCTCTCTCTCTCTCTCTCTCTCTCTCTCTCTCTCTCTCTCTCTCTCTCTCTCTCTCTCTCTCTCTCTCTAACACGCTACCTTATCCTCGTGTCTGTAAGTAGCATTTTAATAAACTGTTTATAAGTGATTATTATAGAAATTATTTAAAAAAAAAACGATTTACCTCTCTGTCTTTGTAATTGAAAGTGTAAATTTAAAAATAATTAATATGTTGATCGTCCTACGCTCGTTTTATGCATGAGTTGCGCTGAGTCATCTCGCAGCAAAACCTTGAAGAATTTATAACATAGCGCAGTCGTTACAAACTCGTTTTTACTGTAAGAATCTATAGCCTACATTCATTGCGGACGATAGTTAATTGATCACTGTAACGCCGAGGCTATACTCCGCGATCGCCTTGAACCTCCTGCTTATAGCGTCTTCCTTACTCCTTAGTTTTTGGCATTTTTGTACGTAACTTCAAAGAAATAAAAAAAATAAAAAATAGTATGAACCTGCGACACAGTACACACGTTTATTTTAAATCTTGTTACTGCAATTATATTACAACATAATTATTCGTTAAGAGAGACTATTCCGTAGTGCCCAGAAGAAATGACGGTGACCAGGTGTTTTTCGTGTTAACTGAATTTTGTGTTAGCAGAATTTCGTGTTAAATGGACAAAAAGTGAAATACAATGAGATAAATTAACAAATACTGTAGGCCTGTAGATTACTTACTGCATTGTGTAGTAAAATAATAGAGCAATAAAGAATATTCGGAAGGTATTTACAAATAAACAAATAGTGAAATTCATCAAATTCTCATAGGTTCCGTTGGCTGGGACATGTGGAAAGAATGCTGAAGGGAAGCTTATATACCTACTACTAGACATAGAGGCAGACTAAGGATGAGATGGTTGGATGGCGTAACAGAAGATCTTGCTAGCATGGGAATCAGAGGGTGGAGAGGAAAGGCGGAGAGAATGGAAGCATGGAGGAGTACTGTTGAGAAGGCTAAAGCCCACCAAAGGCTGTAAGGCCAGATAAGAAGAATTTACACATAAACATTTTATTTATCCTCCTGGATAATTTTTAGTTCATTTTTCTTAAAATTATAGCCTACAAGCACTGTACCTGTTCTGTTCTTAATTTAGTCTTACGATTTAGGTTTTCTTGTATAGTAATGCAGTACGTTCTTTAAAGTTCCTACAGGAACAAAGTTCAGTTATTTTTAAAATAGTCCAGTCTTTTCTTTTGCACACAATTCTGCATTCGTTTATTTTCAACAAATCGTTCTAACTTATCAATGTGGCCAAACATTTTAGCTTCTGAGTTAGCTTCTAAACATCGACGAACACGCCCCGATAGCTTCGTAACGAGTGCTATAAGCCAGTGGTTCCCAAACTTTTTGTCAGTCCGCGGACCCTCACAAATAATTTAAAAATTCACGGGCCCTGTCTGAGTTCTGAAACAAACCAAACGGTAAATATGATAGAAACCCTTATATTTTAATTAAAATGTATTAAAATAAAAGTTCTCTTAACTTGAAAAATTATAGTTTAGATATAGTTTAATGTGAACAGTGAAGCTGCTTTTGAACAATTAGCTCTGCAATATTGGGTTGAATATCTGGTAATTTCAATATTAAGTCACTCTCGACATCAAGTTTATTTCTTAACTTTGGCTTCAAGTGCCTGAGCAAGGAGAATGCGGTTTCACACAAATAAGTAGACGGAAACACAGTTAAACGCTTAGCTTTTTTTGCGAGTTCAGGATAGTCAGTGATTACATATAACCAGAAGTCGGCTAGCTGCAATTGCGAAAACTATAATTTTAATGAACTGTCAGTTGAAAATTCTTCCAATATATCTTCTTTTTGTAGTGTAAGAGAGGTCTACTCATTTCGGCTGACAAACAGATCTGCTACACGACATGATTTAAAAACATTCTTAAAGCCATTAGTTTGAAATTACTTTTACAATTACAATTAGTTTAACCCCCTCAAAAAAAAAATACTAGAATCTTCTACTAATTGTTTTAAGATTGTAAAATGTAGATTTTAGGGCATGAAAAATCGGAAAAAATTATGGTATATTCTAATTTTTCTTAAAAGTGTCTGCGGACCCCCTGAAAAATTGTCGCGGGCCCCACTTTGGTAACCACTGCTATAATCTATAAGATTATCAGTAGCGATCAGAACTCGTAAATTTTCAGTCATTTTCCGTGTCAGGTTCGTCAGCACTCTCATCACTTTTACAAGTTGTAACTTTCATTGTTTTGGGCCGTGCATGTATGGATTTATATATTATGCAGCTTCTGAAAGTCAGCAACAAAATTATTTTTAACAAAATTTTTCGTGTTAACCATACAAACTGTAATTGTAGTAAAATGGAAGCAACAACGATAGGGAGAAGTGCCCTGAGCCATGTTTCGATCTTTACATCAGACAAAAATAAGATTAAGCCTGTAGTAGACATTTCCTCCAAGCGTACTAAAAAAAAAAAAAAAATTACAGACGTTAATTTTTCTCGTTCTTCAAGCGCGCAGAAGACAGTATTTTGAAAACCAACTTTTACGATTTGAAGGTCGCAGATTGCCCCAATGTGAGTTATCATCTGAACGCGATTAATTGGCGTAGTAATCTTACTTCCATTTCTTACGGAAGTGTAGAAAAAAATTTACAGCTTGAAGAAGGTTATCTGAATCGAATAAAGTTTTTTAAAAACTAATTATTCGTTATCTATTAGGAGAATATTTTGCGCACCCGTCTGTGTGTGTGTGTGTTGTGACGCGTAGCGACAACATCCTTCATTGAATCACTTGCCAGTATCCAAGACTGATTAAATGTTAACTATGTTTTGACTTTCCGGGGTCCCGTTAACCGTGTTTATTCCACTATATTTAATTAGAAAATAAACCTGTTTTACTGGATCAACCTGTTTACTTTATTTGCACATACAGTATTACAATGGTCATTTGTTATGGCACTGAGCCCGACGTACCATAGCCATCGAGGGGAAGTGGAGGAAAACGCAACATGAAGAGGAAGTCATCGAGAGTAACATATCGAAGCTAAAGAGCTGGTACTGCGTAGAAATCATCACCCTGCCACCAACCTTAGAGTTAAATAGAAACGTCCTGGTCGTTTGTTTGCAGAAACTTGGCGAATTTGTCTGAGAGGTAAAAAAAAAAAAAAAAAAAAAAAAAAAAAAAAAAAAAAAATTGCTCGAGTGTTGAAGCATTCTAATAACCACATGAAATGGGATCTATTTTCCAGAAAATTAGCTGGTCAGTTTCGTTGAAATGTTTTAATGCCTACTGGGTTGCAATGATTCTTGAAACTTGGAAGCGTTGTTGTTCAACACCTGGGACGAGGCAGCTATTAAGTAGGCAGGAAACAAAAAGGAATGCGGAATACTAAATTACTTCTTCCGCCTATAAATTTAAGGAACGCGTAAGTACAAAATTGAGGAATTCCACGTTGATACATTGATATTTATTGCAAACAGTTCTTTGTACTGCGTTTGTTGCTGTGTCTATGTAACCAATAGGCCTACTAGACATTTGTTAATTCGAATTCGTGAGTTTATTTTTTTCTTTAGTTCGGATAATTCTCACACATGAAAAAAAAATTGAGTGCTGGAGAAGATGCTGGGAATTTAGGAGGACAACTACTGAAAAAAATTAGGAAGGGAAGAATGTCAACGAATATATAGAAGAAATCATATTATTATGGTACGGCCTGAAGTGAATGAAGAAAGTGACGAATGGTGGCTGATAAAGATGGGTGTCCGAGAAGATCGTGGAGAAACGCGGTAGATGAATCCGTTGATGACGATTAGAAGAAGACGATGGTAAGGCCGAAAACGTGGGAAACTTGATTGAAGGAAGGCTGTAATGGCTCAACTGGGACAACCCTACAAAGAAGAAAAACATTTCTTTGGCTTATTGCTATTTGAAATATCATTTAGTATGTGAAAAATTGTTCTATATGTGCGTTATATATGGATATATGAAACAGTGTACATATGTAGTGTTTTGTGGAGTGTGTATGTGGAATGTTTTATGGGAAACTACAGAACATATGAGGAAAAGATTACATGCCACGGAAATGGGATACTGGAGAAGGTGCTGGAGGAAGGATGGCTATATGTACCAGTATAAATAACAGGCATGTCTGTCGTATGGCCAATGATAGATGGCAAAAGAAATTACTTGAACGAACCCCTCCTGAAAGAAGAAAAAGAGGGAGGCCACGAAAGACTTGGATAGGAATGGCACAGTGAAACTAAAGGATGACGATTAGAAATATCGTTGGGTAGGAATTGCACAGTGAAATCTGAAGGATGACGATTAGAAAGATCGTTGGATAGGAATGACACAGTGAAATCTGAAGGATGACGATTAGAAAGATCGTAAAATTTGGAAGCTAGGATGCGAAAAATGACTTTAGATGTTGTTCCAAATTGCAAATATATATGTGAAAACTTTTTTATAATTAACTTTTTAATGTGGGTGTTTAATTATTAGTTTTTCGGAAACTTATTCAAACTATTGATATTGATTATTCTGGATAACCAACTCTTTGCTGTGGAGAAGTCAAAAAGCCAATATTTCAATTTTTTTTCATTGATTTACCGAAATTTAAATTTTAACAATAAATGAATGAACATATATAGCGATTCATTGAATTAACTGAATAGATTCAGATCTCGCGTCAGTTAAACATTAAATACATTATTATTAAACTGAGTCGAACGTTACTCCTCTGGCGTTTAACCCGCCTGTGTTCAGTTCCCTCTCCTGCAATTTTTGAATTAGATGTTGCTACATGCTCTTTGCTGTTGACTTAAAAGTCAGCTCATTAGATCGAGCTGTCAAATTATAATATGTATTGCTTGAAGAATTAAGAAATAAACAGTGGAGTGATGGAAAATGGTCAAGCAGTTGATAAGTTGGAAACCACAAGATATAAGGGAGACGACGACGACAACCCATTGCAGGAGGACGAGATGGTCAGCTGTTACTGTAACTGATCAGCTGTAACTCAGCCGTTACTGAGAACTAGACGAGAATTGTCTAGAAAATCTCTGGAGAGATTTGTTCAACAGTGGGTAGGGACGTAATAAGAAAGACGATCACAATTATTCAGAAGCGCTGTAAATTGTGAATAATTATTGGCTAATTGCAAATAAAATTGTAAACGAATTAAAGAATTGTTCAATAATTTTCCGAGCTTTATAATTCCCGATTATCGCTTTCGAGCGTTTCGGCTCATCGTCAGATCGGTAATATAATATAATATTATATTTCTGGTCTTATGATGAACTAAAAGGCACGCAAAATGTAATCAGGAATTATGTATCTACGTAGTGATGTGCAACAGTTTAATTTCTGTTTGTGAATATAACCACTAACACAAATTTGATAGTTACAGTGGTTGTTTGATCTTTAACTGACTGTCTCGTTTGTACTCATAGGCTTGCATGCAAGTCTATTATTTAATTTTTAATAATAACCACGATTTATTATCACCGATAATACACCAATGAACGCTTTGCCTAAACTACGATGCATCGTACTCAGCTTTACCAGAAATTATACCGCGCCACATAATGAGCGAAACTTCTTCTGTTGGTTATACGAGGATTGTTCAATAGAAACACGTTTAGAGGCTTTAAAGCGCTTTTTATTCAACGATTTTAAAAGAAGTCTCCATCAGCATTAAGGCATGAGTCCCACTGTTGCACTAATCTTTAGATTCGCTGCTGGTAAAATTCTTGAGGCTGTTTGCGGAACCATTTGCTAACAGCAAACTCTACCGATTTGAACCGCCGTGATTTCTTTAATGGGCCAAAAACATGATAATCCCACGGGGACAAGTCGGGAGTGTAAGGTGGATGTTGTAAGAGTTCCCACTTCATACGACCAAGCAGATCTTGAATCGTCTGGGCTACATGGGGTCGAGCATTATCATGCAGAAGAATGACACCATTTGTGAACTTCCCGGGACGTTTATTCTTGATGCTGACCCGTAAGCGTCTTAAGCTGTCTGCATATCACTCAGCGTTGATGTTGACACCAGGTTCTTAAAATCTAAGAGCAGCACACCTTGAGTTGGGAACGACATTTTTTCGCCTTCGGAGATTGTGCGTGCTTCCACTCCATACTCTGACGTTTGGATTCTGGTTCGTAGTGATAACACCAAGACTCATCACCCGCAACAATTTGGTGTAGAAAGGCATTACCTTGTTGTTAATAGCGAATCAAATGGTGTAATGATAAGGCCGAAGGCAAATTTTTCTGCTCATCAGTAAGCAGTCGTGGAATCCACTGAGCAGCAACTTTGTGATAACCAAGACTATGAATTATGGATTGAACAGTTCCCGCCCTAATGCTCAACATTTGAGAAAGTTCTCTAGCTTTGATGCGCCTGTTTGCGCGAAAAGCAGTTCCAGCTGTCTCACATTTTCATCTGATGCTGCAACACGTGCAGGTCCGGAACGGGCCAAATCTTTAATGGATTCTCTTCCTTTTAGAAATTTATTGCACCATTCAACCACTGCCGTATGAGAATAACTATAGTCACCATATACAGCTTTCATTCTCGTATAAATTTCCATTGGCTGACGCCCCTCAGCGGCCAATAACTGAATGACGGCACGCAGATTATCTTTGGACGAACTTTCTATCATTGATGTCATTTTTCAATCCAATCACAACGCTAAGAAAAGAGCAAACTGCAAATATTTTTGACAGATGCGTCACTAGTACTTAAACAGACAATATAAACAAATGAATTCCGTTGCCATGGCGACGAAGTCACGGCTGCGCAGATCAAACGTGTTTCTATTGAACAATCCTCATAATAATCTCAATATAACGTTGTTGTATACCAATAAAAAAAAGGTTTTTTTACGTTTGGATTACATGTGCAGTTATCAACGTAACCGTATGTTTTAAACGAAACGTAACAACAAACGAATGAGGAAAGTTTCCTCGCAATTCAGTATTATTTCTTAATAATCTAACAGTATTTACTTTGCTAATTCAGTTAATTTGAAAACTGCTGGCGTAGTTTCCAATATATAACGTAAATATAAATATTTATATTATATAACAGTTTTTTAATTTATTTAGATATAGTAAATATGAATTGGTTAATTGCGGAACGCGTTTATAAAAAACGTTTTCGCGAAGATAACATCGTACATATTTTAAAACAGTGTTGGTCTGTGTGGTACATGTAAACTCTAGAGGTGAGGGTCGAGCCATTTCGTTTCTCAGTATTGTCGGATATCTAATCGTAACACTGCTATAATTGTTCTTTTGTTGGAATCTCAGTACTAGTAGCATTGAGGCTAAAACTTGATTTTGTTTGCATCATTCACTAATATCAATAATAATAGTAGTAATAGTAGTAGTAAAGTTTATTTTCCTACGTATGGAGCAATCAGAAGCGAAGCTGCTTGTTAGTTGTGTGTCGTGTGCTTGAATTTCACAAGTCGTCCCCCGACCGATTCCCGTCAGAGCCACGTTAAGGATCGTTTTCAAACTATGAAATGTGTAATTTGGATGGGTTAACGCCTCCGCATACATCACAACCAGACTTTACAGACGACAGAATTTCATACTGTCATTGTGTCTTTCGCCGAAGTTAACAGCCGACCATATTTTTATTGGTACCACTAGAAATCGAACGTTATATTTTTTCAAAATTCGGCCGATTGTTTCCGTAGTCCAGCGTTTACATGGCAGGTAACCACGTCTGTTTACTACGTTAATCGTCTTGACTGTCTACAGAATACCCCGTAATGTTTCTGTACAGTAGCTACCTGAACTTTTACCCAATTTCTGTTTCATTATATCCATTACAACTATACTGTTGGCAATCCGGTCTCACGGATCGTCGTGTTCTACAATGGAAACAGAATAACTGACACCAAGTGAAGTCGCTAATTACAAACTTTAATCAAACACAAACTGCAGTTAGAATTCGACAAACGCACTCTTACACAATAATTCAGGTTAAATTTGTCCAACACACAACAATAAATGTCACCTTTTACAGTTTCTTACTAATTATCACATTAATCACTTTCTGGGAGCCACAATAACAGCTTCAAAATCCAGTGTTTATACCTTGCATTGTAGTAGGCCTGAGTGCTGGAAGAGTAGTCACGCGACGTCCGGAAGGGACGAGCTCGAACAATCCAGAACGTTACGCAACTCTGCCGCGCAGAATGACTGGAAGAGGCTCGCGCGCCGGGGCGTGCCAGGAGTCGCGTAGTCACGCAGCAATGTGATACTATTCATTTCCTCAGCGTAGCAATATAATATAGGTTTTTAGGCAGTTGTTAGGTGAGTTATCACGAAGATAGCTCCAGTCTTATCTGTTTCTCCATTCTCAGCTTCCAGTTTTGTCCTTTCTACCACTTCATTCCTCCAAGATGTTCTAGGCCTTCCTCTAACCCCCTCCCCCCCCGGGGAACTGTAACCTGTTACTTTCGCTACCTGTCGATCAACTATTACTCTTCTTACGTAGTGTTCGTACCATATTACACAACCGTATTCCATTTCCTTCTGTATAAGCTAGTGTACGTTTCACTATCCATCTACTTCGTCTTTTGGTTTCCTCGACAGTCATTCTTTTCGCTCTGATTCCTCAATTTTATTTATGTTCATTTTGCTTAACACATATATTTCTGTTTCATACATCATAACCCTACAACCTAAAGACTTGTAAGAAGTCGTCTTGGTAGTTTTTGTAATATGCCTATCTCATAAAGCATAATTTAGATATTTAACAGGGTTTCTACTTTTTGCTCGGTTAAGCTTGACAGTTAGACTCAGCAGTTGGTGTCGAATTCGGGACCTACTGTATCGGTAAATTTGTCGGAGCGTGAAATAGAACGGCAGAAAAATAAGTTGTCGCCCGTCTCTAAGGCAATATTTCATTCGTTAAGGGCAACGGAGTCTTCGTTATTTGATGTCTGTTAATTTGGGCATATAACTTTTGTTAACGTTTTGTATCGTCTGCATAACTTTTAATAAAATTTTCGTTTGTGCTCTTTCGATCCTACGAGTTTAGATACAGTCACGTTGTTTTGTTAGTTTTTCTCTCTAACTAACCGTTTGTTTGGTCGTTAAACGCGAAGAAAGCGCTCGTAGTACTAGAAGTCATTAACGTACGGAATCGCGTGTTTCTGTTGTCGCGTTGGCAGAGACGTCACGTGGGCAACTTCGTCAGTGACAGCGACAGTCTCGAGTCCGCGGCAATGATTGGTCAACCACACGAAACGGGGCAGCAGTGGCAAGGTCACGGTCGTGTTGACAAAACAGGTGTGAACTAATTATTCCTGTTTTAAATCTTGGAATGTGCACAGTTAGTGGTACTCCTGATAATTTACGTATGATCGCGCAGGTTGCTTCATTCAATCATCCACGTGCTTGCTTGTAAGCTACTGCCGTCTCCCACATCGTGAACACCAGAGGTTTCTGTCGTCCCAAGCCTCTTTCCTCTATCTCATCGTGTCGTCTTCCAGGCGAAATGAAAACCCTCGTATCACTGTCCACACCCTGTTTATTTATCGTTATCACAAATAATTTTTCACAAGTATATATATATATAAAACACAGGAAACACAAATTTCAAATCACAACTGTAATGTCGATTATTGACACAATCCTAATTTATACAAACCAAAAAAGATAACACAAAAATATAATATTGCTCCCACAAATGTGATATCAATCACACGCACCAATTCTGTAACTTAACTCGCTAATTGTCAGAATCGAGACTGCCTCAAACTGTCAACCACCGTTTATTTATACAGTAGTATGGTAATGACATAATTCACCACATATTTGTCACTTACTAGAAAAGTCTGGGCCGTTCGAGGCACATAAACTAGCACATTGCAGAACAAACTACATTGACTATAAATATAATAGTACGTAGATACAGAACATTTATTGTATTCTATAAATTGTGTATCTCAATATACATAGTTATACATAAACTGTGGATAATGTAAATACACACGACTAGGCGTAATATAACCTGTGTATTTAACCTATATAGGAAAGGGTGGTATCTTGAGCCCCCACTTTCTATTTTTATTGTAACTAAGACAAATATACCATGTTCTACATGAAACTTTGGCAAAATATACATTGATATGTTTTTAACCGTATTTTACTATTTCTTTAACGATTAGTAGAATGTACGTTGTAATAAAAAAAAATTACTAAAAGTTTACGCTTTTTGAAAATTTTGAAGAGTGTTGGTAATATGGAGCCCCCTAATGTAAATCGGTACCTACGGCTTTTTCAAATCTCAAATTGATCTAAAAAATGAACCTTAGCCCCCTAATGTAAATCGGTACCTACGGCTTTTTCAAATCTCAAATTGATCTAAAAAAAATGAACCTTAATTCTTATAATTTTGTATTTATCAATCGTTTCTAGAAAATGTCTTAAAAATTATATATACAAAAAATTAAATAAGTGTACAGAAATTTCTATACAAGGTATGCTGGTAATATGAGCCCCAATGTTTACAAGTGGATAAGATAAGAAGAAAATTAAAGGTAATTGATAATTCATTTGTACAAAAAATTTTCAATTTATTTAGGCCTACATAGATACAGAAAATGTATTGTATTCTATAAATTGTGTATCTCAATATAGGTACATACTGTTGCGACGGTCTACTCGATCGTCGTAGGTACAGTGGAAACAAAAATACAAGACACCAATTAAGTCACTAATTACAAACTTTAATTTTTACAGTTAAACAGTTCGTAATTAGCAACACAGTCTACTACAACAAATCAAATTAAAATTGTTCACACACAATAAAATGTCCACTAAAATTAAACACAATTGTCTTACAATTATACCGTCCGATTATAAAACACCACTCTTAACTAGTAACCACTTGAACGCGCACAGTAATATCGCTACTATAACTCTGGAACCGCACTGTCAGTATCTCGCACTAATACTGAACTGAACGTCATTGAGTAGTGGTATTTATACTGCCCCAAATTACTAGATTATTCGATAGCGCCAGTATAGTTACGACGTAATTACTTGCGGCCTAGACACACTCCGTGCGCCCGAGCGAAGTCTAGAAAATGCGTCAACAAGCACGTACGCCACACGCGTTACATCGAGATTCTTCTGGCACATTCGACAAACACGTAGATTGTTCTGTGATGTCGTAACAGTATGTATGTCTACACATTATTCAAAACATCCATCAATCATTGCGAGTCTACTATAGTTACTCTCTCGCAGCCTACACACCGAATGCTTCTGTTGCACCAACCACTCCGTTTCAAGTCTCTTTTGTCCATCTCCTCAAGTTTCTCTCATTTTCATGATCTCCTGGGTCTACTACGCTTTAATCGTCTAGCTGGAACCCAGTCTAGCAGTGACGTACCTGTAAGCCACTGGAGACC
Source organism: Magicicada septendecula (assembly GCA_034769895.1). NCBI lineage: Eukaryota > Metazoa > Arthropoda > Insecta > Hemiptera > Cicadidae > Magicicada > Magicicada septendecula. The sequence continues at coordinate 15,909,278 of CM068375.1, read as the reverse complement.
CGGGGTGGATTTCTTTCTGAGACCAGTTGTGACGTATGCTGCGGAGACATGGACACTACTTAATAGTGACATACACAATTTAAAAGAGAATTCTACTAAAAAAAAATCTTTGGACCAGTGAAGGAAGTTGAAGAATCGCGCATACGGAACAACAGGGAATTGGAAAGATTGATAGACGGCGAGGACATAGTGAGGTTCATCAAGTCTATGAGGATATGCTGGGTGATGGGCATGGAGGACGATGGAATGCCCAAAGCACTTCTTAGAGGGACAATAGATGGGCAAAGAAGGAAAGGAAGATCTAGAAGAAGGTGGCTACAGGACGTAGAAGATGACCTCCAGACATTGGGTATCGGGGTTGAAGGCGGAGTCTGGAGGACCGAGATGTTTGGAACGACTAGTCGGGGAGGCCAAGGCTCATCGTGGGCTGTAGCGCCAGAGGAATGATGAATAAATATATGAATATATTGTTACGACGGTGTACTTGATCCTCGTAGGTGCAGTGGAAACAAAATAAGTACAAGACACCAATTAAGTCACTAATCACACCTTTAATTTTTACAGTGAAACAGTTCGTAATTAACAACACTGTCTTTTACAACAAATCAAATGAAAATTGTTTACACGCAATAAAATGTCCACTAAAATTAAACACAGTTGTATTACAATTATACCGTCCGATTATAAAACACCACTCTTAACTAATAATCACTTGAACGCCCACAGTAATATCGCTACTATAACTCTCGAACCACACTGTCAATATCACGCACTAATACTGAACTAAACGTCGTTGAGTACTGGTATTTACACCGCCCCAAATTACTAGATTATTCGATAGCGCCAGTATAGTTACGACGTAATTACTTGCGGCCTTGACACAGTCCGTGCGCCCGAGCGAAGTCTGGCACAGTCTAGAAAATGCGTCAACAAGCACGTACGCCACACACGTTACATTCCGGATCACTCTGGAACATTCGATAAACACGTAGATTGTTCTATGATGTCGTAACAATACGTTATACATAAATTGTGGATAATGTAAATACACACGAGTAATATTACCTGTGTATTGAACCTATACGTGTTCTAATGGGCAAATAGTGTTAATAATACCAACCACAACGTTACTTACTATATTATGCAATATTTATAATACTATTTTGAATGTGGGTTGTGGGGTCTAGTATATAACAATCTTATATGTCCTTCTTCCACGATTTCCTGGATCTATCCTATTTCCGTCGTCTAGTTGAAACTCCCTTTATTAGCTTTTTGGGCCAATGATCATGAGGCATCCATCCAAGTGTCCGTACCACAAAAGACGATTCATATCATATTTATGTTGTCTAAAATTGTTTTTCTAATTTGCCTCGTGGTACCTTCATGTCTTAACTCACTGGAGCCGGGACATTCCACTACACCTACTCTAGAAACACATTCCCATTGTAAATTTCTTCTAACGCTTACACGGAAAACTTTAACAACGTTTCCACTGCTTTGAGCTTTTGGGATTTATTTTTATTATCTCCCAAGAGTGCTGAAATAGGCTACAGTTTCTTCGAAATACTTTAAATTATACATTGCAAGTTAGAATAAGGAATGAAGATATCAGATCAGAACTCGAAGTAAAGAATATAAATGAAATTATTTCAATTTACAGAAGACAATGGCGGGATCATCTGCAAAGGATGACAGAGGATCGATTGCCGAAAACGGCAGCACTGAACTGTAAAGCCATTGGTAGAAGAGGCGTGGGTCGCCCGAGGATGAGATGGGTGCCGGAACAGGTTTATATAACCTAATCCTTGAAGAGGTGAAGTAAAACAAGGAAGTACAGAGTGAACGCTCTAAGAGGTTTGACGCTAGGAACTTCAGCTAACGCTATCAGTGTTTACAAAGCTATCAGTCGCAGCGATCTAATAATTCATTGTCTGGCCGCCCAGTGGTGAACTACAGACCCGCTTCGTACAAAAAAATTCTGTTTTCCTTATTCAGAGTGCAGTGATTATTGATGTTAGCAGTCTCTTCTGTTTCGCAGAAAAGCTACCTTTTTGAAAAGTCGTTCATAGTTTATAAAACAAAAACGTCCGTCTCCCGTAATTGAATATCTACTAGAAACACTCTCGCCCGAGTCCGCAAATAGACTGTCTCTGTAGTATCAACTCCCATCGCAATGGAATATTTTATGAAACACAGTTTTAATTATATTACATTACAGTATAAATAGCAACAATAATGGACTTAATTAATGCTGTTTCATTGCCGGGCGGTTTTGACCTTCCCCGTTGCACAGAAATAGACTGACTTAAACGTAATTATTACTCAATTTATTGATCCGTTTTCGCTTTCACAGCAAACACACACCGATACACTTACGTTTCAAGTATCTAGGCTTGAAAATAACGCGATATTATTTACTTTTTACATCCATTAAATAATGATACATAAATAATAAATTGCCTCTACTTTCTTGGATTTCGTTGTCCATGACGTGTCCGTTACTTAACTAAATATTATTAATTCACTACCGACTCGGAACACAAAGTTTTTTATAGGTAAAAACGTAAAAGTTTTACCTTAGAGCCTGAACCAGTTTTCGCTTTTAAAAAGCTTCTTCAGAGGCTGCCGCTGGTAGCGCTGTCCGCCCTGTTGTGGGCGACGGTATCGACTTTTGAAAGATCGATGTTGTGTGTGTGGGGTGTGATATGCTCGAATAGTGCGTGTGATTTGAATTGTGTCTGTTCGTTTAGGATGTCGTTTTTATGTGTTTTCGTGTGTTTGTATATTTCCAGTTGTTCTAGAGTGTCTAGTTTTCGGCCTTTTGTTTGTACGTGTAGAATGTCCATGTTATTGTCGATGTTTTTGTATGTGTGGTTTGCTTCAATGAGGTGGTTTGCAAAGATACATTGAACACACAAAGGCACTACACTCCACTACAGAATCCACCTTTACAAACCACCTCATCGAAGCAAACCACACATGCAAAAAAAATCGACGATAACATGGAATTAAAATTAAAATTCTCTCAACTTGCAAAATTATGATATTAATGATATCAAACATAGTTTAATGTGAAAATGAAGCTGCTTTTGAACAATTAGCTCTGCAATATTGGGTTTAATGTATGATAATTTCAATATTAAGTCACTCTCGACATCAAGTTTATTTTTTAACTTCGACTTCAAGTACGTGAGCAGCAGGGAGAATGCGGTTTCACAGATAAGTAGAGGGAAACACAGTTAAACGCTTCAAAGTTTTTTTTGAGAGTTCAGGCACATACATATTACACACATTATATATATTATACATTACATATTCAGGCACATTACATATAACCAGAAGTCAGCTATCTGTAATTCCGAAAACTGTAATTTTAATGTCAAATTGAAAGTTCAGGCGAATATCAAAGTTCAGTTAATAATGTCAGAAACTGTCAGTTGAAAGTTCTCCCAATGAGTCTTCTTTTTGTACTGTAAGAGAGAGGTCTAGTCAGCTCGCCTGACAAACAGGTCTGCTACACGACGTGATTTAAAGACATTATTAAAGCCATTAGTTTGAAATTACTTTTACAATTAGTAATTAGTAGAATACCTGGGCTACAGTGTGTCTTATAATGCATGCAACGACGTTGTGAATAAGTTGCATAAGTTCAAACTTATGTGCGGGACCAATAGGCGAACCCTTAAGTCAGCAAGTAAAGGAACACGCCTAAAATTCTACAAGGTGATGGCTCTTCCCACACTTCTTTATGGGTCTGAGAATTGGACTTTAACGAAAGGCCAGGCCAGTTACATCCAAGCGGCTGAAATGAGACTTCTCAGGCACGTGGCAGGGTATAATTTCCATGATCGTAGAAAAAACACAGATATAGGGCAGGAACTGAATATTATGAGTATACTCGACAGGATCGCCCAGTATCGGCTGAATTGGTGGGAACATCTTTGCCGAATGGATGACTGCCGCATTCCCAAACAACTATGGAACTATAAGCCGAGGGGACGGAGAGGTGTGGGACGTCCGAGGAAGCGCTGCTGTGACCAGCTCTAATCTTTGCCTATTTGAGATCGGAACAAACCATCCTTGGTTTAATCCGTGAAGATGATGATGATGAATTACAATTAGTTTGAACCCCCCAAGAAAATACTGGAATGTTCTACTAATTGTTTTAAAATTCTAAAATTTAGGTTTTAGAGCATAAGAATCTGATAAAATTACGGTATATTCTAATTTTTCTTAAAAGTGTCTGCGGACCCCCTGAAACTTTGTCGCGGACCCCACTTTGGGAACCACTGGCCGTAACTCTTCCACGCTGAGGTGTTAACGCAGTTATCTTTCGCTTAGCAGTTGTCTGTCTGTCTACCTGTCGATATATTGTTTGGAGTGTGTCTTACGATAGCTTTTGAACGTATCAACCGATTTTCATAAAACTTAGGATGCATGTCCAATTTTACCCCGCAGACTCTTGTTGTTTTTTCTCCCTCCCCAAAATTGGGGGGGAGACAAAAACGTTAAGGGGCAAAGTTTCGAAATGTAAGAGGGGACAAAAATCCGTGCTGCATAGAAATTAAAGAGCATTTTAACCGGAATCTGAATATAGTATTCAGTTTTGGAAATTTTAAAAATATTAGGAGAGCGGGGATCAAAATTTTCAAACAAATTGTTAAAAATCAATTGCGGGTATCAGACTAAAAATAATTTGAACTTAAATCTGAATGCAGTATTCTCTCTGAAATTTTTAAACTTTAGGGGCACAATGGCCCAAAAACGTAAGTCAGAGTTTTAAGAAAATTTTATAAGTCGATAATTTTATAAGTTATGAGACATTTTTTACAAAACAGACTAGTTGTCTTTAATATACAAAACGATACCTCTCGACACCTTCTGCAAATTTCGGACCGCCTTCAAACGTTTGTGAGCCATGTTTAGATGTTAATTTGGGCACATTACTTTTGTTAACGTTTTATTTCATCTGCATAACTACATGTCAATCAAGGATTACTCTTCTTACGTAGTTTTCGTACCATATTATACAATCATACTCCATTTCCTTCTGTATAAGCCAGTGTACGTTTCGCTATCCGTCTACTTCGTCTTTTAATTTCCACGACGACAGTTCTTTTCGCTCTGATTCCTCAATTTTATTTATGTTCGTTTTGCTTAACATAGATATTTCTGTTTCATACATCATAACCCTACAAACTGAACGCTTGTAAGAAGTCGTCTTGGTAGTTTTTGTAACATACCTATCACATAGAACACAATTTAGATATTTAACGGAGTTTCTACTTTTTTGCTCAGTTAAACTTAACAGCTAGACTCAGCAGTTACTATCGAATTCGACACCGACTATATGATTAATAGGTGAGTTCGATGGAACATGAAATAGAACGGCAAAAAAATAACTTGTCGCCCGTCTTTAAGGGAATATTTCTTTCGTTAAGAGCAACGGAGTCTTCGTTAATTGATGTGTGTTAATTCGGGCATATGACTTTTGTTAACGTTTTGTATCGTCTGCATAATTTTTAATAAAGTTTTAACATGATAATGTTTTTAGGCTGGGTGTCATTCCACAAAATGCGTGACGCGTCATCGAAAAATGTGACGCTTTCACACTTTCGATTCCCCACAGTCTAGAAATCTTTTGTTTACAAAACATTATCATGCTTCGATGTTTCGGTTTCGTCGAAGTTCTTTATGCGCGCGCGTGTGTGTGTGTAGGGGGGAGAGAGAGAGAGAGAGAGATTTTTTATTGTGTTATTGCCGTTTACTTTAATGTAATTGATTACATGACGTAATCACACGTTTTTTAGTTTGTGCTCTTTCGATCCTACGAATTAGATATAGGATTGTCCCTAAGGCAATATTTCATTCGTTAAGGGTGACGGAGTCTTCGTTATTTGATGTCTTTTAATTTGGGCATATGACTTTTGTTAATCTTTTATATCGTCTACATAACTTTTAATAAATACGATTTTAAATAGAGTAAATTTCGTTATTTTTACCTTTAACTAAGCGTTTGTTTGGTCTGGTCGTTAAACCACAAAGAAAGTGCTCTTAGTAATTTAAGTCATTAACGTACAGAATCACGTGTTGTGTTGTCGCGTTGGGAGAGCACACGTTATTGACGCACGTGAGCAACTTCGTCAGCGACAGCGACAGTCTCGAGTGCGCGGCAATGCTTGGTCAACCACGCGTTAAGGTACAAAACGGGGCACCAGTGGCAAGGTCACGGCTGGGTTGACAAAACAGCTGTGAACTAATTATTCGCGACATCGTTTTAAGTCAAGGAGTGTGCACAATTAATGAGCCGATTGGTACTCCTGATAATGTACGACCCCGCAGGTTGCCGCTTTCATCCACGTACGAATGGTTCTACAGGTAGTGCCGTCTTCCACATCGTGGACACCAGAGGTTTCTTTCGTTCCTCCGACCATCTTTTCTCCACCTCATCGTACATGTCCTTCTTCCGCGATCTCCTGGATCTGTCCCACTTCCGTCGTCTAGTTGGGCACGCTTTATATCAGCTTTATCATTTTTTCGGCCCAACGATCATGAGGCATCCATCCATATGGTCATACTCACAAGAGATGTTTCGTATTTAAGGTGTCTAAAGTCGTTTTTCCAATTTGTGTCCTGGTATCTTCATTTCTAACGCGCTTGAGCCGGGTCACCTCCTTCTTCAGAAATTCATTCCCCTGCTTTGAGCCTTCGGGATTTTTTTTTATTGTCTTCCAAGTTTCAAAGCCATGCTTTCTAAGATGGCAAGTTAAATCATCTTTTTAGTTTTGTGGGTTATTTTCCCACTCCAAAGCCACAATTCAGCTACCCTGTCTCCATTTCCCTTGTTTAAAATAAAACCAGGGGAAATAGCAATATAAAAATAAAACAGCCAAATAAAATAAAATAGCCTTCGATAGCCAAATAAAATAGCCTTCGATAACTATGTCATTTCTACCATCTTTTGTTAATGTTATCCTAAAATACGTAAAAATCAATTTTTTAGTAGTAAGCGAATCTACTGCCATGTGCTTGCAAAAAACTCAACATATGGTTACCAGTTCTGTACAGTATATCTTGTGAGTAGTATTGTGTGTAGGGTTTTTAGTATCAAGGGAACGTAGATAAACTTAAAAACTAAGACTAAATTATTTGTCATTTACGCATTATGATTATAAACTCAAGTAAAAAAAAAACAATACAATACTATGTAATCTTTAGTGTTTATTGTCTGATTGTGTGTTATAATACTTACTTTTTATTTTATTTTTTTTTTGTATCGGCCATCTACACACAACACCACATGCCAATTTCAATTCTTTATTCTTTGTTCTTTTCTTTTTCTCCAATATTCTTTCATCTTTTCACTGTGTCTCTTCTTCCTGTCTTCAGGCCACTTTGAACCTACGTTTTTCTCTCTCCTACCCTGGACTCCTTCCATTTTATAACACTTTTGCCCGAAAAACGTCTCTTTCAATTGCTTCTTCTGCGTCAATATTATTTTTTCTAAATCCTTTTGGACTTCTTTAATCCAACTTGATGTTGACTTCTTCCCCCACAGATATTTGAAGATCTGCTTTGTTAACCTATTGTCGTCCATTCTATATAAATGTCCAAAAAATAATAGTCTTCTTTTTCTCATTGTTTCTGTTATATTTTCTATACTCTGATATATTTCATCATTACTTATTAATTTTCCAACCTTCTGAAGTTTTTCGTGGGCCTAATATTTTCCTAATAATTCGTCTTTCCAGTATTTCTAGTTTGTCTAAATTGTAATTCAATGCTAGACATTCTCTTGCATGTAGGCATCCACTACTGTACTGTAATGCCTTATAGGCCTATTCGGATATTTAGATATGCACTTTTTATTGCAAATATCTTTAGTTATACCATTTATCTTTAGTTATGCTCTTTCCATTTTATGAATCCTTTTTTCTATAGCAGATTTTTCTAAACCATTCTCTTGAATTATTTCCCCTAGATAGAATACTTACTTTATTACTTCCATATTCCTTAAGGAATGGAAGTATGGTGATGGCAAAAAAAATCGTGTTCGAGATTATTGCAGATTCTGATTCTACTACACTCAAAACATGAAAAAAAGTCGTTTTCCGAAAAGTGTCTGTGTGTGTGTCTGTCTGTGTGTCTGTCTGTGTGTCTGTCTGTCTGTCTGTGTGTCTATCTGTAGATTTTTTTTCTATGGCAAACGATAACTGCCGCAAATTCAAACAGAATCAAATAATTTTTTGCATACAGCCCTGATTTGTAGAGTACTCAAGACCTATTGTTTTTGGTGAAGATCGGTTGAGGGAAAGGGGTAGTTTACCTGCAACGGTTTTTTTTTATCAAGGGAAATTTTTTTTTTGGCAAACGATAACAGCCGCAAATTCAAACAGAATCAAATAATGTTTCGCATACAGCCCTGAATTGTAGAGTTCTCAAGACCTATTGTTTTTGGTGAAGATCGGTTAAGGGAAAGGGGTAGTTTACCTGTAACGTTTTATGTTTTAACAAGGGTATTTCCTATGGCAAACGATAACAGCCGCAAATTCAAACAGAATCAAAAGATTATTTGCATACAGCCCTAAATTGTAGAGTTCTCAAGACCTATTGTTTTTGGTGAAGATCGATTAAGGGAAAGGGGTAGTTTACCTACAACGTTTTTTTAACAAGTGTATTTTCTATGGCAAACGATAACAGCCGCAAGTTCAAACAGAATCAAATAATTTTCTGCATACAGCCCTGATTTGTAGAGTACTCAAGACCTATTGTTTTTGGTGAAGATCGGTTGAGGGGAAGGGGTAGTTTACCTGCAACGTTTTTTTTTCTATGGCAAACGATAACTGCCGCAAATTCAAACAGAATCAAATAATGTTTTGCATACATCCCTGAATTGTAGAGATCTCAAGGACTTTCGATTTTGGTGAAGATCGGTTAAGGGAAAGGGGTAGTTTACCTGCAACCTTTTACGTTTTAACAAGAGTAAAGTACTTGAAAATTTATTTAAACTTTTTGAAACAATGGTAATTGTTTAAAATAAAATAATTTTGTTGCCAGGTAACAAAAATAAAGTCATTTTGATTATAAAATATAAATATTTACAACAAGAAAAGAATTTTCAGTTTTCAAAATTTAAATATATTTTTATAAAACAATGGGTTCTTCATTGAGGTGGGGACCATGTCACTCACTCCATCTCAAGCCTCTCCCATTTTGCAGAAAAAGAGGACCCTGTCAAGGCTGATACTTTGACGACAGTGACAGGGCTTTCCACCAAATTCAGCAGAGTGACAGGTAGGCCCAACTCTGATTGGCTCCTCAGATTTCCCCAGCGTTAGTAGGTTCTATGAAAATATTTTATTTCAAAAATGATTTTAAATATAAATCTTAGATATGTTTTATAAATCTCATGTTGTATGTTTTAACATGGGTAATTTTTTATATGACGAACCATAACTGCCGTAAATTCAAACAGAATCAAATAATTGTTTACATATGTGCCTGAGCTATAGAGAACTCAATGTCTGTTGATTTTGGTGAAGATCGGTTACGGGGAAAGGGCAGTTTACCTGAAACATTTTTTGTTGTAACATGAGTAAAGTACTTAATTTTGATAAAGTATCCTGATAAGATCTTAATAATCCACTGTAGAAACATTGATGAAATATCTATAAATGTAGAGGCTAGTTGAACGGGCTGGGGGTAATTTTCTATAAATCAAAATTATAGTTGAAGGGGGAGGGGATAATTTTTTTTTATATGTGTACTACGTTATTGGCAAGAAAGAAGTATTTTTTTGTTAAAATTCCTTCCCTGGCTGTTTGGCTGAAAATGATTTTAAATATAAATCTTAGAATATGGAAGTCATGTATGGTTCTCCATACCGATTTTTTTTTAAATATTTATACGAATTAATTACCTAATCGGATTTTTCGTTATTTTTCTTAGATTGAAATTTATCTAAAGATAAATGTATTTCGTTGAGAATAGGGACCGAGTTCTACAACCCGGAGAGCTTACTTATAATAAGTATGACTTGCTGGTTCATCAGACCCGATATAATGAACCGTGTAGTCGGGCACCACACACTTATAGCAGTTCGACGTCTATGCATACATTGTGCGTATCTCTCTGCTCGACGGTATGTCACAAAAGATGCTCGATATGAAACGTCTTGTTATACCGAGTGTTCATTTTGTATGTACAGTATCACATGGCGTACGTATATGTAACATCTAATGGCATACATGTGTAAAATATATTGTGTACACACACATATATTAAATGGATGTTGGTTTAGTTGCCATAGCAACCAAACAAGGTTTGATACTCGTTAACGAGACGCGCAGTCAGCTGTCGTGTACACGTGAATCTTGTAAGTCTGCGCGGCTTTCTGTATGCAGCTGCACCGCTGGATCGATAAACCTGAAATTAGTCCAGCAGTCGCCAAAAGGGAAAAATATTTATTAAAGTCACAGTCGATTCAAACTGAATAAAATGTGCAAGTAGATCAGTGGGGTATCTAGAATTTGGCCTTGGGAGGGGGGTTTGAGTCTAGTCGGCTTCATGCAAAAGAACAAACAAGTCAAGACTAATCAACAGTACTATCTTTAAAGCGGCTAAAAAACGTGTGGCAATATTCTGAAATCGATCCCATTAAAGGAAACTGCAAAATACACACAATGAACACACAAAAAACACACATAATAAAAATAGCGTTTTGAAATACTGTTTAGAAGATACTGATTGACTGAATTGATTTTCCTATATTTCACATTTCAGATACGCAAATGCTGTGTAATAAACCTGTTTGTGTATTTAAATGGAGTTACTACTATAAGATTTACACAATGACATCACTCTTGTTCAAGAGTGCCGATCCCCCCCCAACCCCTATAACGCTTCCCCCAATTTTATTAAAAAAATCCCCCCCTTTTTCTGACAAGACTTTTTCTCTGTTTTACGTAAAATTTCTTACCTAATCGAACAAAGGCTGGTGCTTTCTAACTCAAAACTATTACGAAATATTACCTTTTACCAAAACGATATATTGATTGTAGGTAGTTATAAACTAAAAAAAATAAGGATTTCTAATAATAAATCACAAATTAATATTTTCAGTAAAACGTGATTTGTTTTACAATACCAGTACTCTATGACTTTATTGAAAAGATACTTAGTGTTGCAACTTAAAATTGGGGAAGATTTTTCATGCAATAGTAAAAAAAAAATCCCCCAAAAATTGTCTAAATGTCGTTAATGGCGACACAATCCCCACCTGTAGGCACCCCTGCCCTCGTTAACTATCCTGGCCACAACCACACAGTCTCAACTCGAAAGGTTATGGCTTCAGTCTTCTGGGACCGGAAAGGTCCACTCCTTGTTGAATAAATGCCCCATGGAGCCACAATAACTAAATATATATATATATATATATATATATATATATATATATATATATAATAGGGTTGCTACAGCTAGTGCCGTCTCCCTTCCTTCAATCTGGCTTTCCAATTCTCCCGATGTTCCCATTGTCCTTCCTCAAGTCCCATACGTTGCATAGATTCATCCACTTCGTCCCTCCAAGATCTTCTCGATCTTCCCCTTCTTCTCCTTCCTAATGGACTCTATTCCGTCACTTTGTTGATCCACCTATTTTGGGCTCTCCGGACATGACCGTACCACACCAATCTTTTTTCTTCGATGTAGTCAATTACACTTCTTTCCGCTTCCATTCTTCTTCTGATCTCCTCGTTTGTTATTCGGTCTGCTCTCGTTATTCCACAGCACCTCCTCCAATATTCCATCTCTGTTGCAAGAATCTTTCTTGCATTCTTTTTGTTAATAACCCATACTTCCGCTGCATAAATCATAATGCTTAGGACTATGGTCTGATATATAATTTTTTTTGGTGCTTTTCCTAATATGTTTCTCCCATATAACACTGTGTAATTGTCTAATCCCTGTTCTAGTCTGCCCTAATCTACTTTTTATTTCCTCTTCCGTTGTGCCTTGTTTACTCAGTGTGAATCCTAGGTACTTGAATTTGTCTGTTCCTCTAATTTTAACATTTTCGTCACTTCTAAATCTGTTGTTTCTTCATCTCTAATTGCCAAGTATTCAGTCTTTTTTATGTTTATTTCCAATCTCATCTTGCCACAATAAATGCCGACACGTATTGTAAAACATTAAAAACAAATTGCGACGGGTTACTCAATATCGCCGGAGAGGCGTGTTGTCTCCAGCGGCAATGCGCGGCCTCATGCTGTGGAGAAAACAATACAGTTGCTTGCGAAATTTAAGTGGGAAGTTTTCGATCATCCAGCCCAAGTCCCGACCTTGCCCCCACTAACTATCATCTGTTTTCTAAACTTAAGGGCTCAGGGTAAGCAAAAAATTAAATTAGAAAAATTTTAATTTTTTGCTATTTTGTATTTATGGTTCTTCCTGATCATTTTGATATAGCCTATAATACATCGCTAGTTTTAACACACAAAGTCGTTTTATTTCCAATTTTCAATAGTTATCCACAGTCACCGGAGGCTTTTTGTTCGTACGCTTGACAGGGCCCGTCACAATCAAAGGTCCCTTATCACCAAAGAGAAATATACTCACAACAACTCGTTGCCTGTACCAGTTATGGAGGCTATAAAGCCTGTTTTCCAAGATTTAGCCAATACAGAACTGTTGAAAAAGTGCTTACACGGACGTACACAAAATCCGAATGAAAGTGTAAATAATGTTATTTGGAATCGCCTTCCCAAAACTGTTTTTGTGGGAAACAAAACACTACACTTTAGTGTGTATGAGGCTATTGCCTCTTTTAATGATGGATACATAGTGAAGTGTAAAACAATGAAAAAGTTGGACAAGGAAAGGGTGTATTTTGATAAAGAGCAAGCTCAAAAAACAATAAAGAAGGCCAGACAAGGCAGAAGACAGCGAAAAAGGAAGCTTGATGAAGAAGAAGACGCTGAAGATGATTCCAGCTACGGAGCAGCCTTATTTTACGGTATATGTTAACAAGTTTCTTGTGTAGAGTAAAAAATTGAGCTTATTAAACTTCTATTGTGATTTTCCAACAATTTACAATTTTAATGTTACTGCACACTTTTCTCAGGAATGGAATAAGATACAGACCTGAAATTTTTACCACTAGTAGAGTACGGTATTCATGTATACATGGTTTACCGTTCAGTCTTGCTGATCGCTGGACAGTCAGACAAGTTGTGCGGGTGTATTGTTTGTTAATTGCTACTATTCTGTTCGGTTATTAAACGTAAAGGGATGATCGTTGTTTTGTGTGTTGATACATTATATATTAGACTGTGTAGTATTATGGTAACTTCTTTAGCGCGCACTACCTCAGCGCAAAATCACCTTAAACCCTTACCGTCCTGGGATTTGACCAATCCCAGATACTTAAAATGCCCGACGTCTCCTTACGTTGCCTTCTAAATATCAAAATTAGCGACTTCTCCGCCAATACACATTAACTTTTTTTTTCACCATAATTCGTTTCTCTTCCAACTTTCCACATTTTTAACATTTTCCTCAAAACCGTTAAAAACAACGTATCACGTTAAACGTGATAAAATTCGATACTAACACTGAACGTTTCCACACTCTCTATTAAAGTATGTAAAACTAGTTCTGTAGTGTGTGTGTGTGTTCGACTGTAATCAATCATCATACGCGGGGTAGGTACAATGAATGCTGCGCTGGGTCGCGTAATTGTTTACCTGACAAATTGTGTTAGCTGACGTTATAAAAAACCTAACATTTATACCGATCGTGTGCTGTGCTCACCACTACTGGTTGTAAACGCAGCTCTGTGCTGGAACCCAGTTAATCCAAAACGTCGACGACCATAATAACGGTCCCGTGTGATTGTCACCTAATAAATAGATACTGGAAAACATATACTCGTATCTGTAAGTAATACTAATTCTACTGGCGAGTAATTACATAGTAAAGGAGAAGGGAAGCTTTAAAAAGGAAAATGAAAAATTATAATTTTCAGGCCGTGTTCAGTCAGTATACACGTATTCACAACATATTTAACGACAACTGATGAGGAAAACAAGGGATAAGTCTGAGCCCACCGTTATCATTTGTAGTAGTATTATTTGTAGTGTGAGCGAATAATTATAACTAAACAATTTCTCAACTAAAGCAACTACCTGTTCGCCTTTCGGCTCATCTGCCGATCGGAAACAAAAAAACAGACACTTTGGTAGTTTATGTTTTTTGTGAAATCTGTGAAACTTCTAATATAAGTATGACAGATATGTATAATTAAAAATGTTCATAAAAAAGCAAAATATCCACATGCAATAATTTGAATTTATACATATGTCATTATACAAGTAACATGGTTTTCACAGTGACAAGTAATAAAATTATGTACAAAGTGAATTTTTTTTTTTTTTAACACCACAAGATTTAACTCAATATTCATAATATGCTTGTTTTAATTCGTTTAAACTAATAATGAAGTAAAGGAAGAATGTACATGTAGAATGTTCAATTCAAAGAGGCTATAGTGAGGTCTTGTGATAAAGTGTAAGATATACGAAAAGCTTTTTTAACGGGGTCTTTCCATGCATTTTATGGGGTTTCAAATATGCTTTAAAATTTTCCATTTTCCAGTTGCCGCCCAACTTAGTTTGTGTAAAAACTAATCCTACTTTTGCGGTATTTTCAGACACAACACAAAAAGAGGAAGACTTTCGTTGCCCTTGAGGGTTTTTCCAATAAACTACCCTCCAGTGGCGTGGCGTGGGTACATAACACCTGTTGCCGGGTGTGATAGGACTAAAACTTCATGTAAAAATTAATTCGAATTTTTTCTTGTAATAAGTGTTCTTTTTAGAGCATTTTCTATCGTTCGCTGGGAGAAGAAGAGGGTCCCGGTTCAACGGGATCTGACTCTCATTATACTGACTCAGAATAAAAGAGAACACAAATAATCTAATTAAAAATAATAAAGACAAACAGAGAAAGACATGACTAAACGAACAAACCCCAAATAGGTACGTAGTATCTGCTGCACGTCAGTTCCGAAAACGAACATAGCTGCTAACTGAGCGTTTTGCCGGTTTATACAGCGGCAACACATTGGACGGACGAGTGTGTGTCTCCTCCACAGTTTGTACAGTGACAACTACTACGAGGTCAGTGACCGTACGCAGTGAAACATTGCCCATCTCTGAGCCGGCAACACAAGACGGTGCAAGTGCCCAGCAGTTCGAAAGCGATGCTACGCTTTTCTTCAAGTTTCCCTACTAATATTGTTCGAATTTCAAATTATTCACTGACTAAAGTATTTTTTCTGTGATATAATTAATATTATTTTCTCTTATTTCCAGTACTGTTGGCACCGGCAGCAGCGGTTACGTGGACGCCACACTACTGCCCTCTATGCATAAATTATACAGATTTATTTCCATCCTGATGCAGAAATCAGCATGTATAACTGTAATCAGTTTGCTAATGTTTACATTCAGTCCTATTCCAGCGGATTTCTGAATCAGGTCCTTGTAAACCTCAATCGGCCGTTGTCTTGCTTTAGCTATTATCACAACATCATCACCGTAAGCATATATTTGGCTTGTTTTATTTAATTTGTGTTCCTCGCTGATCTATGTATTTAATGGCATAGCGTGGTGCAATAATAAAGAGGGTGGCCGTAAACCATCACGTTGCTTAACTCCCTTATTAAATGTAAATGATCAAGCCTGACTCGTATATCAAATTTAATTCATGTTTGGCTGGAAATATACTGTAATATAACAATAGCACCGAAATAGTTTAGGAGTTAGGCTGTCCTGTGTGAGCTGTTCGGTAGTGAGGCCAGTACTACGCTCCAACCGCTGTTTATTACAACAGATACTATTTCTACCGGCTGTGTCGACCCGGAGACTGAAAACTCACTTTGATTTTATGGTAAACAAGTAAACTGTGAATTGCTAATTGTCAATTAAAAAGTTTTAAATTGTATTAATCACACTTACGCTTCTCTGGTTGTCATTGTTTGGTGCTAGTACTTATGACAGTAGGGGTCTGAGACTAGGGGAAACGCTACGCTACATTCTTCGTGTACACGTTTTTACGAGTTTTCACGAGTTTTCACGAGTTTGAGTTAACATCATTTAATTATCCAAAAAAATAAAATTAAAATAAATCAATAAATTAGAAAAAATAAAACATTAACTCAATAATCAAATTCCCAATAACACTACATCTAAAAATTCACCTATTAATAATAATATAAAATATATAACCTTTACTTATTATGAAAAATATAACTCAAAAACTAAATAAAATATTTAAAAATACAAATTTAAAAATATCTTATAATACAGATAATATAATTTTTAATCAAATAAAACCAAACACTACATCTAATATTCGCAATAAAAAATGGAATATACAAAATAGAATGTCCAGATTGCAATAAATTTTACGTAGGCCAGACAAAGAAAAAAACTACTCGATGGATTCCTTCAACACCGCAATGCATTTTTAAAACCAAATATTTATAAATCTAATTTAGCCACACATTGTCTAAATAGTGCCCACCAACTTCCAGGCATTGAATATATGAAATTAATTTAAAACATACAAAAAGGTTAAAAAATGAATATTTGTGAAAAAACTTAATATTTACAAACACAATAACAATAATGTATTAATTAAAGAACAAACTCAAATAAAAACAAAACAAGGTAATCATTTAAAATTATAAATTTATTAAAATAAGTAAAAATAAATAAAATATAAACATTAAATATTTCCAATACCACCGACAATACAGCTGCTAAGTAAATAAACATTAAAACAATCGTTAACTAATCGACTTAAATCGATTATCCATTATTTTACATTAAAATCAAACAATTTCGATTATTTCGTTAGTTTCTATAGTTTTTGATTTACTTACAAACCTCTGATGATGCTTATATTTTTCAGTGAACGTGCGTCAGGTGTTACAACGAAAATAACGCAATATACTACTTGCAGAAGAAACTATATTCATTAATCGCAATACTTTATTCATTATATATTTTAAGTTAAATAGATGCCAATACTGTGTAAAGCCTTTATACTATTATTTGTAGCGTAGCTGTGTTCCGCAGCAATAGTCATTTGACTTCAGTTTGCGACAATGTTCAGTTTACGTACAAATACATTCAGTTCACTTCCCGTGGAGGTAAACGACTGGACTATTGTAGTCTTAACAGAGAAGCTTCAGAAGTGGAAGCTTCTGCTGCTTTATAGTCTTGCAATTACACAAACCTTGACGTTGAGTGCAATATTCGTTATTACATACATACATACATCCTCGGCGCTACAGCCCAGTCCGGGCCCTGGCCTCCAACAGAAATCGTCCTCCTGGGCAGTGTCCACCAGTTTGCTGCACCCAGCCTCACTGCCTCCTTACCAACCTGGTCCAGCCATCTTGGACGCGGTCTTCCCCTCCTTCTCCTTCCCATCGGAAAATGGGGATTTGTGATTTTTTTTGGGGGGATTCTGTCCTCCGCCATTCTCTGCACATGTCCGGCCCAACGCAATCAGTTAATTTATATGAATTTCACGATCGGAAGATCTTTAAACCTTTCGTACAACTCTCGATTATGCAGTCGCCTCCAAATCTCGTTTTTCTTCACAGGGCCAAAGATTCTCTTCAGTACCTTCCTCTCAAACACGGCTAGTTTCTGCTCATGTCCAATTCTAAGTGCCAAATCAGAATACAATCAAATCCATCTAACTCCTTAAAAACATTGAATGGGCTGAAACAATGAGATGCCTTTGCGTGCCTGTTGTTCAACATAGCTCTAGAAAAGGTCATCAGGGATTCAAACTAGCGGACACATAATGTCACAAGGAGATACAGCTTCTGACATATACCGATGACATTGACGTCATAAGTAACTTAGGTCTGAATCTGGCTTAAAGGAAGCCTTTCAGGAACTGGAGTTGTCCGCTAAGGCTATGGGCTTGGTTATAGACCAAAGCAAATCTAAATATATGGTTGTAGGTGCCAACACTCGCGCCCTGTCCCTGCGCATTAATGATTACGAATTTGAAAAATTTCAAGGTTTTCCATATCTCGGCTCATATATGGACTCTGGAAATGACTCCTCTAGAGATAATAAAAACGAATATTATCTGCTAATAGGTGTTACTACGGGCTAGTGTAACATTTTAAATCAAAATTAATAAGTAAAGAGACAAAAGCCACGCTCTACAAGACCTTGTTCAGACCAGTTCTGATGGCTCGAAATGCTGGGTGCTAAAAAAACTAGATGAGCAACATTGGTTATTACACTATTTAATATGCAACACTAAAAGTCTATAATAGTCATAAATTTGCAAACTGCGATTTTACAAATGAAATAAAATGTATTCAAAGCGCAACCAAGCGTATAGCGTAACGCCATTCGTGAATACAGGAGCAGAATGTTAGCGCAGACAGCAAGCGCTTCCTTACGACGAATCACGCACACGCTGGCCTGAGTGCAGCTTGTCACTCAGCCGGCACAACTTAATATACTGTTTGCCATATCTGCTTTTTCATCACATCAGTGAATACTCTGATAAACCATTATTCATTATTTTGAATTATTTTTAGTAGAGTTTTTTTAAAAAGGGAAGCGGCGCTTCGATTGACGCTACGCTACTGAATTATGAGTTATCGCAAAAAATACGTAGCCTAATTTTATACAAATATTATAATATAGATTATCCACATAATGCAAATAATATTATATAGATTATCCACAGATAATCTGTATTCAGCGCATGCGGTACGTTTATTTATTATTTTTGATACTATTTACTTTGCATTATTTTCGTTTCTGAGAACTGTGTGAACAACTTATTTTCCATATATCTCATTTCAACTTCCTAGGGTTCGATGTAACATTCGAGTATGACAACGAAATCGATATAAAAATTAATAGATTTAAAATTATATGCGGTACTGTACACAGAACACTTGGAAATAAGACAAGGAAAGACGCCAAGATAAAATTCCATAAAGTAATGTCATCACCTGTTTTAACTTACGTAAGTGAAACTTGGACGATGAAGAGAAATAAAAAGCGAAGAATACAACCGAGCGAAATGAAAATTTTGAGAAAAACCAAAGGTTGTAGCCTTAGAGATCAAACACGAAATGAAGGTATAAAAAGCGAGCTAAATGTATATTGTATGGCCAGCAGAATAAGGGAAGGACAAATAAAATGAAGCCATCATATCGAGAGAAAGGAAGATATGAGACTACCTAAACACGTAATAAGATACAGATCTCAAGGATGACGAGATGTAGGTAGGCCAAGGAAGAGATGGCTTCAGTGAAGACGGAACAGGCTGTAAGCTATACCTTACGTGGAGAAGAAGAAGAAGAAGAAGAAGAAGAAGAAAACTCATTTTCTTGTCTTTCTTATTCCATTGTTTCATCTCCCATTCTGCAGTTTAGTTATAATGAGTCGCGGATAATCCACAACTTTAGTTAATCCATTCCCGGAAAACACTAAAGTTGACTGTAGTTTCAAGTATTCTGTAAAGAAAAAGAAAATCGTGGAAACTTTCTTTTCAAACACGAAGAGAGTAGCAAAGAACAGGCAAAACTAGAACAAAGGAAGAAATTCGAGCATCAGTTTGACTATGCATATGAAGAAGACATGGGAGTAAACATGTACGTGAACCTAACAGTAAAGCAGGGACGTATTTACGGGAGAACAAACGGGACCGGATCCCCCCCGGGATCCCCTCGGGGTTCGAAAAGTTGACGAATTGTGTTAGTCTCTTAATTTGTAGGCTGTTTTATTATTTTTTCAGCTGTGTACATTAATTTAGTAATAACTCTTTTTTAAACATACAAACAGGTTTATTATACACCATTAGCGTATACGTTTGAAATATGAAATATCTTCTTCTTCTTTAACATCCTAGTTAGGACTCTGTCCTGTTCCATAACAACGGTCCTACATGCTGTCACTCCACCTGTTCCTTGGCCAACCAATGCTCCTCTCCGTGTTTGGTTGGCTATCTCTTCCTTTTCCACTAGCCTTGTGTCATCCTTTTATGACGTGTGTTCATTCCCTATCCTTCTTCTTTCCGCAATCCAAGAATTAATATCTGTTACATTACACGTTTCTCTTTTACTATTGTTTGGCTACCTATCGTTTTCTTTGAGTTGTTGCTGTATCCGGCTTGGTCTCTGAAGCATAGGATATTACTGGACGACAGGGGCCGATACAGGTATGGGCAAACTGGGCAATTGCCCAGTGCGGCAGATTGTTAGGGGCGGCATATTTGACCCAAAAAAAAAATATATATATATAAATTAAATGACTTCAGATAATCGTAATTTATTTTAACCCCGCTTTCTCCTACTTATTGATAATAGTCAAATATTCAGTTTCCAAATTCCTTCTTCCCTCAAAACTAAGACAATTTTTAAATATTCGCAAGAAATAACTAAACTGATTTATTCCTTTAAATAACTCTCCATCCAGTCGCGTACTAACACATGTACTGTAACGTTCTTGTTACTACTATATACCGTATTGTACTTTACGACACCGGAACACAAGTATTTTAGGTAATAGTCGTAAAAACTATTTACCCGAGCCTAAGCTAGCTTTCACCTGTATCAGGCTTCATCAGAACACGTCATGGACAAAATACAAGAGTTCTTGTTACATAGCGACATGTAGCTCAGTAAGGTTACTTACATTCTTCTCAAAATCTTCACTTGATCGCGGAGTAAACCTCTCACGTGCACTCCTATATACGTATAGGAAATGTCACGGAGTTCGTTACTGGAGTAACTCGAAATGAAATTGCAGGTTGTCCCAAAGTGGGTCAATCAACTGGGACAATTATTAGGTTTAAAATACCGAAATACGTCAGTCGACTTGCAATAAGCTGACAATGACGATTCGAGTACTTAGTATATTTATTGTCGTAAAAGAAATTAAATATATGAACGTATATAAACTTATTTCTCTCAATTTTATTAAACAAAATATTAAGTAGAATTTTCAGTCGCGGCTCGCATTAATCTGAAGACTGTCGTTCCTGGTCCTCTATTTATCTTAGGATGCAAAACCAATAAATGAATACCTAAAATGTGTTTTTTATTTCGTGGAATAATTTGATAATCTCTTCACCTAGTACGGGGCGGCAAACAACCGTTCTGCCCAGGGCGGCAAAATTGCTAGGTCGGCCCCTGCTGGACGAATATGAAATATAAGAAAATCAATTCGCTCAATAAGTATCATGTAAACAGTGTTTCGATAACAGTTTTATTTATTGTGTTGTTAACCTTTTGCTTTAATGGGACTGATCTCAGGACGTTGTCACACGTTTTTCAGCCACTTTAAAGATAGCAACGTTGATTAGTGTTAACTTGTTTTTTCTTTTGTATAAAGCCGACTCGACCCCAGACCCCCCCCTCCTTGACCAGATTCTAGATACGCCACTGGACTGAAGTGAGGGAATATTTTGTGTCCGCTTATTGGTTTACCGTAGTATAACGCCCAAAGCGGTATATATATATATATATACTACACACAGCACCACAGTGCGGTTTGTTAATCACCTGCTTCGCCTCAAGTGCTGTAGACTTAGCGCGCGGGAAGCAGGTGCCGCTGCTTACCCGTGGCCTGCTTTTTCCTAATTAATTGCCGACGTATACTTTCGACTCTGCCGCATTGTTGACCTGTTTCCCGCACCGCACACACACACTTATCCCGTTTGTCTTTGGACCGACGCTACGTAATGAGAACGTTTGTGAGCTGGCGGTGTTCCGTCAGTCAGAACAGCTTAATTGCGGTACATCGTTAAAATATGAATAATTTTGGGAAGTGGGTTCAGCACAAATCCGTACACACTATTGTCTGAGGTGAAAATAATGATGCAGTAAGTTTCTGCGCCGGTAGCGATGTTTAGTCTGGCGGAATTAATTAGCCTAAACAGTAGAGAAGCCACAGTAGCAAGTTTATTTGGCATTTGTATAAACAATCACACTCGTGATACTAAACGTCCGCTAGGCAATCCTCACTAACGCTCGCTAAATCGATAAATTTTTCTAGACTTCTGTTATATTGTCTACTGCCACGTGTGATGACACCCCGCCAAAATCAACGAAGCTCTTTCAAAGATATAGATAACGCTGATTATGTGTCGGTAGGAGCATTTAAGAGACAACGCTGATTATGTGTCGGTAGGAGCACTTAGGAGATAACGCTGGTTATGTGTCGGTAGGAGCACTTAGGAGATAACGATGGTTTAAAGTGTTGGTAGGAGCACTTAAGAGACAACGCTGATTGCGTGTCGGTAGGAGCACTTAGGATACAACGCTGATTATGTGTCGGTAGGAGCACTTAGGAGATAACGCTGATTATGTTGTCGGTAGGAGCACTTAGGAGACAACGCTGATCATGTGTCGGTAGGCGCACTTAGGAGATAACGCTGATTATGATGCAGCACTTGGGAGCTGCATTACATCAGATGGGAGATGCACCAGTGATGTACAACGTATCACTGAACAAGCAAGAACGGCCATTTGTCAAAAGAAGAGAACAGATCTCTTCTGGCGTCCAAAACCGTGTCCCTGGAAACGAGGTAGAAATATATACAGAGTTTCATTTGGACTATGTGTACATACGGTTTGGACACCTGAACTTTTGAGAAAAGTGCCGAAGCTTTTGAGATGTGGTGCTGGAGAAGGACCGCCCTCAGAGTACCGTGGACGGAAAGAGTATCTAGTGGTGAGGTTCTGAAGAGAGTCAGTAAAACAAAGGTCGTCGATTGGAACCATTGGGGAAAGGAGAAGTAATATTGTTTGTCACCTGCTATACTGTTCAAAGTGGTTTACCAACCTGATCGAGGTGCTAGTGGGAGGGGAGACCCAGGCAGTACGTGGACGGGGTAAAAGAAAGAAGTGGTGATGAAGAAAGAAATTGCAAGCCCACCAACCTCTTGGTTGAGGAGAAGAAGAAGACGGTGAGAAGATGAAAACAATTAAATATGCAGATGGCCAGGCAGCACTGGTAACGAGTGAGGGACAGTTGCAGAGAATGTTAGGTAAAGTAAGTGAGATAGAGGTGACTGAGGCTTAATAATAAATACCTACATATCCAAAGTAATGAGCATATCAAGTCAGATGGAAAGCTTTTCAGTCTGCCTTGTGACTTCGTTTTTATATTGATGACGCGTTTCAAAGCACATGCTTCAACATCGGGTCATAAAATATCCCTCGAAGGAGGTCATCGTCGGTTAAAACTCCAAGTGGTCACAGTGTTCAGTGTCAGTGGTCGCCCAAACGTGAATAAGGTGCGCAGCTGCTGACGCGTATACAGTGTAAATTAGGTCGGATTTTTAATGAGTTGAAACTTGGAAATTAATTTATATGAGGAAGATGACTGAGTTAGGAAGAAAACTTACACTAAAAAGAAGAGCCAATATTTACAAAACAAGTGTGGGAATTTAAAACTGAGAAACATAATGAAAGGAGAAGATCTTGTCAAACTAAGGTGGATTATTGGGAAGAATTCTATTAAGAAAATGAAAAAAAAATGTATGACATAAACACACTGGCAAAGGGCAGAAAAGAGTGGAAGATATTTTTGTAAGTGTAAAATTTGGTTTAGTTTTATAACCCTACAGCATTTTAGAGAAATTCTAATTTAAACATTGTTGATTATGGTCCAAGTCACGTTTTTGATAATAAATTACCTTATTTCAAATCCGTCCTGTGACTTCATTGCGTTGTTTTTGTTGTTACGCGTTTCGGGAACTATGTCCCGAAAACATTAAGTCAAATTACGCACGCCATTTGATTTCAAACAACCATACTTACACGGATTTAAGGTCTAATCTTATACCTTTACATTACTGTAACAAGGGTCGCTACATGGACGCATTGGAGGAGTTTGAAATATACAAAAGTCATAACAGCACGAACAACCATGATGGCATACTGAATGATAAATTGAATTTTAAATCAACCCACTGTACGACACCGCGTTGCATTTGCTTGAGATAAACAACCTGGCAATAACTCGAAGTCCAAGAATTGAGTATCAGACCGAACGTTACACGGTGCGCACCGAGTCGGACACGTGTGTTTAAATAATGTACTTTTATGAATTTTAATATTTGACGATCTCTTCCCGAGTGATAAGTCTGATGATGGGACATAGTTCCCGAAACGCGTAACAACAAAAACAACGCAACGAAGTCACAGGACGGATTTGAAATAAGGTAATTTATTATAAATTCTAATTTAGGCATCTCTCTCTCTCTCTCTCTCTCTCTCTCTCTCTCTCTCTCTCTCTCTCTCTCTCTCTCTCTCACACACACACACACACACACACACACATGTACTTAAACATAAATATACATACGTAGATTTGAAAATAAGATATCTAATGTAAAAACATCAGTAGAAAAACTATGAAGACAAGCATGTTTTACTTCCATGTTCCATAAGGAAATGGAAGTATGGTCATGGCGAAAAAAATCGTGTTCGAGATAACGGCAGATTCTGATTGTACTACCATCAAAACATGAAAAATAGTCATTTTTCGAAAAGTGTCTGTGTGTAGAATTTTTTCTATGGCAAACGATAACAGCATGACAAATTCAAACAGAAACTCAAGGCCTATTGTTTTTGGTGAAGATCGGTTAAGGGAAAGGGGTAGTTTACCTGCAACGTTTTACGTTTTAACAAGAGTAAAGTGCTTAATTTTGATAAATAAAGTATCCTGAAAAGAAGGTCATAATAATCCACTGTAGAAAGGTAGATGAAATATCTATAAATGAAAAGGGTAGATGAAGGGGGAGGGGGTATTTTTTTTTATAAATTAAAATGGTAGTTGATGATGGAGGAGGTAAATTTTTATAAGTTTTATATGTGTAATACGTTATTGACAACAAAGAAGTAGTTTCTATGGAAACATTTCATTTCACTTTAACAAAATTCTATATTTTTAATTTTAATTTAAATCATGTATGAGTGAAAATATATCGTTCCTGGCAGGCAAGCATATCTCAATTATGTAATGTTTACTTTTCCAAAGTTTTATTATTGTGATTACCGCAATAAAAAGGCCGGCAGGACACACACACAAACATCGATTTGTTTCCTGTGGATCGCTGGGCAGTGTTGTTGTATTAAAGCAGTTAATACAATCTGTGTACTTATTTCTATTATGATATGAGAATTATAAACTAATATGTGCATGTGTGTATGTATGAAAAATATATAAATATTTTTCTCCTTTGGAAAATTGTTTGCCCCTCCTTGAAAATATTTTAACCTCGCTGATGGCTAGTTATTTACTAGCCTGTGTCGAATATAGCGTTATGACATGGATCAGAATGGTGGGTGTTAAACAGGAGACGCAAACGTATTAAGGAAGAAATGTTTTGGTGAGAAATTTATAATTATACGGGTGAACAGAATAGTCGTTCAGGGAATCAGAAGACAAATGGAAAGAAAGAAGTCAAGACTCGATATTAAAAAAGAAAAATGACTAGTATAGTATTGACAGGAAAGACTTTGATAACGCTATAGACATCCCTCGCCCCATCGCAGCGGGAGTCCAATTTCATTACAGGAATCAGATCGCAGCTACCTTTAGCTAGCTCTTCGTTCGACCTACAGACATTTTATCCAAAAGTACAGTCCTTCCTCACGAAGGTTGAGGATAGTCTTAATCCACCTGACATGGTGGTACCATTTTAGATGATGCGTAATTTTTTCAGAACTCAAGCATCCACTTATTTAATTAATATTTAAATGATTTTAAATATACAGTTTAGGACATGCAAGTCATGTATGGTTCTCCGTACCGATTTTTTTCAATGGTATCCAAGTCTCTTGTATGGATAGACAAACTAACCTTTTTCAAGCCGCCTTGTGACTTCTTTTTTACTTCCGTGTTCCATAAGAAAATGGCAATGTGGTGATGGCGAAAAAAATCGTGTTTGAGATCAGGGCCGCTTCTGATTATACTACCCTCAAAACATGAAGAAAAGTAATTTTCCGAAAAGTGTCTGTGCGTGTGTCCGTCAGTCTGTGTGTCTGTGTGTAGGATTTTTTTTTTCTATGGCGAACGATAACTGCCGCAAATTCAAACAGAATCAAATAATTTTTTGCATATGTACCTGAGTTGTAGAGAACTCGAGGCCCATTGATTTTGGTGAACATCAGTTAAGGGGAAGTGGTAGTTTACCTGCAACATTTTATGTTTTAACAAGAGTAAAGTACTTAAATTTAATGAATAAAGTATCCTGACAAAGAAGGTCATAATAATCCACTGATGACATATCTACAAATGAAAAGGATAGTTGAAGGAGGGGGGTAATTTTCTATAAATGAAAATGATAGTTGAAGGGAGAGGAGATACTTTTTTATGCGTACTACGTTATTGGCAACAAAGAAATAGTTTGTTGTTAAAATTCCTTCCCGGGTCCAGTATTTTCTGTGAAACCAGACGTTTCGCAGTGCCATCGACTGCCATCATCAGTGAAAATCGAGTGCACTAACGTGAGGTGGTATACCTTAGTGCCCACAGTACTGTGATTAAGGCTGAAGAAAGAAGTAGGTTTCTATGGAAATATTTCATTTCGAAAATGATTTTAAATATAAATCTTAGAACATGGAAGTCATGTATGGTTCTCCATACTGATATTTTATATTGATGACGCGTTTCAAAGCATATGCTTCATTATCAGATCTTAAAATATCCCTCGTAGGAGGTCGTCATCAGTTAAAAATCCAAGTGTCAGTAGTCGACCAAACGTGAAATGGTGCGCACCTACTGACGCGTGACGCGTGACGTATCCAAGTGTCAGTAGTCGACCAAACGTGAAATGGTGCGCACCTACTGACGCGTGACATATCCAAGTGTCAGTAGTCGACCAAACGTGAAATGGTGCGCACCTACTGACGCGTGACGCGTGACGTATCCAAGTGTCAGTAGTCGACCAAACGTGAAATGGTGCGCACCTACTGACGCGTGACGTATCCAAGTGTCAGTAGTCGACCAAACGTGAAATGGTGCGCACCTACTGACGCGTGACGTATCCAAGTGTCAGTAGTCGACCAAACGTGAAATGGTGCGCACCTACTGACGCGTGACGTATCCAAGTGTCAGTAGTCGACCAAACGTGAAATGGTGCGCACCTACTGACGCGTGACGTATCCAAGTGTCAGTAGTCGACCAAACGTGAAATGGTGCGCACCTACTGACGCGTGACGCGTGACGTATCCAAGTGTCAGTAGTCGACCAAACGTGAAATGGTGCGCACCTACTGACGCGTGACGCGTGACGTATCCAAGTGTCAGTAGTCGACCAAACGTGAAATGGTGCGCACCTACTGACGCGTGACGCGTGACGTATCCAAGTGTCAGTAGTCGACCAAACGTGAAATGGTGCGCACCTACTGACGCGTGACGCGTGACGTAGCCAAGTGTCAGTAGTCGACCAAACGTGAAATGGTGCGCACCTACTGACGCGTGACGTAGCCAAGTGTCAGTAGTCGACCAAACGTGAAATAGTGCGCACCTACTGACGCGTGACGCGTGACGTATCCAAGTGTCAGTAGTCGACCAAACGTGAAATGGTGCGCACCTACTGACGCGTGACGCGTGACGTATCCAAGTATCAGTAGTCGACCAAACGTGAAATGGTGCGCACCTACTGACGCGTGACGTATCCAAGTGTCAGTAGTCGACCAAACGTGAAATGGTGCGCACCTACTGACGCGTGACGCGTGACGTATCCAAGTGTCAGTAGTCGACCAAACGTGAAATGGTGCGCACCTACTGACGCGTGACGTATCCAAGTGTCAGTAGTCGACCAAACGTGAAATGGTGCGCACCTACTGACGCGTGACGTATCCAAGTGTCAGTAGTCGACCAAACGTGAAATGGTGCGCACCTAGTGACGCGTGACGTATCCAAGTGTCAGTAGTCGACCAAACGTGAAATGGTGCGCACCTACTGACGCGTGACGCGTGACGTATCCAAGTGTCAGTAGTCGACCAAACGTGAAATGGTGCGCACCTACTGACCCGTGACGTATCCAAGTGTCAGTAGTCGACCAAACGTGAAATGGTGCGCACCTACTGACGCGTGACGCGTGACGTATCCAAGTGTCAGTAGTCGACCAAACGTGAAATGGTGCGCACCTACTGACGCGTGACGCGTGACGCGTGACGTGTGCATAATGATGTTGGATTTTTTCCCGATTACGACCTCGTACGACGGATATTTTAAGATCTGATGATGAAGCATATGCTGTAAAACCCGTCATCAATATAAAAAAAAAATTAACAAGGTGGAATTAAAATTATTAGTTTGTCTATTCATACAAGTGACTTGGATACCTTTGTAAACATGCAGGCTAAATTTGTTTTCCAGTCAGATTCCGGCCGTGAAAGCCTGCGTTCTTTGACAGGTAAAGAACATACGACTTAGACTAAGTAACTACTTGCACAGGAAATTAATTCTTTTTGTGCACACGCGCGTGCGCGCGTACAAACATCCGTTGCGGTGGCACCCACCTGCAATTAGTGCTTACGTTATCGTTTATCGTTGTTAATCTTACTTAGCAATTATTGTGTAGGCAGTTCTGTACAGTGTACCGCATTGTTTGTTGCAGTTATGGCCGATGCATTTAGGGCACGAGACATCGGGCTTCTCGCTCAGAAGAAGATCCTCGGCCGTATGGCGACCAACAAAAATACCAGGAAGATGTTCATAGACGAGACGACGGCCAGCCTGTTAGACAGCCTTTACAAACTAGTGAGAACCTTTGTAAGTATAACCTTACGTAACACGATTTCTGAACGTTTTGACTTCTTGGCATCCTTCGAAAATTGCCGGAAACTACGACGCACCCTGAATATTTCTTCTTTCCTTTCTCCTTCTCTTTCGTGTTCCTGATCTTGTCGTCGTCGTCGTTCTTCTTCTTCTTCTTCTTCTTCTTCTTCTTCTTCTTCTTCTTCTTCTTCTTCTTCTTCTTCTTCTTCTTCTTCTTCTTCTTCCGTTCTCTTAATTCTCCTTTCCATTCTCCTTCTTGTTCTTGATCTTGTTGTTGTTGTCGATCTTCTTCTTCTTCTTAATTGTCTTTGCCCGGCTCACTCCCGTTCGCGCTTGTATGACAGTAAAAGGATTCAACACGTCACGAAATAGCTGAAACGAAAAAGCAGTGTTGCCAGGTCAATCAAACCTCTTTTCCGCCACGTAGCTATCCAAAACTTCCCCATTGCCAAAAATATGTGTCCTTTAAGCAAAGCGTAATGTTTAAAAGAATGTGAGCTTATTATAAATGTTTAAGTAATGTTACAAGAATAACGTAAACATTAAAAATAAATTGTATTTATGATAAAAGAAAATATACTCGTGTGTTGAGAGATCGAGCTGAATACTTTTGAAGTCCTTCTCTCGTACTTAGTTCATTGTTAGCCTAATATATTTACACAACTTTCCGATTGTTTAATTTATAAAAACAATATAAATTAGTGACACCTATTTGTATTGTAATATTTATAGTATCGTCAACGAGAATGTTTGGTACATGTCTGAAATGTCGAAAGAGTAGGCGTAGGTGTATTTTACATCTTTGTTTACATTGTACGTTTTTTAGTTGATCCGTAAGTTCGATTCTGGTTTTTATACTGTGTTTGGAAGTTTTTTTTTATGTTTCAAAATTCGATTTAGTAATTAAACTATGAATTACTGTACTGAGCATATCACATTCTACTTTATGGGTAAATCATATTGCTACATTAAAAAAATATTTGTTACATATTGTTTGTATGTGTGTGTAGTGAAAAATACGAGGGCTATGTTTTTTTCAACCTCCGGTGAGTTGGCAAACCTGGTTCTGTTGTCACAGCAACAATCTGATTGTTGATTAATGTTTTTGAGGCTTTGTTCTAACCTATAACCACTGATTTTATAGTTATTTTGTCTATTACTGTGGTGACGACACTTAATTATGGCAACTACAATTGAAATTGCCTCCAAGTGTGAGATTCGGTCTGTTATTAGATTTCTTCATGCTGAAGGACATAGAGCTGCAGAAATTCATCGAAGGTTGTGTAATGTGTATGGAGAAAATGTGGTGAGTGATGGTTCAGTTCGGGAATGGTGTCGGAAATTTAAAGATGGGCGAACTGATGTTCTTAATGAAGGAGGGCAAGGAAGAAAGTCCGTGAGGTCGTGCGTTGTTGGGAACTCACCGAGCACAGAGTTTCCTATACCCAAGCTTCTGAGTAAGAATAACATAAAGAGCAGACCTAGAAATTTCAGGAAAATCAGCAGAAAGTTCAGTAATTGTGAAACGACGGCGCTCTCGAACCATCCTGTCTACAACAACAACAACAACAACAACAACATCAGTAGCCACGGAATTTCTTCCTTGCCCTCCTTCATTATGAACATCAATTCGCCCTTCTTTAAGTTTTCGACACCATTCCCGAACTGAACCATCACTCATCACATTTTCTCTATACACATTACACAACCTTCAATGAATTTCCGCAGCACTATGACCTTCAGCTTGAAGAAATCTAATAACAGACCGAATCTCACACTTGGAGGCAATTTCAATTGTAGTTGCCATAATTAAACTGTCGTCACCACAGTAATAGACAAAATAACTATAAAACCAATGGTTATAGGTTAGAACAAAGCCTCAAAAACATTAATCAACAATCAGATTGTTGCTATGACAACAGAACCAGGTTTGCCCACTCACCGGAGGTTGAAAAAAAAAATAGCCCTCTTTATGCGACGCGTGATAGGATTCTACTTATGTTCATTGTAAATATCGATTTCTTATAATAAAATACATATAAACACTGCTCATAAACAAATACATATAAACCTGCCCTCGTCTCATTTAATTATGCGTTCATTCTTCTTTACTCTGAAGTCTTTATAGCAAAATCTCTTAACTCCAAACCTTTTTACACGTTGAATCAGTTCACTCGCCACTCGACACTCAAGTTCTCATTTGTATCGTGTGTCCCATCACACACCCAATTTTGTTTATCCTATTTAATATTAAATTTATTGATTATATACTTCTACTAAGTGTATTAATTATATTGAATATAATTACAAATAAAGTGTTTATTGAACTGATTCATTATAGTAATTATATTTTTAAAAGTTCGACCATTAGGAAAATTTAATTATTACAATGAATTAATTCAATCTGGCGAGAACTGTCTGCAAATATTTTTACAGCGGGACACTGAGAGTACGAAATGTAGTAATTTGGATGCACCCAAATAAATTACACTAAATTTACCGTGGAAAGAATGTACACTAAATGGAAAATGGAAAGACGCTCACGCATAATTCTATAGCGTCTCCCACCTTGCGGTTTCCATTTCTTTACCTTATCTACCTCGGCCGTCTTATTTTTTACTAATGTGGCCAAAGTATGCCTTCATAATCCTGTGCGTTAATAATCCTTACAGTGTTTCCTTTCTCCACGGGTGTAGCCAGAAGGGGTTTTGGAAGTTCAAATACCCATCCACGCATATGTCTCGCTCATCTAAAAAACCTAATGCAAAATATGTCTTTTTATCAACCTTTTAAAGTAGGAGTAATTATTATTTATAATAAGAAATAATAGTTTCATCATTAACTGTATTGTCTCGTGTATCTGCAGATATGTTGTTAGGAGATGGATAACCTAATACTTATCACCTCCGATTTTTTGTTGAGCCCTTCTTGAAAGATGTTCTGCACATGCCCGTGTCTCTAATTTTCATCCAACTCTCGATCTCATAATTGCCTCCATACTCCTTGTGCCACCATCGTCGGCCCGAGTGTGCCTCTTGTTAACTTTGTCGATATTTTTTTTAGCCTTATTTTCAGCTGATTTTTACAACTTATATCTTCAATTTTGTTTCGTCAACACCTTTTTGGATCACATCGTCTCTGTCGCACACATATTGCTGACCTAATAACCATTTTATATCATTTTGAAACGTCTACTAAGATAATGTGATGTATTTTATACTTACACTTATTGTTTTTTATTAATGGTACCTATAATTCAATTTTTTATTTTTTGTATTCTTTTTTATAGCCTAACAAGGTACCATATAATGTTATTATTCATATTCTTAAAGCGATCGACTTCGGTCACAGACCATCATCAGGTTATATAGCGCATTCACAATATTAGACTATAAAATACTATTATTTATAAAAACGAATTTGTAGACATTGTTAATTTTGATACTTATTTTTTTAGGAGAATTCCTCCGAAATTCAATAATTTGTTTCTTGTAAAATTTCTGAAAAAAAAGTATCAAAATTAACAATGTCTACAAATTCGTTTTTATAAATAATAGTGTTTTATAATATTGTGAATGTGCTATATAACCTGATGATGGTCTGTGACTGAAATCGATCGCTTTAAGAATATAAATAATAACGTTATATGGTAACATTAGGCTATATAAAAAGAATACAAAAAATAAAAAATAGTCTACTAAGAGTTTTACTTCTTAACATATGTATATGTACAAGGATCTCTTGTGTGTGTGTGTGTGTGTGTGTGTGTGTGTGTGTGTGTGTGTGTGTGTGTGTGTGTGTGTGTGTGTGTGTGTGTGTGTGTGTGTGTGTGTGTGTGTGTGTGTGTGTGTGTGTGTGTGTGTTCAGCGACAGACACACAAAAGACTGTTGGCGCCGGCCGTGGAAAAAAATAAATAAATTTCGACGAAACCAAAACATCGAAGCGTGATAATGTTTTTAGGCTTTTGAAACGTATAATGTGCATATAACAAATATTTACTATATAACAAATATATTTACTATATAACAAACATTATCATGTTAAAACGACAGAGACCGAAGATTTCTAGACTGTGGGGAATCGAAAGTGTGGAAGCGTTACATTTTTTGATGACGTTACATTTTGTGGAATGACCCCCAGCCTAATTTGATGGATTACGTAAATCATTTCGAAACCACAGACGATCACAAACAGAGCATGTAAAACCAAATTTATTCTCACTAAAACGTTTGCTAAACTCAATGTCAGCAGCTATTATTCTGTCTTGATGCGTTTCATATCAAATTTCTAGACTGTGGGGAATCGAAAGTGTGGAAGCGTTACGTTTTTCGATGACGATTTTTGTGGAATGACCCCCAGCCTAAAAACATGATCATGTTAAAATGGATTAATTCTCATCATGTCAATTTTCAAACAGTTTACATACACAAATGGGAAAGCAACACTCTGAATGTTGAACCATTACGTACAAGCGATCGTTCCATCTTCTCTCGTTCCCCCATTTGGTATTTAATGTTTATAATTCATTTCCATATACACTGTTGGAAGTAAACAATCTTAGTTGTTTGTTCGTGTTATTTAGTACTAAACGTGGTATTTTCGGCACCAACCACTGAATACAGCATTTAAAATAGTCTGCTTTAAATAAATACGTAAGTGACAACTAAATATACGCCAATACAAAGGACCTATTTCGGGTTGGACCCTCAGAGGTCAGGGATCTTCAATGGCTCGTTTCACAGTACACAGATGCAGGCTAAACACAAATGTTTGCCACACTTGTACAACACAATAGACAAACTGCAGTCAAGTGCAATTGTTTGCTTTCATTTGCTTGTGCAGTTTACTTCATACACTTAAGATAAAAAAGGAACAAATTCAGCGTATCGCTGTCCTCAGATCTAAATACACGCACGCGCGCGCGTTTGTGTAAAAAGGATCTCCTATACTGTAAATTAACTGTACAAAAGAGCACAGTGGCGTATCTAGAATTTGGTCTGGAGGGGGGTCCAAGGTCGATCGGCTTCATACAAAAGAAAAAACAAGTTAAGACTAATCAACTTACTATCTTCAAAGTGGCTGAAAAAAAACGTGTGATAACATCCTGAAATCAGTCCTTTAACGTAAACGGTAATAACACAATAAAATACGCGTTACTGAAACAAGATACTTATTGACTGAATTAATTTTCCCATATTTCGCATTTCAAACGTAACGCTGATTCTGTGCATTTAAATACGAGTTACTACTATATTGGCGTACACAGCTGAAAAAAAAAACACTAAAACCAACCCAAAAGTTAAGAAAATAACAAAATTCGTCAACTTTACGGACCTTTGGGGGGGTCCGGTCCCGTTTGTTCCCCCCCCCCTAAAAATGCGCCCCTGAAAGAGCAGAGGCTAAGCGTGAGAAAATCGTTTAGGTAAATGTAGCCTAAAAATACCAGCCAAAAACAACTTCTTTACTAAGATGCTCGCGTTCATACTTAACCAGTAAAACGATGGTAAATAGAGTTAATATTTTTTTTACTAGCTGTTCGAAACACACGCATTTCGTAATATACTTAAATATCAATACATACATATATATATATATAGTAATTTAAAATTTATGTTTATATTACCTCAAGATGTTATAGTTTTCCTATTCGGAACATGTTTCGAGAGCTCCCGTGCTCTCATCTTCAGCCTTCGCGATCTTGCGTCTGGTGAAGTATTTGTGTGTTGGCTGGATACTATTAAGGTTTCTTGTTGGTCTCTGGTCTTTTAAAGTTGTATTATTGTGTGTGATTGTGGTATATGTATTTGTATTTTGTGTATTTTCGATGTTGAGTGCTTTCAATATTGTATCATGTTTTGTATTGATTTGTATTTGTTCAGGTATTAGTTTGTTTTGTGTTTTATGTTTGTATATTTGTAAATTTTCCCAAATGTTCATTATGGTGCCTTTGTGTGGTATATGTTTTATTATGTAACATATATAACATATTATATAATATGTTATACACACAAATACTTCACCAGACGCAAGATCGCGAACGCTGAAGATGAGAGCACGGGAGCTCTCGAAACATGTTCCGATTAGGAAAAATATAACATCTTGAGGTAATATAAACATAAATTTTAAATTACTTTATATATATCAAGAAACGAACTGTAGCAGAAAGCGATTGAATATATATATATATCGTATTGTCACTGGAGTTGTTTATGAATCTTAGTTAGAACATATTTCTAGAAAAACATAAATTTCACTCACATTTCTAAATGATGACAAATCCGAATTACTGTATGCTTTACACAAACGTCTCGTATTTTCATGTAAATGAGCTGCACACGCTGCAAAAGATTGATCACACTTTTCTTGGAAGTTGGGGGGGGGGTCCTTCCTGCTCATAATGTCAATTCTTTTCAACGGACAAAGTGATTCCTTTCAATGGGATCAGCAGTTGCGATAATCTTTTATGTTCTTAGCATTACGAAGGTATGTTTTGACTACCTTGAACTCATTGAATGCTCAGTCGAGACCGGTGTAACTGAAGTACTTTCAGATTTCAATAACTTTAATGTTTGTTCATACACTATCGAGTTGATTCTCCACAATGATCGGATTGATTCTAGCAGTTTAATACAGGCAAGCACTTTATCATCACTCCAACTTTGTCGTGCTTATATGCTAAACTGCTAAGTGCCATATTCTGGACGAGGCCTTTCAATGCTTCCGCCATTTTCAAGTCCTAAATCACGACAGTCCTAAATCCTTAGTCGTGATTTAGGACTTGAAAATGGCGGAAACACTGAAATGCCTCGTCCAGAACATGGCACTTAGCAGTTGAAGTTACGGAGACTGCTAATTTAAATAACAAGAATAACAATTTTATCATCACTTCTGTGGATGTTTAATAATTCATTCCGCAGTTAGGCCTACGGAGACAAATAATTTTGGGAAGAAACATTTCAGATTGTCAAACTGGAGTTGAGGAGAATTCCTCCGAAATTCAATAATTTGTTTCTTGTAAAAGTTCTGCAAAAAACAGATATTGACGTAGAGTACGTCTTACCTTTCAGGCCAGCAATAGGCACCCCCAACCAGAAAATCGAGCGTTACGTTTTCACGTCACGTTTGAAATTGAAATATTATCTAAACGACAAAAGATTCACGCTTATATGAGGTACCATTCGACAGATAAAGGAACAAAGATAATAAATAGCACAATATAAGCGGGCTATTGCATCATCCAGCGCGTGGTGAGCGGGGGGAGAAGTAGAAATGTTTTGCGCCGCTCGGCGCGCACTAAAATTAGTATTTCTCCGGTTTCCGATGCGATAGAACGTTGAGTGAGGTGTCGTTAAAATTGTCTCATCGAGTACTATCTACATAGTGTATCGTAATAGCGGTGATATTATTAAGAGGTTTGAATAATCGTAATTCAAGTTGTAAAAATCGTGTGTTCGGACAAAATGTCGCGGTATATGGATGCTAAACGTGCTTAAAAGTATCGTAAACGCATACAGGAGAGTAGAGAAAATCAAGAGGAATTCAAAAATCCCCACCGAATGTCGAGTGATTGACATCAACTTGAACAACAAGAAACAAATGATCGACACCGATGTTGGAGACATGTGTCTTGTGGACGTCACGCTAAATGGGAAATCGAG
Organism: Magicicada septendecula; assembly: GCA_034769895.1. Classification (NCBI taxonomy): domain Eukaryota; kingdom Metazoa; phylum Arthropoda; class Insecta; order Hemiptera; family Cicadidae; genus Magicicada; species Magicicada septendecula. The sequence continues at coordinate 15,872,764 of CM068375.1, read as the reverse complement.
ATTCGTACTCGGGTGCGCTTACATCCACCCGAACGTCACCATTTCCAATCTCAAGATGTTTCTATTCGGTAATATGATTAAATATTCTGAAAGAACGAAGAAAATATTTGATGATGTGAGCGTAGACACCGAAGTGCCAATGGGGGATTTCAACGACGACGCACAGACTAATTTACCTGCGCTGGACTTCATGAAGGAACAATTCAATTTAGACCACGTGCCGTCGCCACCGACTACGCTGGGTAACACCACCATCGATTTGACTTTCACCAGAAACATCAGCGTTGATATCTTACCTTATATCAGCTACTTCTCCTATCATACGCCCATTATAAATAAAGTCTTGCTTGAACCAACTAATTAACTTGTGTGATGATTTTGCAAATAAAATTTTGTACTTTGTAAAACTAAATATGTGTTTGTTCATTTTATTCATAACACATTAGCAACCCTAAAGCACACAGACGTATTCTACGCTCTGAAGATTTGCGGCCGTGGCTCCGACACAGCTCCCGCCGATTTTTTTTTAAATTCTACGAACAGGGCCTACAGCTGCACTGTCGCAGAATCGAGACTTTCATAAGCAGCGCGTTTATACAGTGTAATCACCGGTTTCAACGATCGAAGAATGTTACAAAGAAATATGTCGTGCGGTTCTTCGCATTACCGAATGCGATGTATGTAATCGTGAGTCTGTTTCTTAGGATTAAATTCTTTATAATTTTTATTACAAATTTACAGTTAGTTGTTCACAATTTTAACAAGTAAATTCACATAAAACCTAAAAATGTTTTTCACACCAATTTTTTGATATTTACGAAATTTCCTATATACTATCTGATAAAACTAACTATGAAGATACAGTTCTGGAACCCTGTTTTATCAATTTTTCAGGTCAAAAATCATATGAAACAATCAAATTTACTCTTTAATTCAAGTTCCGAGTACTTATTTGAACGCAGCACTGCGATATTTTCTTTCACTATCCTAATTTAATTTGTGCATAGATGGTCAGAACTGTTACATTTTGCCTTAAACAGACGTTGAATAAATACAAAAATTCGGTCACATAAAAGGTGTCGAATTTAAAATTTTGTAGCACTGACAGATTCACGATCCCAGTCATCGCGTTCGATTGTCTGAGAAACCACACGATATATTTCTTTGCAATATTCTTCGATCGTTGAAACCGGTGATTCCAACGGGTGAGAAAGCTTAAACCCTCGTTTTATAAGTAAATCGGGTCTAGCAGCAGGTCTACTCAAGAAACTGCTTAATAGGCAATCGGGTCTAGCAGCAGGTCTACTCAAGAAACTGCTTAATAGGCAATCGGGTCTAACAGCAGGTCTACTCAAGAAACTGCTTAATAGGCAATCGGGTCTAGCAGTAGGTCTACTCAAGAAACTGCTTAATAGGCAATGAAACTCACCGATGTCACACAGTAAGGTACCATAGTTGTAAATACAATAATCAAAATTGTATAATCAGGATGAATGGTCTATAAATTTCTGTTATCAAGACTAAGTCCGTGGCTTTTAACGGTTGCTTTCCTGTAAGGTGTAAACTAGTACTGAGTGATCAACTAATTGAGCAACTGCATTAATTCAGGTTCCTTAGATGTGAATTGGCTTTTGTTGGTGAGACAGATGTGGACAAAAAAATAGAGAAGTTTAATCACATGTGTGGAACTATAAGAAGAACACTGAATGGAAAGATCAGAAGAGATACTCTTTTGAAATTTTACAAAGTGATGGCAGTGCCATGCGGCGGCCTTTATGGCAATGAGACTTGGACACAGAATACAAAGACCCAAAGCCGGATTCATGCTTGTGAAATGAGATTTTTACGATCAGTACTAGAAGTACTAATCACGGAGGGACCGGCTAAGAAATGATGGTATAAGGAACATTTTTGGAATATACAACCTAGACGAAAGGATAAATCAATACAGGCAGGATTGGACAGACCATGTTGAAAGGATGCATAAGAACAGGATACCAAAACAAATTTTTGTTTATAATCCTAAAGGACGGCGGAATATTGGAAGACCAAAGAAAAGATGGTCAGACCAAGGAGTGCGCAACGGATCGTAAGGTCCACAGCCTGAAGAAGAAGAAGAAAATTGTATAGGCTTACAACTCAACAGTATCTGCGAACACAACTAGATTACAGTGCGCAGTCAAAAATCTCAAGTCTCTAAAATAAATCAGCAATGAAGCTGTTCATATTATTGATGCTCTGCTTTAATCGAAATCTAAAATCGTGTACGCATTACTTCTCGTATCCAGCGAGGGGCATACCGTTCACGGCTTCGAAAATCCGATCCCCGCCCTGTTCGCGGCTTTGTTGATTCATTACAAAGGGACTTTCGCGTTAAATCTCCGCGCGGCGTTTCTGTGAATTTAAATTTAACGCTAATACCTGCGGTTAAGGGACTGGGCCAGGTCCGGGTCAGAACGAACACAATGCTGTGTTAGTTTTGTGCGAATTAAGCTGAGAACGTGGACCGTTAACCCGACGAATTAGCGTTTCCCAACGTCATTCATTTCTATCCTACACTGGCCTTTTCAAATTAGTGGAATAGGCCTACACATCTCACTGATGGACGTGATGTCTCGTTTCTCTACGTCGGACATGAAAAACATTTGTTAACGAAAATTATGGAGCATTTCCGTTCACGACAAAATTCAAAAATTACAAACACGGATTTAAAAAAGCAGACGCTGACAGGGACTACCTTTCGAGACGATGATCCAGTAAAACTATAAGAAAGTTAATTTTACGCGAGGGAGCGCGAAACTATTATTTTCTATAGTTTGGGGATGCGGTATTTCTTATTCTTTTCTCGGGTAGCTGACGACGTCTGAGTAGTTTCGTTGACCCCGAAAACGGTCGTTTCTGTTACAACGTTCCGACAGAATCCCGTGTGCCAGATTTTGAATGAGTATAGTCACTTATATAACTGCTACTCTTCTGAATTTTTTTAAAACTTCCGAAAACACGTTGTAGTGTACGATTTTATTATATAATTATTCGGCAGTAAAGAAATAATACAAGAAAACCTCTTTTAATGGAAGAAAAACAGGTTAATAGTGATATGTAATAATACTGGAAATAAGTATGAAAATGAATAAAAATATGATTAATAACACATAAAATCATTAATTTTTCTATAAGAAGATTTCATAGCACGTGAATAGGAGCTATGAAACTATGGCATTACAGTGGACCGAGTTTTATATTATCCAGTACTTTTGAATTAACAAATGTACTCAAATATCAACTGTTGTTTCATATACACAATTTCAGTATTAAATAGTTTATATTATTGTCTTGTATCTACTAGAATACAAAAACTCTTGTATCATCTGCGTTACTTAGTAATAAATAAATCCTTTTTTTAAACAAGAATATATTTTTATTAAATTCATATGATATAATACTCTATTCGACAATTGTAGAAATACTGTCATCTTCAGAAACAGTATATATATATATATATATATATATATAGAGAGAGAGAGAGAGAGAGAGAGAGAGAGAGTCCTACAGGCTTGGCCGCTCCCGTACTTCATTCGGCGCGTTTCTCTGTGGACCCATTCATTTTTATTCAGTTCTCTCGATTTCACTTCCTTCCTTACTTCCGCCCTTTTATTTTGGTCTCCCTCCCTCTTCTTCTTCTTCTTCTTCTTCTTCTTCTTCTTCTTCTTCTTCTTCTTCTTCTTCTTCTTCTTCTTCTTCTTCTTCTTCTTCTTCTTCTTCTTCTTCTTCTTCTTCTTCTTCTCTGTTTTGGTCATCGTTCGTCTCCCATTTGCATGGTATGTGTACTATATCAACTGATGCGGAACTTTATTCTTTCGATTACTTTAGTCTCTGTTTCTGTTTTCGTTCTAATTTCCTCGTTACGTGTGTGTATTCCGGCCTTCAGACTTTACGCGATACTTTCAGAGAGTTCGTCTGTACTGTTAGGTTAGGTTTATCCCTACCGGTCAGTTGGCAACATACGTCAGTATAGGTTCTACAATTACTTTAGACATTATTGTTTGAGTTTGTAGCTTTAACCACAATAAGGGGTTTAGTATCCGGATGCATTTTCTCTCCTTTGTTACTTTATTTTGAATACTCGTTTGGCGGTTCCTTCTTTCGGTATTTTTCCCAAGTGGTTGTATTCTTTGACAGTTTAATATTACTTTTAATTACAGTAGTAATACTTTTGGCAGTATTACTTTTGTCAGTATAAAAGAAGACAGTTTAGTATTACTTTCAGTGGCGTCTGGTTTTTTTTTTTTTTTTTTACTGCGGGGCGGCCAAAATTTTTTTGGCCCCATACATAACAAAAGTGATCAGTCACCAGTAGAAACCAAATTATTGCATTGCAGCAAATTTGAACACTGCTTTTTATTACAAAGAAAATTTTATTTTCATAATTTACAAGCACTTGGGTAGAAATATACTAAAAATATTGTTAATATCAAAACCTACTTTGTAAACTACCTATACAGTATTTAAATAGTGTTTGAAATTGAAATAATTTGTAACCCTAAAATCATTGCAGTTCCCATTCCTAAATTTAAATGCTAAATCAGCTTTACTATTAAATGCAACGCTGAATAAATATCTACAACACCACGTTTACGTATAAAAAGTGTGACAAAAACGCTCTCTTACACAGAATACACAATCTGATAAAGAATAAATGATTTACAGCACAACGTTTACATATATTTTACGACGAAAACATAATCAAAAGTATATAAAAGACATACAAAATGTATGCACTTAAACTGCAACAAAGACGTTTAAACAACGCACCTCTATAAAAAGAACCGCGAAATCATTCAGTGGGCAAAACCCCATCTGACATGGCTGCCGCTTCATGTAAAAGCGTGTACACGTCTTCTTTCCCCACTCTCCACAAGACCATCCGTTAACAACAGACAGTCAGGGCTGTAGAGATTTTGGGACCATGCCGAAAACGTCAGGTGATCGGTTTTAGCTGCCCCAAAAGTTTCTGTCACATGAGGAAACTGTTTACACTTTTCAGTAGTATTATTGGCAGTTTTAATTTACAAATGTAATGGGAAGTTGGGCCCTTTTTCCCTCCCTGTACGAGCCGCCAATGATTACTTTTTTAATTACTATTAGTTTCTACGACCCAGTAAGTAAATGTTTTCCTAAGTGAAGGACGGACCGTACCAAACCGCGTTATGAAAGATCAAGATGTTCTGTAGATGTTACGAAAATTGAAGTTTGTCTTTTTTTTCGTTAACGAACGTTGTGATTGTGTGTTTGCAGACGAACAACAAGAAGGAGTCGGAGAAGATCGTGAAGTACATAATAAAGACGGTGATCAAGGTGGGCGTGCTGTACCGCAACGACGAATTCGACGACAAGGACATGGCGTTCGCGGAACAGTTCAAGAAGCGGTTCCACTCGGCGGCGATGGCGGTGCTCAGCTTCCACGACGTCGACTACAGCTACGACCGGAACTACCTGCTGTCGGCGCTGCAGGAAGCCCACCAGTGCCTGCGCCAACTCGTCCACAGCCACCTGAAGGAGAAGTCGCTCGGCAGGATCGACACGGTCTTCAACTTCTTCACCAATCCCAACTTTCTGGATTCCATATTCAAACGTGACTCGGAGTACAGAGAGATACTGGACAAAATGGTGGCCGACATCAACCACGCCATGGACGAGCAACGCTTGTAGGAGGCACACCGTCTCATCCGGTATTAGACGCTTAGGATAACGCAGTATGTCGTTAAAACGACGGTCCATTCTAGTAGGGAAACAAATTTTTTGTACACATAAAGAAGAAATATCACTGATATTGAAGAATACTTATGTAACTATGTAAATAAGTATAATGTCAGCTGTACTGATATTTTCATTGTAAAAATAATAATTATTACGTTAAAAAATATATATTTAATAATCGGTACTTTTAGGTACAGTATTGGAGAATTCTGTCCAAGCTTACTTACAAGGTTCCGGTCTTGTACTCTTGTGTTTTACAATCAGTTTGCATTTCTTGTTTGTATGTGTGCGAGCGAGCAGTGGGTTTTTTTTCTTATTACAATAAATAAAGCCACTATGATATTAATTCTAGCAGACAGTTAAACATAGGTTTAGTTTTGCCATGATATGGTAAAACAGGGTATCTCATGCTCTGCGTTGTGTATTAACTTTTAAAACGAATGAATGCCAGAATCGTTGTGTTACCCTATCTGTTTCTGACTAAAGTGTTGTAACTGCCACTTAATGCTTTGCTTCTTCTTCTTCTTCTTCTTCTTCTTCTTCTTCTTCTTCTTCTTCTTCTTCTTCTTCTTCTTCTTCTTCTTCTTCTTCTTCTTCTTCTTTTTTTTTTTGATTCCCTCAATAAATCTCATTTTGGCCTACCCCTTCTATTATATTTCTTTTGTTCTTTGCTTAGGCAATAAGTAATTCCCATAATAGAGGAAGGACTTTGTCATTTAGATTCTTTGGATGTTCATTAACATCTCCTTTGGACATCTGTTTTCTCATTTAATATGGTCATCCTATTGTAAACTTTGGTCCCTTATCAGGTGGGTTATTGGCCCTCTCACTTCTGCGTGTTTCTGTTTATAATTACTTTTACTTTCTACACACCTTGTTGCACTAGGAATCTGTTCTCATAACTTGTTTTTGCAAAATTTCAGTAAAAAACTTCTTTTAATTTGAAAATTTATTAACTGATTTTTCTCGTTTAAGAGTTTGTTTTAATAAGCGTGTGAATCATAAAAACAAAAGTAAAATAAATGTCATACAAAACATTAATGATTAAAAAATAATTAGACAAATTTTATTGACCACTCGTCCCTAAATGCGTGCACACCCAAATACACAATGTGAATTCAAAACTTCATATTTGTTCTACTAAAAAAAATATTCTTCTTTTTAGAGACACAAAGTGATTAGGTGTCGGCAAATCAAGTTATGGAGAAAACATGATTTGTCAGTTCCACTAAGGGAAGTAAGTAATACCAACTTGGTAAAAGCTCGCTATAGCTCATAACAAACTATTCGCAAATGTGTATCTTACTGATAAGAGGGTCTTATCAAGAAATGTAGGTTAGGAAGTGGTTATCAGTTGATTGAGATTATATGTTGTTTCAGTCGAAGAGCGTTTAAAATATTTTTAAGTTCTTTGAAACCTGAAAAGTTAGGTAGTACTGTGTAAGCTATATATTTATACAACCAACCAAATATATTTTTGATTAATATCAACACTGCACTGTGAACCACAGTCAAAATATGTGTGAAAGTGTATGATAATTATTTAAATCGAATGGATGACTGTGTATCCATAAATGACAAATATCCTCTCTGATTTATGCTAAAGAACTCCAAATTTGGGCAGTGATTTCAGTAAGTCAAGAAATAGATTTCATTCGTTTCAATGGATTACTAAGATACATTAAATAATTTAATGTATAAAATTATGTTTAAGCTTTTTTGTGTTAATTATTTATTTTTCTTTAGCCAGGTTTTAAAATTTTAATAGTTTTAATTATTACATTCCATGCAGGTTGTACAACACAAATTACTAACATATAAAAGCATTTCTCATTGAAATAAAAAGTTTTAAAAATATTTTAAACTGACTAGCAATTAAGGAACTTTACAAAATATCAGTACAGTACAGATTTTGTATATGTAACATTATTGATGCAAGTGTTCATAAAATAATGATCTTGCCTGGGAAAAATGCTTTCCAAACATGAAATAATAAAACTCATTGTGTGTATGATATTTATTGTGTGATGTACATATTGTATTTTAGATATTTAATTGTTAATGATGTAATAAGGCACTAATTAATTGATGATGATGGTGATTATTATTATTATTATTAATATTACAATTCGTTAATGTTAACTGTTGTGAAAAGTGTGTAGATTTGTGTAGCGTTTGTTAATTTAAGGTGAACAAACAATTAGTGATCGTTTTGATTAATTTACTGATATTGTACGTTTCAGAGAACAAACCAAGTTTGTGATTAATATATTTGAATTTACTCTTTAGTGTTTGTTATGAATTTACATGTGTACATGTGTGTATGTTTGTGTGTTTTGTTTTTAATAATTCTGGGCCTTGGAAACAGAGACCATAATAAATTAATTTAAAATTGATTTTAATAGTAAAATATTATAAAATTTATTTAATTTCAACAAAATACTACATGATTACCAATAATTTTGTTTGTTTGTGAATCTAATTCAGCTTTAGGTTAGGTACTGATACCCAGTTACAGACTGGTTACAGATTGAAATATTATTATTGGAATATTGGTTAGAAGCACATAACATTTGACTACAAATCTGTTGACATCTCTTTGTATAAGGGGCATACCCTGTTATCGTAACCAGCAAATCCTACCTTTGCCATTCTTTTGAGTGAACTGAAGCTTTCAGTTCCCATTTTAACCTTCAGAGTTTTCAAGTATGTCTCCTCAGCCACTCTTGTTTCATCTTCCAGTCATGGTTCGTAATAAGGTTACAAGGTTTTATAGTCCAGAGAAAAAAGGTAGCTTCTGAATAATATACAGTGTATTCTTAAATTTATAAAATCACAGTTCTGAAAAGTTCTCAAACTACTATATTTTGAATAAAACATCTTGGGCTTACAGATTTTTTTTTAAATTCTTGTGCATGCTAAACTGTACTCAGCGCTCCTGACAATGTCTGCAGTCCCTAAACAAACCAACACATACATTCAACTGTCATAACATAGGAGAAATAAAATGTTGAGATCCAAGTGAGGTTGCAACAGTACAGTGGTCTTCCAACAAGTCTCCTACATACAACTGTTTACCATTTGCAACGTACTGTTTATTTTTTCTGTTCTATGTTTACACTCACATGCAGTCAGGATTTATGAATGACTACAAATCTTCTTTCAAGATTGCAAAGAGTATTAGCACTTAAATATATAAAATTTAACCATTTATAAAAATTAATTTTATAACTATATAAATTATGGCATCTTTATAAAAATTATGTATAGAGTATTTAATCATCAAATTAGGTTTCTTAACGTTTATCTTCAGAACTGGCTAATTTGTTCTTAGGAGCAACACTTTTTAATACCACAAAATACTGTTAATATAAGAATTTTGACTCCTTTGTAGAGAAAATTTTAGTTTATTTTTTTTTAAGTCAAATTGATAGTTTTTTATGGAACTAAAAACAAGACTATTTTTTTTCAATATCATTAATTGGACCCAAATTATTTCCTCATTCTACAATTCAGAGTCCTGTGTGGGCCATTATACAAGTATTATGTGATACAATCATGGCTATATATTTTCACAAGCGATCTGGATGAAATAAATTTTTGTGTCTTACATAAGTATAGTTAGTTTCGCCTTCATCTTTTAAATCATCGAATACACCACTGTAGTAGTCTGTGACTTCTTCATCATCTTCACAACGTGGCATTATCAAGGTGCTGCCTGTTCTCTTCCTGGGTCTACCTGTGTCTTATAGGTTTGTATTTCCAGACTTGTTTGGCAGTCTGGAATCTGACATTATTTCTAAGTGTTCTTGCCAACATTGTTTGTAATCTCCATCCTGTTGTACTCTTTGAAAGTTTTTACCCATTATAGGGCATCACTCTATAGATAAGTCATATGGAGGTCCTGCCCCCTTACGGCCCATGACTTCCGGTAATTTTTATTCAGGGTTGTCTTCCCCAGGCGTTTAATACCCCAACACCCAACCGCAAGGCAGCAGCAAAATGTAATCCTAGTTGCAGTTTTACAGCTGACTATATCCAACTAGATTCCCACCTGTAATATTCTAAACATAAGCCAGATAAGTCGGTCCAGGATCATTTCCCTTTGGTACTGGTGGCTACTGCTGCCCTCCACCAGGAATATTTATTGACCTTCCGGTCTAAATCTGTACTGTTCTGCATCAACAGTGTCACCTCATATAGGATGTGGCACTTCACCATGCAGTATGGTCTTGGCTGGAGACAGGTTGGCTTTTATCTATTGTGGTAATGTTATCCAGCTAAAGAAAGTTAAGTTCTTTCAATTGTCATTTAGAAATGTCTGTAAAATGGCCACAATAAAATGTGTATACTGTTTGAATAGATTCTTATTTAAACTGATTGAACTCTGAAAAGTACGACCATAATACTAGTATGAATAGTGAGAGGACAATAATACAAAAATAAATTATTGTAGATTGATTTAGCCTGGTTCAATAAATCTCCACCTTCGTTCTTATTCTGTATCATTCATGACTTTACAACAATCAATAGAATCAAAAGGGTGGAATCACTTATTTGCTTCTATCAAACACTACGCTACTAGCTAGCGTTGGGAGCAGAAATAAAGCAGTCATGTAAATACTGTCTACCAATGTTTAAATAAACATTGAGTGGAAATTTTATACCCATAGTTAATTGGACAAGTTTTCCTCTTGCTTCTGTCCACATTGGCCTCAGTTCAGGGAACTGAATTTTTATTTGTTGATTAACAGAATTGGAATACTCGAAGATTTCAGTCAATATTTGTGCACATAAAAAAGGTGGGAGATCATTCAAACTACTCAGAAATCAGGGTAAAGTTTTTACTGATGGAAGTATGTACTGAACCTTTAAAAACGATTGCTATTGCTATTGATAAAAGTATATCTGGTTATATAATAACAATCATACAAATAGTTTCTCCTGTGCCAGGCACAGTTTATCTGCAGATTTGGTTTACACTTTTCATTGAAACTTGTCAACATTATCTGTATAAACATTTACAGTGTTTAAAATTTATAGCTCAGTCTAGCTAAGTGGCTTTTATTTCTTGTTAGCATATCTATTGAAATTTTCTAGTTTTTTGTTCCTTGTTCTTCAGTGATTAGGCAGTGTTGCCTGTTCTTCAACCCTATGCTTGTATTCTTAGAGACTTAATATCTCTGTAACTTTGTGGGTTTCAATTCTTAATTATATGAAACAATCTTCAGCATCCATTCTCTCCTAATGCTGGCATTATTTTATTTTAACTTCTTTCCCTTTCTCATTCAAAAAATAAATATGCAAGTTACTCCTCTTAGTAACAATAGGTAAACATATTTTGCAATATGCAACCATTGACAGCTGTTAACACTTTAGCTACTTGAAGCTCCCTCATTATAATTTTAATTAACTCTCCGACAAAAAACATGTTTAAATAATAATACAGGCACTAGTATTGCTTTGCACTATGTTATACGTGTTTTGTCGAGTGTTTTTCTTGTCAAGTTACTGAAAACCATTCCACGCGCAAGCTTCATCGGTTTGATCATGTCTTTCTTTCATTTCATCTACAACATAGGACCTCGAATAAGTGTTTCCATTTTTCTTTCACTTTGGCCTGTTCAGTTTCTTCTTTTCAAGTTATTCCAGCATTCCTCAGCTCTTTCTAAATTATCTTCTCTATGTGGCAACTGACCACCCTCTGTTTCTTTGTCCCTTGAGAGCATATTCTTCTAGTTTTCGTAAAGTGTCACCAACCCAACCCAATTTATCTCTTATCTCTCCTTTCATAGGCACACTTGATACATTCTTTCCCCTAGAACAATTATGTTTGATCAGAGGATTTTTAAAATTCTTACTAAATATTTATTAATATATACTTGTAATCCTGGGATTGTAGATACTGGGATGTAGATCCCTCAGAAGACCAAACGGAGGTGGAATGATTAGATCACAACAGGCTCTTAGCCTAATGCTTGGATGGAAGAAGAAGAAGAATATGTTATCTACTTATATCTTAGTATGTTTCTTTTTACTTATCTGCATAGATTTCTGAACACTAGTCATCATAATTTGGTCATATGTAATTGATGCTTGAAACTGTTCAGTTATATGTATTTGTGTTTGTGTTTTAATTTACTTATGATAGTCTGTTTTCATTGCCCAGATGTTGTTTGGTAGTTTAAAATGTATGTTGATATATTATGACAATATTAAATATTGTAACACACTGTATTTGAATGAGGTGTGTTTTCTGTGTGTTCGAAATACATAAATGTAGCAATACTTGCCTTAAAAACTAATTCTTGCTATATCGAGACTTGCCACTGTTGTATGTATACTAAGAAGAACTTAAGAAAGTATACAGGTTCATTCGTCTTATTTAAAATTTATATTTTATATACAAATAGTAGATAGCATAGTAGTGTAGCTTAGGAGTTTATGTGATTTTATATTAAACTGTTCATTTTATATAGTTTTCCAAAGCGATTTATGCACCATGTTTTGTAGAACCAAAGAGTTAGTGTGGTCATTTCATAATAACTATATTTGTTGTACAGAGCATTTTCCACAATTATTTTTTTATTATTGAATGCAAAGTGGAAAAACAAAACCCACATCATTGGCATAGCCGAATCGTAATAATAGCCTTTTCTAGTTTGACAGAATGCCATTGGCTTGGTTTGTCATAGGATCTGTTTACCAAGTGGAGTAGAGGAATAAGACCACTGGTTAGTTCACAGATGTAATTCTGATGTTCTCGGTCAGATACAGCTGCTTAGTTGAATGGACATTGTACAGACTCCCTGTGTGGAGGAAAACTCCCTCCTTCTAGCTCAGGACATGAGTCTTAGTCACATCGATGAAGTCTGAACCTTAATAAGAGGTTAATGAACTGACCACTTGCCATAATTCTTTGGTAATAGTTTTCCAATGCATTTGTATCATATGATTTAATCAGTCACTTTTCCCTTGCCGAATACTTATTAAATAAATAATCGTTACAAGATACATAAGAATTTATCTGCTAAATGTTTATACAAATTCCAAAAACAAAAAGAAATAAATTCTTTTTGTTGTGTGTAAAACATTTTGTCCTCTCCATTTTATGTATTTTGTTTTAATTTTTACAGAATACGTATAAATGTATCTTAATACAGAAAATGTTTAAAAAATTGTAATTATTATTTACTAAATTTGTAGAATTATTGAATTGTGTGTAAACTATGGGTGTGTGTGTGTGTCAGTATAATTACACAAAAATGTGTGAACCATTATCAGTGATCAATGTAGGTATACTGTGTGATGTATGTACATACTTATGTAATTGTTTAAAACACAAATTGTAACCGAGTTAAAAAGAGAGATTTTAGAGATTGTAAATAAGCAGTTTTTAAATGGTGAAAAAAAGAATCTAAGTCATGAAAAAATGTATATGTTATTGTTTTTAATGTATTTTTATATGAATCAGTAAATTAGTACATAAATTTGTAGTCAATAAATTCACTGCATCACAGTTAATGATAATAATCGCCTCTTCAAAAATACATATTGATAACATATCGAAATGAAATATGGCAACCATTTTATAATGTTATTAAAAATATAAAGCCATTATATAATTTAAGTAACATAATGTAAGAAAGTGGAGTGGAATCGTAATGAATTTTTCATTTATTCATTAAGTTTGTAGATTAAAACTGTCAAAATTAAATTTGTTATCCCACAAAGTTTTTAAATGCTTGTAATAAACAAGCTTAAATTTACATAATATGTTTTTAACTACCCACAGAATAATTGTTGTAATCACAATTTCAAAAACAAGATATTCACAATGAAATCAGTAAAAAGCTTTATGGCATCCTGCAGCTGAGTATACTCTGGACTGGACATCGGGCCATCAGCATTGCCTGTTGCTGGATGCTTGACTCAAGAAATAAGAAATAAAAATAGTGAATACTTTTCAGCAACATGAAAAGTAGTGACAGTCTCAGAAATAAATAAATAAACCTTCTTTTTCTTCTTCTTCATCTTCTATCAAGGACTAGTCGAGTCATCTGTTCCAGCCGCAAAGGAATATTCACATGGTAAGCCTCTAGCAAAAAAAATATGACCATAGAGCTCCCCATGTATGGCTTACATAGTATATTTTTACTGCGTATATTAAGAATTCCAGTTTAATGTAACAAGAAGTAAATTCCCTGAGTTCATAAATTGCATAGGCTAAAACAAAACTCTATTTTTTATTTAGAACTGGAAATTACATGGAATTTTATAATGCTGATTGTAGACTTTTTTTCTATAGTGTCTAAATACCCTACATATCATGTAAAACCAAGAACATCTTATAAATAAGAAAACATTTATTATATATATTATATTTTGTAATACTATAATTATTAAGACATTTTTAATAATAAGTCATCTTAAAAGTTATCTCATCTAATTAGAATGAAATGAAATATAGAAAATACAGATTCACAATTTTTATGATTATGATCTCATATAAATGAAGATAGGGCTGCCTTGCGCTACTGAAGTTTTTCTCCCTGTTTACAGTATTCTTTCATGCTCAGATCAAGTATCTTGCCATTGAACTATCAGAGCCTGTTCCACTGCAGCATTAGGTGACACATCCTGCTGCCGACATTTGACCTATCTTGCTGGTCCAGAGCTGATCCGTTCTAGTAGGACCTGCCAGTTTGTCTATAGGGACAGTTATTACCATTTGATATACACAGTGTAACAGGCTGTGCTGACTAAGTGCTTCTATTCTGTGAAGGCTCCACACTCCTTAGTTGGCGTGTAACACAATTTATTGTACCACAATTTATTCAAGTAATGTACATATCCTGAAATTAACTGAAATAAAACAAAAAAGGTGAAAGTAAAAATTATTAAATTTTATTTTAAGAATAAATTGTCAAATTGTTTTATGTTGCGTACCTTCATTCATCGAAAACAAAAATACAGCATCCACAAGACATGTAGGCTAATTGAGTCAGTTACTAAGTTTTGAAATTTTCATACACTAGTTTTCACTGAAACTAGGTTCATTAGTAGTTTTATCATTTGAATTTGAATTTTCTGTGTCACTATTCCGAATGTAGCCATTTCTGCAATTAAGCAATTAGCTTGATATGTTGCACATCTTAAAATCATCAGTGGCTCACCAGGGGAGGCAAGGGAGGCTAGGCCTCCCCAGTGAAATTTAGAAAAATATTAAAAACAAACAACTAGTAATAGGCTCTATTTTTTTATTGTAACTGAACCTATAATCAGTCTGTAATCCCAAATTGGCTTTAAATTATCTGATTACTTACAAAAAAAACTTTTTAATCATGCGTTATCAATAATAGCACAGAATAGCAGCAGACAGAAGCAGAGATCTAAGAAGCTCCTACTCATATAATTACATGAAAACTATGCCTGGCTAGTGTGTCTGTAAGCATGCTGGGAGGCAACATGTTAGCACAGTTTAATGTGGTTTTAAGTTAGTTTTACGCAGGCTTTACTTTCTCATGCTCCTTGCACATGTGTATTATTATTATTATTATTATTATTATTATTATTTCTCTCTTCTTGGTGTGTGTTTATGCTCTCTACTACAAGGATAAAATGGATTTAGCAGAACAAAATGAAAGTGATATTCCAGTATCGAACAAAGGCATTATTACAATACTACTGGATAAACCATTTTCCCAGTTGAGTGACTTTGAGAGAAATTAAATAATGAAAAGTGGTCGAACTACTCCAAAATTTTATTTCTTAAAAGGTACAAAAACTAATCTAGAATTTCCCAGTCATCATGTTACAATCAGTATAAATGGATGTGCGGTAGTGGAGTAAAGTCTGACTGTTAAGCTCAAACAAGAATGGTCTGCTGAAGGCGTACAAATAAATTCATAAAAACTTATAAACACTGTAAAAAGCAGATAGCTCTACCATACGTATAACTGAAATAATAAGTGTTGGGAGGGGGTGCTATGACAGCGCAGCTCAGGTGACCTCCCCTTCCTCAGGAAGCACCAGCCTCCACTGTTTAAAACGCTTGACACTTAAACTCTTCAGATATTTTATGTCGTGCTGTTTTTTTCCAAAGACAAATTAAGTTGAAATCAAGCTTGAGAGTGTATAAATGTGTAAACATGAAATAATTTTGCATATTCCGACTACACATCATACTGATTCTTAAGCAAAGGGCATGCCCTAATTTTCAATTAATATTTTCCTAAGACAAGTGTAACGTTCATTAACAAATATGATATTAATAATACACATCTATCAGTTCAGACAACCTTATCATTAGTATTAAGATATCCCAGTTTTTAATTTTTAAAGTAATTAGTAGCTAATAACTGATATTCTGAACAGTAAATTATGTAAATGTACATTCGTTTGTATATAAAATACGTGTTATTTGTGTGTGGTAAATGTGTGATAATATAGTTAACAAGAAATTATAGTAAGTCAAAGAAAACATTATTTTTATCTGTGGATATTTAGAAAGCTTGTTTATATTTTTTTAATTGGTTTAGTATTGAAAAAAGATCTCAGAGTCAAAATTTGAAGGCCAATGCTATAATAGTTTCTTGCCACAAAATGAAATTAATTTAAAGTATTGTAGACGAGTTCAGCTGGAATACTCTATATAAAACCAACAAATCCAGACCATTCTGAGATACAAAGTAGGTTATTATTGAAACATATGGGAAACCAATCTGCATTGATTTGTGTTTGTTGATATATGTGTTTGCATTCCTTTGAAAAACTATGCTTAAATGTATAAAGGTATCAAAACTGAATTTAACATAAAATTAAAAAAAAATCTTATAGAATTCTTAGTCGTTCAAACATATATGATGAAAATAATACACAGGGTTTAGTGATGTCAGTAATCCTTGATTATGAAAGAGATAAATTGATATTTAAATTTCCACAATCATAGTCATTTGAAGTCAGACTTACTAGGCTATATATACCTGTCTTTATGGTTGAAAAGGCGAGACTTTTGGTTTCTACTATGGAAGTCGTATTCAGTGTAAGCCATTGTTTTGGTTTCACATGTCACGTTTAATGCCACTGAGGATGACTTCCACAACAGAACTCAAAATATCTGATCTTCTTTATCAGTGAACCTCAGCTCTGCTGCCTGACAAGTGTGACATCAGATGAAGTGATAATCGATAATTAACATTTTATTATTTCAAGAAATGCTGTATGGATAATACGTGACAACAGTAGGTAAGAATTTATTAGCAACATTTGTGTTTGAAATTCTGCCAAGGAAATTCTGTCCAGTTGAATCTGACAATATCTGTTATAGTCCCACGTTATGCTAATAACAAACTGTGGCCAATCATACAAACTCAGAATGTGAAGTGAATGAGTTTTTATGTTATAGTTTACTTCATCATATAAGTGCCTTGTTCATGTTTTGTGAATTCATGGAAGTTAAGTAAAATGTTAAAAAAATTAACTAGTTTCCATGTGTGCATGCATATGTACATGTACATATCATCATCCTAACCTATGCACTTAGCTGTTTGAATGTAATGATACTTTTGCATAGCTGTTTAAACATAATGACATTTCTGTGTTCTATTTTTGTCATTTGCTGAAATAGTTTATAGAATTAAATAAATATTGAAATGAATCTTTGTATTAAGATGTTCTTTCCAAAGTAGTTGTAGAAGTGAAACGTCTACTGTATTCTTCCATAACATTTAGAAACCTAACCTACTGCTTAGCATCTCACACAGCTGTTGTTATTTTGTACTAGCATGCTTTTGCTTGGGTAAATAAAGGAATATTGTGGAAAACCCATATTAACAAAGGAAACACTACAACACACAGACATGAATTCTAAATAGCAGTCGATACTCATGCAAATGTGTGCATTGCTATGTAGGATGCAAAGCAACTCATCAGAAAATTTTATTTTGAATTCTGTTAACAAATATTCAACATTACTATTATGTCAGTTACTGATATTATGTCAGTTATAAGTGATATTAATGATGTAATAAGTCATGAATTATCCAACGTATTGTGTACAATGTGTAACATAATTAGACAATATATCATACATTATGTACTACATTTACATACAGTCATAGGTCTTAATGTGTCAGATGAATTGTTAAGAAAATTAGCTAAAACTTCTGAAGCATAGTTTCATGTGGTTGAAAACTGCGTCTGCTTATTGGTTCAATCATTATCAAGTGGTCTGAGGTTTCTTTTGCTCAAGTGGGTTTCTGAACATTGTCTGTATTGATCTCAGTTGCATATATTCAAACCTGGAGATGCTTTCCTGTATCTCTGTAGTTTTCAGTTTGTCCCCATTTATAGTAAAATACCCCCCCCCCCTCTCTCTCTCTCTCTCTCTCTCTCTCTCTCTCTCTCTCTCTCTCTCTCTCTCTCTCTCTCTCTCTCTCTCTCTCTCTCTCTCTCTCTCTCTCTCTCTCTCTCTCTCTCTTGTTGTGTTGTGAATACTTGACTTATGAGTGGCGTAGTAACTATTGTGTACAATGTTCAAGACATGTAACTAGCAAAAAGAAGGTTCGTTTGGTTAACTGTAATTGACCATTAGAGGGTTCAACTCTGGAAAACCCTCAAGGAAGCAGGGTATACAAATGTAACGACCTGTCATGTTCATATGTTCATTGGTTATGATGTTTTAGAGTGTATACAAAGTTGAATGTGTGTGTGTGTGTACACATTATATAGATTTTTGTCATGAGTAATTGAAAATGGTGGAGACAGCTAAAGGCCTCGCCCAGTCTGAAATGAACAGCAGTTCAGAAAATTAACAGTGACGTTACTGAAACAAAAAATACCTTTTAACAAATAACATCTGACTCTTGATCATTTCTTGTTCACATCGTTTAACAAAACTTTGGTTTGTACAGATTTCAAGTCTGACTGAGATTAATATGATGGGATCCAACAAAAAAATCTAGCACATTAACGAGGTGAACCTCGCTTGTCACACAGTCTTGAGCGAACACTATGATGTGAGAGTAAACTCATCGAATTTAGACACACAAAAGTTAATATTAATCTCTGGTATTGTTTTGTGAATACTTATGAAGCAATAAGAGTATGATGAATGTAAGATATAATTTTTAGCCACTGTGTGTGTGTGTGTGTGTGTGTGTGTGTGTGTGTGTGTGTGTGTGTGTGTGTGTGTGTGTGTGTGTGTGTGTGTGTGTGTGTGTGTGTGTGTGTGTGTGTGTGTGTGTGTGTGTGTGTGAAGCACGTTTTAAATGTTTAGGTTTAAACTGTCTGAATAAGTTTCTTGTGTCTTGCTGTGAACAGAATATTCAATCACCATGAGTAGCATATTGCCTACAAACATTAAACATTTGTATATGCATTCATATACACTGGTGTCTAACCAGGATATTAAAAAAAAAATACCTTTCTAAACAGAAGAATTATTTGTTGTTTTTTTTCTTCTTTATGGTGATATCACAGGTGTAGCAAATTTAATTGTTTTGCTGTTATTTTTATAAAATATAACAGAAAATCAGTTGATCTACACAAAAAACATACTGATATTAGATAAATAGTAGCCAACACGGTTTGCAATTGGCTGGGATTTATGATCATCAATTTATAAATCTGTAGTGAGATAATTCACTGGTTTCCAAACAGAGAAATAAGCACATTATATTCCTGTAAATTCACTTTGAAACTAAGTATAAATTTATATAAAATTACATAAAATATGTACATAAATATAATGCTTTGTATATTAAGATTTTTATAAATCATGGAAAACAATTTAGATTCCAGATGACACTGTACTTGTTTATCAAATTAGTAAGCACATCATTTATTCAGATCTTTTCTACAAAACAAATCTGAATTTTACAACAAAAGAAACGTTTCATTTCCTGGTGGTTTTGAGTTATCAAAAAACTGAAATTCAATCAAAAACAAGATTATTTGACAATGTCTCCTAAAGTGTGTTCTTAAATATGTATCCTTGCTACCAGAGCCTATCTACAGCTTAAATACAGTTTTGCTTTAAACTATTATGAAGAGCAATGCTCATCTGTATGAAACAGTAATAGGAAGTGAAGAATGTTTCAGACATTGTACGTCCCCCGTGGACTGAGAAATTTTTGCTTAAAAGCTGCTTTCATCCTCCAAATAACGGTACATAATATGCATACATTTGTAGGATAGTGAAAATTTAATAACCATACTTTTTGCGTTTGAAAAAAAGTTTGAGATATCAGGAGCTGGAAGTAGAAAGGGGGAATATGAAAATCATTGTGTTGGGAAATCGTATTTAAAGTTTGTGAATACTCTCAGGATAGAAAGGCTGAATATGAATTTCAGTATTAAAAAACATAGATTCTGATTAGTTTACACTTTTATTTTTAAATATTAATGATAAGTAAAATAAAAAAGTAATACAAAATATATTCGACCTTACTCCTCCAATATTACAGCACTAAGCTCTCAGCTGGTTTTATGCAGTCCATACCTTTCAATGCTATTTACAAAATACTAAGGGCGAATATACATGTGATAGTGGTATTACCGTGTTCTTTCTTAACGTATCAGAAAATAGGATTCTGTAAAAAAAAATCTACTTTTTTTTTATTCGCCCTTTCTCCTCTGAGCTTGTAATATGTGTTTAAAAATGAGTCCTCTAAATTAATGTTATTTCTTGCATATGACATTTGAATTAGAATAAAACAGAAAATATAAAAATAAAGAGTGTTTTTATTTGTGAATATATTTTAATTAATACGAAATATTTCTAGAACATGAAGTCTGATATCACAGAGGTCAGAAAATATAAAAATAAAGAGTGTTTTTATTTTGTGAATATATTTTAATTAATACGAAATATTTCTAGAACATGAAGTCTGACATCACAGAGGTAATCACAAAAGTATGTGCTTTCTCTTCGTATTCTTTTTCCTGTCTGTGCTTTTCCCGTATCAGAACACACTCTTGCATAAGTGGTAAGTTTTGCTTCTAACACAAAGTGTACTAAACAACTGTGCAGATGGCAAACAAATTCCCTTCGTTTGATGCAAGCTAGTAAAACATGGAAACGCAAATGAGCTCTGTTCAGTCACAGTTATTGCAACATATGGCCATGGTTAAAAAGATATAGTTGGGAAAGATTAGATTGACCAATCATATTGTAAGGAATTGACCCTTCTAACAACTTACCGTAGAACCTAGTCGGAACTCAAGACCCACTTGAAATGAAAAGTTTTTGATGCCCTTGCTCTTTAACAATCCTGGGACCACTTAAAAAAGTACAGTACTAAGTATGGTTCAGGACATACAATATTTTTTTAAATTTGTAAAATTTTTGTATAAGTAATAAGTAATTAGAGCAGGTAGTAATGTTTAGTAACACCTTTTCACTGAAAAACACATTTTCACTTTCCAATTTTAACATGATTTGTAAACTGGACACATTCCATATCATTATGAGATTTATAGTATTAGATCTAAACTAGCAATTTTTATGCATAATAAAATTTTCTGATATTGCAAACAATATTATTAATGAATAATAGTATTACTGAAATTTGTTGATATTATTTTGTACAAATTACTTTTTTAATATTTTGAAGATATTATTAGTTTTGTAGTGTCAGTAAAAAAGCATTACATCATCCACTCCAAGAAAATTGAAATTTTGTGTATTTTAATAATATCTGTTTTATGAAATATGTAAATCTTATACAAGAAGCTGATTGTAGTATCATAATATATAGTATCCATGTTAGTATTAACCCAGATAGTTGTATTTGCAGTGTCTTCTGTATTGAAGATCAGTAAGTACACTGGACATAAACATATATGATCTCCTAACAGAATTTTTAGAATTGGATTATTATATATAAATTGTTTGTACAGTTAGAATAGAGGTTTAGCTGGGGCTGTAAATAAGGAACCAACAGCTACTGGCAATTTCAAGAGAACTTTGTGTTATGAAGTGAGTGCTTCATTGAGCATCTCTACAAACACTTTACATCTAAAATTTCAGTTGTACGCATTGTTTCACTAAGTATGTATGGATAGTTTGTATAACATAGAGTCGATTTCAACACTTTCAGACATTTAAAATACTACATTCCAAACATTGCATTGAAAAATTGCAAGAATGTTTCCATTCCTTTGAATTTATTAGTTACTTTATATCTGCATAGGTGTGTGTGTGTGTGTTAAATGTAATTAACTTAATATAAATTAAAAGTAAATATGGAGAGACCCAACAAAACAAATGGGTCCAGGGAAGAGAGAAAATTGAGTAACAACTATTCTGTATAGAAATATGTGATCTTATTATTATATATAATTTCATTGATATAGATGTAACTTTAAATATATATCTGAGGTTGATGAAACAAAAAAATACTCATGCCAAAAATATCTTAATACATAACACCATATATACACAGGGGCGGATTAACCATTAGGCTGTAGCCTAGGGCACTTTGGGAGGCGCAAAATTTTAGCCAAAAAATAATACAATTTTACAGCTAAATGTAAAATTGGTAATAAATTACAAGGATAAAATTTGAGTTTATTTTGAACTCAGGCGCCTGTTTGCGAGAAATTATGGTAAAACTGTACATAAATAATAGAAGTGCTTTCCAAACTGTTTTCTCCTGTTATGAGTCATCGGCAGCCAGCGCTCATAGAACTATCCCGCCGCCCGACTTACGTAGAATTGCCGACCACATTATATATTCCTTACTATGCCTGTTGCTAACTGCAGTGACGAAAGATCTTTTTCAGCTTTGAAGAGGGTGAAGAATTATTTGCGGTCAAATTTGCGCGAGGATAAACTGACCAGTGTAGCCTTCTTGTTCATCAAAAGAGACTTTCTGCAAGGACTTGATTTCAGTGAGGTGATTAAAACGTTTGCTCAATCCAAAGAGAGAAAAAAGAATCTAGCTTGAACTTTACATGAGTCTTAACAAATTCACAAGATATTCAACTGATTGTCTTCTTTGTGCAAATGATGTTAAATGTACCCTTAATAAAACTGTTATAATTCTGTAACTAGGCCTACTTAGTTAATTCTTTCCTTATAAAAGCCATGCAAACTACAAATGGTTGAAGGTGTAACTCTAAAACAATCTCTGAAAAATAGCCTCAGTTTTCAATTCTTGAGACTATTTTCAAAAACAGCAAGATATTTGAAATATTCCTAACTAAGAAATATATTGTAGGCTGTTTAAAGCTTCATTCAACCCCTTGGTTGATAAACGTAAGAGTAGCCTATGGGAAGTGAGGGGGGCGCTAAAATATAATTAGCGTAGGGTGCCAAGATACCTTAATCCAGCCCTGTGTATACATAACCATATATACACAAACTAAATATGTAATTAATTCATTATTAATTTATCATTGACACTACAATACTATTAAAGGAAATTTTATATATTTTTTTACTGAGATTTATTTAAACAACATTCAATTTAATTATGCAAGGTTTTTACAAAATTAGTATTTTTTTAATTAATAATGTTTGTAATGTTACAGTTTAATTGCTTATTCACCTCATTATTGGTGTGATTTAGACATTGTCTTAAACATTTTGTTTTTTATTTAGTTAAATTTATTTATTCATCAGTCCATTTATACATACTGATGATACATTAAAATTATAATCTTATCCAGCAGTTGTCTGTTTGTCCAGCAGGTGTTGATCATGTACATCAGTAAAATAATATCTGCAGAGTGATAACAGATACAGTATTGACCAAGGCCAGCTTTACCTTTTATTTTCTATTTATTATGCTTTAAAGTTATCAAGTGATGGTCATTATCTTAAAATGCTGGGTTCCTCCTGATGTACAAGAAACATTTTGTTCTTGTTATTTTATGTTTAAAATGACTGCTGGTCATAGTCCTAGACAACTCGCGAATGTTTCAAATATTATTTCAATTATGATATTCTAATGTGGTGTTATACATCTTAGATATTCACACCAATAATGCAACAAACACATTATAAAAGGTAATTCCTAAATAATCATTAGCTTTGTTTACACAAGAAATAGTGATTCTGCTTAGTCTGTAGAAATATACTGTATTCTTTTTTTTTTTTTAAGACCTGTTCATGTCCTATGATTGTTGCATTACAAATAAGATACTAAGTAAGTGTTCTTTGTAATATAAACAGGAATGTTAGTTCAGATAACATTTTAGTTACTGTGATTTCTGAATGTTTTACACATGGTATGAGATAACATAATTGTATACATGAATGTAGGTAATAATTTTAATTATTTTTGTAATGAAGTAAACTTCATGTGATTGTGATCGTGAACAAAGTCACTACTGTATTCATTTAATAAAGTTACAAATTGTTTACACATCTGTTGTAGGTCTGTTAATAATTCCTTTCATCTGAAGTCCAAAGTAAGCAGTCTTCCCATGGCTATTTTGATATGACAAATGTCTGTTTTATTTGATTCGCACTTAAAATTATGCCATAGTCATAATTTATATATGGTTAAAAAACCTATATTATTCATTCCCCACCAATGGTATCCTTGCCATGAAAGGACGGAGGGGTGTGCTTGCTTTGACAACCTCGAGAGCTATGCCAGTGGCAGTTTAGCTCTGGTAGTATACAGTAAGTACGCTACAAGAATCAGTAGATGAAGTAGGTAAAAACAAGCAAATTATAATTGTGGGAGACTTTAATGAATGAACTGGTTCTAGGAGAAAAGATAAAGTAGTTGGGAATTTTGGAGTGCAAATAGTGAACAGTATTGGAGATTGACTAATAGAATTTTATCGAAGTAATGATCTTAGAATAAATAACGACTTTTCACGTCATAAAGACATTCGTAAACATACATGGGTGCAGCCAATGAAATAATTAAAATCAATAATTGATGGTTGGTGATGAATATAACACCACAAGTAGCAGATGTTATAGTCAAAGAGGTTAGAGTGTATTGAGGTTCAGACTGTGGACTGTGGACTATTATTTAATTATGGCACTATAATATTGTTACGACAAGACTACCGAACAACCCAGAACATTCTCCACTCTCCCCCATCCCCTGTCCAGTGTGGCAGGTGTTGCCCAGTCAAGGCCGCTCTCAAGTAGGTTCTAGTGTATTCAAGAACACTTAAGTGGCGTGCTTAAGGAGGGAAAGCTATACTGGACCTCTGCGTGACCTATATAAAGCCATAGCAGCTGGCTTGTGAGTTCAATATGTGAGCAATTTTTCCTTACCGCGGATTGAGTGTTTGTCAAAGTGAAGTGTTATTAATTGTGTGGAATTCTATTATTTGACATTATTATTGCGTGTGGACAATTCTAACTGGAATTATTGTACGAGTTGATTATGAATTATTAATTGTGATAACTAAAGCTAGTTTTTAGTGATTTTATTGGTGTCTACTATTTTGTTTTCCACTGTACCATACGACGATCAGTGAGATCGTCGTAACAATATTTTCATAGTTAACAAAGATCTACTCAAACTAACAGCAGAACTAATCAAAAGGAAAATCAAAGAACTGGTCCAATGCAGAATCAAGATATAAAATCAGTCGTTTTGTAGAAGAATTGACAAAATGTCTACATCAACAAAGGCTTGATCAGTGACTTAAAGATTATGATAATATAGAAGCATTAGGAACAAGCCAAAACGAGAGGCAAAATAGCAAATGGTGTTGGACAGAAAAAATAAGACAAGTGGTAAGTGAGGGAAAGGAAACTTGTTTACAATAGGTAAGCACAAAAAAATATTATAAGGTAGACTAATAGATAGAGAAAAGCAGAAAACTGTAAATAATCTAGTAGTCAACCTAAAATGGAAAAATTTGGACGCAATATATCAAAAGCTGCAGTCAGCAAGAATGGAGATGGTATACAGAAGATGAAACTATATTAATAGTGTAAGATCAGAGGATAATAACTTACATTTTAGACTATATCAACAGAACAATGGGAGAACCATTGTGTTTATTAACTGGACAAAGAAATAACTTTGAAGACATTAAAACAGAAGATAAAGCAGTAGAAGTAGAAGAAGAACAAATCAGAATTGAAGTGGGAACAATAAACTTTCTTCTTTTATTTTAACATTGAATAATATGTGAAGCCACTCATGGTAAAGAGAGCATTTAAAGTTAAATTGTACAACTCAAACTGTCATTAGACTTATAGTCCCCTACAAATACTAAATCATGACACAAAATGAAAAAAAGATTATGAAAACTTGGGAAAGAGACTACACTTGATGAGATGGAACAGCTGGATATTACTGGCTTGACTTTTTTCTATACTAATCACTCCTTTTACCAAAACAGCTCAAAATACACTACCTTCTCACCACCAAACACAAAATTTGTCATTTTACCATTCACATGAAAAAATAGTTAAGCACATTAATTACAAAACAGGAAATATATTTTTACTTGGCAATTTTTATTACTAAGCAGGTAGCATTGAAATAATAATATAATAATCAATTGAATCTGATTCGACTTACTTAAATTACATACATCATATACATTCCTGATTAATAAAAAAAATTATTTAATATAGTATGAAAAGCGCATGTATAAATATTCAAACATTAAAAAAAATGATTGTCTTGCCTTACATATAAAGGTCGTGTGCTACAAAAGTGAACTACGCCGACCAAACTTCCCCAAGATTTGCTGAAGCCAGACATGACTAGATTTGTACATTTCATCTGTTTAGACCTATGGAGTGGATGGACATGGGGAGAGGTGTGTGGCTTTTGGATGACAGTGTTGAATTTAGCAAATTACTTATTTTGTGTTTAGCGTTTTGTGTGTCATATGCTTCTTTCAGTCAATTCACAAAGATTTACCAACATTCTTTGCTCTAAATAGGTAAAAGCGCTAATATTTAGCCTTTCCTTTATTTTCTTGGTCATCACCGAATCTTCCATTGACTAGTGCCTTGCTAACGGTGGGTATTGGTATTAAGATGGATTTCAGACTGGTTCAAGAACAGGAAGAATGGAGAATATAAAACACCAAGGACTGAAGCAAACACATGTAAATATAAGCATAATGATTTGCATAAAGGAACACAATAATGCCCTTTTTTTATTTTATTAATTAATGTTAAATAAATTTAACACATTGTTAAATTCAAAAACAATGTCTGTCATATGGGACAGAAATTGATCTAGATGAAAAATTAAACAAATTTAGGAATATCTGTGGAACAATTCACAGGTATCTTAAACATAAGACTAAGGAGGAAACAAGGATATGATTTTTTAACACTGTAGTGGTACCGTATCAGTATTGAGTATGGGGATGAAGCCAGAGTTATGACAAAACAAAGCAAAGGTTCAGGCAGCAGAGATGAAGTTACTCTGGGCTGTACCATTTTTGTTAGAAAGAAGAATGTGGGTATAAGGACGGAACTGGGGGTCGACCCATTGTTGGAACAGCTAAGGAGCAACACAAGAAGGTGGTGATGTGAACACTTGGGAAGAATGGCGGGTGACAGTGTTATGAATAGATTATAAACCGGTGGGGAAGCGAGATGCTGGATGGCTGAGAGCAAAGTGGGTCCTGGAACAGGTTCATGATGAGCCTAATGCTCGAGGCTGATGATGATGTTAAACTCAAAAGACTTGATTCAGTGAAGAAATAAAACATGTTATGTGTACCAACAAGTGTGTATGATTTCAGTAGAATTAATTAATAGCAGAGGTAGAGCTAGGTTTTCCTTTGTATGTTCAACTCAGCCAATTAGCTTCAATTAATTACAATTACCACTATTGTATTAACGACTCAGAACACTAAGTTTTTTATAAGTAAAAGCATAAAGTTTTACCTTACAGCCTGAACCGGTTTTCGCCTTTAAAAGGCTTCTTCAGAGGCTGCCGCTGGTAGTGCTGTCCGTCCTGTTGTGGGCGATGCAATCAAATTTCGAAAGATCGATGCTGTGTGTGTGGGGTGACATATGTTCGAATAATGTGTGCGATTTGAACTGTGTCTGTTCGTTTAGGATGTCGTTTTTATTCTAAACGAACTTCTTACTCCTTTTATTTAGTTCAGGTTTCTCTTTTTTCTTATTAATAACATTCAAAGATAGCTACACCCATGGGCGTAGGCAGAAATTTTGTTAGGGGGGGGCCATACACAACATTGATTTATTCATTTACTCAATCAAAGTAAACCCAGCATAACCATTGTTTCTCCTTTAGGTTTAGGTACTCAATGAAAAAAATTCAGACACATTTAATTGCTTTATTAATTGCTCTTAAAAAATGAAATGAAAAAACTGAAACTTTGAAACTTATAACACTAGCCGTCTTGGATTCTCGGAAAATCTTTCTATAACTTCCATCTCCAACTCTTTCTTCTTTTCCAAAACCAATTTCTTATGGACACTCATTAAGCATTATCCGTTTAAGCGGTTTTCTGTTACTGTCGATCTCAACCATGTTTTAACACGTCTTAAGGTGCTAAATGACCTATCAATAGTACTCGTGGAACAAGGCTGCGCTATTGAGATTTGTTAGGGCATTTTTTTATGGCAGGAAAGAATGTGTTGGCTTCTTTAATCACTTCGACTATTTCCAAGTCTTTTAACGCCTGCCGATCAAAGTTTTTTTCACTCCACACATTATACCACAATTCAGCTTCAGATTCATACCCGTCCAGTTCGTAAAAATCAGCAAAACATCTCGCTCTCTGTTTCAAATCTTTGATGGTCGAATCTAGCATGAGGAAGGGATGTAGAGATAGTATGCAAAATGCCGGTACATTGTCCTCAGAAAATCTGTTCTCCAATGCTGACGTAAACGAGTCAAGGTATGGAATAAGTATCGATTGTTTCCAGTACTCAGCAGGTGAAGCTGCAGGAGGATTCGAACGGTGCTGCTGGCGTTCAACAACTCTGGGTGGCTGAAGTTCTACTGTTATTTCCGCTGCAGTGGCATGGGCAGAAACGAGAAGATCTTCCATAATGCCATCAGCAGTTTCGCGGTGAGCTTTCACTACGGCCAGAATTTTCTTAATGTAGTTCGCACATTGAAAAAGATCTAAACTTGTTGACTGCAGAATATTTGCAACAGGTTCCAGTAAAGCGGAGTACTTGGCTATAATGCAGGTAGAGATAATAAATACAGGTTTCGTGGCAACACAGTGCAGCTGAAAGGCTGTCTTTCTTGTAGCAGTGTTTCCTTCTTGTGCCAGTCTCTCCAGACCCTGCACAATTCCCACAAAATTATTTTTGAAGATGGAAATGCTTCTGTATTTCTGAGACCACCTTGTCTCGCACAGAGTCGGTATGTTTGGAACGTACTTTTTACTTAAAACGGATTCTCGGAAAAAGTTTATAATGTCCTTTATAGTGGACACCGTGTTACGGATTTCAGCGATGCGATTCAGATCGTTCACCACCAGGTTTAACCGATGGCTTGCACAATGAAAAAACAGAGCTTTCCTGTATTTTTCTCTTATTATTTTTTGCACACCACCATCTTTCCCTGCCATAGTCACACAGCCATCGTATCCTTGTCCGACACATTTTTGTGGATCTAGTTCTTCTCTTTCTAGAAATTTGTCGATTGTATCCGCTATTGTTTTAGCATCCATAGCTTTTAATTCTTCAAATCCGAGAAATTCTTCACATACCATCATTTTTTCTTCATCAAAAAATCTTACTCCGATAGATAACTGTTCCTTTCCTGATATATCGGCTGTCTCGTCTGCCAATATACAATACGCACACGATTTTTTAACGTCTCTGAGTATGAGATCTTTCACAGCACTACCACACAAATTAATTAGTTCGTTTTGTATTTGCGGAGACATATAGGTAGCATTCATTTACCCTCTATATGTCGCTTTAACTCATTGTCACCACTATCGATTCTCATTTGAATCTTCTTATATCCATTTTAACACTACACACGTTACTCTGCAGTAAGTACTAAAAATAATTGACTGGAGGCAATTTGTATTTGTAACGGAGTCCACGTAATAAACAAAACAAAACTCGTAAAATTGAAGTGCATAATATAAACTTCCAGCACAATCTTTGCAACAGTCTTGTACCTACAGTGCCCCAGTGGAGATGTCGAAAACATTCGAGTAGTGTATAACTGCACAGTGAACGTCATCTAGCAGACCCTGAAGGACCTAGGAGTAGATAGTAGTTACCTTCGGTAGCTTTAGGTGGCGCTAGTATGTCCCGAGTCGGGACACATTTATAATGTATAGTGGCCTAAAATTCAGCGCCCTCCTGGGAAATTTTCAAATTTAGGGGGGGCCACGGCCCCCCCCTGCCCCTCGCTGGCTACGCCCATGGCTACACCTAAATTACATAATAAGACCTTGTGGAACTTCTGCTGTTAACAGAATAACTGCTGTTTCTGAAACACAGCAGTGTGGCCATATCCTGCACTACATGGCTAAAGAGGACTATCAGTTTCTGGTTAGTAAAAATTGATAACGTCTGTGTCTCACATTTTAACATAACACTCATACCACTTACTAAACAATCAAAATTAGAGACAATATTTTAAATGCAAATATTGTTCTATATTTTAAGGAAAGCTTAAGATGTCTTGTGCTTTACACAATTACTGCTAAGAGTGTTATGAATCAGCTGTTTCTCGTTGTCACTGTTTCTATGGCAACAAAGCAAATTAATTGATATTTACCTTGTATTTGATGCTTAAAATAACAAAAAATTGTTTATATTTTATGAATAATAGTTTCTTCTTAAATAATTATTTCAACTGCTGGTATTGTATATGTGCTTAAGATCAGCTTCACTCAAACTGTAAAACTTATTCCGTATTTAAAAATAGTTGTTAAACAAAATGTCTGTTAATAAGGGAGACTTAGCACTACAAGCTAAACTCAGATTGTATGTATCAACAAGTTTGTCTGTATTTGTAAGTCATTCATATTTTTATAAGAAAAGTATTACTGTTAAATTTCAATCTTTATATTGCACCCATACACTTTTCTTTTATTTTCTTCAGGCAAAAGAAGATTGATGAAATTGAAGCAAATGAGCTTAAAGAGATTGATTTTAATAAAAATAAACCGTTATACGCAGAGAAAACATGGCTTCAGGATGAACTGAGATGTGCTAAACAGTTACTTCTAAATGTAATTATATAATCATTGTGACTATGTGACAGTTAATTACATTAATAGTTTGCTGTCTTTTATTAAATTTTTACTTATATTCATATATGGAGGATATGGGAGGGAGCTCCATGAAGCACCTAAATCACAGTTTCCAGTCACTTTAGTTTTTACTTCCAAGTAATTCTAACCTTTCTTGAAACCCTCTGATTATCCGTCTCTATGTCTTGGCTTGTTATCCTCTATTCTTTCTTCCACGAGTGTCTGTTTATTCAAGGCATCTCTTCTGATATACTCAATCCAATCCATTTACTTTATATTACCTCTTCCATAACAGACATGAGACTTTTTATTTGCCACAGTTAAATATTTGTGATTATGTATGTTAACAAATGCTTGTACATATCACAACTTTTTTGTGATTATGTATGACCAGAAGATTAAAAAAAATTCTTCTTGTGTAACTGTTAACAAATGCTTGTACACGTCACAACTTTCAGAACAGAAAATATTCATGTTTCATATTCATGTAATATAACAATTTTAATTTCACTGTAGTGGCAAAAACCCTTATGTTTTAACTTATCTATATATATATAATATATATACTAGATGAAGTACCCGTTCTACGCCCGGGTGGCGAGCATTTTTATTGGCACATATTGATAAAGCCACGGCTGGCTATGAAGTTTAATTATTGGGCGAAGACTTCTTTGTAGGCCACATTTTTGTGTAAACTCTTTCTTTAAATTGCCTTGTTTGTCAGTTCCTAAGAATTTTACCTTGACTTGCTGAAAGGACTTTGTTCTTGAAAATGCAACATAAAGTTGTCCATTACTGAATACTGGAGATGGCAAATAAATACCAACTGAATCCAGTGTTTGTCCTTGGCTTTTGTTGATGGTCATAGCAAAAGCAAGTCTAAATGGAAACTGTTTTCGTCTTAATGTAAAGGGAAGGTCAGGGTCACTGGGTGCAAGGATAACTCTTGGAATAAATACCTTGGTACCTTTAAAAGATCCGGTCAGGATTTCACAGTCAATGACTTTTGACATCATTTGCTTGACGACCATTCTGGTGCCATTGCAAAGACCTCTTGTTGAGTCAAGGTTTTGTAGCAACATTACTGCTGCACCAACTTTCAAGTTAAGTCTATGAGGAGGCATACCTCCAGGTGTTAAGCTGTTCAAAAACTCCATTGGATAGTTTGCTGCCTCCTCGGCATTTGCACTGTCTTGCTGAATAGAATCTATGCTGGTATAGCATTTCAATTCAGATTGAATTCGTCTAAGGACATTTTCATTAAGTTCAAGTGACTCGTGGTTTTTTGGAGTCAGGATTGCACGGTTAGCAATACTGTCATCTCCTGATTGGATGACCTCAGAAAAGACAGCATCAACAATACATCCATTTTCAATGCAGACTGGTGGAATTTCAAAGATGCCTTCCTCTAATCCAGGCTCTTGGAGTTTTCCATTCCCAAGTTTTAAAAGCCAATCGGAAAAGCCTCGGTGTTCTGATGGGACATTGTCCTCATTGGCACGCATGTTTTAGTCTAACTTTAGGACCTGAATATTTTTCTAACACTTACTATTCTTCATGCATGAAGAAAGTATTTCAGTTCTGCTGCTATGTGGAACAACAGGGAGAATTTGTCTAAAATCTCCACCGAAAAGAAAGACCGCACCTCCAAATGGTTTTTTAGAAGGAACTTTTGGATCTTCAGCTAAGAGTTCTTTATACAGTGTGTCAACTGCATTTACTCCATGTGCTGGGGCCATTGAAGCTTCATCCCAGATTATCACTTTGGCCTTTTCCAGTTCATTTGCCGTATTAGTCCCATGTCGAACATTACAGGTTGATGTTTCATTTAGTGGAATAGGCAGCTTGAAAAGACTGTGGGAAGTGCTGCCTCCCTCAAGCAAAGTTGTTGCTATGCCTGTAAATGTACATGGAAAGACTAATTCATTTTTGCTATGCACATAGTGCATGATTGTGTTGTAAAGGAAGGTTTTACCACTTCCGCCAGGTCCATCAATAAAGAATAGACGTTTGGGTAAGTTAGGGTTTTCAATTGCTTCCCTGATTTTGTCAAAAGCCCTTCTTTGCCCTGGGTTGAGCATTTGAAACTTTTCTTTGAACATGGTTTTTTCGGCAATTGGGTCGTAATATTTTCCAGAATAGATTACCTCGTCATAGCTGCCGACTGGAAGTTCTAGGCCAAAATCTACCAATGACTTTCCATGTGTTCGAACGACAGATTCAATTTCTTTAAGTGTCAGATAGAGAGCTTGTCTCCATCAGGAAAGCATCTCATATAGTCTTCCATAAGATTGTCCTTATGTCTGTCGAATAATGCTGCTGCATCCGACGGCTCATACATGATACAAATAAATGCAAACAACTACCCCTAAGTTGTACTGGCATTTGATGGGTTGCAGCTTCTGTTAGGCAAGTATCCCATTCTGAGTCATCATCAGTTAATCCCCTTGCAATGCATGCTTCTTGGAAAGTTGCAAAGGGGACAGGATTTCCTTCGACCGTTCTTAGGTCCTCGAAAGATGTTGCTCCTCTAACACTGAGAAGGAGAATTCGGAGGAACCATTTTTCTCTATCCGTGGGACTTACGGCAACATTCTGCCAATTGTAGTTTCATGTCCTCTAAGACATGGTTTCCATTTAGAATTTTTGTCAGCCCAGGTATAGTGTTCGGGAATTACAATATATAAATACTCTCGGGCATTAGGGTCTTCCTGATTAAGTTTAAACCAAGCCAGAAATTTGGACTTGGTGGCTTTTTGGTGTACAGCTTCAGGTTCCTTGCTTGGTATAAAACATATTGTATGCTTGTCCTCAAGGTGGACATTTATCTTTCCACATGATCAGTTTGGTGGTGCATTTTGTATTCCTTGATCCTCCAGCATGCTTCAGGTGCACTTAGATATCGGGTCTCCAAGTAATTTTTTACTTCGTCCCATTCAATAGTAGCTTCCTGTTCTGTGGGAACAGTAACGAATTGAATATTTGCACAGTCATGCCCCTTGTAAATGTATTTGAACAGGTATTTAACGCTTTGAATTGAGCTACCTCGGCATTGATATTTTGGGTAACCATTGACATTGCTGTTGGTCTCGGCACAGAAATCTTTTGGGAATTCTTTTGTACATTTGCCGTTTTCCATACACGGTGTGTTTGGATTTAATGGACCACATGGGCCATGTATCATACAGGATTTTACAATTTCATGTAGCCTCGGGTGGGTATCTTTATCAGGGAGTTCTGCACAGACAATTTTGTCAATTCTTTCATTCTCCCAGGCTTTGTCTTCCGGGGCCATGAATAGCAATATGTGCCCATGTGGTAGACCACGTTTTTGGAACTCGATCATGTGGAGCATAGCCCTAACACGTCCAAATCTATGGTGTTTGGTTAAGTCTTCAAGTAGCAATTTCAGTTTCAACTCAAACACTCTTGCTACTAAATCAGGCCGGTCGCATGGTTGCTGACCGGGAAGTAAGTTTTCCCTGATTTCCCTCCATTTAGGATTGCACATGAATGTTACAAATAAGTCAGGTTTGCCATATTTCCTGACCATGGCCATAGCATCTTGGTAATTTTGAGCCATATTTCTTAGACTTCCTTGGAAGGTTGAAGGCAATATAACTTTCTTTCCAGGCAATATGCTAACGTCCTCAAAATTCTGGTTGTTCACAAATCGGTGAAGGACATCATAGTCTTCAACTCTTATTGTGTTTTGATTTTTTCGAAACCAATTCAAACGGTTTGCCTCGGTCTTGCAATAGGCATCAACCATGAATTGGTGAGTCAGCTTTCCTGCGTTGAGGAACTCGTTAAAGTTTCCATCACGAATGGCAAAATGGTATGAATACCATTGAAGCTGGGATACATTTTCTTGACCAACAGCTTTCTTCAGATCTGTGGTCCACCCTGAATCCCCATATGGGAAAAGTAAAGGGTAGCACATTGGGTCACAGAGTCTACTCAGGATGGATATATATTGTAATATTCCGCTTTTCGGATGAACTGTAATATCCCGATTTCCTGGAGGTGCACCATCTGCACTGTGAAAAACAGCAGCAATTTCTCCTCTGGCAGTGGGAGCGTTGGTTCTGCCACGGTGCACATTATTTACTCTTTCTCTCAAGAAAGTCATGCTATATTCAATTGGCGTTCGGTTTTCCTGATTTGCCTTTAGCATTTCGTCTTGTTCAAATTTGAGCATGTTCTTGTATTCTCTAGAGAACGGATTGATATCTCCAAGACGTTTTTGGAGGTTCTCCATTACGACACGAATGCATCCATTGTTAGCTTGATTGTTCATTCTTGGGCCGAATCCAAAATGTACAGTTGGACATACTTTGGTGATTCACCTTGATTTGGGTGTAATGCAGATGTAGCGTGATAAATTTGCCCATGAATTCTGTAACAAAAAGGACCTGAACGTCTGGTCACTGATTGGTCAACTTGTGCTCCCATTGAGGCAAAGGCCATTGCACTTTTGTAGGATCTTATGTTTTCCATTAAATTTTTGGAATTTGGATCAGTTCCATTCATGTAATTTTTAATGAAGGGATGCATTCGTATTTCTTCTAATGCAATGGTCCCTTTATGGCAGCAATTTGACATTAATTCATTTTTGAAATGCTTGGCATTGCAAAATGGACATTTAGCGTCCATTGGGCCAAGATAACTTTCTTCAATTTCGTCTTCATTGAAGTTTTCAGGAAGCAAAGCGGTGTTGCGGGATCGGACATATCTACTCAGACGTCCTCTTTGATGTTGGCGTGCAACCCTTTGTCTTTCAGCGTTTGCCTCGCGCTCTTGTTGAAGTTGATTTTGTGGCATATTTTCTCTGCGTTGCCATTGACTTACAGCATTAGTTTCACATTCTGCTTGAAGCTGCTCTTCTGACATGGGCGCTCTATGGCGTCTTTGAGCTTCAGCATTACATGCTTTTTTGCTGCAATTTCTTCAGCAGTTGGTGGTTGCTGGCGTTTAGGAGGCATATTTGATCGTTTTTATGCTCAGTACCACTGTCTTTATGCTCAAAGGCTTTATTATGTGCCCAGTGGCAGGATCTTATGGCTCAAGGCTTCCAGCTTGAACCGGAGGCTGAGATTCGCCTTGCGCCACCTACACACAGAAAGTGAAATCAGAGATCTGCCTCGCCACGTGAGGTCGCCTCTCGTCCTGACTCCACGGGGCATACTCCAGCGCACCCCACCACCTCCTCACTCCCACACCATCGCTCTTCCCCCTCACCTCCTCCTAGCAACTCCCTATACCGATGACTGACACTACCTACCACGTTATAGATATTTCATTACTTATTCATTGGATCATCAGAAATATGTATAAACATAAATTTTACAATTAAAACATATACAGAAATATAGGACAATTACAAAATATATAGACGTATCTGTATACAAAATTACAAAACATATCAATACAATCGCATAGTAAAAACATTAAAAACTATAGGAACGGATAAAGGTATAGATTCGATGCCGGTAAATATCATTTGTTTATTTACTTGTTACTATGGTAGTGAATTCTGGTCTCCTATAGCGATGACCGACACACTACCTACCGCGTTATATTATAGCTATATATCTCTCCATAAATTAATTAACATTCCAAATGCTTGATTTGCTTTTGACGGTATATGTCAAATATCTTTTGTCACATCTTTATGCTTAACAGCTCTGCTCAAAACTGATACTTGTATTTCTTTATCCTCTATGTATTTTTTTAATCAATTCCTATTCTTCATTCCTTTGTCCTCTTTATACTTATTAAGTAGTTATATTAATGTTAAGTGACCTTACCAGATATGCCATAGTTTTTGTAAATATATGTTTTGTCACATTATATAACATAGAACAGCCATATACAATCACATTTTTTATCAGACTTTGAGGAATGAAACAGAAACATTTAATAATTTCAAACAAGCTTGTGGAGATGAATTTGTATCCTGGCCTAAGGGTTTCAGGTGGACAGAGTATTTTATAATGGCAGTGAACTGTGGAGAATGCTGTTCAAGCACAGCACAAACTGATGAAAGTCTGATGAAGATAAGAAATCTCATCAGGTCTGATCATCATTTGATAGTAAAGATGATTTGCTTAACATGTTCTCTACTGGCGTGTTTTAGTCATCCGTCCTCCTATGCCAGACAGTTTTTGGTTGCCTAGAATATAATGTTATTTTTTGGTCATGACTGACATGGCTTAATTAACTTGATACATTTTTAGTCATTATGACTGACATGGCAGAGAACGTGTTAATTAAATTTAAATCACCTTATGACACATGATTTTAACAAAGGACAACTGATAAGTTTTGAGTCTTGTCCTTGTACAAGCACTAAAACAACAGGTTTTCATGGCAGTGAAAAATGACAATGACAGTACATGAGAAAATGTCATAACAGGTGATGATTTGTGATTTTTTAGTATGGTACAGAAATGAAACAGCAAAATGAATAGTGCAAACAAAAACTCACCCCCACCAAAAAAATGCAAGAAAGTGCAAATAGAAGATCAAGTTATGGTCATTGAGCATAAGGTATTTGTGCCTAAAGAACAGAAAGCTAATCAAATTTACTATTGTCAGGGTATTGAGAGTCTCAGAAAAAGGCAAGAGATTCAGTATCTGGCTACAGATAGCTGACACTAGGATGCTTCATCGTAACAGCCCGCATGTCATATCATATGTTCTGTGAACGAGTATTTATCCAAAAAATGGAATTACATGGTACCCCAACCCATTATTCCCCTAATCTCAGTCCATGTGATTTATGTGCTTATTATATTTTCCAAAAATCAAAAGCCAATTCTTAGGCTACCAATTTGAAAATGCGGAGAGCATGGGCGTAACTTGGGGCCTAACTTTGGGGGGAGGGGGGGGCAGGGTTAGCTCTTCATAAATTCAAGTGTGTAGTTAGAGCATCTATATAATAAAATATATTATATACAAAATTAGAAAGTTTAGTAATACTGGTAATTCTCAGTTAGTAAACGGGGGACAATTACATTTTTTAATGATCAACAAACCTTTCTTCATAAGTTGTACTTCCAGTTATGTTTACCTAGAACAAATATACTGTAGGCCTATAAACATAAACAATTTCAGTTCTTCCAATTTTTTCATAAACGCATCCTCTCCCTTAGGCACACTGTCATAAAATGCTCGGGAAAATCAGTTACAACACAAAGAAATTTTTAAATTGGCAGTCAGATAATTTTCAGAGAAATTAAGCAGTGTTACTCCTTTGCATTTCTTATCTCCCATTTCTCATAACTTAGAAATGCACAAAACCAAAACAATCACAACAATAACGAATTAAGAAAGAGACAAGCAAAGTGTACTTTAACGGACTACGTACACGACCGAGTAACCGACCGCACTTGTATAAGTAATTATTAGCAAATAACAGTTCCAAACGACCATCTTTTAAGATTCGTGAACAAAGCCATCGACGTCTTGCACAGTAAGCTAGCTTTGTTTATACTGTCGGGTCTGTTACCCCTGCCATACCACTCTCTTTTACACTGGCCTGTAGTGTTTGCAAAATTCTGCTGAACTGAAAATAGTGATAATCTCAAATCAAACAGTAAACAATCCGAGCACAGAGATGATGTCTCAGAAGTATATATGTGACAAAGAGAGGAAAGTAAAGAGAGCAAATTGTTAGAAGTACAGCTGCGCTTATTATTTCGTTACGATGTTCCAAAACTAATCTTTGTGTAAAAGCCACACATTGTATTCCAGTTAATTAGGTCTCCAGCGTTTGTTTTTTTCAAACAGAAATATCATTTTGACGTATATCATTCAAATCTGTCAAAGATTGCCCTTACAAGTTTCTTCAAAAGAAATAATAATAATAAATATATGGCAACTAGTCGTCTGATAACAGTACAGATGTTGATAAATGTGCTTACTGTGCTTGCAAGCATAGAAAGTGTCTCCTGTTTGACTATTTGTTAGTTTTTATTTATAACAACTGGAAACAAAATTTTATGATGCTCGGAACATGTGGGGGGGGCAAGTACCCCCCTTTCCCCTGCCAAGTTACGCCTATGGTGGAGAGTGTTCAGAAACTGTGATAGATTTCAGCTAAAGGCATTGACAGTTGAAAATTTCCAGCACTATTTCAATTCACTGGGGAATGCCTCCGTAATTGTGTGACTTTCCAAGGAAACTACTTTGAAGGAGATAAAACTGTTTTGTAGTTAATGTGTCAAGAAACTAGTAAGTTCCCTGAACTGCAAAAATCACTGGCTGTTGTGAACAAAATACATTTGTTATTAGGTAACTTTCAGTATTATGTAATTAGTCCTACATTATCTCATTACAAATGTGAGAGTACTAACTAGTAGACCTATGATATATATCAACAGATGATCTACTTTATTTGTCTAATATTGAGAATTAGACTAGTTGACATCTCAGAATGGAAACTCCAATTACACTATTCATTTTTTAGTAAAGTAACAATTAATTGTAAAGCAGACATAAAAGTAACAATCGTATAGTAGACATAAAATTCCAAAAGACTACATTGGGTTTTTAGTTAAATTTATAATCATAATAACAAATAATTTAGTTATAGCTTTTAAGTTTTGTTGTGTTTCCATAGACATCCATAGGCTTGTATCTAATACTGTTCATAGATATACAAAACTGATAACAATGTGTGAAGTTTTTTGCAAACATAGCTTTCAGATTTTCCTAAAACAGTCCAAAATTTGCAAGAAGTATTGAGAGATATAAATTCTATAAAATTATTGAAGATGCTGAGTCTGTATTTTGGTTAAAATTTCTCATAACGTAATGCTCCACATTGACTTTTACAATTATCTTAAAATTTTAATTTCTTTTTTTGGTGCCTGTAAAGTTAAACATTTAAAGGGTAAACGCTACATTGGGATATTGGTTAAAATTTCCTTTACTCTGATATCCACCATGGATTTAAAATATTTTTCTTTTTTTATAGTTCTGGTATCCAAACATTTTGAGATCTCAAAAACTGAACTCTATATTTAGATTCTGGTTAAAATTATCTTTAAGTTGACACCCCTGCATACGTTTTTGCAATTTTATAAAAATTTTGAAATTTCAAAGCTGAATGCTGCATTCACATTTTGGTTATAATTCTCTTTAATTTGATTTTCCTCATCTATTTTCATGTTTTATTTCAAACCTTTTTTTATCCACTTTTGGGGGGCCTGACATCCAAAAATGTTAAAATTACGCTAATATGGTTAAACACTATATTTAGGTTTTGGATTAAATTTTTGTTAATTTGATATCCTACAAGTTTTTTTGATTTTTTCCAATATTTTTACTGCTCATATTTATCTTCCTTCCCATGATAAATATAAAAGCAGTAGGAGTCTATGGGGTAAAAGTGTTTATATGTGTGTAAAGTTTCATAAAAATCAGTTGAAACATTCAGAATTTTATGTAAGACATACTCCAATCAGATATAGACAAATCATGAAGTTAAAACTGAGAATTCACTTTCCTCATTCAGCAATTTGATACGATCAGTTTCATTTTTTTTTTTTTTTTTTTGACAAACCTTATATATTCTCTCATTTTAGATGTGAAAACACTAGCCAGTAGACCTATATTATACACCAACTGATGATCTACTTATCTACTTTTTTGTTTAATATTGAGAATTAGACTATAGATGTATCTCAGTGTTCGAACCAATGATCAGTAACAAGACATGAAAATTGCTCAAAGACAGTGATGGGAAAAGTATTATCAGATACAACTTTGAGTGAATGTACAAGTTTACACACATTCAATTGTTATAAAAAAGGATATTGTAAGCTATTGAAACTTACGAGAATGTGCATTCAAGAATTATAACATAAAACAAATAGTTTCTACATATTAAAGAAGATGCTGAAGACTACAGTAAACTCATAAACTCAAAATTTAAGGTCCATAACAGTGCTATTTTCTGGTAGTTATGTGTGAAGCACATGTGATGTGTCTGACAAAACAAATAAAGCCATATTAGATGCATGGGACACAAAAATAGTAAGAAAAATGTAAGACATAAAACAAGATAGTGACTATGGAAATTAATAAACCAAAATCAGACCAAGTTTAATAAGATTAATAACCATGTTTAACAGACCAAGCAAAAGAAAAAGGATTAAAAGTAGAAGAAAAATTTCAAGTCTCTGTTCAACATATGAATGAAAGTAGAAGTTTCAAGATTGTTTTACAAGAGAAATGAAAGGAAATTAGGGGA
Organism: Magicicada septendecula; assembly: GCA_034769895.1. NCBI lineage: Eukaryota > Metazoa > Arthropoda > Insecta > Hemiptera > Cicadidae > Magicicada > Magicicada septendecula. The sequence goes on along the minus strand of CM068375.1, from coordinate 15,831,585 downwards.
AAGATAGTGAAAGGAAGGGCTTGGTAAAAATGGAAAGACAATGTAAGCAATACCTAGAGGACTTGGAGGGGATAACTAGAAGAAGAAAGAACAGAGTGATCAATAATTATTATATGCAAATATAAGCAAACTCAAAGAACAAGTTCACAATTTATGAACTCCATTAGGTCACAACAATGGAAACATGGTTTGCATAGACAGCTAATTACAAGTAAACAGACAATAGGACATTTATGAAAAGTCAATATAATTTTAAAATACATCAATCAAATCATGAAGCTGAAACCATCTGATATTTTAAGATCTGGTCCACATGTTTTCTCCAGATAATATCTATATTGGAGTTTATACTATATTTCAACAACTTTACCAAAATTCTGTTTGTTCTTCAAAGTAGTCTTTCTACAATTCCCAGTCTGTGCCTGTCACTGAGTTCACAACTCCTCTGTACATCATCTGTGGTGGTAACTTCCCTGTGTGTATCAGGGCACAGTAACCTTAATTGTATTTCTAACTGTACTGCTGAATATTGTAGGGACTCAAGTCCGTTGCATTCAGGGTACATTGGCAGATGGTATATTTTAAGTTCTAATGTACTTCCTTTAACCTCCATTGCTGTTAAAGAATTTTTTATTGTTGTCTTGATTATTCATTTCTTCTTTCCTCTTTTAAGTTTTAGATAAATTTTTTATTGTTTGCCATTGTTTTTATCTTTCCTCTTGGCCATTTGATAAGAGATGATGAAGTACTATAATTAATCCATTTATTTTATTAATTGTCTTTTATGATCACTTTAGTCACTCCAATTTATTACATACCAAATCAAATAAAGGAAACATGGTTTTCATAGACAGCTAATTACAAGTAAATAAATAATAGCTTGTAAAACACTGACAACAATTAAAACACTGAGCTTTATTTCATTCAAAACTTAACTCAAAGAATGAATCCACAATTGGGTACAATAGATTAAACAACAAAAACATATGTTTTCTATAAACAGCTGATTGACTAGACATTTAGACATCTGTAGAAGGTTGATATAAAATTAATATAATTTAAGTACAGTAGGCCTACATATTGTAACGTTACATAACCCGGTCCCAATAAATTAAATCATGTAAGAAAATAAAGGTCAGAAATGGGTAACCTATAACTAGCTCTAAATTAAAGTATATCACTAAACATGATAAACAATTCGAGTGATATACAGTGACAAGTGAGTTATAGTGTACCCATGGAGGTAAAAGTGAAAGTGAATGAACTTCTTACAGAATTGTGCTGTAGGTTAGGGAATTATAAAACTATGAGAGTAGACTATAATGCTACTAACTTATTCTGTATTTTATTTATTTATTGTAATATTTATATTGTGTAGACAACCAATTGTAATACCTAAGTTAATTTTATATTTTTCAAATATTTGTGTTATAATATAAGATAACCCAGGGTTCGTTTTAAAAAACATAAAAAGTTTAAATGTCAAAGGATAATAAAAAATTAAAATAATACTATATGAGGGAAATGGCAACAGGAAGTAGTGCAGTGTAGGAATACTATGAAAAACTGATAAATAATATATAAATTTATTTAAAGATAATAAAAATATCAAATACTTATATACAAGGTCATAAGAAAATGAACAAAAACCTATTAAGTAAACCAAATTGGTAAAGAAACCGGAATGGAAAAGAATTATTTTTCGGTAAATAAAATATAAATTTATAATAATTACAAACTGCCTGTATAATAAAAATATTATGGGTTACTAAGAGTGACGAGAATAACAAGTATTGTTAATAATAAAAATTTGGAAAAAACCTGGCGAGTTGACAAAATGATGCTACTACAATTCTAATAAAATATCCTTTCTGAAACTTTGGAGAAGTGAAAATTAGTACAAAATTAAAAAGCAATATGAACACTATATAATCATACCTTATTTATCAAAATTAAATGGTTATACTCCCTAATAAACAGTGAAAGAAAACCTTCTGATGATTCGGCCTAGTTTCGCCATGTTTCAAGTTGACGATAGAATATGAGCCAGACGGTAATGAAATTATAACTCAAGACGGACCTCACCAGAGAAAAGGCTTCATTCCAGTAAGAGCTATAAGAAGAGAGGTAATATAAACATTTTGTCTAATAGTTAACGAAGAAAACGCATTCCGAATGGTGATATAGAACACGAAACTAGTCAAATTTAATCACATATGTTCAAGTAAACAAACGCACACTGCTCTCTTACGGACATTTCTGGAACTACATACTAAATAAAAAATAAACAAATTTGATTTAATATTTTTTCGGTATTTGTAAAGCTTATTGATTATCCATTTCTGACCATCTCATAACAAAAAGAACTTACCCTTAACCCTGGGGAATTATTAAGAATTATATATTAATTGATGTTTTAAAAAATAGTGTAAAGTTTGGTAAACAAAACCATATATGTTTTTTTCTTTAGACAATTCCATGTTTACTCTATGAAGTCGATCTTATGTTTTATTTGAGGAAAGATCAATTGTGATGCTTGTATTTTGGTGGCAGGAAACAAAAACCAATAATATAAATAAATAATATTATTGAAAAATGATATTGAATAATAAAAATGTGTTATAATTTTTGTAGTGGGTAGTTGTAATAGATTTCAGCACAAAAACAGAAGAGATCAATCCATCGGGTCATATTTTGCCATAGTGTAGGTTGGTTGAACTAGGCGTGGAAACTCGTCTCACAATCCGCTGATTTAAATCACAGCGAACAATTTGAAAAAATTTCAGAAATCGCCTAAACCGAGTGTAAATAATCGGTACTTACTCTCTCTTCCTCATAAGGCTGAACAACTTCCCTACTTGACCCCAAATCACACACTCTCGATTTCTGTTTAGATTGAGTAACATTACAAAATACTTTATTTTTTAAACTTCAGTTATTATAATTCATAAGTGGCGACTGCGGAGAGGCGGAAACTTTAATATCTCAAAACCAGTACGTTACAGCTTGGTGCTTACAACAGTGGGGCTGAATTAACTATATACCTGTAACTGTAGGAAACTTTAGTACCTCTAAACCGCTACGTTACAGATTGGCGTACACAACATTGGGAGCTTAATTAAATAAGACGAACACCCAATAAGCAACATACAAAGTTTTCGCTAAAACCTCTACAAAAACCGCTACGTTACAAGATTGGCGCATAACAACGTAGGGCATATAATATAACTCTCCTATATCAAAAAGCAGTACGTTACAATATCAAGAATTGTGAAATAATAGAGAAATGTGTAACTACAAGACCTCAAGGGGTTCTAGTACAGGTAATGAAGTCAAGGCTTAGCCACTCTAAGAGATACCAAAGCACATTAAGCGATATTTATTTAAGCTAGAAGCTCTGTAAGTTTAGCGAGGAGATTAGCAACTTCTTTTTTACTACAAGCTACTTTTGCTTATGCGTTTTTATAGATTATGTGTATGAAAGCACAAGTAATAAAGCACCAAAACCCAGAATATTATTCCTATAGCAAAAAATGATTGATTTTTAAGTCCCAGATTGTAGAAGTATGTAGTGACAGAAGTTACCACAAATGGACATGTATATAATTTGTTACTAATTTTTGTTGCCCGTTTAAACAAAACGCAGCAATTTAATTTTTTTTTCATTGGCTATATCATGTATTAAGCATTTGCTTTTCTGTATTCAGGATTCATCATCTTCTCTTTGTATGGGACACATTCCTTGTACCACAACCTTGTTTAGGCAATTTCTACCAACTATACTTTCCATATGTTCTTTTCAACTGTATGTTAGACCTTAACTTTTCCATTATAGCTGTACAAATTTAAATCAACTTCGATGCAATTCTGTCAGCTCTTTGTCATTTTCCAGCATTTCTCAAGAAATTCATATCAAAGCCCTGCATTTTGTTTGTAGTTTGTGTGGTTACAGCCTTTGTTTCATTATCGTGTAACATAACAGGGGTAACAAATTATTGTAAAATTTAATCTTTGCTTAGTCGTATTTTTATTATTGGCTCCATATAGCAGCTAACAAGTGTCATACATTTTTCTGTACCTCATTGTTTTCCAAAGCTCAGAACGTTCCTAAGAAATCTGAGTGATTTACTTGCTTGCTCTGCTTCTCATTATTTACAGCTATTCTGGATCTACAGTATCTACTCATTTGACTGGCATAACATTAGTCATATGAGTAGATATAATAATGTGCTTTGCCTAATTTGTGCAATACAATAGAGTCCTGATTTTTCGACATCTGGATTATGAGGTACCGTACTTTTTTCTTTATCTCACATTTCTTAATACACATATATTAATAACATACTTTATATGTACTGATACAATATCTTATTTTGTGTTTGAATGAATGAATTAAACCATACACAAAATAATCCATAGGATTTCTGAATGTGAAGATGTTACAAAAGAGATATTGAAAAACTGGCTAAAAATTTAGTAATGAGGAAATTAGCACAATTCGTGAGAAAAATTGAAGATGCATGTGATGAAGAAAGTTCAACTCCCCGCATTTCACTTGCAGATGGATTGTCTACCTTGGAACTGGAGTTATAATATTTAGAACAACAACCCAATGATTAGCACCTGACCTAATTTTGTTAAAAAGATGGAGAGACGTTGCATTAAGAAAAAGACCAAATACTACTCAAAAGCAGGCAACCATCAAAACCTTTTTTTAAAAAAGATTTTTTTTTAGTCAATTTAATCCTGTATTCATATATAAATAACTATATTCTTTTTTGTAGTGTCATGTTTATTCTTCTGCATTTACTTTAAACTGTAAGCCTATTAGTTTATGACTCCATTATGAGTTAAGCCTACTTGATTAAATCAGGTAATCAAGACTCCAAAGTATGTAGACTTAGTGTCATAATTCGTCCTTAGTTTATTGAGTAATTAATTTATTTGTAACTAATCCCCTGATTGTTAATTTCAGGCTCGACGTAGAGCACTGCGAGAGTTGCTTGAAAATGAATACAGAACTTGTGAAGAAGAATTAAATAAGATAGGAATGGGATTTATTACAACTTAGTGCAGTGCAATACAATGTAAGTTATATTATATTATAACATAACTTATATTATATGTTATATTATTTATATTATAAACTGTGGACATATTTGTATATCATGTGATTTTTCAAAAATATATTTATTCAAATTCTGTTTATAAAAAATATAAAAAGTAATTACATTTTGTTCTTTTATTTCCTCAATTCATATAAAACATATCACGTGTTTAATATAAAAGATGTACTTAATATCATGATTAATGCCGTTGCAAGTGATTAGTGATGATAATGTTTGCGACTTGGAGATGTTAAACAATATGTATAATTTGCTGTCTGACTTAACAATTCCTTATTCTTCTTCAAATCAATTTGTTTCCTCATTTTTATTGTCTGTCTGTTTAAAGACAATTTGGTTAATATGGTTGAACCTCAATTCAGATTTTGCTTATGAGACATGGCACACTTATTAACATGTAAAAGTTCGATTCAGCAATATCAAGCTGAACTTTATTTTAAAATCTGAACCAAACCTTGTGCACATGGGCAGAAAAGTGTTATTAGCCTAACTTATGTCTTTGCAATAATACACAAACATCTATACATGTCTGCCACAGGCATGCTAATCTAGGAGTATAATTGCTTGAGTATTATTAATACTATTAAATTTTTTAAATTACTTAAGTTAAAATATTTAATTGTTATTATCAAAAACTGTAGTGATTGTGAAGTCTATCATTATACCTTTAGTTCTCTTTTATTAACAGTCTTAATGCAGAATTTTTTTATTACAATAAAGTTTTATTCGTTTTTTATATCAGTAATAAAATAACTGATCCAAAACTGTAATGAAATAACTTCTTCGACACATTATTAATTATCAATCTATAAATTGGTAACTCTACCAATCATACAGTTTTACATCCAACTAAATCTAATTTGTAGCTGTATGTCATGTTGAAAAAGTTGTAATAAAACACAATGTTAATTACAAATGTAGTGTTTTGTCCATTGGTGAAAAGTCCCATACGTTGGATGCATCAATTTGTAATAAAACGATAGTTATTGATGAATGTTTTAATAAGCTCCACGTTGGAAATGCCAATTTGTAATAAAACAAAATGTGTTAATTACAAATTATAATTTTAAATAATAATTGGTAAATAAATAAATTTTTTTATTTTATTTTATTATTTTTATTTGTTATTTGTTATGTCATTAATTAATTTTAATTGGTGTAACTGTTTTAATTGTTTTTATGTTCAATTAATAAAAAATACTGTTTAATAACTGTGTGTTCGGAATAAACTTATTTGTTCTTTACTTTAAATAGATTGTCTAGGCCGCATCGATTGCATGTAGCAGCCAATTTAATATATGTTCTTCTTCTTCTGCTAGCTCGTCTCTTTAAAAAGTTCACTTTTTCTCTTAAATAATTAATGTAATTTAATTTAAGGCTTCGCTGATCAATGAAACAGTATTAAAACAATAAATGAGTTTATTCGTCAAAACAATTATTTGAAATTGCTGCAACGGGCTTGAATCTAATTTGATATAAAGTTACAGTCGATTATTTCATATATTAAAAATATTCAATAGTATAAGGGTTCTTTTAACTGTAGAAATAGTCAGGAAAGGCAAGAGAATTCAATACTTACAAGTATTAAAAAACTTATTCATGAAACAGACAAAATAATAAAGAATAATGTATATAAAAAGTTAATATTACAATACAGCTGGTTTCTCTGACGTCACTCGTCACGCTCCCAGCATCCTCTTCGAATGGAATCACAATGGCCGCCTCGATGAGTTGATCTACGATGTAAATTCAGCTCCAAGATTTCGTTCAAATAAATGTCTCCATTGGTTAATTCCTCTTTGGTGATGTTGTTCTTGGAATATCCACAAGTTGTACAGTGTAGTATTATTTACCCACTGGATTTTGGTTCGGTAATAGTAGTGTTATGTGGAAAATGTTCCCTTCACTCGGTGTCTGGTTATTTGAGTTCAATTTGGTTCTTCAGTCGTGTCTATATGTAGTGGTAGTTTAATTTAGTATTATTTGATTTAGTTTAAGGGTTCTCTGATCGTTATTATACTATTAGTCACTTTATTTTCTACTCTTTTATAACTGTTGTAAACTCATCATATATCTTGATTGTGTTAGTCAAAAATTTCCGTTCACAATTCTCTAAGAAGTATTCTGACACGTCTGTCTCGTTTGGCTTTTAACAATCAACTCACTGATTTTTGTTCCTTCATATATAAAATTCTATAAGATTTTGGTATCATTCCACATTGTTCATCGATCAGCTGTTCCTATCAAATAATTCAATCTTATTGAAAAAACTGTCATATTTTACATTTAATTGGCTATAAATTATTTGTTTATTACTTTTATGTAATTCTAATTATAGAACAATATTCCTGTTCTTATTTTACACAAGTTAATACTAAATTTGATCTGGTTTGGTTTGAATTAAGCTTCAGAATTACATTCTTTGAAATTTATCTATAGGCCTTATTTTGATTCACATAAATACCTATTAAATGGTTTCCAATAGGTTTTATGTTACAATTTTACTCACACTTGATTACTGATTAAACCCTGGTAATTTACCTTTTATGTCTGGCTATTATTTTAAATATTTAACAAGTTATTTACATTTTACTAGTGCTGGCTTATTGCTGTTAGGCCTTCTCTAGTACAATCACTATTTAAGTTAATTTTACATGTTTATTCCTTTCATTACTATTATAGGTCATGGCTATTATTATGATAATGTATTTGTATATTGAATGGGGTAATCTACATCAAATTAGTCTAGGTTCTATTAATTTGTATTCTTTGATTAGATTTATATGGTCAAATTTGAATTTGTCTTGGTCATCAACTTTCAATTTTCCTATCAAAGTTATTATTAATTCATCTTATTAGTTTCATATTTTTTGATCCATTATTCATGGGTAGTTTGAACTATTATTTTGCCTTTCCTTACTTTACAAAATATAACATTAATTAACATGATTAAAATACAATAAATGCTTACATTCTAACATCTATCATTTTCTAGTATCAACATATCTTGTATGGTATTCACAAACAATAATTACATAAAATAATTATAAAAATAAATACATTAAACTTTATATTAATAATAGTCTTTTGTTGTCCTTTTTTGAAACTGGTTTGGGGTGTTCCCCTTAATCACATCTATTTTAATTAAATATCACTATAATATTGACGACTCGGAACACTAAGTTTTTTATAAGTAAAAACGTAAAGTTTTACCTTACAGCCTAAACCGGCTTTCACCTATAGAAGGCTTCATCCGAGCCTCTGATGAAGCCTTCTATAGGTGAAAGCCGGTTTAGGCTGTAAGGTAAAACTTTACGTTTTTACTTATAAAAAACTTAGTGTTCCGAGTCGTCAATATTATAGTGATATTTAGTTAAGTAACGGACACGTCATGGACAACGAAATCCAAGAACTATTTTAATTATATTTTAATTTTTTACATTATTTTCCATTAATTGTATTGGATTCTCTTATTTGGGCTAGTCATTTCATTTAAATTGGTATATCTAATATAGTTTGATTTCCTTTGAATTATTTACTTGCTGCTATAGAGGTTACTATAAGTTCTTTGGGTATCTGGATTATTTGTTCCCTTCAATTCATTAGTCCTGGGCTATTACTCCTTACTGTCCCCTATTTTAAAAATTGTCATGTTAATTTATTTGTCCTGGGCTGTTATTCCTCACTACTCCATATCTTACTGGGTCTACTAATTATTTTATTGATATGATATTCATACTATTTGTTTTTTAACACCTTTTGGCTATAAATTGACTATATGTGAATTCTTTGAATCGATTTGTTTAGTTCTGTTAAGTTCTTTTATTGATGATTGTAATTACTTTCTCTGCTACTTTTATTTAAGTTGATATTACTCCTTCCAGATGACTTCTTCCCTTCTTTTCCTACATAACCTTATTTTGTAGAATGAGGTAAAAACTTCGTTGTGCTACAAAGTAGGAAAGTGTCATATCAGAGTGCAGAAAACGGGGCAAATATTTACTAGCTTAACTTGAAAACAAAGCGTTTTCAGACAACCTTATGGTTATATAAATTTTTTTTTGTTTATTTTAATCAGCAGAACCTATTCTGAAATTATTTTCTCTTCTTCACGAGACACTGTATATGTTTAATGAAAGAGGCATATGATTCACCTAATTTAATTATTGGTGTACACAAATTGCAGGCCAGTTCTACCACTAAACGAGGTTGGCATCCACCTAGGGCAGCACAATCTGTGAAGGAGTAGCAAATTTTGAGAGGGAGAAAAATATAAATTATGATTTATATTTTGGAGCAAAAAGTACTATTCTGCAAAGAACAATCTATGGTACAAATTATTTAAACTAACTCAAGTAGAAAGCTAATTTTAGGGTTTAAGCAATAAAATTATGTTAATTATCAGAAAAAGTTATATTGTTTACTAGAGGATCAGCAGAAGGAAAGATGGTTAGCTTTCTTATCTATATGCCTCTCCAAAAACCTATGTTATTGTATTCCCACAGCTGCAACTTCTTGAGTTGTTCTGGACTTTATCTGTGAACACAGACTGAAAATGGTTTCCAGATTAGTTCGTTGTGCCCCAAAATTTTTTAAATTCTACTACAATGGCATAAGAGAAAAGTTTTTACTTTAATTTATAAAATATTATATTCACAATTCAGTCAATACATTCAAAGAGTCAAGAAACACTTGTTTCACTAGCCACAGTATCCGTTGTAGTGAGTTAGCTAAGAAAATAACTAATTGCAGGCTTTGCCAAGCTGAAAGCAAGATAATCTGTATATAGTTATTACTAAGTATTGTTAGTATTTTACTTACTAAATTCCACTTATTATTTTAACAGCATCAATCAGTTAGCTTTAATTTTTCAGATGTCCCATTTTATTTCAAAAGCAGTCTTTAAATTAAATGTCATACTCATCAAGTCAATTATGAGTAGAATTTGTTATATTATGAGCAGTTTAATTTGTAAACGCCAGGTAAATCAAATTTGTTTAACTGTTTGTGTTTGTGTTTGTGTGTGTGTGTGTGTGTGTGTGTTTTGACAGTGTGTGTTCTGTTTTGTTTGTAGTTCTGTACTGTTTTGTTTTTGTTAGTAATGCTGTACCTTGCTTTTTAAAATTAGTGGGCTATTTTTTTCTGTGCGGTTATTGATATATATGACTGTTACGAATTTGTTGTTTTATGTCTTTCTCCGTTGTTTGTTTTGGGTTTTGAAAACCCAGTCCTATAATATCTATTATATCCGTTGCCTTCTGCGAAATATTTAATTGTATTTAATTCATTCTGATAATCTCTTTATTATAGTGGAGTGCTGTTTAATCTGTATATCATGGATCCGAAAGCTGATAGTTTGTGTTGCATTGGGTGATTGGAGCTGTTATGTAGAAGTGTCAGTTGTCATGGGGCTTTATGTACATACTGAATTTGTGTCTGTGTTACCATCTTTGGGACATCATCTGTGCCATCCTGTCACTATGATGATGACAACTGCTCAAGCCATACAAATACCAGGCAATAATGAAAACATTGTTTTTAACATCATACCACATCCAAAAAGCCCAGTAATTTCAACAAATAACATGGTGAACCACTGGTCTTATCATTTTACTGATATACCACAGTCCACAGTTGTAAGACTGTGTGTGTGATTCCACAGTCTTTACATTTTATCTTGTTTCATATTTCCACTTTTTTGTATTTTCAGAATCTGCTCTATAGTACTATTTTTAATACAATCAAATACTGTTTAGGTTTTATTTATTACTACATTAATTCTACATTTTTTTAATTTTATGTGCCTTCTCTGTTACACAATTACATTCTGTTTTACAATTGTATGCATCTAGTGGTATAACACCTAACATTTTTGATAAATATTAACAACAAATATCACTTAAACAGTTTTAAGTTACGGTACTAAATAAAACCAGATGTATGGGGGGACTAATTTTTTTCTCCTTTACTTGCACTCTAAATAATTTGACTCCATCTGTTGTAGGCCACTCCATGAAAATAAATGTTTCAACCATAGTTACATATTCAAAAACCTCTTGAATCAAAACATAACATTTCCCAACATTTGATGTAAATGCTCTTGTTGTAAACACTCAGTTGTTGCTTAGGTACATGTAGATGAGTAATAACTATAGTCAGGTGTGTGGATAATTTGAAATGAACAAAGCAGCTGTGACTCTAAGCACTGATTCAATAGATTTCAAAAAGTAGTAAACTGTGACTTCATGGCTGCATTTAGACTGTGATTATAAGAAAATCGTTTGACCAAATTAACTGATTGTACACTGAGTATGGGAAAAATAAACTCAGATCAATGTTCATCCAAATAAATTTTATCGTAATTAATTTGTGTGCCAACTTTGAGTAGACTGTTAACTGTATTTCTGTGACAAACATGCATTGTAGTGTAAGTACTCACTTTGATCAGATTAGAATTTATAGTGTCTTCATTATTTTTGAGTCCAACCTTGACCATCTAGGACAATGTTTTCCACTTAGCATCCAGTTAGCATTTACCTGAAGTCTGTTTTTGCCCTGTGTTACACTATATGGAGAATATTCCTTCTTAATTAGATTTTCTGTAGTAAGCAAGGGTAGGGTGAAAAGTTCCCAGCCTGAATAAGAGAGCAACACTTTTTTGAATTACTTTGCATTTATTTATCAACATAATCTCTATTTAGCTCTACACACTTTTTCCAACAGTGTTCTAAAGTGGTTACGGCAGACCAGTTAACCAATTTGTCAAGGCACTTAAAGTAGCCATGAACAGCATAGTTGACATTATTGTAGTCAGTAAATCTTTTTCTACGGATCCATTTTTTGATGTTAGGAAAGAGGTAGAAGTCGCTTGGGACTAAATAATGTGAGTATGGTGGTTGAGGAAGCAATTAGAACTTCAATTATTTTATTTTCAAGCAATTTTTTGAAAAGCCATCACAAGAATTGGCATGTGAGATGGTGCATTGTCTTGGTGAAACAGTACTTTCATTTTGCTAACTGTGGCCATCTTTTCTTGATTTTGTCGTTTACAGGGTGCACTTGTTTGCATAATACTCGGCATTGATTGTTTTCCCCTTTTGAAGGTAGTCAGTGAAGATTACAGTTATCCAAAAAAAAGGTTCTCATAACTTTACCAGCAGAAGAAATTGTCTTTACCTTCTTTGGAGTTGGTTCGCCTCGCCTTTCATGGTCCATAGTTTGTACTGCTGTTTGGTCTCAGCAGTGTTGTGGTGCGGTCTCATTACAGTTATGAATCAACTCAAAAATTCAGTTGGATTGCGTGTATAGAGTGCCAAACAATTGGTTGAAACATCCTTTCATCACTGTTTTTGGTTAAGTGTCAGCAAACGCGGTACTCATGTAGCACACAGCTTTGTCATACACAGATGTTTGTGTAAGATATTTAATACACATTCCGTTGATATATTAACAGTCTCAACTATCTCACTTTCATTGTACATTATACCAAAAAGATCTTGTGGATTTTTTTCTGGCATAGTCATTTTAATGGGACATCCAACGTCATTGTGCTGGTTCGAGTCACTTTAAATTCAGCAACCCAGCGCTTAACAGGCCCCCAATATTGGTTAGCAATCCATCTCCTTTTTTATATTGGTTGCAGTTAAGCTTTCTTTAAACAAAAATAAATGAATAATCACAGCACAAATTTTCAGTCTGATGCCCGAGGAGCTTACAGCGGATGCCTGTGCCATTAATAATAAACAACTAATTGACATGAAATCATCGAAAATAAGCCTACAAAGGATGAAATCATCCAACACAATCAAAATAATGAGCATAGTATTGCTATCTCTGTCTGTAACAGGCCGATAACTTTTCACCCTGCCCTTGTATGAAGAGGGATTGGATGGTTATAATTTTCCATATGTTATTTAGACAACTGTTAATTCATTTTTTACTTCAGTGTGTACAATTTTTTCATAGTACCATGCATAATCACTTAGTACGTTTCTCATAACACACAATCTGGATTATAAATGTTATATGTTTCCTGAAAAGAACATAATAATATATTTAGCTTTAGACTATCTAGAGTTTGTTTGAAGTCAGAAATATATAATTCTTTGTATGATGAAAAAATGACATTTTTTGTTCTTTATTGTGAATAGGGTGTTTAAATTAGGTATATTATTAGTAAGTGTAAAAGTGATCTACAAAAACAGCATTATAGTAAAACACGTAAGAAAAATTATAGTATACAGGTTTGAGAAAAATAAAAATTGAGATAATTTAATTCACAAAAACAACACTGTTATTTCAGTATAACACAGGTTTATTTTATTTTTGTTATTATCAAATGTTTTTACTGTTCAGGAATTTCTGTGATTAAGGAACACTTATTGCAGAAAGGTGAAATTTTTTGTGATAACAAAAAAACCTCTATTAACACAAAAAACAATGTTGATCTTGAGAAGCGAAATATACTATACACATCAGTCTAATTAACATTTATTGTTATCTGCTAACATTTGATGAATGTGTATGATTTACAACTTATAGCTATTTTGGCCACAATGATCCACTTTTGATTAATGAAATGCTGGTTGCACGTATAACTACATGTGATCAAATATGTAAAATCTTGTAGACAAGATTTAACAGCAACAATTATATTTGTAGTAGTAGTAGTTAGTAGTAGTAGTAGTAGTAGTAGTAGTAGTAGTAGTAGTAGTAGTAGTAGTAGTATTAGTAGTAGTTTGGCATGCTAATTAATTATTACAATTTATTTTTTCTCTGCAATTTATTAACAAAATATTACCTGTTATTCAACATGTTATGGATTTTGTTTTAATAAATGATTTTTTTATGCATAACATACTGGTCATACATCTATAATATTTGAAAATTTAATGTTTACTATTTAAAATATTCACATTAGAAAAATCAAATATGAATATTTGAATATTCACATTAGCATAATAAAACTTGCTATAGAGATGGTGCTTGTACGTACACAAGTGTTTTTGTGATATTGTCTTTGAATCTTTAAGCAGAATGATCATGATCATTGATTTATCTCCTAACAATGTAAATACATTTGACATATATCTTTAGTTCTTCTGTAACTATGAGGGACAGTCATCCAGAAAGTAAAGAATGTTTTTTTATAAAAAATTTAAAAGAAATGTTAATTAAATAAAATTATGTGACATTTAAAGGCAGTGGCGACTGGTGGTTCCAAATTTTGGTGGTTGCAGTAGTTGGTTGAGTGGATGGGACATCGCTTAAAAGACATTAAACTATCATAATCAGAGTTATACAAAATTATTATTATAATTTTATAACCTCAAACAACGGATAACATTTGAAGTTGTGTCACTAAACCTGACACAACTTATAATCAAGAAGGCTCTGTTGATTTCATGACACAACTAAGTTGCGCTACAACGCTACTAGTGGAGCGTTGCAGAAACTTTGCAACCACCAAGCTCACATTGGGGATATAGGGAAATTGTGAAGAGTAGCACATGTTCTCCTACATGTTTGTGTAGTAAGCTCTGCCATTTACTGATCAAGTTGCAAACGGCCTACAACCACCAGCCTGTGCACCACATTTGAATTGTATGCTAACATTGCAGCGTAGAATCTAATACGATCTCCATTGAAATTTATGATGTTTTAGTTGCTTAATGTTTTCGTATACTATCTTATAGTTTAGTTATTCTATATTGGTGGTTGTGCAATGCTGCAACCATAACACCAGCCGCCACTGTTTAAAGGAAGACATGCTACTTTTATACTTCACTTACACACAAATTCAAACACTTATCATAGAGTGGTATAAGGTTTTCTTTCCTTCATTATATTCTGCTGCCATCAAGTTGTTGCTGACAACTTCTATCAGCTTGTTATCATTTTTGAAGTGACTGCCACCTAAAAAGTTTTTAGCTTTGAAATAGATGAAAATTACTAGGTGTATGATGGATGTTATAAAACTTCCTTCTTCATTCTTGGATTTCGTTACAATTTTGGGAGTTCGTTACAACTATCTATCATAGTTAAAACTACGATGCATAGACTTAACAACATCCAACTAGATGAAATAGACTACAAAGACAAACTAAACACGATAAAATATCTGGCAGAATCCAACGGATACAGCAGAACAATAGTCAATAAACTCCTACACAAATCACAAAACAAACAACAGACAAAGGCAGAAAACAACAAATTCATAACACTAACATACATCGACAACCAAACTGAATAAATAGCCCACAAATTCAAAAAAGCACGATACAGAATCACATACAAACTACTAACAAAACAGAACAGACGCTATCAAAACACACACAAAAAACACAAAACAAATTCTATCTACCTGGTGTTTACAAACTAAATTGCTCAGATTGCAACACATTCTACATAGGCCAGACAGGACGTAGCTTCAAACAAAGATACATTGAACACACAAAGGCACTCCACTCCACTACAGAATCCACCTTTGCAAACCACCTCATTGAAGCAAACCACACATACAAAAAGATCGATAATAACATGGACATTCTACACATACACACAAAAGGCCGAAAACTAGACTCTCTAGAACAATTGGAAATATACAAACACACGAAAACACATAAAAACGACATCCTAAACGAACAGACACAATTCAAATCACACACATTATTCACAGCCCAAACACACACAATATCGATCTTTCAAAAGTCGATACCGTCACCAAGAACAAGATGGACAGTGCTCCCAACGGCAGCTTCTGAAGAAGCTTTTTAATAGCAAAAACTGGTTCAGACTATAAGGTAAAACTTTTACGTGTTTACCCGTAAAAAACTTTGTGTTCCGAGTCGGTAGTGAATTAATTATATTTACTTCCTTCTTCACTTCAAGGATTAGGTTATATAAACTTGTTCTGGCACCCATCTCATCCTTGGACAACCCACGTCTCTTCTACCAATGGCTTTATAGTTCAGTGCCACTTTCGGCAATCAATCCTCTGTCATCCTAGCAAATGATCCCACCATTGTCTTCTGTAAGCTGAAATAATTTCATTTATGTCATCTACTTCGAGTTCTGCTCTGATATCCTCATTGCTTATTCTAGCTTAAAAAGTATCTTGCTTATTCTGAATCTTGCTGCACGCCTTTTCTGTCATGACCCATGCCTTACACGCATATGTCAATGTGGGTATTGCAATTGTCATGTAAAATTTAATTCTTGTGCTGTGACTAGATGTTGTAAAACTTTGCAGTCAAAATATTGAAGCAGTCTTTGTGTTGTTATATCTAAGTGTGGACATGCATTATCATGAAGCAAAACAATTCCAGTAGACAACAAACCTTGTCACTTCTATGACATGTCAGAGTCAATGAGGCATGTGAAAGTTGTCTGCTGAATGTATTCTTTCTCTTCTTGCCATAAAATTGATCAAAAGATACCCTTTTGGTCCCAAAACACCGCCAATATCTCTTTCCATGTGCTGAGTAGCTGAGTATTCACATTTTCTTGGTTTTGATGAAGAATGGGAACAATGCCATACCATTGACTGGCACTTGGTTCTGGAGTTTTGTGTGAGACCCATGTCTTGTCACCAGTCATGATATGGTCCAAAAACTGTTCGTCATCTTTGTGCATATTGAGTGAGAAAAGGCAAGGTAGCTTCCATTCTTTTCTTCTTGTGTTCCTCAAACAGAATCGAGAGACCCATCTGACACATACTTTTTTATACCCAAGAAAACGGTAACAATTGTATGAAGAAGACCCCTTGAAATTTGAGGAAAAAATGTGCAATTGTTTAATGCAAAGCATCTGTCCTTATGAATGTTTTTGTCAATTTTTTTCTCATGTGCTTTGGTGACAAGAGGAGGTCAACTAGAATGTTCTTCATAATTAACACTTCACCTTCCTACATGATGCACCATGTTCATGTACATACTTCATTCATAACATTATCATCACAAGCATCAGTTAACTGTCCATGAATTTTAATAGGATGATATCATTTTGCATTCATTATGTACTCATATTGCAAACTTCACACTTCACAGGATTTTCAATTTTATCAAATATTTTAAACGTTTAAAAAAGGTACATGTCTGCAATGCCTGTCTGCTTGGGTTAGACTGAGATATAAGAAGAAAATCTCATTTGTAAACTTTTGTCGTTTTCATTAATAATAACAAAACTGTTTTTCGGTTCAACACTTGTCTTTTTGTTAGGTACTTTTAATACCAGACATTTTGAGACACTGGGGATGCCTCACTGTGGTATGGGCGAAATTTTTGGCTTAAAAAATAATAAAAATACGTGTGTTAAACTGAAAAAAAAAAACAGTGTTGTTAGTAGCAGAAGGAAATGTTGAGTGACGAGTTGGGAGAGCTTGTGAGGGGCCTGCATTATGCACTAAGGTCAAACATTCTGTACTTTCGCGATGACCCTTGTAGCACAGTTCATAGACCAAATTTGATCTTAAAGTTAAATGACAAAATTTATTTATATCTAAAATCTTTTTAAAATGCTAGTGATTCCCCTGCTACTAGAGGAATATGCAAACAGTGACAGAGTTGCAACACTTACAGCAAGTGTCATAAAATTGTATGTTAATATTTTTATTTTATTCTTGGATTTTATTGTCCGTGGTATGTCTAAATATTGATAATGATTTATATATACCTTTTCAACAGGATAACACTAATGATTTTTTAAATGTTTATATAAAATATTAGTGTTCTTGATGAAGAAGTGTATAAAAATCATTACTTTATTTTAGTAATAACACAAGGAAATATATTTGTTGTTGGGTTTATGTACATGTAATTATTTGTTTTTACTAAAGAGGCTTCAATTGTTTTCAATCTTGTATACCTGGTAGTCTCAACAATTTGATAATCTGAAAATACTGAACAGATACATATTCAGATTATGACCTGCAGCAAATGTTATTCCTTAGAGGCACTTTCATGTTTATCTATAGAGATTTACATCATATTATAAATACAATATTATTTACTTCAAGTGTATACCTTTGAAGTTGTATTCTGCCAATTTTAGGACTTTCATTTACCTTTATGGTAGGTACTTCATCTACCTTTCTGTTCCCCTCTATCATGTGCAACGTTCATCCAACTAGATTCAGCAAGTTTTACTAGAGCATCTGGCCATCTCATTTGAGGTCTCCTGTATCTCTACTATGCATTAGATAAAAACCAGCGAAGTTTGTGAATAAAAACTTCACTCTAAAATTCTAGTGTATAGACTATATAACTTAAGATACTCTAGTTAATTAAATTTTTAAAAGAAAACATTAATTTTTGTTTTCCTTGAATGTTAATTAAAAATATATATCCATGTTTGAAAATGTTAAACATAAAATAAAACAACAGGACTGTATAATGAGTAAATAAATTCTCTAATAATGATGAAAAATGAACAAAGGACGAACACATGTGTCACTGGATTCTAGTGCCCCAACACATGGTAATGATTTCATACCAAGTCAATTCTGTTCTTTTACAGGAAATTATGAAACGGTTATTATAAGTTGTAATAGTGAGGTGACAAAATCAATTAAAACATTCATATACTTTAAAAATTGTTTCCAAATAATTTACATTTACTGTAACTTACATATAATATTTTATTAACAGTGCAGGTACCAAAAAGCATAAGGGTGAGTTGTATTTAATGTTGAGTGGCAATATTATATTTGTTGCTGATGTATCATATAGTTCATAAAACATATATCAACCTTTTTGTTGTTGACAGACTAATTAATGAAAACATTAGTCTTTAAGAAACATCATGTAGCCTCACAAGGATGGAGAAGGGAGGAATGGAAACTTTTACAATTCACACCAATTCCACATGTACAGTATTTTCAGAAGGCAATCCAGTCAACAACATTTGAAATTAAAGGCAGTATGATGTACTGGCATGTACCATCTCACTCAACTTGCTGCATTTGTGTCCCCGAGGAATATTATGTATCATTTGCTCATTTCACTTGCTTTTATTTGACAGCCTGGAACTTCGTCATCACCTTTATTTTGTTCCAGATTTTGTAACTATCTAAACTTTTGACCCACTTACCAAACGCTTACTTACCCCGGATTCTGACGAACTTACCTTAATATCAACACAGAAGATCCCAAATTACACAAAGGTCGCCACAATGTTTTCAGGTTATACATGGAAACCTTAACGTTCCTCCTGAAAAATATACGTTAGTTGATTTTAATTTTACTCCCCTTACTTCAGAAGCTTTCACAGGCTCGTTTAGGCGAGATTTTGATGCAGAAAATAGGTTAGGTTTCGGCGCAATAACTACACTCAACACATTGTTATGGTTATACAAATATCTGAATTTATTTTCATTTAGCTATTCAAAAGTTACTAACCATATTCATTTTTTTGTAAACAAATAACTCAATACTGAGCATTCATAATAATTAGTTAAACAATACTAGAAATGATTAATTATACTTTAGCAAACCAGTACTTTGCATCCACTCTCTCTCTCTCTCACTCTCTTAAAACCTCCCTAAATTTGAAATCTCATTACTATTTCTGAATGGTGTATTTTAAGAAAAACAAATGGGTTATTAAATGTTGGCCAGTCAATCTAGTTTTACGAGTACTTAGCTGCTGAAGATTCGCAGTTCACTTTTTTATTAAACACTCCACCAAACGATTTAAAACTGTTATATACTGTTCACTATTTACTTTTTTCCATAATTAAAGGATTTTACTTGTTGTAATATACTTATACAACCAACATTGGTAGGCCTACCCTTAATTTGTCCGCGGACACTTTTAACACAACCGTACGGTATCAAAATGTTTTGTCGACTGCCATGAATTGGGCTTGCAAGTTGTATACTATGCCGGCCTTCCATGCATCAGTCACATGGTTCCCCTGGATCCCCACTTCATGCCTTGTCTGTACGCATAGAAAATTCTGGAATCTTGTCGAAGCCGGAACTGTGTTTCAGTAATGGAAAACACATGGTTCTTTTATGGTTCCATCATGACGTCAGGCTAATTACAAAAATTCCTTGCCATATAAGGTTAGGTTTATTCGACTAGTGATGGCAAGGCATACATCATACACGCTGAGTCACACCATCCAGACTTCTAAATACGTATGTTACCAATGGTTACATAGATTGTGAATTATTGCATAATATTAAAAAATGGTTCTGCCCTTTTTGTCCCGTTACAATTTGTTCATTTCTTTTTCTGTGTATTAGTCTTAAGGTGTACGTAGCATTTACTCTTTGGTGCCATTGATATTTCGATCTAGATACGTTTAAACTGCATACTTTAAGTCTAGCTTTTGTTACTAAGATAAAACTTTTGGAATTTTACATTCACTTGTAATAATAATAATAATAAAAATAGTAATAATGATGATGATGATGATAAGAAGAAGAAGAAGAAGAAGAAGAAGAAGAAGAAGAAGAAGAAGAAGAAGAAGAAGAAGAAGAAGAAGAAGAAGAAGAAGAATGATAATAGTAGACTCGTTTTACCTACCCATTATCACCTAGGGGATGAAAAATATATCTTGATTATAGTGTTTTGCGCTGGAATTGAACTCAGGGCCTCTAGAATAGTAGCTAAGCACTCTACCCACTTGTCTATTAAGTTCTTTGAATTTCAATTATTCTGGGTAATACTGATGAAAATAGTCTGTTGAGAATACTACGTGGGATTGCTAGATGTACATCTATCTGCTTTATCAAGTGGAACAGTGTGTGTGTATGGGGGGGGAGAGAGAGAGAGAGAGAGAGAGAGAGAGAGAGAGAGAGAGAGAGAGAGAGAGGGGGGGGGGGAGGGGGGAGAGAGAGAAAGAGAGAGAGAGTGTGTGTTATGTGTGTATAAGAGCGTGGAAGAAGTGGGGAGTGGATAGTGGATGAATGAGTTGTTTTCTCTGTGTGTCCCCTACTCTGATTTTTTGTATACACTATAGCCTTGTATAGCTTTGTATATGGTTGTTTGTATTTCTTTCATAATAATTAAAGAATACTTCTATTTTTATTCACATGGTAGCAGGCTGTGTGTGTGTGTGTGTGTGTGTGTGTGTGTGTGTGTGTGTGTGTGTGTGTGTGTGTGTGTGTGTGTGTGTGTGTGTGTGTGTGTGTGTGTGTGTGTGTGTGTTTTGGTAGTTTGACAACAAGCACCCTCCCACATATATCTCTAAGCAAATTTAAAGGTTAACAAATGTAAAAGTAATAGAAGCCATGCTGGTTGGACAAATAAGGGCAACTTAGTTTCTTACACATGTTTTTTTTTAATTTAACAAATATTGTTGTATTCCTCTTATTGGTTAGTTTGTTATATGTTTATATTCACAAAAAGTAGCTGACTATACTATAACATGGCTACAAAATTAAAAAAAAACTTATCTACATTTGTAATGTTCCTTTTACAATTTTAGTGTCTGTAAAACATTAACAACTTTGTATTATTAACACATTCTCTGCTGGAGTGTTTTGGGCACTCCATCCCCCTGCGCCAGACAGTTTTTGGTTGCCTACAACATAGTGTTATTCTTCGGTCATAATGACCAACACGGCTTGATTAACTTGACACATTTTTGGTCATTATGACCACCACAGCAGAGAAAGTGTTAATTACTTTTGCAAATATTATAATACAATATTATAATATTTTGCACTTCTATTTTAGTGGCTGTATTAAAGTTAAACAGGACTTTTATAGGGTATGTATTCCTTGTGATCAGATCAGTGTGTTTGCAGGGTGAGGCATGAAGTGGTGATGCATTCTGCAAACAGGTGCCTACATCACACATGTACAAACGTTATGCACATTTTAATCTGAGTCGTGATATTGGGAACTCAGAAATGGTTAGTACACATTTGTAGTTGTCAGGTCTTGCTGCACCCCCACCGTTTTCTCATATAACTTCCAGCCACATGAGGATGAGAGTCGATCAGTACTGAATTGCATATAAACTAAATTTGTTTGGCCATAATTATAGTAAAGCATCTTATTCTTCACGTATTAGAATACTTGCCTGTTACAGAGTCTATCTCTTAAGCGACTTTCCTACAAGCATCTGTTTTCTTATAGTTGTCTATGTTTTGCTACTGTATTTAGGACAGCTACAGTTTAAAAAAAAAAAATAATTAGGTTCTTTTCTTATTTATTTTTTAATGTTCTTATGATCTTCCTACTAGTATTAAATTCAACAAATTTATGTTCTATGTTTTAATAGATGTATTTTGAAATGTTTTCTCTGTCCCATTGTTGTATTGTTGTTAACTACTACTTGTGACCTCAGTTCTTGAGAAGAACTTTATAGTTTCTTCAACTGATATTTTTAGATTAGATATCTTATTTTCAAATCCATATATATCTATGTTTAAGTACATGTGTGAAGAGAGATAGATAGCGATGACAGAGAAAGAGGGGGGAGAGAGGGGGAGAGAGATATATAGAGAGAGTGTGTGTGTCCAGTGTCTAAATGAGTATTTATCTAAAATTATGTGGAGTTAAAAAACTAAACTAAACTTTACACTTGCAAAAATATCTTCCACTCTTTTGTGCCTTTTGCCAGTCTGTTTATGTCATCCATTTTTTTCATTTTCTTACTAGCATTTTTCCAACTAATCCATCCTAGGTTTGACTAGATCCTTTCAACTAATCCTTTCATTATTTTTCTGTTTTCTCTTTTTATTTATAAGTTTTCTCACCAACCCAGTCATCTTCCACAGTAATCTCCAAGTTTCAACTCTATATAGCTTATGTATTTTATGTAGCTTTCAGTATTAGATATGATTTATTTTCTCTGGTTTCTTAATAATATGATACGTTATGACGTATAACATTTTGACAACGTTAACTACAAAAATTATAAAACTCGTGATGGTTAATCATGTATTGAGGGAATTTTTCTTAGCCGGTTCTTAAAAATTATTATAAGTAAAGCCAGGAAGTTCAACAAATTCACTGTTTTCTAAAACTAATATATAAGAAAATAAACAATATTGTCATAAACAACTTAGCAGTCACGGAGAAAAACACAAAACATAAGATAGAAACTGGACAGTAGTATGGATTTAAAAACAAAAACCTTTTGTTTATCTTTATCGTAAAATTATGCAGTTCATGTTTTTAGTGGCTATGGAGAAACATTTCAAGAATATAGTGAAGCTCAGAGATTTTCTGTTAGGTGGCTTTCGGTATTTAGTTCTGCACTGATGGGTCAGTTACCATTTTCTTAGCTGGATAATATTGATTGCAAACTGACTGATTAATTTTATAGTAATATAAAATTCAGAATCAAAATTGTGTTGTACAGAATACTTATGGACTAGATTTTACAGTTTGATTTTCTGCAGTGATAGCGTTTTGTTGTTGTCTGATATTCATATTCTTCACAAACTGTTTAGTTTTAACTAGTCTGTGGTTTCATTTGGGGGGAGGGATTTGTTTGAAAATCGTTTGGGGGGGGGGGTGAAGGCATAAGACATATATTATAAGATGGTGAACACTTCTGAGGCATGTGTTGGAAATTAGGAAAATTAGGAGAAATGTTACATGCCCTCCTTCTTTTCTTTATGTGTTGTCATATATTTTTACAAGAGTCAGAACCAATTAATACTTGATTATGAAAACAATTGTATAGTTTTTATTTAACCAAGTCTATTCATTACATCCTCAAAGTTAATATATACATATCAATATTGTGGAATGCCATTATTTTTCTATTGTAGTTTACCTGGTAGTTCTTTGAGTTTTGGCTTGAGAAGACGTTGATTATATACTTTATTATAAAAAGTTTGTTTCTGTCATGAACAACTACAAATATAATTTCAGTGTCTGTAGTAGTAAATGAGTGTAGTAGCACTGGTGTAACTAGAGGCTCAACAAAAGTTTTCCTGAAACTAGAGACTCCCCTGGCAAAGTTTCAAGATGGGCTCCTCTTCAAGTCCTATAGATTGCTGTCCTTATATGTTTTATAATATTCAAATAATTTACATGCTACTGGCTTGTTGGTAGCCACAACTGGGTCAGGAATGGAAAACCAAGCTAGCAAGGAGATAATGAAATATGGCGATAGATGAGGTGTATCACTTACTTTCGAAGTAATCTAAATGTAAATATAACATTTTTCATTCCATATTTTAAAAGTCCTTCCATCTGGCTTTGATCTCTTCGGAGTCCAGCCTCCTAGGTATGGACTGCTCGATGGATCCGCTAATCTTTCCTGGTCCATGCTGCTTCTTAGATAATCTTTTATGATTGTAAGTTGTGAAAATGAATGCTCTGCACTGGCAGTTGTGACAGAAATGGTCAGAAACAACATCAAAAGCTGTACAGCCTTCCAGAAAACTGATCCAAGAAAATGATTTTTCACTATAAGAAGAGAAGCAAATTTACTGATTTTTTTCTACTTTTAAGATCTCATCATAAAGTGCCAATAACACTTAAAATCTTGTGTGAAATTGCCAGTACTTAGTTAGCCAAGTACAATTTACACAAAAGCCTTTTAATTACCCCTAAGTTCAACTTTTTGTCTCTCCATTGCAAAATAACTTGGTAATTTTTGCTATAATAATTTTCTTCTTCTACTTCACTTCAAGGATTAGGCTTGCAGCCTGTTCTGTCTTCACAGCCACCATTTTCGTGGTATACCTCTATCTTGTTCTACAAGAGGCTTATATTGGATTATCTTATTTGGTATTCTTGAGTCACCCATTCTGTTTATGCATTGTATCCAGTTTTATTTATTTTGTTTAATTTGATCGTTTATTGAGCGTATATTCAGCTCTTGCCTTATGTCTGCATTTCCTATGTCATCTCTTAGTGAACATCCTTTGACTCTCCTTAAGAATTTCATTTCAGCAGCTTCAATTCTTTTCCCCTGATTTTGGGTGGGTGTCCATGATTCACTCTCATACATCAATACTGGTGCTGCCATTACTTCATAAAATTTCAATTCTGTATCTTTTCGTACTTTCCCAGAGGCTTATGAATTGTGCCACACATCCTCTGGTATCTGTTTATTTTATTATCGATATCGTTTTCATATTCATAGCTTACATCACACCCTAGATAGCTGTAGTGGGACATTTGTCCAATAATTTTATTGTCTGTTACTGTTTTGGAGCACACTGGGAATTTTCCTTTAAACACTATTAATTTAGTCTTTATCATAGAAATTTTTAAATTATATTCATTGCAAATTTTACTGAGTTGTTAGACACTTTTGTAATCCATTTTAGTTTTCTAGTAGGATAACTTGAGCACCAGCAAACAACAGAGTGTTAATCTAAAAATTATTGGGAAGTAAGTAAATTCCAGGATCAGTTCGTTGTTTCCATAGCCTTACAACATCATCAATATTTAATAATTTTCTCAATATAAAAATGAAAGAAGGAGCCCCTCCTTCTCCTTATTGCCCCTGGACATTTGCCAGTCTATCCACCTGGTAGTTACACCCCTGTGTACTAGTGTAGTCTTAGAATGAAACTGATAAGGTGCCCATTTCTGCTGCTATTGAATGGCACAATGATTTATAGTGTTTCACTTATAAACTTAAACGTAAAATAAAATGTATGTTGGTACACTATTTCATTCCCAACACTAAAGTAGCATAATATGCAAGCTGTATACTTTGTATAATTTCACAAATAAAATAATAGATATCATTATTTAATTATTTTGATTATTTTTAATAGAGGCTCTTTAAAATTGGAAGCAGCACTTACAATTCTTTCATTGATGCTATGCCACTAATGGTATACCTATAATTTAAAGTTTTGTTGAGTTTAGTGTAGTTGAGTTGTAGCAAGTCTTCCATGTTGGCCTTTTTAGCAGTGTTTATTTAGTTTAGACTCTGCATTTCTCAGTTCTGCACATTGAATTTGATCATGTACTAGTATGATTGGGTAAAGATTTAGTGTCAATAGTCCTTGAAAAGGCAGATCCTTCAAGAAAGACTAGAGTGCATGTAGACCAAAGACGATGTCCAACATCCAGAAACTGAAACAAAACAAACATTGATAAAGACTCGGAATATGCTGTTAAATTCAGACTGAAATTAAATCAAGAGGTTTATGTATACAGAGTCTAAAAATGACTGACACTATGAGATTAAACGAAAATAGCACTGATCAATTATATATTCAAGTTGGTCTCATATTTACACAATTTAGCTGTTGCTCAATGTGGTTTATTCAGTTGGGCTAATTAATCAATTAACCTATGCTGCATTCAACAAAAGTGTGAAGTACACTTATTCAGGTAAGTTGTAATTTGTATATTGTCAACAAATTACATCTAAATTTAAATTTACAGAAAAAATGAATTAAAATATTAACTAAATGTTTTAAAAAAACATGTAGAAAGCTGATAGTATTGTGCAGTTTCACAGTTGTAGTCAGTCAGCTCATTTCCATCTATGTATAATACTATAAAAATACAGTGTAAGTAATGATGATAGATTATAGTACAAGATACATTTATTTATAATATCATAACTCTTTTAAGAAAATTAAGAAAATGTTTTGTAATACAATTTTTTTAATAACCTTGTTAAGGAGTGAGTGCGTTTACTGACGATAAGAGTGAATCACAAGTCACACTCTACAACATAGAGCTACTGAAATGGAGAGAAGGTTGTAAATTTGGCTTAGTCATCGCACTAAACATCAGGTGTCAGAACAGAATCGCATCATAACAAAGCAGTACATGCTTAGACAAAGACATTTTAGTAACACTGCACTATGTTTTAAAATAGGATTGCTCTGGAAACAAATCTGGTCAGGAGGCGTTGCATGCAGAGATTGAATAATATGTGGAGTGCGCCATCCAGTGTTTGTGTATATGTGTACATGTGTACACATATATTCTTACGCACACAAAATGCACTGCACAAACTGCAGTGTTTTAATAACACAATTGTTTATTGAGCCATAAATAAATATTTAACTTTTGATTATGTAGACACTCCAATAAAAAAAACTGCATAAACAATTGATTTCTTAACTGTATGTATATACATTAAAAATATGCTAAATATAAGCTATATATGCTATATATGTGTAAATAATATTATACTGTATAAATATATAATCGAGATCTTTTTCATTGCTTGAGACATGTTTTGACCATTGAGTAGTATGCTCTTTTTTTTTTTTAGTAGTATGCCGTGTTTTTTTTTTGGCTGCCTGGTGTTTTGGAGATTTGGTGACTTGCTTGTGTTGATGGATGTTTTTTGGTCTCATTCTTATCATCACTAATTTTAGTAAATAACTGTGTTTTGTATTTTCAGAATTTAGTGTTTCAAAAATTGTGTCATGTTTTGTACTCATTTGTATTCTTCACATATTAATTTGTTTTGTATATGTATAGGTTATACCAAATGTTTGTTATAATACCTTTGTGTAGTAGTTCTTGTTAGTGACATGTTACTAAATATGGGTATTTATTTGCTGTATTAATGGTGTGTGCCACTAAATTAGATCTGTAAATAGATGTTTTATTCGAATCAGCATATTTACGTGTGATTTTATTTGGCCTGTAGACAATTTCTTGAAATATTTACATTCAATATTTTGTGAATATGAGTTAGATTATGCTATGGGCATAATGTACTGTTCAAAGGGGGCAATCAAGCAAATTTTCCTGCCTTCAAATTCTTAAAGTGCATTTTTCACAACACTTGTGATAGAAAATTATTTTATTTCATCTGCAAGCAAAGTGTAATTTTTAAAACATTTGAAAAATGCTATTTAACCATATTATTTAAAGAATTAGATTTCAAATGTTTGAAAGAAGAGTTGGACATATTTTACCAGATGTCCCCCAAATTCCTTTCTGTACCTACCATTAGTAAGCCTACTGTGTGAATGTATGTGTCTGCCACTGGTACTGTGTGTGTGTGTGTGTGTGTGCGTGTGTGTATGATAACTCTCCTTACACCATGTTGACACAAATATGAGACAGTGAGGAGTATCCTGTATTGAAGCAGATTTTTTTTTTTCAATTTATTGTAGATTTGTAATCTGTTCGACTAAGCGAACATTGAACAAATTGGATGATAACACATATACAGGATTATGAAGAGGTGGCCATTGACAGCTCTTCTTGTTTTTGTTAGTAGATTAAAGAGATACACAAATTAGAAAACTCTGGTTTCCCTTCAAAACGCATAAATCTTTCGCCTTTATGAAGCAGATGAAGAGGTCTTTTGAGATAGCTACATAACAGATGGAAATGAATGTGGGCCTTTGGACTATAACAGAGTGAAGTGCAAATTGGTTCCAACACCCAAAATTGATTCCGAGCATACAATCAAATCTGAAAATACAAGTAAAGTAGGTAATTTATTAGAAAAGATGAACTTGTTTCAAAATTACGGCTAATTTTTATATATCTCATTGTTTTGATATACCCTTGACAAAATCCCAGGTTTCCAAATTGTAATAAATGTTATTCGTGTGTCTTTCAGTGTTTTCCCCCTTTCTTTTCTCTTCTGTCTGTCTATCTGTGAGTCAATCAAAATGTATCTACCTACTTGCTAACTGTTATTAAGGACAACAAATTTCTCAATACACATTTTAAGTGCGGTAAATGTGATCTTAAAATACATGTCTGGTGAGTCACTCTATGTCTGGTCTATGTTCATCCCAAATGTTTTGCCCAGTCTTGATTGTGTAACTGTAACTCATGTTCGGTCTCAGTTGAACCATTGAAGATGGCTCATCGTCCATTGGATGAAACACTTGTTGTTAACAAAAATGTAAAGTATGATAAGCCCTGAAACAACACTGTTTTTAATAATGTGAACTGCATAAATTAAGGAAAGAGATGATGTCAATCTGTCTGTCTGTCTATTTTGTGCGCACACACATACACATTTAATGTGTTTGGAGTAATTTGTGTGCATGCGTGTGTGTGTGTGTGTGTGTGTGTGTGTGTGTGTGTGTGTGTGTGTGTGTGTGTGTGTGTGTGTGTGTGTGTGTGTGTGTATGGAGAGGGGAGAGAGAGAGAGAGAGAGAGAGAGAGAGAGAGAGAGAGAGAGAGAGAGAGAGAGAGAGAGAGAGAGAGAGAGTGCATTTGTATATTACTTATACTCATATTTTTCTGTTGGTTTTGCAACCCAAGGTTGTTTTTATTCTTCTCAGAGATTTTTATCTAATCTGTCCTGTCACCAACTTAACTTCCTCCTGTCTGTTACTTCCATTTTCGTATAAATGCTCCCTACATTACCCAACCATATTTCCAACAATTTTCTCACCTTCAATTGGTCACTTTCTGATTGGTTTCTAACCTCACATTCTCTTGATTCCTCTCCAAACATTCTTTTTATGTGACCCAGTCAATTTAGATTAGATTTTAGATTGTAGATTTACTCTTTATTCCATAGTATACAAAAATACAAAAAAGAAAGACAACATACAAAAAGGAAAATAAGGAAAATACAATTAATTATATAATACATAATATATATATAATACTATTCTTTATAAAAAATAATGCATTTTAATTTGTAGTGAAATTGTCTTAATAAATTGAAAAATTAACATGTGTACTACAGACCTAGCAAGTTGTGTGTATGTTCCTTCTTACAGTGTTGAGTGGATGTGATTGGTGTTTTACAAAAACATACTAAATTATAACATAATCAATCGTACTTCTTAAAAACAAATTGTAAATGGATTTTAATATTACTCTGATTTACTATATAGGACTACATCATAAATAAATTTTTACAATCAAAATAAACTATTTTTTAAATAAATTATTTATTCTTAATCAGAATTTAGAAGAACTTAACTCAGCTCTAGTGACAACAAGCAATGTTTGAAACAGTTTAAAAATGCGATTAAGTTGAATGATGAAGCAATTCTATTTGGAAAAATATTATAATTAGTGAACAAAAAGTGAAGTAAATGCCTGGAAGCTTCGTTAATTGGAATTGGGGCAAATACTTGCAATATGTCTTATACTTTTGATGAATTGCACTACTTGTGTAACTGGATTCAGTATATTAGTATTCTCCAGGATCTTTTGTCATTTCTCATTTCGCACAGGCCTGTGATTCTTCTGAAGATTTAATATTCAATATTCCAAATATTAAAATTTTTGTTTATCTGTTGGTTAGAGTTCAGATCTCATATACACGCAAGGATTGATGGTACTATTATGTTCAATATATGCAGTTTGTTCCATCATAAGTAGAATGCCAGAGAGAGAGAGAGAGAGAGAGAGAGAGAGAGTGTCAGAGTCAGAGATAGATACACAGACAGAAACAGATAAACAGACAGAGATGGGGGGCAGACAGAGAAGCAAATTGCTTATTTTCTTATTTCAGTCTTCTTCTTCTTCTTCTTCTTCTTCACAGCTTAGTCTGTTCCGGCTCCAAACTGGTCGGAGCATCCATCTCTTCTTCGGTTTTCCCAGGCTTCTCTTCACGTTCGGCTGATACAATAAAAAGGCTACCTTGGGGAATCTGTCACTGCCCATTCTGCTAATGTGTTAGTCTCTAATTCTGCTGCCCTTTCTGCTTATTTTCAGCTATTCTCTAATTTTATTAACCTCTTTCCTTCCTATTTAATTTTTCAATATAGTGTAGGCCTACATATCAAAATATCGGCAGCAAACTACGATGTCATGACTACCTGATTACAATTTTCTATTGTAGTGTATTTATTGTTCATAGCCTAAAGTTACCATACATACAATTTTGCAATACAATTTTTATTACTCACATTCTTAAAAACGATCGATTTCGGTCATAGACCATCGTCAGGTTATATACAGCACACTTGCGGTCACAATATCGTAAAACAGCCACTATTTACAAAAACGAATTCGTAGACATTGATTAATGAACGTGATACGTACGTCGTTGTCCAAAGTTTCCCGAGAACTGATTGTGTTTGAACGAGAACTCGGGAAACTTTGGACAACGACGTACATAGGCCTTCTTCTAAACCCAGATTAACTAACAAAATATTTCTAACTCATTTTTATTTACTCCAAGGCAATACACAGTGTTGGATGTAAACACAGACAGCTAATTCGTACGCAGGGGTCGTTCGTATCCGACAGCATGTTAGTTAATTGCAGGGTCTCTCTATTCCTCTGGCAGAAGCATAGTCCCTTCTGACGCGGCGGTTACAATTACAACCACGTGTGTACTTCAGCTCAGCGATCGAAATTTGTAGTCCTGATAGCACTGTTGGATTGATCCTTGGGGTTGATACAGTTAAACTGATTAATCAAATTAAGCCGCATTGCATTCAACAAAAGTGGATAGAACACTTACCCAGGTAGTCCCAAGCATACTTTATTAACAGCTGCGACAATTGCTTACAAATGTGTTAAGTTAATAAGCTTTTAGAAAAAAAAAAAATAGACAAAGTCACTAAAAATATGAAAAACGGCCAGAAGTTTTTTATTAAAAAACCATGTTATTTAAAAAAAGAATTATTTTCTTTTTCTTTTTTTTTTTTGAATCAACAAATAAGAATTTACAAACATTACTTTTCCTCCCGAGAATCTCGTGGTAGGATAATTTTTTATTCCAAAGTTGGCGTACGTGTGTTTTACTAGCGGTAACTCGACGCCGTGACGTCGCGCATCTATTTTTGACACGCACAACAAAAATGCCAAGCGTGCTGTATTCTAATCCTGGATATCTCGGTCCGACATGACCTACAGCCGATGCTCGCCACAATCGTGCTGTGCGCGCCTCACCATACAAATACACACTTAATGCTTAATAACTATGATTGGAGACGCAGTCTCGTCTAACTTTTTTTTGCGAATATGTGAATTTTAGTAAAATCTGAAAGAAGTCGTCGAAACTGTGCTTTTAAAGTAAACAGAGGAAACTGAATAAAAATGTTTTCTTCTTTTTTTCCTTCCGAGGAATGGGAATCATTTGTTTCCACGTTTGAACGGTAACCTGTGTTTCTCGTAGCAAAATAATCTTTGTCGATGAAGTGAAGACGGATTCGTCTTTGCATACGTTTGTGCCATTGAAGTGTCAATTTGTGACGGTGCTCACTAAGTGTGAGTGTTGTCTGTTATCCCTGTGGCGTGTTGTACTCTTGGCGACCACGCCAAAGAAAGACCGCGTCTCGGAATTGAAGTTCAACTTCTGTTTATAATTCAAAACGCTACACCGTCTACTATATTTTCCGTAAAATTATGTTCATTTAAGTCAAGTATAATAATTTCTGTCTTTTTAGGCAGTACTGTCAAGATTGATTAGTCAATAAATTACGTAAAGAAATCAAAATTTTGCCTATCTTTCGTTGATATTCATTATGACAGAAATTTACTTTCGCGCAGACAATAAAAATTTCAGTTGCTAACTGTCAAAGGTTTTATAAGTTTAAATTTGTGATGTTCAATTAAACTTTTTAAATAATACTGATGAGGATCGTTTAATACACGGTGTCATAAATCACTTATTAAACTTTTTAAGAATAAATGTAAATACACAGTCACATTAAAACGTTTTATGTTGATTATAAGTTATAATTATCGTATGGAAGTTGTATAATTTATAACAGTGTTAGTAATAAGCCGAGAAATATTGACTATATCAAGTAAGCCGTGGAATAAAAGTAGAGAAGGCATTTATTTGACTGTGTTCTCACGTAGGGTTCCGCGGACGGTGTCCATTATCGGTCCATACCTGAAGAAGACTTCAAAAACATAATTTATTTATACGAATAGTAAAATAATTACCTCTTTTTTGTCCGTCTGGTGGCCTTTTCCTTTTTACATATAACAACGCGTTTCGGGACATATGCCCCATCATCAGGTACAGTCCCTTTGGTGAAGTTCGTTAAATGAGTAAAACAATTTACATACAATTTTACACGTGTCATAATTGAATATAAAATAAAAATATCTAAACGCGGGAACACACGCGATGTCGTTGGTGCACACCACGGAATACTACACTATAATTTATTTTATTATTTTGTTGTATGCGGCTGATCTAACAGAAAAGGGGGGGGGAGATGCAGTTATCGCTGCATTAGTTGAACGGACTAGCAAATACCATGCTACATATAGTCTCCTACACAAGCGATGCCTTTTTGTGGGAGACGCACGGTCGAAGATGTGACAGGTTATGGATGATAGAATAATCGAACAAGTGTCATGTTTTAATTGATTAGGCTTGAATGCGTCTTATATCAGGACTAGAGATATAGATAGGGACATTACATTAACTGTACAGGTCAGAACAGTAGGGACTATAAAACTGAATTTCTATTAACTAATGGGTGCTGACGTATGGTAACGAATAAACAGAAAACTAACTGTGTTCTAACTATGTTCTAACTATGTACTAACTGTGTAATAACTGTGTACTAACTGTGTTCTAACTATGTACTAACTGTGTACTAACTGTGTACTAACTGTGTTCTAACTGTGTACTAACTGTGTTCTAACTATGTAGGCCTACTAACTGTGTACCAACTGTGTACTAACTGTGTTCTAACTATGTACTAACTGTGTTCTAACTGTGTTCTAACTGTGTACTAACTGTGTTCTAACTATGTAGGCCTACTAACTGTGTACCAACTGTGTACTAACTGTGTTCTAACTATGTACTAACTGTGTCCTAACTGTGTTCTAACTATGTACTAACTGTGTACTAACGAGAAAAAACAGAAAAAATACTATCTCGAGAAATTAAACTTGTTCGGAGTGACCAGGGTTGTACTGGACGAAATAGTCCAGTAATGAGCTAATAACAGGACCTTATAAAGGTTTACAAGTCTCAGGGAAACGAGATGTTGGTGTCAAGACAAAACGTGTCTTGACAAAGACAGAACAAGCAGTATGCCTAATTTCTGAAATGAAAAAAAAAAGAAGAAAAAGATTGAGGAGCTGAGGTTCCGTCCCACTGTGAAGTATTGTAGATGTGACAATAGGCTGAGGAATAGCGACATTCGGGCTGAACAGATTCAGTGTAGATAATAAAACAAAAGTATACAAAGAACCTGGGTTGACTGTCTGAAGCAATCAAGTCAATGACACGGCAATGCCGTCAGGGGTTTGAAGGATCCGAGTATTCTATCAGATTGTCGCAGACGCTTGGATGACCCAGAAATAGTTCGATACTGTAACAAGCAGTCTGCCTAATCTTCTCGTTCTTCTTATTTTTTTCTCTTTCACATTTACACCTTACGGTATTACACCTTACACTCTATTTAACATTGTCGTCTACCCTCTACTTGTCCTTCTCTCTGTTTTTATTTCCGTTGTCTTTTTTTTTGGGGGGGGTATCTTGTTGTATTCTTCGTACCAGGTGACCGTCTATTATACGTTTTTTATTCCTAGTTCCTCTTTTACGCTTCTGTTCTTTATTCTGTATTTCAGGTCTTTCCCGTCGTACTCCTCGGGTATTGTGTTTTCTGCGGTTGTAATTCTAGATTTGAGCCTTTTCCCACAGTTCAAGAATATGGCCGTATGTTAGGTAAATTATTTTATATGGTATACGTATATGGTATTGTACAAGTAGGCTTTGGGTATAATATTTATCTCATCTTCCCTATAGGGGTACCGTTTATTTGACAAAATGTTCTGTTTATTTATATTGTTAATGGAATAAATCCGCTTATAGTCCAAGCCACGTATTCTATAATCAACTAAACGCTATGAAACTCACCGTCTGTGGCTTTAGTAAATGTCTTTTTATACAGTTGACATGTTACTGTACGGTGTACACCGTAAAACTGTTGTGCGCGAACTTTGTGTACTGTGATTGTGTTTTGTGTTATGTGGATTTTAATATTTTAACATATTGACGACTGTGCCATCGTATGGTGGTATGAAGAGACATTTTTAAAAATTCTGAGAATGGGACAAGTGTCCCGAAACATGTCAATTGTATTGTGAAGACATTTACTAAAGCCACAGACGGTGAGTTGCATAGCGTTTAGTTGATTCTTTATTTATTCTGCTGTAGTTTCTTCCTTCCTTCTGTTTTATTAGATCCTTTTTTTCAGTCACCGGCCAGCGTTTTAACGGTCACTTTCTTGATGTGGTACGTTTCGTTTTTCGTCTTTACCAAGCCATTCAAAATGTATGTTGCGAGAGAGGGCCGCTTTAGTCCAAATAAGCTTACATCAAAGTATCGAGATGAAATAGTTGTCGATGTTCTGGCACAGAGAAGCTGTGGAGTTGGGTTCAAAAACAAATTTAAGTTGGGTTTCTCAGAGTAGATTTGAGTTCTGGGTCTACTCAGTGATAATGGTAACACAAACGTACCGGTTGGAGGTGTTACAGACAATGGAGAGAACGAACGAAACAACGGAGAGACATAATGGAGGTTGGAGGGAAAGAGACAGATGGAGACTTTGATAGGCGTAGACGACCTACATTATGATAAGTAAACCAGCGGTTATGATGTTTGGATAATAATCTAGTGGTTCCGAGTTCTTCCTCTGGAAGTGCTACAAAACCCATTCTTTGGTGTACCGAGAACCTAGTGCAACACTTGGGGCAATAATAATTGGCGAGGGAGCTGATATGTCTTTAAATTATAGTGAATTACATAGACTGTTATACAGATATCCAAAAGTCTATTTAATCTTCTACTTATACAGTAAGCTATGGTTTTCTCTCAGTTAAGTTTGTTAGTAAAGTACAGGTCAGTGGTTTGTTTAATAGTCATTGAGTTCAGTATGTTATAAATGCGACGAGAGTGGGATTTAGGGAGCACAAATCTCATAAATGGCATCCCTGTGTATCTGGGGTATAGGCGCATGTATTGGTATGTGTATATATATATATATATATATATATATAGTTTATCATTTGTATGATGTTTTGACATGGAATCCATAGGTATGTAATATCTTACTCGCACGTTTCGCGAAAATCGACCGTTATGTTTCAAATGTACTTTCGGCATACCACTATCTCACGAACCGCTCAACCAATCCCAGCAAACCAGGTGTCAGGTGATCGAGTCACTCGGCCCCCTTCCACCAATAGTACTGAGAATTTTGACAACTGACTTCAGTCGCCTCTAGGTTTTGTCTGCGTGAGGGTGTTTTTGCGCCGAAAATTTCTAAATTGCTCCACTAAAACTTAAATATCTCGGGAACTACAAGTCCGATCGCGAAAATACAAAGTGCGTTGTGATCCCCAGAACTAAGTCTCTCCAATAACACCAATTCCGAGTACCAGAAGCACTCACAGAAAATAATAACAACATTTGAACTCAAAAATTTGAAATGCCTCGACCTAAAAATCGCGATAAAACTCGAACAAAAAATTTCAAACCGAAAACCGGCAAATCCTATGCAGAGCGTCAACAGGCCTATCGTTTGAGACTAAAATCAAAGAAATCGGCCGAGAACTTAGACAATGGCAACCATTTGAAGATTGACGAAACCCCGTCAGCGCCCAAACGGCCCGCATCTCCGATACCCAGGGGTCATCCGGCGTGCCCCCAAAGCGACTCAGATCGAGCGTACGGCTAGCTAGCAAGAAAACAGACGATGAGAACATTAATAACTTGTGCTTCGACAACAAGTTACATTGAAAGTTAAATAAAATACATTGAAACTTATGTAGCTGTTTATTTAACCAACCCTTCATTCCTTCCCAAAGCGCAAGTCTGCCCATGATTCCATGTCTACCGGTAGTCCCACGACTACCAGGTTTAAATTTTTTTAAGCTATATGAGAAAACGTCCATTCTTCTAATGAAATTAATGAATGTTTCATCAGGCTGGCAAGGTGTAAAAGTATAGCCATTACCATAGTACTGTGGTCTGTAAAGTGAACACCCTATGTTAGCGCAAATTCAAATTTTGCACTGACGATGGCCGTCGATGGCATGGCCAAAACGTCTGCTGTGGAGTTTACCATTGGACCACAGCCAAACAGCCGGGGAACTCAATTTACGTAATGACATTGACTCCGACCGTGCAAGCCTACGAGGTTATCTGTAAAAGTAAAGTTTGTCAATAGTGAGAAAGTTCCGTCGTGCGATAGATATATGAAATGAAACCGGCTCTATTAGTTTTAGGTTATGTGAAGGGGTGTAGCTTTCGTTTGTGTCAACATCCTGTCCTTCACTTTAACTAATAACTACAAATAGACTTCTTTAACATTGAACGTGTAATATGTTTCTACTGTTAAATCACATTCGTCTACTAGAGAACCACTTTTGTTTTGTATTTGTTAAAACTGCGAACCCAGTAGTCTTCAATAGATGCTAGTGCAGTAGTAAGTTAAAAGTAAAGACCTTCAGAGTTAACCTGTCACATTTATTATTTTAACAACAGTTTTTTAAGTACTGATATATATGTTTTTGTATTTGTGATAACTTGGATCGTCGCCATTTGTTACATACTAAACAAATAAACAAAACATATTTTGATATTATTTGAAATGTTTCATATAAAAAAAAAAAAACTGTAAGCTGACAAAGGCAACACGACTGTAATTATCCCCACAGACAACCTACACAAAAAAGTACAAGACTTCATAGAACAGAACAACATCACAGAACTAAAACGCGACCCCACCGACAGATACCAAAACTCAGTAAAACAAATAGTCAACAAAGCCAAACACATTATGACACATAAACAAAAGCCCTACATGAAACAAATCCGACCATCAGCACCTACACTCCAAGCGCTTCCCAAAATCCATAAAGAAGACATTCCGATCCGCCCCATTATCAACTACCGTAATGCCCCTGCACACAAACTGGCAAAATATCTAGACAAAATTATTAGACAACACACACAAATAGACAACAACATTGCAGTAAAAAACAACACTGACCTAGTAACAAAAATAAAAGACATACACATCCCCCATAACGCCACATTAGCCTCCTTTGACATTAAAAACCTGTACACAAACATCCCCATCTCTGAAACAATCACCATCCTACAAAACAAACTCAAACAGAACAACACACCAGACGAACTTATCAATGAAATAACAGAAACTCTGAACATTATCACAAAACAAAACTACTTTACTTATAACAATAAATACTACACACAGAACGATGGCCTACCCATGGGCTCCCCCATATCCAGCATTCTAGCAGAAGTCTTCCTCCAACACTTAGAAAAAACAAAAATACTCACAAACAATGACAGACACTCACATAAAATACTATATTGGCACAGATACGTTGATGACATTCTAATACTATACAGGGGAAACAAAAGACAATGTGAACAGTTACTAACGCACATAAACAAAATACATAAAAACATAACCTTCACTGCCGAATACGAACACAACAATACCATAAACTTCTTAGACCTCTCCATCACAAAACTAGAACACAGGCACAAATTCAGTATATACAGAAAACCAACTACAACTGACACACTAATACACAACACCTCCAATCACCCAATACAACACAAACTAGCTGCTTTTAGAACCATGATACATAGACTTAACAACATCCCCTTAGATGAAATAGACTACAAAGACGAACTAAACACGATAAAATATCTAGCAGAATCTAACGGTTATGACAGAACAATAGTCAGTAAACTCCTACACAAAACACAAAACAAACAACAGACAAAGACAAAAAACAACAAATTCATAACACTAACATACATCAACAAACAAACAGAAAAAATTGCCCACAAATTCAAAAAAGCAGGGTACAGAATCGCTTACAAAACTACTAACAAAACAGAACACACACTATCAAAACGCATGCCCAAAGCACAAAACAAATTCGATCTACCCGGTGTATATAAACTAAATTGTTCAAATTGCAGTAAATTCTACATAGGCCAGACAGGACGTAGTTTCAAACAGAGATACATTGAACACATAAAAGCACTCCACACCACTACAGAATCTACCTTCGCAAACCACCTCATTGAAGCAAACCACACATATAAAAACATCGACAATAACATGAACATACTACACGTACACACAAAACGCCGAAAACTAGACACTCTAGAACAATTAGAAATATACAAACACACAAAAACAAATAAAAACGACATCCTAAACGAACAGACACAATTCAAATCGCACGCATTATTCGAACACATCTCACCACACACACACAGCTTCAATCTTTCGAAACACTACCTCGTCACCAACAACAAGACGAGCAGCGCTACTAACGACAGCCTCTGATGAAGCCTTCTATAGGTGAAAGCCGGTTTAGGCTGTAAGGTAAAACTTTACGTTTTTACTTATAAAAAACTTAGTGTTCCGAGTCGTCAATACTATAGTGATATTTAGTTTAAAAAAAAACATCGTTGAGCTGTATTCTCACGTAGGCTTACGCGGTCGGTGTCCATTATGTTTTAAAAGCCTTCTTCCGGTATGGACCGCGTCAAAAATGTCTTGTATGACAACGTTTCATTCCTATTACAGTGAGTATCCTCAGGTCTAAGTGACGACAGTACTCATAGACCTGAGGACACTCATTGTAATATGAGTGAAACGTTGTCATACAAGACATTTTTGACGCGGTTCATACCGGAAGAAGGTTTCAAAAACATAATTGTTGGAGTGTGTTTTATTCGGAACTCCATTATGATAAAAAAAAATCAATTGGTTGTCTGTAAAGTCGGTTTACGGACGATAGTTTTACGTGATAACGTCATAAAGAAACATTGATGAAAAACCACAATATTCGAGCTAGGAAACTACATAATTACCGAAACAATTAGTAACGTTGTGAACAAACGATTGATGTTTTCTAATAAAAAATTAAAAATTGATATAATAATTTGATAATTGATATAATTATTTTATTATTAATTATTTTATTAATTTATCGTTTATAATTATTATTAATTTATTTATTTATAATTAATATTAATTATTTTATTAATTTATTATTGTTTATTATTATTTTATTATTTTTATAATTATTTTATTATTTTATTATTAATTATTTTATTAATTTATCGTTTATAATTATTCTTAATTTATTTATTTATAATTAATATTAATTATTAATAATTATTAATATTATCAATAATAATAATTTGATATAATTGATATAATTTGACATAAATATTTTTAAAACTGGTTAAAAACATTAATTTTTAATTTTCAAATATTATTTACAGTTTTTGCAAATTTAATTTAAATAATTTGCTTAAATATAATCACGAACAATTAGTTATAGTCATATTATTCTTTATTTATTATTAGTCATATTATTCTTAAAATGCAAGAATTAATTACCTTTTTTGCCGCTATTTTGAGAAAAACAGTTAATTAAGGTGAACAAAATGAAATTAGACTGAAAATTATGAAGGAAATCAATTAAATCTTATTAAATTGTAGAAATAAACACAACACGCTCAGGCTCAGACGGAACGTGACACTTTTTCGTGCGTGCAGCCGGTGTTCATCAATTTATAAGACGTTATCACGTCAAAATCAAGGAATCTATCAGCACTAATGATGTGCAGAGGAGTTTTATAGTCGATGATAGGAATTTCACTGGTCGATAATAGGGTACAAGCTGGGAATTACACTACTTCGAAGAACACATGGAATTCTGGTAAAGGTGTTAAAAAGCAGATTTTTATTGTACTAGCTTGAGATGCACAGTAGTGATACTTGGAGAAGTCGCTGGAGCTTCAAGCTAACAGGATAAGCAGACTTCAGTTTCA
This sequence comes from Magicicada septendecula, assembly GCA_034769895.1. Classification (NCBI taxonomy): domain Eukaryota; kingdom Metazoa; phylum Arthropoda; class Insecta; order Hemiptera; family Cicadidae; genus Magicicada; species Magicicada septendecula. The sequence continues at coordinate 15,790,806 of CM068375.1, read as the reverse complement.
GATTGCTACTTCAAATTAAACTTTACACGTAATCTGAAATCCTAGCCGACTTTTTAACGGATTATTTATAATTTTCGGTTATTGTAAACAAATAAATTCATACCCGATTTTTGGAAGAAAATGTATATTTACCTTACTTTAATATTATAATTTCAGTTGAATCCAAATTATATTTAAAGAAATTCTTTTCATTTTATTATTATGATGTTGTTATCATGTGTTTTATTTTATTTATGATGTTGTTATCGCTACATCAACTGCACGCCTTATGCCTTGATTACTACTTTAAAACATCAGTAACAAAGACTAAATCAGTAGCATTCCCTGAAAGATCCAATAAGGACAAAAACATATTTGACGACTGAGCTGTCGAATAAGCACAATATTTAGTTTTTGGTAGTGACATAACCAATACGATTGTTACAATAACAATATGTTTTCACCCGAAATATAGTACAGTACATAATACAGAATAAGACACGCCGAGATACTACATACGGTTGCACGGCAGGTTGTAGAAATGGAGCTTTTACGAGTTGTTAAAGGTTGTACTATAAGAATAGTTGTTGGGGATGCGGTAGTCGGTATTCGGTTATTATGTTCCAACCACTTTAGCCGATATGGGCAATTTTAACGAGCATACTCATAGTGTTCAGTTCCTGCCGCGTATCTGCATTTCTTCTACGATCTTAAAGAGTAGAAGTAGTTTTTATAAACGCTTCCGGGAACACATACCAAAAAAGACATATAATTACAATTATATAAAATCTAATTACACTCGACATCTGACCCTACATAATCACAACTATACAGACTTTAATCTAATCTGATGCCATTGCACATATGCAACAAGGGCCGATTTATGAATGCCTTGGACGAGCTTGAAATTTATAATGCATACAGTAATGATAGCAGTCTCGAGTTTGTTTTGAATGAACAATTGAACTTTGAATCTAACCGCCTGTATGATACCGCCTTGGGACTGCTCAATAATATCCGATCAGTAGCAGACAGTACCTGAACGGGTGCGCACCCAACAACAAGTGCACATAATATGCCATTAATCTGCAATTTTATTTTTGACAAACACGTTTCTTGTGTGATGTGTGTGTTTCAAAGTTTTTAAATTTAACGTCTGATGATGAGGCATACGGCTCGAAACGCGTAACGTTTAACTTTTGACGTAAACCAAATTGAGAAGTCACAAGGCGGACCGAATATAAGATAATAATTTACTATAATTAAAGAGTAGGCCTATACCCTGCCACGTGCCTGATAAATCTCATGTCTTCATAAGAAATTAATATATTCGTAATGAATTGAAGATGAAACCGCTGTTATACACAGTAAGTACAGACAGCGATATGCATGTGTGGAGCGATTAGGTAACCTATGCATGTGTAGAGCGTTTCTGAAGACCTATCGCAGAAAGCTATAACTGTCAGAAAAGCTGCATTTATCTAATACACGACAGGATGCTGATGATGATAGTTAATGATACACGTGTCAAGCTGTTTCTTACTTGTGAGACATACATCGGGAGTATCTTGTACACCCAACGTCGGTCGCAGTCACTTTTTGATTTTTTTTGTTAACGCTCTTCTATATGTACGCTTAATTTGTAATATATGCGTAATTTATATGTAGTGGTTAACATGTGTGATGCAGTTAAATAGCAGAGAATTCGACTGCAGGTAACGAATCTGTTGTTCCTTAAGGATTTAAATCATAATCTGAAAGTCGACATGCTGCAATAAAATTCGGCTTAAAATTTTTCTCAATTAAGATTAGGAAGTTTATGTAATTTTCTTCGAAGTTTAGCCAAGACTATCCTGAAAGCAGCGATTTTCTACCGCAACACTGATTTTTTTATTTTATGGAAACCGGAACCGGTCCTTGAAAAAAATTTATTACGTTTTGTTTACAATATAAACACTCAGAATGATGCCTAATTTATAAGATATTTTCTGTGCCATTATTTACAAAAACAAATTTTGAAGTTAGCGTTGCATTGTAAGCGCCATATTTTCCATAAGTTATCAACAGATGAGAATCTATCTCATAGGACGTTCCCTTCTTCAGAGACTTGTTTAAAACGTAAAAAGTTAGTAGTAGTTTGATACTTGTAGACACAACAAATAGCATATGCTATAGTAGAAATTATTAAACCAATGTTTGGAGATCTTTCCTACTATAATCTATTACAAAAGTGCACTCTTAATAAGTCCAAAACGCTAACGAATCTTTCAGTATCATTTTATAGAAGATGGAGCACAAAAATATCTTTTGTAAATTCGGAACAAATATCTGTAAAAATTCAGAACCTATGATAATGAGACATTTTTCAATGGTACACGACCAAGTATAAGTTCCCGAAAAGATTAGGTTTAAACAGAACCGTTTAGTAAGAGGTATGAACCTATTTGACGCCATAATTTATTATAAAAATAAAAGCAAGACAATCCAAGCGGAAACAGGACGAGAAACTGGACTGTACTAAGAGAAGTCAATTTTCACTACAGTGTTTTAGTTTTTGCAATTGTTTTTAAGAATTAATTTTTTTTAGGATTCAAGAAATTTAAAACTTTTTCAGATAATTAAATTAAATGTTAAAGCTATGTTTTCTCCTTACATATAATTTACTATCAAAGAAAGTTTGATAAAATTGGTATCAAATTACTTTATGCGCTCCTGAATAGCAAAAGTTTTGAACGTACTATTCAAAAAATTATAACATGTCTGTCGGCATCCAGGCCACTTATAATGACTAATAATAAATATATTTACCTTATTTCCTGTCTCGTGACCACATGTATTTAACGCAATGAATATAATTTACGCGTTTCGAGACATAGGCCTATGTCTCGTCATCAGAATATATATTAAAATTTTTTAAAATAAAACATTTTTTTTATTTAAAAATTTTTTTTTAATTAAATTTTTTTTTTAAATTGAGTGATTTAAAAATTTTAATATATATTCTGATGACGAGACATATGTCTCGAAACGCGTAAATTATATTCATTGCGTTAAATACATGTGGTCACGAGACAGGAAATAAGGTACATACTTATTTATTTATTATTAGTCAAAAAATTATTTTTCAATTTATATACAAATAAAAATATTTTTAAATCCATAAAAATAGGCCAATAAACTTAAAAATAATCCAATGGAATAGTGGTAAACGTTTAATATGTAATATATCGCACACAGGCTTAGTAAGCGTTTCTGACATTAGAATAAGGAAGCATGGAAATGTCCCATTTTCCTTTACCGTTTTTATCACTATTACGACAGTATCTGTAATTGCAAATGTAACTACAACTATCAGTATGAACTACATACTGCGTCTTGCTTAGAATTAGTAATACTACTTTCTCTGTCACAACAAGTTTTTGTATAAAGTTGTAATCGAATCTTTACCCTCTCTCTACCCTTAAATGTCCACTCGCGGGGCCGCCGAAGTTAAGCATAGAATTTTATTACTCAACTCCTAATATTTTAACAGATAAAATTTCTGTACGTACTCTTGAAAACTGTAACTTTTAAAGATCATTTCTGTTCCCCACGCAATTCCCTTGGACACATAGGTATTGGAAACACTATTTTTTTTTTGCATTTATATCACACTTTTTTTATATGCAACACTCAAAACTTCATGTACAATGTCATCATTACGACTTTACACTCCCTGCCCAGTTATAGTCACGCTTTCAAGTCAACCTAAGATATACAGTATAAAGTATACACGCTAAAAATCAGTGTACAATATACGATATTCAGTGTACGTTTACCAACCGAAGCTCAGAGAAAACCAGATGTCGTTTAAAAAATCATTAAACACACCGTAACACAGAACAACGCACAATTCTTTTGAAACACATCAGACAAATCTTTGAATCATCGTAAACAGCAACAAACGCAGGAGTTTGGTGTGACAGTTTTGTAGTATCCAGTACAGAGTCACATCCGGACGTAGCGCCGCGCCGCTCCGAATCGAACTGCGGTCCCGTCCTGCCTGGGCGGCCTGCTTACCTGCCTGATCCATGTACAACGTTCCCAGAGCGATACAATAGATATACGCTTCTTATTGTCATGATTAATTGATGTGGCTGACTCTGAAGCAGCACGCCTAATTATTCCTCTCCGCGATGTTTCATTTGATGATACGATGGACTTTATATTGGTCTGAGACTTTTGTCACTGACATTTCTTGTACAATTTGTGACGACAAGACTCCATGTGATTTGGATAAATCTCTAACTGTTGCTATTCCCGTCTAACTATCATACTCAACAACACTGTATATCACATCAAAGAATGATCTTCTTCAGGGCCCACTTACTGGTATATTTTCTTCCAATTCACAATTCAACAGTTTTTTAAGAGTTTTTGTTGTCGTTAATTTTCATGACATGCGTCGCTCATTGTAATTAATTCAGTTTTATATCCACTGTTTGCATTGCGTGCATGATTCACAGTCACTCATATTCTCCAATTACTGTTTTCGTGTTCGACGTGTGGCTAATCTTACAAACTGGATTCGGTGACGACTTCCTAACGAGTTAAGCGCGATCTAAGGTACAGGGTTTACTGCAAGAGGAGGGAAAAGTTCAAGTTTCACGTATTTGTAGCTGATCGATCTAATACTAATACACTATCGACAAACGGCCTCTGTTTCCGTGGGCTATGTCCTCGGAGACCAATGAGCCGCGACCAGGCGTTGGAATTGGCTGAAGCCATGACCACTAAGATCCCCGTCAGCACCTGCTTTGCTGATTCGGCAGGGTAATGACCTGAGACACGGGCTCCCGCGAGGTTGTGCAAGTGCCTTCCTTGCGGAAGCTGGCTGTCTAGGAGTCATTCCTTACCGTTTCGGCCGACGCCCTAGGGCGCTCGAGCCTCTTGTCCTCGCCAGTGCGTCACTGCGTTCCCAAAGGCTAGCCTGAGGGGACCATGGTGTCGCGCCTCGGCGGGACAATTGGCTAAAGCAAAAGCTCAAGCTTGCCTCCGTGGTGGCCATGTAATTTATCATGGACCCGCGGACTGCACCATAACTCCCTTGTGCAGAGCAAACGACCGCGCTGACCTGTTGGCACCTGGCGTTCATCAGGCCTAGGCCTGGACAACGCACACAAATTAGGGCGCAAGACGCCCGCTCATCATCCATCCATCCATCTTTCAGCACTACACAGGCATAGAGTTGTACCATATGCGAACTAACCAAACAAATAATGGTAGATCTCATCCTGTGTTATGTACACGTCTTACCTAAATCAATTTTTCTTGTATTTATTCAGGTGCATACATTGTCATTTTCCTGACTTTATCGTTAAGATTCCCAGTCTTCGTGAAGATTTTAATAAAAACAAACATCAATCTAGGAGATTAACGTTTACTCAAGTAAAAAAAACATAATTACTCAAGTAATAGAAAAGTCAAAATTACTCAGGGCGGAACAGTTAAAGGCAGAATTCACCTTGGAACATAATCGTTTGCCGTATTAAACGGTATTTCCGTCGATAAGAACAATAAAAAGAAAAAGAAAAAGAAAAGGAAAAATGCACCTATAATATTGTCATAAAAGCATAATCAGATGTGAGTTCTAAGTGCGGCCCCTGAACGAAGTGTGAACAGAAAGAGCACTAAGAGAAACGGAAATGGATTTTTGGCTACTAAAAGTCGGGAGATTCGGAACAAAGCGAATACCAAACGAACGGACATAGGAACGGGTCTGTGTTACTTTCCAGATATTTCCAGATGCCATCACGAATCGCCCTGGACAATAAATCTTACTCGGACATGTACAACGAATGGCCGAGCGTGAGAGTCGCAAAACAGATCCTGAATGGCAACACAAGGAGAGAAGAAGACTTGGCAGGCTATGAAGTAGCTGGAGAAAGGGTGTAGGCGAGGAACTAAGAGATAGAGGCTTGAGGACGATTTTATTGGTGGACGGATTAGATGGAGATTTGAAATCGGAAAACACTGGCGTACGTTGTAGAACGTTGTAGACACAATATTATATACAAACGATAACGTAAAATAAATTTCTTATAAACCAAGATGATTTGTTGGTGTGTTCTGTATGTAACGGTAGGAAATAAAGAAATAAATAATTTCATACCAAGGTGATGGCTTTTCGTGGAACTGATCCCCTACGGGAAAAAATTGTTATAAATGGTACTGTCCTGGAACAAGTTAGTAATTTTGAATACCTGAGCTACAGTGTGTCTTATAATGCAAGCAACGACGTTGTGAATAAGTTGCATAAGTTCAACCTTATGTGCGGGACCATTAGGCGAACTGTTAACTCAGCAAGTAAAGGAACACGCCTAAAATTCTACAAGGTGATGCCTCTTCCCACACTTCTTTATTGGTCTGAGAATTGGACTTTAAAGGAAGGCCAGGCCAGTCGCATCCAACCGGCTGAAATGAGATTTCTCAGGCATGTGGTAGTGTATACTCTCCATGATCATAGAAGAAAGACAGACATACGGCAGGAACTGAATATTATGAGTATACTCGGCAGGATCGCCCAGAATCGGCTGAATTGGTGGGAACATCTTTGCCGAATGGATGACTCCCGCATCCCCAAACAACTATGGAACTTTAAGCCGAGGGGACGGAGAGGTGTGAGACGTCCGAGGAAGCGCAGGAGTGACCAGCTCTAATCTTTGCCTATTTGAGACCGGAACAAACCATCCTTGGTTTAATCCTTGATGATGATGGATAATTTCATGATTTCTCTAATTTTCTTATCATAAAAATTAGATCCTTTTAATCTTGGGTTATGATTACTTGATGATCTATTCTCTTTCGAGGTACTAATTCTAAGACGATCTGGGGACAAGCTCTCTTCAGCCAAAGGGTAGAGGCAATGAGAGTAGACCTGTAGACCTATGGAGAGAGAGAGAGAGAGAGAGAGAGAGAGAGAGAGAGAGAGAGAGAGAGAGAGAGAGAGAGAGAGAGAGAGAGAGAGAGAGAGAGAGAGGTAAGTGAATGTGGTGTGAGTTACGGAAAGCTGCTAGAGGATGGCGAGTGGGTTTGATGTTGGAGCCATCTGATGTTAAGGACTCTACAATGGTATGTAGAGTGAGAGAGTGGCATCAAGAAGCTTCTTGGATAAAAGAAGAGAGGACCATTGTTGAGTAACAGACGGTAACATTTTAAAAAGACAAAGAGATGAGATGAGTATTATCCGAGAAGCTCATAGTATATGGGTGAGTGTCTCCAATGGGCCCCTATAAATCCCTCACATTCCCTCTGCATCCATTAAAGGTATGTACTTATTAAATTTACTGTTGCTATCAATAAACCTTTTTAAAAAATGTATATCAGAGTTAGAGTGTTCTGACCTACTGTATATTGACCATAAACTCTGTTAAGAGTATATAAGAGTAAATTTAATTTAAAAACTGTATAGATTGAATAATTCATTATTCAGTATTATTGATATTTAATTATTATTAACCTTATAGAGTTACACGGCCATACCGACTTGTCAATTGATAGGCAAATCCTGGACAATACGTCGTGCAGAGGCAGGTTCACGACCTTCTGTCCCGCGTGACAGTGCCAAGAAAAACACAGTTGTTGGACGAAAGTTATATAAAATAAGTAAATAAGGCAAGGAGGCAGTGGCGGGCGGGTAAACACAATGCAAGGAGATATAAATAACACGTGAGAACACGCGGCTGCCGCGTTTCCGCTGTCGCAGGAACGATCCCCCGCTTTTCATTGCTCACAACGTCGTTCAGGCGATAAGACAGTCCGGTCTAATCAAGGAATTTTATTTGGAATCAGTTAGCAAATTAGGTTTGTTAGCTTATTTACACTCAAAACTTTTAGCAGAAAAAAACATTTTAATAACGGACAAGGCACCAGCTCGTCCATTAATGAATTAGGAGATGGCAAAAACATACAGTGTATATTTTTACAGGCAAACACTTCCTCCTTGATTCAACCGATGGATCAATAAGTAATTGAAAATTTAAAACGCCAATATCGAAAAACAATTCTTAGAAACTTTATTGCTTGTGATAATTCTGAAAGTGTATTCCTACAATAATTCTGGAAGGAGTACATTATTCAAGAGCAATTTTTAACATTGAAGAAGCATGCAAGAGTGTTGAAGACAAAACATTGTCGCGAAGTTGGGGGAAAAATTAAAAAAAAATTTCCTATACCGAATTTTCCATTTAATTCTTAATAAAATGGAAATCAACGTAATCCTTACTAAGTTGTGTATGATTAGGTTTAAAATAATACAGCAAAACCTGACCATCAGATTTAATTTAGTTCTTCGGCTTCTGTAGCGGGTGCATGGAAATATTCAGCGTCTTCTATTTTGGACAGCGCCACTCGTCTTCCATAATCTAACGAAATCCTTTACACTACAGGCAAAGCTGAATATTTTTATCGTCATATTTGCTGTGAGTATAGCACAGAGGTTTCGATAAAAAACCTCAGATTGATGAAAATGTAAGGGTTTTATTACACTACGCAACACGACTGCATGCAACTGATTTCAAGGCTACGTGAAACTAGTTACAGGGTATTAAAAACAGGCCGCAACTGCTCTGGAATCAGTTGCAGAGTAAGTCTGTCGTGTACACTGTTACTATAAAGATGTAAAGTTTGTTTCGTTGTCCGGGCTAACCTCAGAAACTATGATCTGATAAAACAAATTTTCACTACCGTATTCCTTGAAGTTTGAGGATGGTTTCAGGCATAAATTTGAAGCGATAACTTTAATAATTTTCAAGAACAGAACCTTAAAACTGTTCCATGTCATGAAATTTATTTGTTAATTTGCGTGTAGTGAAATTTTCAACGCGACAAACTTTCGTTCTGGAAGAGATATCTAGGCGTCTCCATATCTAAGAGTACAGGTGTCTCCATCCTGTAGTTTCTAGCAACAGTGATTGTATGCGGCCGTCTGATACTCATCATCATCATCATCATCATCAAGGATAAACCAAGGATGGTTTGTTCCGGTCTCAAATAGGCAAAGATTAGAGCTGGTCACTCCCGCGCTTCCTCGGACGTCCCACACCTCTCCGTCCCCTCGGCTTATAGTTCCATAGTTGTTTGGGGATGCGGCAGTCATCCATTCAGCAAAAATGTTCCCACCAATTCAGCCGATACTGGGTGATCCTGTCGAGTATACTCATAATAGTCAGGACAAATCTCATTTCAGCTGTTTGGATGCGACTGGCCTGACCTTTCTTTAAAGTCCAATTCTCAGACCCATAAAGAAGTGTGGGAAGAGCCAATCACGTTGTAGAATTTTAGGAGTGTTCCTTTACTTGCTGACTTAAGGGTTCGCCTAATGGTCCCGCACATAAGGTTGAACTTGTACAACTTATTCACAACGTCGTTGCTTGCATTACAAGACACACTGTAGCTCAGGTATTCAAAATTGTTAACTTGTACCAGGACAGTACCACCTATAACAATTTTTGCGCGTTCGGGATCAGTTCCACGAAAAGCCATCACCTTGGTCTTAAGTGTGGATATTTGTAATCCAGAGTCTTTGCAGATTCGATTTAACATATGTAATATATGTACCATCTGCAATCTGCTTTCAGAGTCCTACAGAATAGCCTGATCGTCCGCAAAGAACAAAGTGTCAATTGTAAAGTGACCAATCATAAAATCTTCTGGAAGACACATGTGCCAGTTTTGTGTGACATCGTCAATATATAAATTAAAAAGAGAAGGTGATAATGGACACCCTTGTCGTACTCCGCAATTGATCCCGTCTGATACTTGTAATGGAATATTACCCGTCTGGTGTTAATTATCCGGAAAAGGGCTGACATTGATTGTCCATGATTACCGAAATTCTATTGTTTTGAGTTATCGAAATACAATACAGTTTGTAAAGAGTTGTAGTACAGAAGAATTACAGTACAATTTGTAAAGACGAAATACAATACAGCTTATTGCAGTATTGTACAGAAACTATCGAATTCTATCTTGTACAATTAAGTCATTATGAAAGTAGTTCATATAAACTTTACAAAATTAATTCTAGGAATAAACGAGCTCTTGTGTGTGATCTGTCTCCCTCTTTCTCTCTCTATCACACACACACACACACACACACACACACACACACACACACACACACACACACACACACACACACACACACACACACACACACACACACACACACACACACACACACATTTTAAGCACTCATAAGTCGCTCGTTCACAAATAGATTTTTTGTAGGGTTTAAGATAGGTTTTTAAATAGAATTTTGTAAATAGAAACGCGTAGATGGGAGCTCTAGTAGTTGGGAGTAAAAATATTTGGCTCAAGTATTACATATATTTATGTAGGTTTAGAAACTGTCATCAACTTCAAATGTTAAACTTTATGAATAAACGCTTGGTTGATACCTAGCATAGTGAGTTATGTTCTTAACAGCTGATACCGTTACAATCAATAACGATCTTGCCAATACCACAACTATTGATTACCACTAACACAATACCACTACAGTTAATGCAATTGTCGTACGCTACTACCGCTATTGCTGCTGCTGCTCCCGGTTTTGTTATTCTGAAGACCAGTGCTTACCTTTGTAATCTTGTCCGTGACCATTCTTTTGAATATGCTCCCAGCTCCATCACAATCTACACATCATTTATATATTTTCTCTCCCTACCTTACTCAACAGTTTTCCTTCGAATATTTTTAGAATATCAGAAAATTATGATACCTGATTACATCCCCTAGATATTTTATGTTCCTCATTTTTAATTTACTTTTATAAGTTTTCTTTTTCCTTTTATTTCTTTCAAAATTTTAATACCTGATTACTTTCACTCCGACTTGTTTTTATCATCCATTTCTATATCCACTCGTTACCGCCTCCAATGGGGGTTTTCCTTTTTTCTTCGACGTCCATTTGTGTCTTCTGTAAATCAAGGTACTCCAAACAACAACTACTGCAAAAGCCTGCCTACCTCCTACAAACCACCACCATCATCTGCATTTCACGTACAATGATTGGAGCCAGTTAACCAATCCTTCCTTAGCCTTCCTTGGTAGGGAGATCCGTCTCTTATTCTCCAAAGTACTGCCCGTTGGGTCTCATACGTAGATGAAGCAAAATTTATAGTAGCACCTCCACGTGGGGGAAATGGGCTAACACAGCTCTGGAGATTGAGTGAGTGTCACTCGGTATAAGCTGTCTACCCGCAAGCGGGGTTCCAACGTTTTTCTCGGAGTGCCAAAGAACGGGCCTATTTACAGGACACTACTTTTTTTTTCATAGGGTAGGAAACTACTTTTAAAGGCGGAGGAACCACTGGCTGGCCAACGTCGTAGGATCACAACCGAACATCGGTCTCAGAATAAGGCGGAAGAGCCTAGAATGCCCAAAAGAAGTCTGAGAGGCTCAGAGGCTATAAAGTCTTACTCTTCAACGGAATAACACTGCATTCGGAGAACATTTAGAGTTATCCCTACTCATGGAGATTTTGTATACCGGATATCTTGGTTACGAAATTCCTAAATCTACGCGGTTATTTGTGAGCAGATTAGTTTTATTCTAAAACGATTGCCACCAAGTACCATCCTTTTGATTTATTTTCCATGTCTGACATACACGTATTGTATTCTGGAATCATACTGTTCAGGTAGCAAACTTATTTACTTTCAGTAATCTGATTTCAGCCTTGGTCTTTCCCTCAAAAAGTTTTTTGGACTACACTCATTAGTTTAGTTTCTTGAACATTTATCTTTAGTTTCTATTGGTTTATTATATTTTTTCTTTTCTTATAACACTCTCAGCATTTCATTTCTTAATCACTCAATATTACTATTGTAATCTGTAAGGCTAGTACAGTGTTCTGTAATTCAAAAATTTGTTTTTCTTTCGTCACCTTCTTCATGTTCTCATTTCATAAAATGTGTATAGCGAAAGTGGACAACCTGACTTAGTCTTTTCCTTATATGACTGTTTCCGTACTTTGGCTAATACGGTGTACCATGATTATTACAATTAGTACGTATTACACTAACCTCTAGAAAATTCAATTCATATTTTTAATTTTTAACTATTTAGTTGTTACCAATTTGTTTCGCGCGATTAACGTAAAAAATCAAAGCCGTTTTTGTGTGCATACAAAGAGTAAGAGAATTTTGTCACAGAATCGTTACAGCAGAAATTTGTTGTTATTGTTTACACAAGGCTTATGTCGGCCATTAAGATGGCCGACGTCCAAATTCCGACACCCCTCCGCGAGTGCGTGAGAGAATGTGTGTCGGCGGCCAAGGGAAATATAATAGGGGAAGGCGATACTGCTTGCCTGTTTAGAAATGTCTATTATAACAATACAGGCAACGCTTGCTTCTGTCCTTATACAATACACAGCGAAAGTCCTCGAAAGCCTTTCACTATTTTACTGACATTTTTCTGAATTTATATCCACTTTTTTTAGAGAATTTGATAACTTACTCTGTATAAAGAGAGATTTGTTGCAAAGTGATATTTGCACAAATTCAGTAATCTCAATTGTAAACTTAACCGGTTTTCCTTGTCTCAGGGTCTCTGACAATGCCCCATCGAAGAACAGGCGAAACGTTTCGTATTAACGAAAATGAAACCTGTGCTAGTCTCTGTTATATACAAATACCTGTTTTTCTTTTGTCGGCAACCATGTTCTATTCTATCGATACCCTTGTGCCGTACCACGGAGCATACCACGTCATAGATTAACTGAAACGTATTTAGGTACCTCAATAAAACTGGTTGCCAACCGAAAAAGTGTTGTTAAATCTTGTACCACCATGACTACTTTTAAAACTTCAATACCTGATTACTTTCACTCCGATTTGTTTTTATCCTCATCTTCACCGCCTACAATCGGGTCTTTCCTTTTTCCCTCAAGGTCCAGTTGTGTCACCTGTAAATCAAGGCACTCCAAACAAAAACTTCTGTAAAAACCACCATCATCATCTGCACTTCACGTACAATGATTGGAGCCAGTTAACCAATATCCTTCCCTGGTCTTTCTTGGCCGGGAGATCCGTCTCTTGTTCTCCAAAGTACTGCCCGTTGGGTCTCATACGTAGATATTTTCGAGGTAGGTGAAAATCTCTACATAGACACTAGGAACCCCGTAGTTCCTAGTAGTGTGGGACTCTAACCCACTAAAAATACTTTCCTTAATGCTACAACTGAGTAAGCTCATCCAGCAGCTTCCCCTTCGTGTAAATACGTAGATTCCAGTAGCACTTCCACATGGAGGAAATGGGCTAACAGAGCTCTGAAGATTGAGTATCAACCGGTATAAGCTGTCGTCCCGCAAGCAGAGGTCCCAACGGATTTCTCGGAGTACCGAAAAACGGGCCTAGGTACAAGACACTATTTTTTTCTCTTGGGGTAGAAAACTATTTCTAAATACGGAGGAGCTACTAGCTCCAAATTTTAGAGTACATTATGTCTAAAATATAGAAAAAACCATTTTCTTTTTATCGGGGAAAAGAAGTTTGCAGCTTTATGTAAACCAAGATAACTGACTGTCATTTACTTTCCGTGTAATCTTCAATATAACAGAAAGGAAAGAACATACAACGTAAATGGTGCAAGCCCTATACAAAATTTTACTTGATAAAAGTCTTGGCAGAGATCTGACTCAAGAAATTAGAACTAATCAAGGTGTCAGACAGAGATGTATATTGTCAGCTGCATTATTTAGTACTCACTATGTTTGTCTAAAAGTAATGGGACTGAATTTTTCCCACAATATGGTAAAACTGTGACAAAGGATGCAACAGGAGACATACAAGGAGACCCTTAAGAATTAATTTCCAGAGTCTCCTTGCCTCTGATATATAGGCAAACGTGTGCTGTCTTGCCGGTTGTAGACTGAAAGCTATCTAATCTTGTTCCTTACAGCCTATAACTGCAGTGTTGATTATCGTTGAGGCCCTCCGCCTCTAATATAATGTCATATTGCTGCCAATAACAGGCCAGGATCCATAAGTTTCCATATAAAAACCGACTTTCCTGTTTTAATTGGCGTTGCAAAGCCTATAACCTCCTTAAATTAGTAGTCGTCGTTAATCAATAAATGCTGAAAGGCTTAGCGAGGATCGGTCGATAGTTATAGACACAATTTTTACATATTTCGTGTCGATGTTTCGCCAATATTTATTGCCATCATCAGGACAACAGAGAAATGTTCAAAAACATTAACAGATCAATTAATTGACTGAATGTGTGTGTGTGTGTGTGTGTGTGTGTGTGTGTGTGTGTGTGTGTGTGTGTGTGTGTGTGTGTGTTCCTTCCCGTTTAAATATCGTCTGCTTGTTTCGGGCCTTGGAACAGGAGGGTGAACATGAGATACGTCTATTGATTAAGTTGAGGTCTTCAAGAGGAGTAGCCTTTTCAAAAAACACATTCTTCTATTCTTTCACCTTTATAGCCACTCCTTACTATATGTCTTCTCCCTACAATTCTTCGCTCCAAACTTCTTTATATCATTGTTCGTGATATCCATCCACCTTTTCTTTGATTTTTAGCCTTCACCTCGCTTTTCTCCTCTCTAATTTCCCTTCTGTAGTTTGTTGCTATGTCTGCTTCAGTCATTCACTAATCGTGTCCCAACCAGCTCAACCTTTACTTCTTCTAATAACTTTTCTTATTTTTAGTCTGTAAAACATGTTTATTAGTTCTTGGCTTGTTATTATTCTCCACATGGCACTGTTCTATACTAGTCCATACAGTTTCTCCATTACGTTTTCTTCCACACATGTAGTATTCCATGGGCCAAACCCACGGCATAGTTTCAACACAATGTAAGGTAGACTACATCCACCTATGCTATTGAACCATCGGACCAAAATGTTATCAGACCCATCGTTTCAGAAATGTTACCAATGTTAAAATTAGTTTCAGAGTCGGTACCACGAACTTCCTTAACGATCCTATAACAATTTCTACAGACAAACTCACGAACTCTCTGTCTCAAGTTAGCCTGATTTGACTGGGTGACAGCTTTACATTTGTCTGTAATAATCAAATGTCTTCATTTTAGATTTTATTGTTACTCCTACATTGTTATGACTTTGTTTCATTAAATCCAATCGGAGTTTCTCAAACGCTTTCCCGCTGTACTACACTTCCTAAAATACACAATTATTTTCTTCTATCTACATAGTCTAGCCACTAGTGCCAACTGGTTCTTAAATGTAATAACAATTTCTCTATGTCTATTTTATTGTATAATTCTTGTTTAACAATTTTACCTCCGCACTTTGTTCCTAGTATGCGTTTTCAGCTTCAAAATTCGTGGTATCCTCAAACGTTTATAGGAATATTTGTTCTTGTATTACCAGTCTCTAAGTATCCGCTCCTGTGCAAGTGTTCACTAAATTTTTCTGATCGCAATACTGTTATGTGATCATGATAGTACTTATTTATATATTCTTTAGTTTCTGTTGCATATAGTTCCAAGCTTGTCCTGTTCCTTGCTTTACATCCTCCGTTATCTGTCCATTAATTCCTTTTTTGTCATTTTACTTCCTACGCATTTATACGAACAGACGTGACGAAGTAAGTCTCTGTCTATTACAACTTATATTTTATCCGATTGTTTGCTTCATATGCAATTTCTGTTTTAAACTTAAAAAAGAATAAAGCCTACCCTTTAGGGATAGAAAATAAAGGATTTTAATTCCGCTGTTGGTTTTACAAAACTGTAACGTGTCACTCAACGTCTACACTCAAAGTGTTGCAGGGTCGTACGGAAAGATGTATGTTCAGTCAATCAGTTGACTGATAAGAGACGCACTCAAGAATCTGCGAAGCAGGACGTATCTTATGAATCAACTTATCTCACTTAATCAATGGACGTATCTCACTTAATCAACTTAACAAAACAGTGAAGAGGAGTTTTCGACGAGACAAACGAGCATTTATCAACAATCTTGCAACACAAGCTGAGACGGCAGCACAAAACAATGACGGTAGGACTCTGTACCACATTACCAAGAGATTAACAGGAAAGCTTTCAAGAGCGGACAAACCGGTGAGAGCTAAAGATGGGAGATTACTGTCCACACAAAAAGAACAGCTAGAAAGATGGAGAGAACATTTTCTGGAGATTTTGAATCGTAAAACAATCGAAGAAGGGGAGACAGAGGTGATGATAGAAGACGAGCAGGAAGATGTTGCTATTAGTACAGAGCCACCATCAAGAACAGAGATTCAAAGGGCCATTAAACAACTTAAGAATGGCAAAGCGGCAGGCATGGACAATATCGCACCGGAGGCCTTGAAAGTGGATATGGGTACTTCGGTTGAGATTCTATTCCCACTTTTTAAGAAGATTTGGGAAGAAGAGAAGATCCCCTCAGATTGGAAGAAAGGACTGTTGATTAAGCTTCCGAAGAAAGGAGATTTATTAGAATGTGATAACTGGAGAGGGGTTACCCTCCTTTCGATACCAAGTAAGGTACTCTCACGAGTAATTCTTGAAAGGATAAAACAGCGAGTTAACTCAAGGTTGAGGAAAGTACAAGCAGGATTTAGAGAAGGTTATTCCTGTACGGACCAGATCAATACACTGCGTATAATTATAGAACAATCCACGGAGCTGCAGTCGTCACTGTACATACTATTTGTAGACTTTGAAAAGGCGTTTGATAGTGTAATGAGGAAGAAGATGTGGAAAGCCATGAAAGAGTTTGGGATTCCAAAGAAAATTATTAAGTTAACTCAAGAAATGTATGAGAACTACACATGTCAAGTTTTACACCAGGGGATGTTGTCCGAGCCCATCCCAGTAGATAAAGGAGTGAAGCAAGGATGTTTGCTGTCACCAATATTATTTATTATGGTGCTGGATCTCATGATGAAGAAGGCAATGAATCGCCGAAGAGGAATTCAGTGGGGATAGGTTGGAGGACTTGGACTTCGCGGATGACCTGTGCTTGCTAACCAACAGTTTAAAGGATATGGAAGCAAAGCTGAACGATTTAAAAAACCGAAGCATCAGAGGTGGGATTGAAGATTAATGGAAAGAAACCGGCATAAGGCAAAGCGCCATAGTGCGAGACAAGTGTTGTACAAGAAAGTTACTGACCTAAAGACTGAGTAAACGTGTTACTGGAAGCGTAGCAGAGGACACTGCTGGGTAGTTTATGTTGAAGAAGTCGCCACAAACTGGCTTCAAACGGCGTAAGGCAAAGCGCCATAGTGCGAGACAACTGTTGTACAAGAAAGTTACTGACCTAAAGGCTGAGTAAACGTGTTACCGGAAGCGTAGCAGAGGAGACTGCTGGGTAGTTTATGTTGAAGAAGTCCACCACAAACTGGCTTCAACCGGCGTAAGGCAAAGCGCCATAGTGCGAGACAACTGTTGTACAAGAAAGTTGCTGACATAAAGCCTGAGTAAACGTGTTACCGGAAGCGTAGCAGAGGACACTGCTGGGTAGTTTATGTTGAAGAAGTCCACCACAAACTGGCTTCAACCGGCATAAGGCAAAGCGCCATAGTGCGAGACAACTGTTGTACAAGAAAGTTACTGACCTAAAGCCTGAGTGAACGTGTTACTGAAAGCGTAGCAGAGGACACTGCTGGGTAGTTTATGTTGAAGAAGTCCACCACAAACTGGCTTCAACCGGCATAAGGCAAAGCGCCATAGTGCGAGACAACTGTTGTACAAGAAAGTTACTGACCTAAAGGCTGAGTAAACGTGTTACCGGAAGCGTAGCAGAGGAGACTGCTGGGTAGTTTATGTTGAAGAAGTCCACCACAAACTGGCTTCAACCGGCGTAAGGCAAAGCGCCATAGTGCGAGACAACTGTTGTACAAGAAAGTTGCTGACATAAAGCCTGAGTAAACGTGTTACCGGAAGCGTAGCAGAGGACACTGCTGGGTAGTTTATGTTGAAGAAGTCCACCACAAACTGGCTTCAACCGGCATAAGGCAAACCGCCATAGTGCGAGACAACTGTTGTACAAGAAAGTTACTGACCTAAAGGCTGAGTAAACGTGTTACTGGAAGCGTAGCAGAGGACACTGCTGGGTAGTTTATGTTGAAGAAGTCGCCACAAACTGGCTTCAACCGGCATAAGGCAAAGCGCCATAGTGCGAGACAACTGTTGTACAAGAAAGTTACTGACCTAAAGGCTGAGTAAACGTGTTACTGGAAGCGTAGCACAGGACACTGCTGGGTAGTTTATGTTGAAGAAGTCCACCACAAACTGGCTTCAACCGGCATAAGGCAAAGCGCCATAGTGCGAGACAACTGTTGTACAAGAAAGTTACTGACCTAAAGGCTGAGTAAACGTGTTGCCGGAAGCGTAGCAGAGGACACTGCTGGGTAGTTTATGTTCAAGAAGTCCACCACAAACTGGCTTCAACCGGCATAAGGCAAAGCGCCATAGTGCGAGACAACTGTTGTACAAGAAAGTTACTGACATAAAGGCTGAATAAACGTGTTACTGGAAGCGTAGCAGAGGACACTGCTGGATAGTTTATGTTGAAGAAGTAGCCACAAACTGGCTTCAACCGGCATAAGGCAAAGCGCCATAGTGCGAGACAACTGTTGTACAAGAAAGTTACTGACATAAAGGCTGAATAAACGTGTTACTGGAAGCGTAGCAGAGGACACTGCTGGATAGTTTATGTTGAAGAAGTCGCCACAAACTGGCTTCAACCGGCATAAGGCAAAGCGCCATAGTGCGAGACAACTGTTGTACAAGAAAGTTACTGACATAAAGGCTGAATAAACGTGTTACTGGAAGCGTAGCAGAGGACACTGCTGGGTAGTTTATGTTGAAGAAGTCCACCACAAACTGGCTTCAACCGGCATAAGGCAAAGCGCCATAGTGCGAGACAACTGTTGTACAAGAAAGTTACTGACCTAAAGCCTGAGTAAACGTGTTACTGGAAGCGTAGCAGAGGACACTGCTGGGTAGTTTATGTTGAAGAAGTCCACCACAAACTGGCTTCAACCGGCATAAGGCAAAGCGCCATAGTGCGAGACAACTGTTGTACAAGAAAGTTACTGACCTAAAGCCTGAGTAAACGTGTTACTGGAAGCGTAGCAGAGGACACTGCTGGATAGTTTATGTTGAAGAAGTCCACCACAAACTGGCTTCAACCGGCATAAGGCAAAGCGCCATAGTGCGAGACAACTGTTGTACAAGAAAGTTACTGACCTAAAGGCTGAGTAAACGTGTTACTGGAAGCGTAGCAGAGGACACTGCTGGATAGTTTATATTGAAGAAGTCCACCACAAACTGGCTTCAACCGGCATAAGGCAAAGCGCCATAGTGCGAGACAACTGTTGTACAAGAAAGTTACTGACCTAAAGGCTGAGTAAACGTGTTAATGGAAGCGTAGCAGAGGACACTGCTGGATAGTTTATGTTGAAGACGTCCACCACAAACTGGCTTCAACCGGCATAAGGCAAAGCGCCATAGTGCGAGACAACTGTTGTACAAGAAAGTTACTGACCTAAAGCCTGAGTAAACGTGTTACTGGAAGCGTAGCAGAGGACACTGCTGGATAGTTTATGTTGAAGAAGTCCACCACAAACTGGCTTCAACCGGCATAAGGCAAAGCGCCATAGTGCGAGACAACTGTTGTACAAGAAAGTTACTGACCTAAAGGCTGAGTAAACGTGTTACTGGAAGCGTAGCAGAGGACACTGCTGGATAGTTTATGTTGAAGAAGTCCACCACAAACTGGCTTCAACCGGCATAAGGCAAAGCGCCATAGTGCGAGACAACTGTTGTACAAGAAAGTTACTGACCTAAAGGCTGAGTAAACGTGTTACTGGAAGCGTAGCAGAGGACACTGCTGGGTAGTTTATGTTGAAGAAGTCCACCACAAACTGGCTTCAACCGGCATAAGGCAAAGCGCCATAGTGCGAGACAACTGTTGTACAAGAAAGTTACTGACCTAAAGCCTGAGTAAACGTGTTACTGGAAGCGTAGCAGAGGACACTGCTGGGTAGTTTATGTTGAAGAAGTCCACCACAAACTGGCTTCAACCGGCATAAGGCAAAGCGCCATAGTGCGAGACAACTGTTGTACAAGAAAGTTACTGACCTAAAGCCTGAGTAAACGTGTTACTGGAAGCGTAGCAGAGGACACTGCTGGATAGTTTATGTTGAAGAAGTCCACCACAAACTGGCTTCAACCGGCATAAGGCAAAGCGCCATAGTGCGAGACAACTGTTGTACAAGAAAGTTACTGACCTAAAGCCTGAGTAAACGTGTTACTGGAAGCGTAGCAGAGGACACTGCTGGGTAGTTTATGTTGAAGAAGTCCACCACAAACTGGCTTCAACCGGCATAAGGCAAAGCGCCATAGTGCGAGACAACTGTTGTACAAGAAAGTTACTGACCTAAAGCCTGAGTAAACGTGTTACTGGAAGCGTAGCAGAGGACACTGCTGGGTAGTTTATGTTGAAGAAGTCCACCACAAACTGGCTTCAACCGGCATAAGGCAAAGCGCCATAGTGCGAGACAACTGTTGTACAAGAAAGTTACTGACCTAAAGCCTGAGTAAACGTGTTACTGGAAGCGTAGCAGAGGACACTGCTGGATAGTTTATGTTGAAGAAGTCCACCACAAACTGGCTTCAACCGGCATAAGGCAAAGCGCCATAGTGCGAGACAACTGTTGTACAAGAAAGTTACTGACCTAAAGGCTGAGTAAACGTGTTACTGGAAGCGTAGCAGAGGACACTGCTGGATAGTTTATATTGAAGAAGTCCACCACAAACTGGCTTCAACCGGCATAAGGCAAAGCGCCATAGTGCGAGACAACTGTTGTACAAGAAAGTTACTGACCTAAAGGCTGAGTAAACGTGTTAATGGAAGCGTAGCAGAGGACACTGCTGGATAGTTTATGTTGAAGACGTCCACCACAAACTGGCTTCAACCGGCATAAGGCAAAGCGCCATAGTGCGAGACAACTGTTGTACAAGAAAGTTACTGACCTAAAGCCTGAGTAAACGTGTTACTGGAAGCGTAGCAGAGGACACTGCTGGATAGTTTATGTTGAAGAAGTCCACCACAAACTGGCTTCAACCGGCATAAGGCAAAGCGCCATAGTGCGAGACAACTGTTGTACAAGAAAGTTACTGACCTAAAGGCTGAGTAAACGTGTTACTGGAAGCGTAGCAGAGGACACTGCTGGGTAGTTTATGTTGAAGAAGTCCACCACAAACTGGCTTCAACCGGCATAAGGCAAAGCGCCATAGTGCGAGACAACTGTTGTACAAGAAAGTTACTGACCTAAAGCCTGAGTAAACGTGTTACTGGAAGCGTAGCAGAGGACACTGCTGGGTAGTTTATGTTGAAGAAGTCCACCACAAACTGGCTTCAACCGGCATAAGGCAAAGCGCCATAGTGCGAGACAACTGTTGTACAAGAAAGTTACTGACCTAAAGCCTGAGTAAACGTGTTACTGGAAGCGTAGCAGAGGACACTGCTGGGTAGTTTATGTTGAAGAAGTCCACCACAAACTGGCTTCAACCGGCATAAGGCAAAGCGCCATAGTGCGAGACAACTGTTGTACAAGAAAGTTACTGACCTAAAGCCTGAGTAAACGTGTTACTGGAAGCGTAGCAGAGGACACTGCTGGATAGTTTATGTTGAAGAAGTCCACCACAAACTGGCTTCAACCGGCATAAGGCAAAGCGCCATAGTGCGAGACAACTGTTGTACAAGAAAGTTACTGACCTAAAGGCTGAGTAAACGTGTTACTGGAAGCGTAGCAGAGGACACTGCTGGATAGTTTATATTGAAGAAGTCCACCACAAACTGGCTTCAACCGGCATAAGGCAAAGCGCCATAGTGCGAGACAACTGTTGTACAAGAAAGTTACTGACCTAAAGGCTGAGTAAACGTGTTAATGGAAGCGTAGCAGAGGACACTGCTGGATAGTTTATGTTGAAGACGTCCACCACAAACTGGCTTCAACCGGCATAAGGCAAAGCGCCATAGTGCGAGACAACTGTTGTACAAGAAAGTTACTGACCTAAAGCCTGAGTAAACGTGTTACTGGAAGCGTAGCAGAGGACACTGCTGGGTAGTTTATGTTGAAGAAGTCCACCACAAACTGGCTTCAACCGGCATAAGGCAAAGCGCCATAGTGCGAGACAACTGTTGTACAAGAAAGTTACTGACCTAAAGCCTGAGTAAACGTGTTACTGGAAGCGTAGCAGAGGACACTGCTGGGTAGTTTATGTTGAAGAAGTCCACCACAAACTGGCTTCAACCGGCATAAGGCAAAGCGCCATAGTGCGAGACAACTGTTGTACAAGAAAGTTACTGACCTAAAGCCTGAGTAAACGTGTTACTGGAAGCGTAGCAGAGGACACTGCTGGATAGTTTATGTTGAAGAAGTCCACCACAAACTGGCTTCAACCGGCATAAGGCAAAGCGCCATAGTGCGAGACAACTGTTGTACAAGAAAGTTACTGACCTAAAGGCTGAGTAAACGTGTTACTGGAAGCGTAGCAGAGGACACTGCTGGATAGTTTATATTGAAGAAGTCCACCACAAACTGGCTTCAACCGGCATAAGGCAAAGCGCCATAGTGCGAGACAACTGTTGTACAAGAAAGTTACTGACCTAAAGGCTGAGTAAACGTGTTAATGGAAGCGTAGCAGAGGACACTGCTGGATAGTTTATGTTGAAGACGTCCACCACAAACTGGCTTCAACCGGCATAATGCAAAGCGCCATAGTGCGAGACAACTGTTGTACAAGAAAGTTACTGACCTAAAGGCTGAGTAAACGTGTTACTGGAAGCGTAGCAGAGGACACTGCTGGATAGTTTATGTTGAAGAAGTCCACCACAAACTGGCTTCAACCGGCATAAGGCAAAGCGCCATAGTGCGAGACAACTGTTGTACAAGAAAGTTACTGACCTAAAGGCTGAGTAAACGTGTTACTGGAAGCGTAGCAGAGGACACTGCTGGATAGTTTATATTGAAGAAGTCCACCACAAACTGGCTTCAACCGGCATAAGGCAAAGCGCCATAGTGCGAGACAACTGTTGTACAAGAAAGTTACTGACCTAAAGGCTGAGTAAACGTGTTAATGGAAGCGTAGCAGAGGACACTGCTGGATAGTTTATGTTGAAGACGTCCACCACAAACTGGCTTCAACCGGCATAAGGCAAAGCGCCATAGTGCGAGACAACTGTTGTACAAGAAAGTTACTGACCTAAAGCCTGAGTAAACGTGTTACTGGAAGCGTAGCAGAGGACACTGCTGGGTAGTTTATGTTGAAGAAGTCCACCACAAACTGGCTTCAACCGGCATAAGGCAAAGCGCCATAGTGCGAGACAACTGTTGTACAAGAAAGTTACTGACCTAAAGCCTGAGTAAACGTGTTACTGGAAGCGTAGCAGAGGACACTGCTGGGTAGTTTATGTTGAAGAAGTCCACCACAAACTGGCTTCAACCGGCATAAGGCAAAGCGCCATAGTGCGAGACAACTGTTGTACAAGAAAGTTACTGACCTAAAGCCTGAGTAAACGTGTTACTGGAAGCGTAGCAGAGGACACTGCTGGATAGTTTATGTTGAAGAAGTCCACCACAAACTGGCTTCAACCGGCATAAGGCAAAGCGCCATAGTGCGAGACAACTGTTGTACAAGAAAGTTACTGACCTAAAGGCTGAGTAAACGTGTTACTGGAAGCGTAGCAGAGGACACTGCTGGATAGTTTATATTGAAGAAGTCCACCACAAACTGGCTTCAACCGGCATAAGGCAAAGCGCCATAGTGCGAGACAACTGTTGTACAAGAAAGTTACTGACCTAAAGGCTGAGTAAACGTGTTAATGGAAGCGTAGCAGAGGACACTGCTGGATAGTTTATGTTGAAGACGTCCACCACAAACTGGCTTCAACCGGCATAATGCAAAGCGCCATAGTGCGAGACAACTGTTGTACAAGAAAGTTACTGACCTAAAGGCTGAGTAAACGTGTTACTGGAAGCGTAGCAGAGGACACTGCTGGATAGTTTATGTTGAAGAAGTCCACCACAAACTGGCTTCAACCGGCATAAGGCAAAGCACCATAGTGCGAGACAACTGTTGTACAAGAAAGTTACTGACCTAAAGGCTGAGTAAACGTGTTACTGGAAGCGTAGCAGAGGACACTGCTGGGTAGTTTATATTGAAGAAGTCCACCACAAACTGGCTTCAACATTTTCGGATGTTATAACTGTGCCTATCTATGTAAGCATAACAGTATGTCAGGATTGTAAATTTTTTGTTGAACATACTGTCTGTCTGTCTCTCTCTCTCTCTCTCTCTCTCCCTCACACACACACACACTCCTCAATTAATTGATCTCTTGTGTTTGTTTATTTCTCTATTGTCATTACACAGGTCCTGATAATACCAATAATGTTTAACTATGTCTATCTCTCACAATTTGCCCCCTGACCTATTTTTTTGCGAGATCAATCTGAAAACAAATATTGGTCTACAGGCCAATGGTGTATACACGCATGTCAAGTTCTACCAAAATCGGTTGATGCGTTTAGAAGTTATCGTGAGATATATACCAAACACGTAGACAAATGTCAAACGGTCGAGTTAAAACTGAGAACTCGATTCGCTCGTTGAATAACAGTGTACCGGTATGAGCGTGTCGTATCTGCGCAGGAAGAGAAATATTAGGCCTGAACTGAATATTTTTAGTATTCTCAGTAAAGCGGTGTAACTAGGGTTGCCAACCATACTTTATAATAAAGTATCCTACTTTATTTTTGGTGAATATACTTTATACTTTTGCATAAAAATAAGGTGTATGCGAAAATACTTTATTTTGAGTCTTTACTGTAATGCACGAAACGAAACACTCTCATACGTAATTTCCGAACGACTTATCGATGCCTAAGGTAAAACAGAACGGAACACACACGATTAACAATGATTATTTATTATTGAACGAAACGGCAGATGGCAGTCCATATCGGTTTCCTTTCTAGATCATTATTTATACGTTGTTGTAAAAAAGATTAAATATTTAAATGGATGATTTATATTCCGAGTCAATAAGACTTAAAGAAATCCAAAGACAATCAACAAATAATGACAAAGAATTTTCAGAAAAAAATACTGCTGAAAAGTGGCAATATATACTTAAGAATGCGTGTGATAACTTACCAAATATAAAAAAAATTATTTCTTATCTGCTCTCTGTTCCCGCAACCTCAGCTTTCACAGAAAGAGTTTTTTCGGTGATGAATGTAAAGTGGCGAGAAGAGAGAAACAGAGCGTCCATAAATTTAATAAAAAATGAGTTATTTATTTATTTAAATCTAGATTTACATTGTTATACTAGCTATCAAACTCTCAAAGATAACAAAAAATTGTTAGCTTGTGCTAAAAGCACAAAAAATATGTATTTAAGGCAATAAAAACTTACTTTTAAATAATACTTTTTTTTTCTTACAAATACTTTTTTTTCCTCTTCCAACAGACAAGTTACGTTATTTTCCTCAAAAAAAGTTGGCAACCCTAGGTGTAACAGAAAAGTATCTTGGTCGGTGCTTCAGAGTCAAATTTCCTTCGAAAATACGTAAACGTTATGTGTAAGAAATGAGGTAGCAGTCATTTGGCCAGGCAAAAGAGCGTTGGGTGACTGACACGCAATTTGCTTAGAACGTCTAGCGAAGGATGAAGTTAGTATGAGAAGAAGAAGAAGGAGGAAGATTGTAGTTTATCACTTATGATAGAACGAAGAGAGTCTACTACTGTTTATGAAGTATGGATGTTCATTAGAAGAAATAAATAACGATAATAATTATTATTACACTTATTATAACAAATTGTATTACAATAATAATGAAAATAGAAGATAGCCAAAGAAATCGTTAAGCTAATCTCTGAAAATAATGAAACAACTGAAATCGGCTTTCTCACTATGGTCGTGTTTCCTGAGTAGGATTACGAACGAGAAAGCTTTAGTAGAGGCAGGACGACGTAAATCGAACACTCAGGTCTCGATGCGCAGTAGACAAAATTTTCATTCACTTCACACATGCGCAGATCAGTTTTTTGCAGTGTTTCATAGGGTGAACATCGGCTGCAACAAGGCTGGCGAGAACAACGGAAGCATAAGTGTGTGACAGAGAGGCAAATAATATGGAAGTGAGACAGTGAACGTTATAGCGTTGTCTCCCCTCTCTTCTCTCTTGATAACTTAGCTATACTTGAAAGTGGGGGTAATTCATATATTGCGTCGGCGCAGATGACTGTTGAGGAAAGGCTGGCGGGCCTTTGAAGATGATTGGACAGATCGAGTTTTTGAAGAGAAACTGTAAGAAACGTCTGCAGGTAAAAGGTGAAGAAGAAGAAGAAGAAGAAGAAGAAGAAGAAGAAGAAGAAGAAGAAGGAGGAGGAGGAGGAGGAGGAGGAAGAAGAAGAAGAAGAAGAAGGAGAGGAGGAGGAGGAGGAGGAGGAGGAGGAGGAGGAGGAGGAGGAGGAGGAGGAGGAGGAGGAGGAGAAGAAGAAGAACAAGAAGAACAAGAAGAAGAAGAAACAACAATGTCAGCGTGTGTTATGAAATCTGTGTTATGTAGATTATGAAAGATATGACGGTTTGCGTTAATTCCGTGTATAATTGTGAACAGTGGTGCAGAGTATCGAGAAGCCTGCCAAATTAACAGAGGAGTGCCAAACGACGTGTAGCACTTACTCAGATTAATGACCCAGGCAAAGTTAAACGACGATGCGTCACGACCTCCGTGCGGTTACGTTCCTCCGTCTGTTTCTAAACGCGTCCGTTGTCATCCACCTCTAAACATAGGCTTCTCATAAGATTTTATGTACAACAGTCTGTCTCGCACTATGCCGCTTTGCCTTATGCCGGTTGAAGCCAGTTTGTGGTGGACTTCTTCAACATAAACTATCCAGCAGTGTCCTCTGCTACGCTTCCAGTAACACGTTTACTCAGCCTTTAGGTCAGTAACTTTCTTGTACAACAGTTGTCTCGCACTATAACGCTTTGCCTTATGCCGGTTGAAGCCAGTTTGTGGTGGACTTCTTCAACATAAACTATCCAGCAGTGTCCTCTGCTACGCTTCCAGTAACACGTTTACTCAGCCTTTAGGTCAGTAACTTTCTTGTACAACAGTTTGTCTCGCACTATGGCGCTTTGCCTTATGCCGGTTGAAGCCAGTTTGTGGTGGACTTCTTCAACATAAACTATCCAGCAGTGTCCTCTGCTACGCTTCCAGTAACACGTTTACTCAGCCTTTAGGTCAGTAACTTTCTTGTACAACAGTTGTCTCGCACTATGACGCTTTGCCTTATGCCGGTTGAAGCCAGTTTGTGGTGGACTTCTTCAACATAAACTATCCAGCAGTGTCCTCTGCTACGCTTCCAGTAACACGTTTACTCAGCCTTTAGGTCAGTAACTTTCTTGTACAACAGTTGTCTCGCACTATGACGCTTTGCCTTATGCCGGTTGAAGCCAGTTTGTGGTGGACTTCTTCAACATAAATTATCCAGCAGTGTCCTCTGCTACGCTTCCAGTAACACGTTTACTCAGCCTTTAGGTCAGTAACTTTCTTGTACAAAAGTTGTCTCGCACTATGGCGCTTTGCCTTATGCCGGTTGAAGCCAGTTTGTGGTGGACTTCTTCAACATAAACTATCCAGCAGTGTCCTCTGCTACGCTTCCAGTAACACGTTTACTCAGCCTTTAGGTCAGTAACTTTCTTGTACAACAGTTGTCTCGCACTATGGCGCTTTGCCTTATGCCGGTTGAAGCCAGTTTGTGGTGGACTTCTTCAACATAAACTATCCAGCAGTGTCCTCTGCTACGCTTCCAGTAACACGTTTACTCAGCCTTTAGGTCAGTAACTTTCTTGTACAACAGTTGTCTCGCACTATGACGCTTTGCCTTATGCCGGTTGAAGCCAGTTTGTGGTGGACTTCTTCAACATAAACTATCCAGCAGTGTCCTCTGCTACGCTTCCAGTAACACGTTTACTCAGCCTTTAGGTCAGTAACTTTCTTGTACAAGAGTTGTCTCGCACTATGGCGCTTTGCCTTATGCCGGTTGAAGCCAGTTTGTGGTGGACGTCTTCAACATAAACTATCCAGCAGTGTCCTCTGCTACGCTTCCAGTAACACGTTTACTCAGCCTTTAGGTCAGTAACTTTCTTGTACAACAGTTGTCTCGCACTATGGCGCTTTGCCTTATGCCGGTTGAAGCCAGTTTGTGGTGGACGTCTTCAACATAAACTATCCAGCAGTGTCCTCTGCTACGCTTCCATTAACACGTTTACTCAGCCTTTAGGTCAGTAACTTTCTTGTACAACAGTTGTCTCGCACTATGGCGCTTTGCCTTATGCCGGTTGAAGCCAGTTTGTGGTGGACTTCTTCAATATAAACTATCCAGCAGTGTCCTCTGCTACGCTTCCAGTAACACGTTTACTCAGCCTTTAGGTCAGTAAATTTCTTGTACAACAGTTGTCTCGCACTATGGCGCTTTGCCTTATGCCGGTTGAAGCCAGTTTGTGGTGGACTTCTTCAACATAAACTATCCAGCAGTGTCCTCTGCTACGCTTCCAGTAACACGTTTACTCAGGCTTTAGGTCAGTAACTTTCTTGTACAACAGTTGTCTCGCACTATGGCGCTTTGCCTTATGCCGGTTGAAGCCAGTTTGTGGTGGACTTCTTCAACATAAAGTACCCAGCAGTGTCCTCTGCTACGCTTCCAGTAACAAGTTTACTCAGGCTTTAGGTCAGTAACTTTCTTGTACAACAGTTGTCTCGCACTATGGCGCTTTGCCTTATGCCGGTTGAAGCCAGTTTGTGGTGGACTTCTGCAACATAAACTACCCAGCAGTGTCCTCTGCTACGCTTCCAGTAACACGTTTACTCAGGCTTTAGGTCAGTAACTTTCTTGTACAACAGTTGTCTCGCACTATGGCGCTTTGCCTTATGCCGGTTGAAGCCAGTTTGTGGTGGACTTCTTCAACATAAACTACCCAGCAGTGTCCTCTGCTACGCTTCCAGTAACACGTTTACTCAGCCTTTAGGTCAGTAACTTTCTTGTACAACAGTTGTCTCGCACTATGGCGCTTTGCCTTATGCCGGTTGAAGCCAGTTTGTGGTGGACTTCTTCAACATAAACTACCCAGCAGTGTCCTCTCCTACGCTTCCAGTAACACGTTTACTCAGCCCTTAGGTCAGTAACTTTCTTGTACAACAGTTGTCTCGCACTATGGCGCTTTGGCTTATGCCGGTTGAAGCCAGTTTGTGGTGGACTTCTTCAACATAAACTACCCAGCAGTGTCCTCTGCTACGCTTCCAGTAACACGTTTACTCAGCCTTTAGGTCAGTAACTTTCTTGTACAACAGTTGTCTCGCACTATGGTGCTTTGCCTTATGCCGGTTGAAGCCAGTTTGTGGTGGACTTCTTCAACATAAACTATCCAGCAGTGTCCTCTGCTACGCTTCCAGTAACACGTTTACTCAGCCTTTAGGTCAGTAACTTTCTTGTACAACAGTTGTCTCGCACTATGGCGCTTTGCCTTATGCCGGTTGAAGCCAGTTTGTGGTGGACGTCTTCAACATAAACTATCCAGCAGTGTCCTCTGCTACGCTTTCATTAACACGTTTACTCAGCCTTTAGGTCAGTAACTTTCTTGTACAACAGTTGTCTCGCACTATGGCGCTTTGCCTTATGCCGGTTGAAGCCAGTTTGTGGTGGACTTCTTCAATATAAACTATCCAGCAGTGTCCTCTGCTACGCTTCCAGTAACACGTTTACTCAGCCTTTAGGTCAGTAAATTTCTTGTACAACAGTTGTCTCGCACTATGGCGCTTTGCCTTATGCCGGTTGAAGCCAGTTTGTGGTGGACTTCTTCAACATAAACTATCCAGCAGTGTCCTCTGCTACGCTTCCAGTAACACGTTTACTCAGGCTTTAGGTCAGTAACTTTCTTGTACAACAGTTGTCTCGCACTATGGCGCTTTGCCTTATGCCGGTTGAAGCCAGTTTGTGGTGGACTTCTTCAACATAAAGTACCCAGCAGTGTCCTCTGCTACGCTTCCAGTAACACGTTTACTCAGGCTTTAGGTCAGTAACTTTCTTGTACAACAGTTGTCTCGCACTATGGCGCTTTGCCTTATGCCGGTTGAAGCCAGTTTGTGGTGGACTTCTGCAACATAAACTACCCAGCAGTGTCCTCTGCTACGCTTCCAGTAACACGTTTACTCAGCCTTTAGGTCAGTAACTTTCTTGTACAACAGTTGTCTCGCACTATGGCGCTTTGCCTTATGCCGGTTGAAGCCAGTTTGTGGTGGACTTCTTCAACATAAACTACCCAGCAGTGTCCTCTGCTACGCTTCCAGTAACACGTTTACTCAGCCTTTAGGTCAGTAACTTTCTTGTACAACAGTTGTCTCGCACTATGACGCTTTGCCTTATGCCGGTTGAAGCCAGTTTGTGGTGGACTTCTTCAACATAAACTATCCAGCAGTGTCCTCTGCTACGCTTCCAGTAACACGTTTACTCAGCCTTTAGGTCAGTAACTTTCTTGTACAAGAGTTGTCTCGCACTATGGCGCTTTGCCTTATGCCGGTTGAAGCCAGTTTGTGGTGGACGTCTTCAACATAAACTATCCAGCAGTGTCCTCTGCTACGCTTCCAGTAACACGTTTACTCAGCCTTTAGGTCAGTAACTTTCTTGTACAACAGTTGTCTCGCACTATGGCGCTTTGCCTTATGCCGGTTGAAGCCAGTTTGTGGTGGACGTCTTCAACATAAACTATCCAGCAGTGTCCTCTGCTACGCTTCCATTAACACGTTTACTCAGCCTTTAGGTCAGTAACTTTCTTGTACAACAGTTGTCTCGCACTATGGCGCTTTGCCTTATGCCGGTTGAAGCCAGTTTGTGGTGGACTTCTTCAATATAAACTATCCAGCAGTGTCCTCTGCTACGCTTCCAGTAACACGTTTACTCAGCCTTTAGGTCAGTAAATTTCTTGTACAACAGTTGTCTCGCACTATGGCGCTTTGCCTTATGCCGGTTGAAGCCAGTTTGTGGTGGACTTCTTCAACATAAACTATCCAGCAGTGTCCTCTGCTACGCTTCCAGTAACACGTTTACTCAGGCTTTAGGTCAGTAACTTTCTTGTACAACAGTTGTCTCGCACTATGGCGCTTTGCCTTATGCCGGTTGAAGCCAGTTTGTGGTGGACTTCTTCAACATAAAGTACCCAGCAGTGTCCTCTGCTACGCTTCCAGTAACAAGTTTACTCAGGCTTTAGGTCAGTAACTTTCTTGTACAACAGTTGTCTCGCACTATGGCGCTTTGCCTTATGCCGGTTGAAGCCAGTTTGTGGTGGACTTCTGCAACATAAACTACCCAGCAGTGTCCTCTGCTACGCTTCCAGTAACACGTTTACTCAGCCTTTAGGTCAGTAACTTTCTTGTACAACAGTTGTCTCGCACTATGACGCTTTGCCTTATGCCGGTTGAAGCCAGTTTGTGGTGGACTTCTTCAACATAAATTATCCAGCAGTGTCCTCTGCTACGCTTCCAGTAACACGTTTACTCAGCCTTTAGGTCAGTAACTTTCTTGTACAAAAGTTGTCTCGCACTATGGCGCTTTGCCTTATGCCGGTTGAAGCCAGTTTGTGGTGGACTTCTTCAACATAAACTATCCAGCAGTGTCCTCTGCTACGCTTCCAGTAACACGTTTACTCAGCCTTTAGGTCAGTAACTTTCTTGTACAACAGTTGTCTCGCACTATGGCGCTTTGCCTTATGCCGGTTGAAGCCAGTTTGTGGTGGACTTCTTCAACATAAACTATCCAGCAGTGTCCTCTGCTACGCTTCCAGTAACACGTTTACTCAGCCTTTAGGTCAGTAACTTTCTTGTACAACAGTTGTCTCGCACTATGACGCTTTGCCTTATGCCGGTTGAAGCCAGTTTGTGGTGGACTTCTTCAACATAAACTATCCAGCAGTGTCCTCTGCTACGCTTCCAGTAACACGTTTACTCAGCCTTTAGGTCAGTAACTTTCTTGTACAAGAGTTGTCTCGCACTATGGCGCTTTGCCTTATGCCGGTTGAAGCCAGTTTGTGGTGGACGTCTTCAACATAAACTATCCAGCAGTGTCCTCTGCTACGCTTCCAGTAACACGTTTACTCAGCCTTTAGGTCAGTAACTTTCTTGTACAACAGTTGTCTCGCACTATGGCGCTTTGCCTTATGCCGGTTGAAGCCAGTTTGTGGTGGACGTCTTCAACATAAACTATCCAGCAGTGTCCTCTGCTACGCTTCCATTAACACGTTTACTCAGCCTTTAGGTCAGTAACTTTCTTGTACAACAGTTGTCTCGCACTATGGCGCTTTGCCTTATGCCGGTTGAAGCCAGTTTGTGGTGGACTTCTTCAATATAAACTATCCAGCAGTGTCCTCTGCTACGCTTCCAGTAACACGTTTACTCAGCCTTTAGGTCAGTAAATTTCTTGTACAACAGTTGTCTCGCACTATGGCGCTTTGCCTTATGCCGGTTGAAGCCAGTTTGTGGTGGACTTCTTCAACATAAACTATCCAGCAGTGTCCTCTGCTACGCTTCCAGTAACACGTTTACTCAGGCTTTAGGTCAGTAACTTTCTTGTACAACAGTTGTCTCGCACTATGGCGCTTTGCCTTATGCCGGTTGAAGCCAGTTTGTGGTGGACTTCTTCAACATAAAGTACCCAGCAGTGTCCTCTGCTACGCTTCCAGTAACAAGTTTACTCAGGCTTTAGGTCAGTAACTTTCTTGTACAACAGTTGTCTCGCACTATGGCGCTTTGCCTTATGCCGGTTGAAGCCAGTTTGTGGTGGACTTCTGCAACATAAACTACCCAGCAGTGTCCTCTGCTACGCTTCCAGTAACACGTTTACTCAGGCTTTAGGTCAGTAACTTTCTTGTACAACAGTTGTCTCGCACTATGGCGCTTTGCCTTATGCCGGTTGAAGCCAGTTTGTGGTGGACTTCTTCAACATAAACTACCCAGCAGTGTCCTCTGCTACGCTTCCAGTAACACGTTTACTCAGCCTTTAGGTCAGTAACTTTCTTGTACAACAGTTGTCTCGCACTATGGCGCTTTGCCTTATGCCGGTTGAAGCCAGTTTGTGGTGGACTTCTTCAACATAAACTACCCAGCAGTGTCCTCTCCTACGCTTCCAGTAACACGTTTACTCAGCCTTTAGGTCAGTAACTTTCTTGTACAACAGTTGTCTCGCACTATGGCGCTTTGGCTTATGCCGGTTGAAGCCAGTTTGTGGTGGACTTCTTCAACATAAACTACCCAGCAGTGTCCTCTGCTACGCTTCCAGTAACACGTTTACTCAGCCTTTAGGTCAGTAACTTTCTTGTACAACAGTTGTCTCGCACTATGGTGCTTTGCCTTATGCCGGTTGAAGCCAGTTTGTGGTGGACTTCTTCAACATAAACTATCCAGCAGTGTCCTCTGCTACGCTTCCAGTAACACGTTTACTCAGCCTTTAGGTCAGTAACTTTCTTGTACAACAGTTGTCTCGCACTATAACGCTTTGCCTTATGCCGGTTGAAGCCAGTTTGTGGTGGACTTCTTCAACATAAACTATCCAGCAGTGTCCTCTGCTACGCTTCCAGTAACACGTTTACTCAGCCTTTAGGTCAGTAACTTTCTTGTACAACAGTTTGTCTCGCACTATGGCGCTTTGCCTTATGCCGGTTGAAGCCAGTTTGTGGTGGACTTCTTCAACATAAACTATCCAGCAGTGTCCTCTGCTACGCTTCCAGTAACACGTTTACTCAGCCTTTAGGTCAGTAACTTTCTTGTACAACAGTTGTCTCGCACTATGACGCTTTGCCTTATGCCGGTTGAAGCCAGTTTGTGGTGGACTTCTTCAACATAAACTATCCAGCAGTGTCCTCTGCTACGCTTCCAGTAACACGTTTACTCAGCCTTTAGGTCAGTAACTTTCTTGTACAACAGTTGTCTCGCACTATGACGCTTTGCCTTATGCCGGTTGAAGCCAGTTTGTGGTGGACTTCTTCAACATAAATTATCCAGCAGTGTCCTCTGCTACGCTTCCAGTAACACGTTTACTCAGCCTTTAGGTCAGTAACTTTCTTGTACAAAAGTTGTCTCGCACTATGGCGCTTTGCCTTATGCCGGTTGAAGCCAGTTTGTGGTGGACTTCTTCAACATAAACTATCCAGCAGTGTCCTCTGCTACGCTTCCAGTAACACGTTTACTCAGCCTTTAGGTCAGTAACTTTCTTGTACAACAGTTGTCTCGCACTATGGCGCTTTGCCTTATGCCGGTTGAAGCCAGTTTGTGGTGGACTTCTTCAACATAAACTATCCAGCAGTGTCCTCTGCTACGCTTCCAGTAACACGTTTACTCAGCCTTTAGGTCAGTAACTTTCTTGTACAACAGTTGTCTCGCACTATGACGCTTTGCCTTATGCCGGTTGAAGCCAGTTTGTGGTGGACTTCTTCAACATAAACTATCCAGCAGTGTCCTCTGCTACGCTTCCAGTAACACGTTTACTCAGCCTTTAGGTCAGTAACTTTCTTGTACAAGAGTTGTCTCGCACTATGGCGCTTTGCCTTATGCCGGTTGAAGCCAGTTTGTGGTGGACGTCTTCAACATAAACTATCCAGCAGTGTCCTCTGCTACGCTTCCAGTAACACGTTTACTCAGCCTTTAGGTCAGTAACTTTCTTGTACAACAGTTGTCTCGCACTATGGCGCTTTGCCTTATGCCGGTTGAAGCCAGTTTGTGGTGGACGTCTTCAACATAAACTATCCAGCAGTGTCCTCTGCTACGCTTCCATTAACACGTTTACTCAGCCTTTAGGTCAGTAACTTTCTTGTACAACAGTTGTCTCGCACTATGGCGCTTTGCCTTATGCCGGTTGAAGCCAGTTTGTGGTGGACTTCTTCAATATAAACTATCCAGCAGTGTCCTCTGCTACGCTTCCAGTAACACGTTTACTCAGCCTTTAGGTCAGTAAATTTCTTGTACAACAGTTGTCTCGCACTATGGCGCTTTGCCTTATGCCGGTTGAAGCCAGTTTGTGGTGGACTTCTTCAACATAAACTATCCAGCAGTGTCCTCTGCTACGCTTCCAGTAACACGTTTACTCAGGCTTTAGGTCAGTAACTTTCTTGTACAACAGTTGTCTCGCACTATGGCGCTTTGCCTTATGCCGGTTGAAGCCAGTTTGTGGTGGACTTCTTCAACATAAAGTACCCAGCAGTGTCCTCTGCTACGCTTCCAGTAACAAGTTTACTCAGGCTTTAGGTCAGTAACTTTCTTGTACAACAGTTGTCTCGCACTATGGCGCTTTGCCTTATGCCGGTTGAAGCCAGTTTGTGGTGGACTTCTGCAACATAAACTACCCAGCAGTGTCCTCTGCTACGCTTCCAGTAACACGTTTACTCAGGCTTTAGGTCAGTAACTTTCTTGTACAACAGTTGTCTCGCACTATGGCGCTTTGCCTTATGCCGGTTGAAGCCAGTTTGTGGTGGACTTCTTCAACATAAACTACCCAGCAGTGTCCTCTGCTACGCTTCCAGTAACACGTTTACTCAGCCTTTAGGTCAGTAACTTTCTTGTACAACAGTTGTCTCGCACTATGGCGCTTTGCCTTATGCCGGTTGAAGCCAGTTTGTGGTGGACTTCTTCAACATAAACTACCCAGCAGTGTCCTCTCCTACGCTTCCAGTAACACGTTTACTCAGCCTTTAGGTCAGTAACTTTCTTGTACAACAGTTGTCTCGCACTATGGCGCTTTGGCTTATGCCGGTTGAAGCCAGTTTGTGGTGGACTTCTTCAACATAAACTACCCAGCAGTGTCCTCTGCTACGCTTCCAGTAACACGTTTACTCAGCCTTTAGGTCAGTAACTTTCTTGTACAACAGTTGTCTCGCACTATGGTGCTTTGCCTTATGCCGGTTGAAGCCAGTTTGTGGTGGACTTCTTCAACATAAACTATCCAGCAGTGTCCTCTGCTACGCTTCCAGTAACACGTTTACTCAGCCTTTAGGTCAGTAACTTTCTTGTACAACAGTTGTCTCGCACTATGGCGCTTTGCCTTATGCCGGTTGAAGCCAGTTTGTGGTGGACGTCTTCAACATAAACTATCCAGCAGTGTCCTCTGCTACGCTTTCATTAACACGTTTACTCAGCCTTTAGGTCAGTAACTTTCTTGTACAACAGTTGTCTCGCACTATGGCGCTTTGCCTTATGCCGGTTGAAGCCAGTTTGTGGTGGACTTCTTCAATATAAACTATCCAGCAGTGTCCTCTGCTACGCTTCCAGTAACACGTTTACTCAGCCTTTAGGTCAGTAAATTTCTTGTACAACAGTTGTCTCGCACTATGGCGCTTTGCCTTATGCCGGTTGAAGCCAGTTTGTGGTGGACTTCTTCAACATAAACTATCCAGCAGTGTCCTCTGCTACGCTTCCAGTAACACGTTTACTCAGGCTTTAGGTCAGTAACTTTCTTGTACAACAGTTGTCTCGCACTATGGCGCTTTGCCTTATGCCGGTTGAAGCCAGTTTGTGGTGGACTTCTTCAACATAAAGTACCCAGCAGTGTCCTCTGCTACGCTTCCAGTAACACGTTTACTCAGGCTTTAGGTCAGTAACTTTCTTGTACAACAGTTGTCTCGCACTATGGCGCTTTGCCTTATGCCGGTTGAAGCCAGTTTGTGGTGGACTTCTGCAACATAAACTACCCAGCAGTGTCCTCTGCTACGCTTCCAGTAACACGTTTACTCAGCCTTTAGGTCAGTAACTTTCTTGTACAACAGTTGTCTCGCACTATGGCGCTTTGCCTTATGCCGGTTGAAGCCAGTTTGTGGTGGACTTCTTCAACATAAACTACCCAGCAGTGTCCTCTGCTACGCTTCCAGTAACACGTTTACTCAGCCTTTAGGTCAGTAACTTTCTTGTACAACAGTTGTCTCGCACTATGGCGCTTTGCCTTATGCCGGTTGAAGCCAGTTTGTGATGGACTTCTTCAACATAAACTATCCAGCAGTGTCCTCTGCTACGCTTCCAGTAACACGTTTACTCAGCCTTTAGGTCAGTAACTTTCTTGTACAACAGTTGTCTCGCACTATGGCGCTTTGCCTTATGCCGGTTGAAGCCAGTTTGTGGTGGACTTCTTCAACATAAACTACCCAGCAGTGTCCTCTGCTACGCTTCCAGTAACACGTTTACTCAGGCTTTAGGTCAGTAACTTTCTTGTACAACAGTTGTCTCGCACTATGGCGCTTTGCCTTATGCCGGTTGAAGCCAGTTTGTGGTGGACTTCTTCAACATAAACTACCCAGCAGTGTCCTCTGCTACGCTTCCAGTAACACGTTTACTCAGCCTTTAGGTCAGTAACTTTCTTGTACAACAGTTGTCTCGCACTATGGCGCTTTGCCTTATGCCGGTTGAAGCCAGTTTGTGGTGGACTTCTTCAACATAAACTATCCAGCAGTGTCCTCTGCTACGCTTCCAGTAACACGTTTACTCAGCCTTTAGGTCAGTAACTTTCTTGTACAACAGTTGTCTCGCACTATGGCGCTTTGCCTTATGCCGGTTGAAGCCAGTTTGTGGTGGACTTCTTCAACATAAACTATCCAGCAGTGTCCTCTGCTACGCTTCCAGTAACACGTTTACTCAGCCTTTAGGTCAGTAACTTTCTTGTACAACAGTTGTCTCGCACTATGGCGCTTTGCCTTATGCCGGTTGAAGCCAGTTTGTGGTGGACTTCTTCAACATAAACTACCCAGCAGTGTCCTCTGCTACGCTTCCAGTAACACGTTTACTCAGCCTTTAGGTCAGTAACTTTCTTGTACAACAGTTGTCTCGCACTATGGCGCTTTGCCTTATGCCGGTTGAAGCCAGTTTGTGGTGGACTTCTTCAACATAAACTACCCAGCAGTGTCCTCTGCTACGCTTCCAGTAACACGTTTACTCAGGCTTTAGGTCAGTAACTTTCTTGTACAACAGTTGTCTCGCACTATGGCGCTTTGCCTTATGCCGGTTGAAGCCAGTTTGTGTTGGACTTCTTCAACATAAACTACCCAGCAGTGTCCTCTGCTACGCTTCCAGTAACACGTTTACTCAGCCTTTAGGTCAGTAACTTTCTTGTACAACAGTTGTCTCGCACTATGGCGCTTTGCCTTATGCCGGTTGAAGCCAGTTTGTGGTGGACTTCTTCAACATAAACTATCCAGCAGTGTCCTCTGCTACGCTTCCAGTAACACGTTTACTCAGCCTTTAGGTCAGTAACTTTCTTGTACAACAGTTGTCTCGCGCTATGGCGCTTTGCCTTATGCCGGTTGAAGCCAGTTTGTGGTGGACTTCTTCAACATAAACTATCCAGCAGTGTCCTCTGCTACGCTTCCAGTAACACGTTTACTCAGCCTTTAGGTCAGTAACTTTCTTGTACAACAGTTGTCTCGCACTATGGCGCTTTGCCTTATGCCGGTTGAAGCCAGTTTGTGGTGGACTTCTTCAACATAAACTACCCAGCAGTGTCCTCTGCTACGCTTCCAGTAACACGTTTACTCAGCCTTTAGGTCAGTAACTTTCTTGTACAACAGTTGTCTCGCACTATGGCGCTTTGCCTTATGCCGGTTGAAGCCAGTTTGTGGTGGACTTCTTCAACATAAACTACCCAGCAGTGTCCTCTGCTACGCTTCCAGTAACACGTTTACTCAGCCTTTAGGTCAGTAACTTTCTTGTACAACAGTTGTCTCGCACTATGGCGCTTTGCCTTATGCCGGTTGAAGCCAGTTTGTGGTGGACTTCTTCAACATAAACTACCCAGCAGTGTCCTCTGCTACGCTTCCAGTAACACGTTTACTCAGCCTTTAGGTCAGTAACTTTCTTGTACAACAGTTGTCTCGCACTATGGCGCTTTTCCTTGCTTAATTCTATTTACGTTTTACTGTACGTTTTATTACATTCATAAGATACGTCTTGCTTCGCAGATTCTTGAATGCGTCTCTTAAACTGATTGACTGAACATACATCTTTCCATACGACCCTGCAACACTTTGAGTGTAGACGTTGAGTGACACGTTACATTTTTGTAAAACCAACAGCGGAATTAAAATCCTTTAGTTTCTACCCGTAAAGTGTAGGATTTATTCTTTTTTAAGTTTAAAACAGAAAATGCATATGAAGCAAACAATCGGATAAAATATAAGTTGTAATAGACAGAGACCTACTTAGTCACGTCTGTTCGTATAAATGCGTAGGAAGTAAAATGACAAAAAAGGAATTAATGGACAGATAACGGAGGATGTAAAGCAAGGAACAGGACAAGCTTGGAACTATATGCAACAGAAACTAAAGAAAATATAAATAAGCACCATCATGATCACATAACAGTATTGCGATCAGAAAAATTTAGTGAACACTTGCACAGGAGCGGATACTTAGAGACTGGTAATACAAGAACAAATATTCCTATAAACGTTTGAGGATACCACGAATTTTGAAGCTGAAAACGCATACTAGGAACAAAGTGCGGAGATAAAATTGTTAAACAAGAATTATACAATAAAATAGACATAGAAAAATTGTTATTACGTTCTAGGAACCAGTCGGCACTAGTGGGTAGAGTATGTAGTTAGAACAAAATAATTGCACATATTTTAGGAAGTATAGTACAGCGGGAAAGCGTTTGAGAAACTCCGATTGGATTTAATGAAACAAAGTCATAACAATGTAGGAATAGCAATTAAATCTAAAATGAAGACATTTGTTTATTACAGACAAATGTAAAGCTGTCACCCAGTCAAATCAGGCTAACTTGAGACAGAGAGTTTGTCTGTAGAAATTGTTATAGGATCGTTAAGAAAGTTCGTGGTGCCGACTCTGAAACTAATTTTAACATTGATAACATTTCTGAAACGATGGGTCTGATAACATTTTGGTCCGATGGTTCAATAGCCAAAGTCTACCTTACATTGTGTTCAAACTATGCCGTGGGTTTGGCGCATGGAATACTACATGTGTGGAAGAAAACGTAATGGAGAAACGGTATGGACTAGTATAGAACAGTGCCATGTGGAGAATAATAACAAGCCAAGAACTAATAAACATGTTTTACAGACTAAAAATAAGAAAAGTTATTAGAAGAAGTAAAGGTTGAGCTGGTTGGGACACGATTAGTGAATGAATGAAGCAGACATAGCAACAAACTACAGAAGGGAAATTAGAGAGGAGAAAAGCGAGGTGAAGGCTAAAAATCAAAGAAAAGGTGGATGGATATCATGAACAATGATATAAAGAAGTTTGGAGCGAAGAATTGTAGGGAGAAGACATACAGTAAGGAGGAGTGGCTATAAAGGTGAAAGAATAGAAGAATGTGTTTTTTGAAAAAGGCTACTCCTCTTGAAGACCTCAACAGATTGTGATAATGTTTGTCAGTGTATTTATTTATGAAAATCAAGACAGTCAGATCAAAGGAGCCTATATTACTAGAGCCACAGACTAAATGACTAAGTGTACGTTCGGCCCATGGCTGAGTCAGTCCAATCACGTTTTGATAATATACGTAAATTACGGCAGGTCAAAGAATAGATTTCGTAAGTTTTTTTTTTTTTTTTTTTTTTTTTTTTTTTTTTTTAAGTCAGCTTTAGATTATAAACGTCGAAATGTTAAGTTGATTTTAGTTAACCTAATATTATTACTAGATGTTCTGGACACCGCTGACTCACGATGGTCTAGTTCGGCCGGGCGACACAAGCTAACAGCAAGCCGTGAGCCACACAACTGTAGAACAAGCAATAGGTTAGTGCCACCTCCATCCGCCAGTGAATAAAGCCATCTGAAAGCACAAGTCCAAATAGAGCTTCAAACGTTCAAATGTCTGTGAGATATAAAAGTAAAAATTTCCAAGCCGCCTACATATTACATACAGAAATAGACGTGCTTAAAGTAGAGTAAGTTATTTAAATATTGTGGTGTACTGAGGTCACAAATCACCGTAAACGAACTACGGATTTTAAAGGTTCTGAAACCATTGACCAACATTATCGATTCTTAGCGGTCCAGAACAGACTGTTGATTGTAGAGTATTACGTCCAAATAATGGGACTATTTTACATAAAGTAAAATACTTTATACATGCTGTCATATCTGGTGTTTCAGAGATTTTGTAAGTATTATTGTATTAATGTTCGGAGATAATGTTATTAAGAAGTACACATGAACAATCTGATTCGGTTTTCGAAGTCATTATGAGGTTCAACCCCTCGGTCTTCTTCATTCTCACTTACAGATTCTCCTGAGAGACACACTTGAGAGAATGTATCAAGTTAACTTTTGAGTGCATCAACGATTTTTTTTTAAAGCTTAGCTTGCGTGTCCACACATTTACTCTACAGGAACCTAATGTTTTTGAGACATAGTTCTTTAAAAATAGGGGGGACGGGACATAAAAACATGAGGGTCAGAATCGTGACAAAAATCAAATGAAAATTTTAACTTACATATGAATATACTATATTCTACGGTTATGGGAATTTCAAAACTTGTAGACTCCAACGTACAAGAATTGAACCAAAAGCTTTTAAAAATTACAAAATTCCTGACGGGTATCAAATAAAGGATACTGTAACTCCAAATACATTGGAACTGTAATTCCAATACAGTTGGAACTGTAATTCCAAATATCTGTAATTTTTAGTGTTAATTGTATGATTTATTGTCTAGCTGGGCCTTCCACCACGCCCCTAAATCACCGTTCCCTCGATCAAGGTCGTGAACCAGTTTGAATGGCATAGCAGGTGACCAACCTCACTGCTTCTCCTTTCCACATATATGTTTTTAAACAGAATACTTCCATCATCCGCTCTCTTCAATACCTACTTATTAGTCATTCTTTCTGTCCACGATATTATTAAGCCCTTTCTCTAGTACCACATCTCAAAACTTCAAGGTAGTGGCTTTCAAATTTCCTCAAATTCCAGGTTTCTGGCCATATGGGCATATACTCCAAATGAAA
Source organism: Magicicada septendecula (assembly GCA_034769895.1). Lineage (NCBI taxonomy): Eukaryota > Metazoa > Arthropoda > Insecta > Hemiptera > Cicadidae > Magicicada > Magicicada septendecula. Next base: position 15,748,768 of record CM068375.1, on the reverse strand, counting down.
CTTTTAATGAATTTTTAGGTCTTTTTTGGATCTCATTATAGTTCTACATATTAGGGCTTTTCTCCGTCTTAGACTTACTAGACTAAAACCAGTTGGCCTATATCTTTCTTGGGTGTTTCTTGTGTTTATCCTTACTGTGTGTTTTTGTGCTTATGTTAGTCTCTTATCAAGGTACTGTTTCAACGGCTTTAGGTAACAGACAGTATTGAGAAAAACTGGAGGGCAGGTTTTTTTCTTTACTGGAAAGATTAGGAGCGCCGATTTATATTAAATTTACTTTAATTAATTTTTAATTACAAATTATTGAATTTTGCATCATTTAAAATCTTATCCATGGCTACCTGTATTTCTTTATTCACCCTTCAGGGTTTCAGGAAAAATTAAACACTGTGAAGCTTCCTCGTACAAAGCATTACCCGTCGTCATCAAAGCATCTGTTATCAGTCGGAATTAATTTTTTATCTCGCATAAGTTATAACGCTAAAAAAAAAGGGAACCACATCTGTCCGCGCTTGAGTCAGTCCAATCACGTTTTGATAATATAAATTACGACAGGTCAAAGAATAAATTTCGTAAGTTTTTTTTTAAGTCAGCTTCAGATTATAAACGTCGAAATGTTAAGTTGATTTTAGTTAACCTAATATTATTACTAGATGTCCTGGACACCGCTGACTCACGATGGTCTAGTTCGGCCGGGCGACACAAGCTAACAGCAAGCCGTGAGCCACACAACTGTAGAACAAGCAATAGGTTAGTGCCACCTCCATCCGCCAGTGAATAAAGCCATCTGAAAGCACAAGTCCAAATAGAGCTTCAAACGTTCAAATGTCTGTGAGATATAAAAGTATAAATTTCCAAGCCGCCTACATATTACATACAGAAATAGACGTGCTTAAAGTAGACTAAGTTATTTAAATATTGTGGTGTACTGAGGTCACAAATCACCGTAAACGAACTACGGATTTTAAAGGTTCTGAAACCATTGACCAACATTATCGATTCTTAGCGGTCCAGAACAGACTGTTGATTGTAGAGTATTATGTCCAAATAATGGGACTATTTTACATAAAGTAAAATATTTTATACATGCTGTCGTATCTGGTGTTTCAGAGATTTTGTAAGCATTATTGTATTAATGTTCGGAGATAATGTTATTAAGAAGTACACATGAACAATTTGATTCGGGTTTCGAAGTCATTATGAGGTTCAACCCCTCGGTCTTCTTCATTCTCACTTACAGATTCTCCTGAGAGTCACACTTGTGTAGATTCGCTTTGATGAGACCCCTATTTCTACCCATAACCCCTACCACTACCTACCGCTGTAGGTATTTGTTGATTCACCTTTCTTGTTTTATGTAGTGATGGGTAAGTCTGTCCGCACTAATTAAAATGTAAGTATATTATGAGTCATAAAATATAGTTATGAGTTATTTTAACAGATTACAATTAACCCATTTCTTTAACTAAAACAAAAGTTATTGCTTTTTCTGGGGCAAATCATATTATAACAAAGATTGTCATACAGGACTCGCCAATAGAACAGGTGCCAGATTTCAAGTATCTAGGGTGCAGCATTACATATCAAGATGATAAGGAGACTGAAAGCAAAATTAGTCTCTTCCAGTCGCTATGTGGGTGTATCATTAAACACTTAAAGAAGAAAACGCAATTGAACAAGGAAAGAGACGCAATTGAAATATTATAATGTAATGGCCATACCTCAACTACTGTATGGTAGTGAGACTTGGATTAGAAAGGCCAAAGCTATATCTAGAATACAAGGAACGGAAATGAGGTTCTTGAGGGCTGTGAAGGGTTGTACCAGGTGTGCAAATATCTTATCAGAAAATTATCATATTAGAATGGAGCTAGCCATAGCTGAAAGCTTAAGTGAGAAAATCTACCGGTACAAAACGGAGTGGCGGTTACACGTAGAGAGAATGGATCCAACTAGATTTCCAAGAAGAGCCCTTGGACAGTAATGTGGTAATTTTCGCATTCATAGGTTGGCTAATCTGTACGCTTTCAAATTGTGCTTATCATGTTTTTACAACGATACAGTTCTACGAGCCTTGGCTAGCAGCGGACGTCATTACGTTTGCTGCCTGTTCTGTCTTTTTCACTTTCTTGTTGTCGCGACAATTATTTAGGCCTTAGGCCTCAACGTTTTTTCAATGTAAGTTGAGTGGCACACATTTGCGCCTCATCTAAAATGTAGCTTCATTTACGAATCGGTTTCTTCAAAATTTAAATCTTTCAGACTTAGCCAATCTCAACACTATGATTTAAGTGTAAAACAGAAACCTAATAAATGTGTTAATACAGTCCACTATCGTTATCATTCTGCATCCTGGCAATAGCACCCCAGACATCATTCTTCCTGATAGAAAATTCTTAGTACACACGTGCCGACATCAACACATTTTGGTCCACTCGGATCGGAATTCAACATATTTTTGGTCCCACGGGCCGCATCATAACAGTCCTTGACTATCATCCAAGGGGGAAGAGAAGTGTGGGAAGACCCCGTAAACGATGGTTGGGAATTCCATCGAGTCTGGAACAGGCTACTAGCCTAAGTCGTAAAGGATGACGACGAGTTAAAACAAATGCATATAGCAGACACAAAAATTTAATCGACGTTAGCTAATTCTAATTATTTCCCAGTCGAAGCGCACGAATTAGTTATAAAATATTAATACACATTCGCAAGTGAAGTGCAGACACCATTATGAACCAAAACGCCTTACCCACAAAAGCTGTCATAACCAAAAAAGCCGAAACGTCGTATCTTTGCTATTTGCTGTAGTGTTGAGACACACAGACGTTGCCACAAAGAATGAGTGAAAACACGAACACCATTGGTAAGGAATTCTGGTTCAGACCACGGACAAACAGTCTGTGTTTAAGTGGGTCAGAAAGAAGGTTAGTTTTAAACTTTGAAGCGGACTGCAGACTGTTCTAAATTGTAAAGAAGACAAGACGGAACAGATGAAACCGAGAGGGTAAATTATATATACGTATATATTAAGAAGACAGATTAAAGAACACGGTAAATATAATAATCCAGATATGTATGTCGACCAGTTTTTTATAGCAAATATAAATTATGCGGGGGCGGTCTTGTTCAACGATTCGTGCATGACAGCAATAATTTAATGTATAAACAGAAGAGAAAAGATTATGTCATTTTCTTTGATAAACGTAGAACAGAAATAAAAACGTAGGAATACGTGTACGTTAGTGTGTGTGTGTGTGTGTGTGTGTGTGTGTGCGTATCTGCGTGTACGTGAAGTGAGAGGGGAGGTGAGAGAGAAAGTGCACGTCTAAGGATATATTCGGTATTTTTCTTTTTGTTTCTATTTTTAATTAATTTAGTAGAACAACATAGTAAAAAAGTATAAAATAAGGACATTTAATTAAGCATAAGAAAAACAATTATTACGAAGGTATGTAGCAAGAATTCAAATGCTGATTCCACATAAGTAAATAATTAGGAGGGCGGTTTTTAAAAAAATTTGAGAGCTCTCATCAACACTTTTAGAACTGAAATCTCTCTGCTCCAGCGATAATGCAGCTTTTATTTTAGTTAATTATTCTAATAATTACATGTTATGTATTATGTATGTGTGTGTATATATATATTATGTATGTATTACTATAAATTGAGTCACGGAATGTTTAAAAAGGATAATTAATTTTAATTAATCTTTAATTTTAAAATATTTTGACGTGAAAACGTCTATTCGCTCGTTAAGCACAGTGATAGCCGGTCAAACTTTCTTGTGTTACAAAATACCGTCAGATTTCAATCGCTAATAACTACGAGACTAATAATGCGATAACAACGGTTGAGGTCACAATGGATAGAGCATGTCTGCACGTGTTTGTTGTGCAGTGTTTGTTTTGCCTGTGACGTCATCGGGCTAGTGTAGGCGCCTGCGCGTGATTGTTGTGAATTAGCGTTGTGTAAAATTATAAATTAGTGTAGCGTGAGAACGCGTTTAGCTAGGACGTTGATTCGGGTGTCATTGTAAAGAGCTTGAGAAGCACTACTAGGACTCAAAGTGAAACAATAAAAATATTCGCCGAAATATATGTAAAAATCGGTATTAAATTGAAAATTGCAAAAAAATTAAAGATGTCTCATATGAGTCGTAAATATGCGCGGAATTATAGAAAACGCAAATCAGAGGAAAGCTCGCATCAAAAGGAATTTAAAAAACCTAAAAAGTCCAGTGCCGAGCAAATGCGAGAGCTACGGTAGCATTGAAAAGAAAATGAAAAAACGGCGCAAAGCAATAACGTAGGTGGCCCATCGGGCGTACAGCGGCCACCGACAGTCCAAACGTCCACAGATCATGTGCAGACGTTGTTGGAACGCAATACAGAAAACAGTGATAATATAGAGATCAATCGCAACGTGACAGCGCCAGACGAGTATGTATTGCGATCACCAAATATCGTCGTGTTGTCAACGTCGGGCATCAATGCGCGTGCGTCTATGGCGGGTGCTACGGTAGACTGTGATGTTATTGAACAACCCACCAGCAACATCAACATCACTCGGCAACACCAACATCGATATGACTTTCACTAGACACTTGAATTCGATACAGTGTGAGGTGTACGTGTGTTACTTTAGCTACCACAGACCCTTGCTACATGCAATAAGCTTGTGATTTATCTATTCTGTAACCATACTACTCTGTATAACCATTGTATTAAAGAGATTGATAATTAAATTACATATTCATACGAAACACTTGTTATGATTTTATCCCGACGTTTTCACGGAAAATCTACGGCGCGGACCTTGACTACGCCTTTCGGTATTCTAAAACGTTTAATCGTAAAGGAAACGGTAATTTAAGTTTCTAAGACAAAACAAAAAAGTCTAAAAATATGTTTCTAAGCAACAATAGTAAATCGTTCTCAATGAACGATAAATTTATGTCGTTCTCAATAAATAAATTTATTTATTTGGTACATCACTGATAGAAACTTTCACAAATAAATTTCTGTTTCTCTGGAAGGCTGTGAACAGTTCGTTATTGGTAACAAATGACCTAATTTTGTAGGTTAATTTCTGATTAGGGGGTTTTCTAACTGATTTTCAGTTTCGTCTATTTCTTCATCGGCTTAAATATATTTAACGTCTTTGTCATCAATATCTTCATCGGAATGCTCATATTTAAGTTTATTAAAGTGCTCCGAATACTTTTTTTCTCTTAAATAGCTGTAGAGATAAAGTCAGATTATAAATAATTTGAAGAAATCCGAATGTATTAAAAACGTGTAGGCTGTATATGCTTGCAAGGGTCCTAAGACACTTTCACGAATGTTTGCTAATAAAACACGTATTCGTCTCAATGGATCAATGGCTGAAATTAGTTGGCTGAAATAATTTAATAAAATTAGGAATATTTTATTAAAAAAAGGGTGTAACGCCTGTCCCCTATGTGAAGGCCCACCACATCGACGTTGTGGAAAATACAACACTAATAATGAAATACTGAAATAATACAGAAATACAGCGGTATGTGTCTGCATTCTGTATTACAGAACTCTTGGCGTCGTGTTGGCTTAATGTTACATAAGAGCACTATTTTTAGGTAAAATAAAATTCAGAAAAAGGACTATGTTCGCAAAAATGAAACATGTATTACGGGATTGACATGTGAGAGGCATACATCGACTCCTAATATATTATGTGATTATACATTCTTGTGTGAAACACTACGCTAAGCATCATGGATACTGTTTACAGCCTTTGTAAGTAGCGTACCGTAGAATGTATCGTGGGCCGGCAAACCAAGAGTGTTACAACGCAGAGGAAAAGAAATAATAATTATAGGATGAGAAAGGTGGGCTACTTCGGACAGAATATTGCAGTTAATCACTGACGGTAAAGTGACATGTATGACAGTCCTAGTCAGAAGGTGCATCTCTGGTTGAAGTACATTAGTCATTGGTGAGGACAACTGCTTAGAGTATTTGCCGACAAGTGAGGGGGGGATTAACGAACACCAACATCCTGAGAGGATAAGAAGACAATTTTGATTCTTTTGGATTGTTTTTGTATAGTTTACAAAAGAACGTATAAAACGTTTGCTCTTTTGAAATTGTATTTGTATGAAAGATGTTGAAATGTTCTACGTGTAGGAATTTGAATACGAAAGTTTTAATGTAAAATTTTTAAACTCATAAAAATATTAATATTATTAGGTTTATTTTTACAATGTAAAGTACAAAAAGTGATGAAGATTTCAGTAGGAAAATAAAACAAGGGAGATTATGATTCAGAATTTGAATTCTCTGGTTTGGACTGGGGAATGTTGCACAAAACCACGAGGATTATTTACTCTACCATCTATTCACCTATGTCTCTGGAACTTAGGAAGAAAATCAAAGAAGCTCCTGAAGGTTCTAAGCAGTTAAGACGGATTTCTGGAGAAGGTGTTTTGAGTGTTCAGACTCCGACCGTTAGGAATGTAGAGATCAGGAGGGTATATTCGTGTAAACAAAACAATATCAGACATCATGAACGCGAAACGTCTCATACGGAATGGCCACGTGGAACGGTAGTTGTTCCAGAAAGTTGTTGAACTGAGCTCCAAATGGAGGACGGAAACGAGGTAGATTCAAGTGACCGTGGAAAAAAGACATCTTTGAGAAGGTGGAGAAAAAAAATTGTTTAAACTGTTTTTGCAACAATGGGACGGCAGAAACCTCTATTGTGCGGGCTGCGAGAAACGCACTTCGCCGGAAGTAACTGTACGCGCTCTCACATACATGTAAAATATTGTTACGACAATTACGGAACGTTCTCGGAAAGTTGAGAGTGTCATTCTACACGATTCTCGGCTAGCCGAGCAGGTGCAGCGTCTGTCAAGACCGTGCAGTCAACTACCACTCAAGACTGTTCTACTACTTTTAACTGTGCAAATTATGCTGGCAGGTCGCCAATAGAATGGAAAATTATTCTGGAATATCTGCGGGCTACATATAAGAAACAGCGGCCGGCTTAGAGGTTGGTTACACCATGGCGATGTTGTAGAATGCTGATCAAGTGATTTTTGGGCAGATTAGTGAAAGTGATTTCGTGTTATAATTAGTGCAGAACACTATAGTTGACATTATTATTGCGTGTGAACAAATTTAACTTGAATTTGAAAGCATCTTGTTGATTTCAAATTGTTATTTGCGACTAATTAATTAAAGCTGGTAATTAGTGGCTTCATTTGTGTCTGTATTTTGTTTCCACTGTACCATACGACGATCCGTGAGACCGTCGTAAGAATTTACATAAATATTTGAAATGATATTTAAGACAGTACAGAGTCGTACACAATTTTTGTTACTTGTTTACAACTTCAGTCAGGTGCGGATCCAGCAAGCAATTTGGGAGGGGAAGAGTTGACTTTGGGGGGGGGGGAATTATTTGTTATTATGAGCAGAATATATTTATTGACCTAAAAGTATAAAATCTTTTTTAATATTCATGTTGAATGCGGTATCCAAGTCACTTGTACGAATTAATAACTAAATTTACCTTATTTTGTCCGCCTTGTGACTTCTTATTATTTTTCCATGACGCGTTTTAGAGCTTATGCTCCATCATCAGATATATATTAAAATAAAACTATCACTCTTAACGAGGTCGTCACATGATATAAAATGTCGAAAAAATCTTTGCATTCAAACAGCGCGCGGAAGTAGGGTGCGCACCCGTTCACGTTCAATTTGCCACTGACAGGTCGCTAACTTATCTCAGTACCGGCGAGCAGTTTCAAAGCCGTATCGTACAAGTGGTTTAAAGCAAAGTTTAGTTGATCATTCAACACGCAATCGCGACTGCTTGGGTCGACGTATGCACTATAAATTTCGAACTCCTCCAAGGCATTCATGAACCGACCCTTCTTACATACATGTAACGGGATTAAGTTTGAATTGAAGTCCGTATAGTTGTGATTATGTGAAGTTAGGTGTCGGACGTAGTTGGATTTAATGCTGTTGATAATACTTGTTTTTGGTATATGTTCTCGAAAACGCTTAAGGAACCTTCTCCCAGTTTGTCCAATGTAGAAACTATTCCACTCATTACATAGTAGTTTATATATTCCTGTTTTTTCTTCCGGGGGTATGTGTTTTTTTTTTTGGTCTTAGAATGTTTAGTAATTTATTATTGGTTCTGAACGAGATATTAAAACCAATATTGTTCAGCACAGATGACAAAACCTTAGGCATTACGCTTGTGTAATTAGTTGATATAAACATTTTTTGTACGTTATTGTTAGTTCGTGGTTTAAATTTGTTTCTTTCATGCTTTTTTAACAGTTTGTCTATGGTCAAACTACTGTAGCCATTAGCAACCGCGATGTGTTTTATAGTATTTAGTTCATCCCGAAAGTCACTGTCATCAAGAGGAATTGTTAATAACCTATTAATAAAACTATTATTCGCCGCCATTTTCTGCGAATATGGGTGATGAGAGTCCGCGTGTATTGTAATGTCGGTAGTAGTAGGCTTTCTATAAATGTTGAACTTTAGATTATTTACCTGCCGGGTGACAGTTAGATCTAGAAAATTTAATCTCTTGTCAACTTCGGTTTCGAGTGTGAATTGGATCGTGCTATTTATTTTATTTAAATAATTTTTGAACAGCTCGATCTGTCTTGTAGTACCATGAAAAATGAAAAAAGTATCGTCTACATACCGTGCATAAAATATTATTTTCTTTGCATATATATTATTATTTAACTTGTGCGTGTTCTCATACAAATTCAAATAAATATCAGCTAATAGGCCGGTGAGGGGTGAGACCATGGCCAGTCCATCATCTTGAAAGTAGAATAAACCATCAAAGGTGAAATAATTTTGTTTTACCTCAAGTAGGTTGATTAATTCATTTATCATTTGTGTATTCATGCAACAACTATCAGACAGATTATTTCTCAAGATCTTTAGTGTATCTTTTACAGGGATATTTGTGTATAAATCAGTTATATCGAATGATTCTAATTTGTGGTTGGGCTGTAATTCAACTGATTTAACTCTGTTAATGAAATCAGTGTTGTTTACAATACTATGATTATTTTGTAATTGTAACTTATCTTTAATAAAGCGAGCAAGTGCTTTTGCAGTTTTGAATCCAGGGTCGGTGGTAAAGTTCAAAAGCGGTCTGATAGGTATGTTGTCTTTACGAATTTTGGGTAATCCTGTGAATAACGGAGCCTTTGCATTGACGGGCTTTAGGTATCGTCGTGTATTTTCATTAAATAAATTGATACATTTCTTAATACAATTGTTAAGTTCCTTGACATATATTTCAGTGGGGCAGATTTCAATAGTTTAATATTTTTGTTAGAAATGAAATCATGGACTTTAGCATTGTATGAAACAGTGTCCATGATAACTAGCGTATTACCTTTGTCTGCTTTAACGATACGGGCATTGTTGTTGATTAATTTTGTATTTATATGTTTTAAAGTTCTATGTTCACCGGTGTACCTGGACTGGCACCGTGAGACGAGAGGTAGATAATTGTTCTGTATGATGGCTTTATTGAATTTACTATTTATAAGAACTCGTGCTTCATTTTGCAAATTCGGGTCTGGAATAGTTTTTATGGCAGCTTCCGCTTCAACGACTCATAGATAAGTTTGTTTTTGCCGACAGGTAGAAGATTATAATTTAACCCTTTATTCAAAAGTTTCATTTCATTATCATCAAAGCTTAATGTAGTTAGGTTCATGACTCTGGGATAAAATGTGTGTTTACAAACAATAGTGGACTCTTGGCAATGTTTATGTTCTAATCTACGAAATTTGCGTAACTGATTAAAATGTGTGCGGCGTACAATAATAGATTACTTGTCAACTGGGAGTTTTTACATTGGACAAACTGGGAGAAGTTTCCTTAAGCGTTTTCGAGAACATATACCAAAAACAAGTAATATCAACAGCAATAAAACCAATGCTTTCGCGTAAAAAAAGAAATTAAGGCATTATACTGTACATTAAAAAATCGCTCCTCAATATTCGTTTATTCAAATTGCATCTACAGATTCTGAACAATATTCATCCTGCCATTATTGATAAGGTTTTAGAAGCAGCACACAGATACATATCTATTATTGACAATAGATTAAATTTTCTAGATCTAACTATCACCCGACAGGTAAATACTCTAAAGTTCAACATTTATAGGAAGCCTACTACTACCGACATTACACTACACGCGGACTCTCATCACCCATATTCGCAGAAAATGGCGGCGTATAATAGTTTTATTAATAGGTTATTAACAATTCCTCTTGACGATAATGACTTTCGGGATGAACTAAATACTATAAAACACATCGCGGTTGCTAATGGGTACAGTAGTTTGACCATAGACAAACTGTTAAAAAAGCATGAAAGAAACAAATTTAAACCACGAACTAACAATAACGTACAAAAAACGTTTATATCAACTAATTACACAAGCGTAATGCCTAAGGTTTTGTCATCTGTGCTGAACAATATTGGTTTTAATATCTCGTTCAGAACCAATAATAAATTACTAAACATTCTAAGACCAAAAAAAAAAAACACATACCCCCGGAAGAAAAAACAGGAATATATAAACTACTATGTAATGAGTGGAATAGTTTCTACATTGGACAAACTGGGAGAAGTTTCCTTAAGCGTTTCGAGAACATATACCAAAAACAAGTAATATCAACAGCATTAAATCCAACTACGTCCGACACCTAACTTCACATAATCACAACTATACGGACTTCAATTCAAACTTAATCCCGTTACATGTATGTAAGAAGGGTCGGTTCATGAATGCCTTGAAGGAGTTCGAAATTTCTAGTGCATTCGCCGACCCAAGCAGTCGCGATTGCGTGTTGAATGATCAACTAAACTTTGCTTTAAACCACTTGTACGATACGGCCTTGAAACTGTTCGCCGGTACTGAGATAAGTTAGCGACCTGTCAGTGGCAAATTGAACGTTAACGGGTGCGCACCCTACTTCCGCGCGCTCTTTGAATGCAAAGATTTTTTTTGACTTTTTATATCATGTGACGACCTCGTTAAGAGTGATAGTTTTGTTTTAATATATATCTGATGATGGAGCATAAGCTCTGAAACGCGTCATGGAAAAATAATAAGAAGTCACAAGGCGGACAAAATAAGGTAAATTTAGTTATTAATTCGTACAAGTGACTTGGATACCGCATTGAACATGAATATTAAAAAAGATTTTATACTTTTAGGTCAATAAATATATTCTGCTCATAATAATAAATAATTCCCCGCCCCAAAGTCAACTCTTCCCCTCCCAAATTGCTTGCTGGATCCGCCCCTGACTGAAGTTGTAAACAAGTAACACAAATTGTGTACGACTCTGTACTGTCTGCAAACACAACTATTTTTTACGGAAGATTCAATTGTCTCCCAATATTATAGTTATAAGATCAACATTGTTTCGCGGTTTAACAAGATTAATTACGTTTACACAAAACGTTTCACCCATTTTACGGATAAGGCGTCATCAGTGGTTTGACGTAGAAAGCCGAAACTATTTTGGTGTCAAAACCAAATCGTGTGTTAGGCCCCAAACAACGTTCTTCTAAATAACAACTATGAAAGTTTAGTGTTAGTAAACAATTATACAAGATGAATTTATTTTACATGTTTGTGAAAATCATTTAAATATCATTTCAAATATTTATGTAAATTCTTACGACGGTCTCACGGATCGTCGTATGGTACAGTGGAAACAAAATACAGACACCAATGAAGTCACTAATTACCAGCTTTAATTAATTAGTCACAAATAACAATTTGAAATCAACAAGGTGCTTTCAAATTCAAGTTAAATTTGTTCACACGCAATAATAATGTCAACTATGGTGTTCTGCACTAATTATAACACGAAATCACTTTCACTAATCTGCCCAACAATCACTTGATCAGCACTCTACAACATCGCCAGGTGTAACCAACCTCTAAGCCGGCCGCTCTTAACGCTGTCATGGAAAAATAATAAGTCACAAGGCGGACAAAATAAGGTAAATTTAGTTATTAATAAAATCTTTGTCTTTAGTTGGATGTCTTCATTGTTCATTGTTCTTGTAATAATATTCACTTACAGTTTAAAACAAACACTATTATGGTACACACAATACTGTTTCTATGGTACCGTATATAAAGTAAAAATTACCATGATATGGTATATTCTAAAAATTATAACCATGGTAAGGTACAGTTACAATTTAAAGTAATTTTATAGTAAAACCATGAACCTACGTAACATGATATGCATTTTTTTATCATATTTAAAATCGCAAAACGACAAAACAATTTTCGTCTAAAGTGACCATTTGGAGGGGGAAATTTCCTCTTTCAGTTTCGAGGTCAAATTTTTGGGAGGCCAAATTTCAGTGTACACACATAAGTGTGTGTGTGCCATACTGATGTTGTTAGAGGTGTTCTTTTGCTAACATAAATCATACAAATTTTCAGACGTGCAAATATCCGCCACCCTCGTACCTGGCCGCCGGGCAGAGGTCTATAAATCACAAGTTGCGACGCTGCATACTTGTTCACAGCTCATAAACGCAACCAAACGTCAGACGTAAGCACTCCCTCGTCCACGCGGTGACAATTTCTCACTTACCACTATTCATTACATAGTGCATTATACACTTATTTATGTAAAAAACCACAATAACTCTACTGGCGTAACACTTTTTCTTGGCCCCTCACAGGGATACTTTGCGCCCCCCTACTACCCTTACTTAATTCACGCCATTGTACCCTCTTAAATACTAATCACTTCTGTGGCAAAATACTAACATTATATAACGTAAACAAAAAATTCATTTTTCTCAAGACTGTTTAAAATCTCTTCTTCTCAGTCTAGGTCAGGTTCGTCGGTTATTTCCATAAATCCTAAAAAGCTTTCATTGCTTTGTAAGTTGGTGGGCCTTCCTGCTTCATCTTCAGAAATTAAGACACATCTGATTATTTGACTCAGTCGATCTTTTTTGTTAATGTTTTGTGTAGTATCCATTATTACAGAGAAAAAGTTAGCACGTTCAATTTGTTGAGTAATAGTATTTTCAACTTTTTTATAAACAAAGTTAATTTTCAATTTTGGGACTCATAGGGTTCTCCCCGTTCTTTGGACCACTGATTTTATCTTGCAACAATGGTTCGAATTTACTAAAAAAATTGACAATTGCCAAAAAGGTTTTGCTATTAGGCTAGCCTAACTTCGTTTATGGATTCTAAAGCCTAATTTGAAGCTGCCAACGTCAGAGCAACATTTACAACGCGATCCAGTACTTTATCACATTTATTAGTTCCCTCACTCACTAACGGTGCAGGTCTGGCCGGTGGCTTCGGTGCATTCTTAACTGGAATCATCGCTCTATTGACCAGTTAATCAAATAACGTATGCACACAAAAACACATCATTAGGCACTGGTAAAATAACAGTAAAAATAGAAAAATGTATTTGTTTTTTATGTTGAATATACGGGGAAATTTGATTTTACTTAAGTTCAATACTTGAGCTAAAATTTGGTTTTACTTATATCCATCTTTAAAAAAATTAAGGGAAACGTTTGCTCGGGCCCCCGTAGCATCCTGAGATAATATTATCCTGAGATAATAATGGGGGCTGAAACGTAATGCTGACCCAAACTTTAATAACATGATGCTAATAAAACACGTACTATAGGTAAAGGCTCTACAATAAACGTTTAGGAAAATAAAACACAAAACAAAATAAGTTACCTAAACCAAACACAACAATGGAAAAAAAAAAATTCCTATCGACAGCAATATTCAACAAAAAAGAAAACAGAAATACTCCACCAGGCAACGAATTAGAATTGCTGTTTCGAAGATGTTGCACGATGCTCGAACATGTCTCAAGTAAACGAAAAATACCTCAATAGGGAGGAAAATTATACAATATTAATTTATAAACATACAATATATTGATTACGATTATATCAGACTTCTTCTGGAAGTATATTTATTGGTATTTGGTTTACCAACAATACAAGAAGAAAAGTTTGTATGTTACGTTATTAGAACGCTAAGGTCCACTTAAAAAAAAAAACTGTAGTAGTTTAACGCGTTATAGGTTTCAAAATAGAAGTAGTTTGAGTATTCATAAATTACATCAGCTAAAGAATGGAACTGGAGTAAATATTTCAACGAAACAAAATAGTTTTAATTATACGTTCTTGAAATGGTGCCAAGCTGTCTTGTTCGAGATACTGTACCGCCAGCAGCTGACGATCCAGTTCGTACAGGCATGCGCGGTACGAAAACACTGGCTCCTATAAGTTAAGTGCTATTTCACGCACGTTCACACACCCACACACATACACTTCTTTTAGATTCTGGAAAAACTTTCATTCTCTTTTATACTAAACGTTATCATTTCGGAAAGAGTATTTTAAAATAAATATAAACTAAAAAAAAAAAATAATAATAACCTAACAGATTCAAATCATTACAAAGCATGACGCACTATTTTTAAACACCTTGGAACGCTCATAAAATAAAATAGCCCTAAACAGTCACGCAAATGGGGGGGGGGGGAATCAGTTCTCCCAAGACTATTCAAAATTTCAGTAAAATTCCATAATGACTTATTAGGCCTATTTCTAAGCACGTTGCGTGTGGTAAAATAAGATTTATAAATTATTGTTATAAATAATTTAAAGAAGGAACGTTGAGTATCTCATTTGTCTTGATGAAAATGGGAAATCCAGCTTCTAGCTATACCCCCCCTCCCACAGGACCAGCTCATAGTTACGCGGCTGTCAAACGAATTTACAACACTATAACTGAAATACAGCAGTGTTAACAGCTATTGGTGTATCCAATCTGTACATAATTAATTTAAAAACCAGCGCCTGAAATAGGACTTACAAGGAAGTAGACACACACACACACACACACATATATATTTATTTATTTTGTAAGTAACTCATAAATATTTCTTACTGTTTTCTGTAGTATGATATGTTCTTAGAAAACTCAACTACTTCTGCAAGAAAAATTATTGTTGTATTTATCTCCTTTATACGCAAGTTCCACTGACCACATCAATAGCATCAGAGGATTATAAATGAATTAATAAACAATTGAATTGATTCGATTTCAATATAAAAGAATAACGAATAATCGAATTTAATATAAAAGAAATAGTCGGTCTAAATTTGATTTAACTTACCGGTTGTTTTAATGTTTATTTATTCAATCAGCTGTTTTGTCGGTTATACTGGAAATATTTTATGTTTATATTTAATTTATTTTAAGAAATTTATTAATTTTAAATAGATCGTCTTTTTTTTTTTACTTGAGTTTGTTCTTTAATTAGTAAATTATTGTTATTGTGTTTGTAAATATTAAGATTTTCCCAGATATTCATTTTTTTGAATGTTTTTAATTAATGTTTTAGTGGATAGTTAGTGAGGATCGGTCAATAATACAACTTTAGTTATTTTGCGTCGACGTTTCGACAATATTTATTGTCATCTTCAGGACCTGTGTATGAAATACAATAGAAATATCAAACATAACGAAACAATTAAATATTTGGGTGAACGTGTTGGTGATGTGAGTGTGTGCGTGTGTATGTATGTATCATTTTTTATGTGAAGACTTATGATAGTTTGTTTACATCTTCAAATTATCTTTAAGAAAGCGAGCAAATTATAGTATGAGAGCGAGCAAATTATAGATGTAAACAAACTATCATAAGTCTTCACATAAAAAATGATACATACATACACACGCACACACTCACATCACCAACACGTTCACCCAAATATTTAATTGTTTCGTTATGTTTGATATTTCTATTGTATTTCATACACAGGTCCTGAAGATGACAATAAATATTGTCGAAACGTCGACGCAAAATAACTAAAGTTGTATTATTGACCGATCCCCACTAACTATCCACTAAAACATTCACTGATTGACGGTCACTAAAAATTTAAGGGTTTTTAATTAACTTCATATTTTGAATGTTAGGAAACTGATGTTTGTTATTTAATATAATGCGTGGCTAAATTATATTTGTAAATATTTGGGTTTAAAAATGCATTTCGGTGTTATAAATTATATTATATTATATTAGGAGATAATTGCAATAATAAAAATTTTACTTGCAGAAGTAGTTAATATTTGAAGAAAATTTCATACTATGTGTGTGTGTGTGTGTGTGTGAGAGAGAGAGAGAGAGAGAGAGAGAGAGAGAGAGAGAGAGAGAGAGAGAGAGAGAGAGAGAGAGAGAGAGAGAGAGAGAGAGAGAGAGAGAGAGAGAGTTTACGTACGCGGGCGGCATGTGTTTCCTTGATATAATTACTTTTATTTATTTATCAGTTTATAAGAAATTGTAAATTTTCCCGGTACCAGAATGCCATTGATTATGTTATTCACTTGTGTTTTATTAGTTTAGCTTCCTCATTGAGTTCATTTGCCCCCCCCCCCCGAAGATTGCCATTTGAGGATTTGTTTTGGAACACTTTCATTCGACTTGCATGGAATTTTCCACGGAAACAGTTTTAAACAAAACTCATTTTTACTGGCTACCTAGTTAACTCTTTGCTCTTCCACAGTTTCACTTCTTATTTTTTCTTTTCGAGACATTCTTAAAGATTTTACACTATCTCCCAGTTTAAAATTTACTAAAATATTTGTTTGTTATTCTCCTATAGTTTTCAATGTAATAAATTTTAGCCTAACTGAAGAAATGTGGAGACAGATCGGTACAAAGATCCCAAGAAAATTTGGCATTATAGTGGACAGGCCATTTAAATAGAATGATTGTAGGAAGATTTTAATGAACAAAGTGGATGGCCAAAAAGAATATTTTGGGCAACCGTCAGGGAAAAGGAAGAAGGGGGCAACAGCTTCGATACGCGTAATCTACATCAATAGAGCTGTGGAAGAAAGGAAGTTAACGAACGGTGACTGGAATAATAGAAGGTGAAAAAGGGGACAGAGAGAGAGTAAGGGGGAGAGAGGTTTCACTTCTTTTATTAATGATTCTCATCGTCTCCATACTTTACGTAATACTATTGGGATAAGCTATATTTCTTCACCTCGGATTATTCTCCTTTCTGTTTCTGTATTACATGTTTTGTACAAGTTAAATATATCCTCTAGGTTTGTAAATTGTTGGCATTCTTATATATAATAGGGTTGCTACAGCTAGTGCCGTCTCCCTTCCTTCAACCTGGATTTCCAGTTCTCCCGATGTTCCTATTGTCCTTCCTCAAGTCCTGTACGTTACATAGATTCATCCACTTCGTCCCTCCGAGATCTTCTCGGTCTCCCCCTTTTTCTTCTTCTTAATGTTAGAGCATGACTCTCCGGACATGACCGTACCACACCAATCTTCTTTCTTCGATGTAGTCCATTACACTTCTTTCCGTTTCCGTTCTTCTTTTGATCTCCTCGTTTGTTATTCGGTCTGGTCTCGTTATGCCACAGCACCTCCTCCAATATTCCATCTCCGTTGCAAGAATCTTTCTTTCATTCGTTTTGTTAATAACCCATACTTCCGCTGCATAGTTGGCATTCTTCGATTAAAAAAAAAAAGTTGCCATTCTTCAATTTTTTAAAACTTCAAAGTCCAAAGCTACTTGGTTCTAAGCTTGTGTGTGAAACATTGAGGTATTTAGTTTAGAACCAAAGTATTTACGTACAAGCATAGAACTATTATCTGTATTTAGCGTGCACCAGTTTCTTCTGTCTTCAGCTGACAACTTCCACCATTCTTGTATTCGTAATATATTCCATGCCGCGTTCCACGTTACAGGATCTTTTATCTGACAAATTATTTTCTAAATATCTATCTTCTTTTTATCTAAATATCTAAAAAGATGTAGAGAGTTGTTTTTTTCCATTGTCGCTATACTCAAAGCGTCTAAACGCACATGGAAAATCGGTTCTCCTGTACGGAGCCTGTACGTTTTCATTGTTAACGTTAATTTCCATGCTTTTCATATGCTCAGAAAGAAATAATAAAGCAATTCACATTTTATACTAGAATTGCCATAGCTGTAACCTCTGCGCGAAACAAAAGAAATAATGTCTTACATTTCAGACTAAACTAGTTAACATAATTTCCGAATAAACTTTAAGAACATGCAGTAGTAATGGAAATGGTATCACATCAGTAGCGTTTAGTGTTTCTCTTTCCTTGTTTTAGGCACTTACCAGATGTGGATTTAGACAGAACCTGAAGTATATTTAGTACGATAAACCACATATTTATCACCTATGTCATAACATAATGACCTATTTGTCGTTTGCAACTATAGTCCGCGTATTTTTATAGATCAACCGAGGCGAGTCCTTAGTTTTAACTCGACCGTTTTGGAATTTGTCTGTCTGTCTGTCCACTGTCTGCCGTCCGTTTAGAGAATGTATCACGTTAACTTTTGAGTGCATCAACGATTTTTTTTTAAAGCTTAGCTTGCGCGTCCACACATTTACTCTACAGGAACCTAATGTTTTTGAGACATAGTTCTTTAAAAATAGGGGGGGGACGGGACACAAAAACATGAGGGTCAGAATCGTGAAAAAAAATCAAATGAAAATTTTAACTTACATATGAATATACTATATTCTACGGTTATGGGAATTTCAAAATTTGTAGACTCCAACGTACAAGAATTGAACCAAAAGCTTTTAAAAATTACAAAACTCCTGACGGGTATCAAATAAAGGATACTGTAACCTAATTCCAAATATCTGTAATTTTTAGTGTTAATTGTATGATTTATTGTCTAGCTGGGCCTTCCACCACGCCCCTAAATCACCGTTCCCTCGATCAAGGTCGTGAACCAGTTTGAATGGCATAGCAGGTGACCAACCACACTGCTTCTCCTTTCCGCATATATGTTTTTAAACAGAATCCTTCCATCATCCGCTCTCTTCAATACCTATTTATTAGTCATTCTTTCTGTCCACGATATTATTAAGCCCTTTCTCTAGCACCACATCTCAAAACTTCAAGGTAGTGCCTTTCAAATTTCCTCAAATTCCAGGTTTCTGGCCATATGGGCATATACTCCAAATGAAACTTTTAATGAATTTTTAGGTCTTTTTTTTGGATCTCAATATAGTTCTACATATTAGCGCTTTTCTCCGTCTTAGACTTACTAGACTAAAACCAGTTGGCCTATATCTTTCTTGGGTGTTTCTTGTGTTTATCCTTACTGTGTGTTTTTGTGCTTATGTTAGTCTCTTATCAAGGTACTGTTTCAACGGCTTTAGGTAACAGACAGTATTGAGAAAAACTGGAGGGCAGGTTTTTTTCTTTACTGGAAAGATTAGGAGCGCCGATTTATATTAAATTTACTTTAATTAATTTTTAATTACAAATTATTGAATTTTGCATCATTTAAAATCTTATCCATGGCTACTGTATTTCTTTATTCACCCTTCAGGGTTTCAGGAAAAATTAAACACTGTGAAGCTTCCTCGTACAAAGCATTACCCGTCGTCATCAAAGCATCTGTTATCAGTCGGAATTAATTTTTTATCTCGCATAAGTTATAACGCTAAAAAAAAGGGAACCACATCTGTCCGCGCTTGAAATGACAGTGATGTATGTAGAGAAACTATGAGAGGAATTTAGTACAAAAGAGTGTGACATCCTTTAACGTCGATGTGTAGGTGTTGTATGGATGTATCATAAATCTAACAGTGCAGCTGGATGCCAGAGAGTAGTACGATTAGGGTTACCGAGAAGGACACAACAGAGGCGAATGAACTAATTAACAGTGCAGCTGGATGCTTGGAGAAATTTAAGGGATTGTTCTGGCTGAAAGGCATAGAAAAACGCCAGAGAGAAGTACAATTGTGAAATACTAAGAAAACTACAGCAGAGGTGATTGCACTAATCAACGGGACAGCTGGATGCTTAGAGAAGCTAAAGGGTGTAGTACAATTAGAAAATACCAAGAAAGCCACGCATGAGGTGATTGAACTAATTTAACAATTACAGCTGAACGCTTAAAGAAAATAAGGGTTGTTCTGATTAAAGGGAATAGAAAAACACCAGAGAGAGATTTACCAAGAAAGCTACAGCAGAGGTGAATGAACTAATTACCAGGGCAGCTGGACGTTAGAGAACACAAGGGTTGTTCTGTCTAAATGGCATAGAAAAACGCCAGAAAGATGTACGAGTCTGATAATCGGACAGACCGCGGCAGAGGTGGTTGAACCAGAGCCAGAAATAAGGAGGGAACAAACGTGTCCTATTAGAAAAGAGCTTTAAAGGTAGGCGGGTTCCAGGAGTGAATTTTCCTAGAAGAAAGCAAGAAGGAGCAATTAAAACGGAGCAAAGTGAAATGTAGGAAAACTAGTGGAGAAATATGTGTATTGAATATATACAAAGAACTGAGGCGCGATCAAGGAGTCTACGTAAAACTTTTGGAAGTCTTGGTTTAAAATCGGAAATAGTCGGTAGTCAAGTTTCGGGAAGTCTACTGTAAATTTTCGGAGTCTACGATGAAAGTTCAGATAGTTTACTTAACATTTCCGTAGAGTCAACGTGAGTAAATAGTTTGTGAAAATTTAGAAATCTATTCTAAATTTTCGTAGAGTCAAAATGAACGAACAGTTTGAGTAACGGAGTTAAACATCGAGCAACTGAGAACTTGAGTTTTGTTAGTTGGTAACTCGTACAAACAAACAATCGAATCGTATCATGTGTTACTAACTATATAAGCTATTGAAACGGAATAAGTCGTTTGCGAACTGTAAGTTATCGTAACGAGAGTAACCGTTGTGAACTAGTGAACAGTACTTACACTAATGTAAATATCGGAAGAAGCCAGATATACTTAGTGAGAGTGAAGTGATTAAAGTGTTCATCAATCATCCACTACGAGAGTGAACCACACTATGAGTCATCGAAACTATCCTATATGCAAGGGAGTCTGGAGAGGATCTATAGCTAATCAGCGGACCTAATGAGATGGAGATGGGATCACAGTACATCAGCCGCCGTAGACAGGAATATTCGTACCAACAGTAAAATTTTATGTACTAATTACTAATTTACAATACACCTGTCTGACCTTCTAAAAGAACTTTTATAAGGTACATATTAAACTTAAAGTCATATGATTAGAATTTGAAAGCAAACTACGTACATTTTTAAAAATAAATATATCATTTCGATTAAAAATATTTATTCATATCTTAGAATGAATCCATTTGGAATAGATATATTGTAATATAATAAGTAAGTAGATGTAAGTGTTATTCATGCTTATTTACAAAATCTAAGGAACCCTGAGATATAGAGACTTTAGTATATAAATTGTTTATTGGTAAAATCATGTTTAAAATAATTAATGATAATAATATGTTAAAAACCATTGAGAATTGATATTAAGAACAGCTAATTTAAATGTAATAAATGTGTTAGTTAGACTGATAAATGTGTCATTGTTTTATTATTTAAAGATAACCTTATGGATTATACAATACTATTACTCGAGATAGTTTCTTTAACACTAACAATTAAATAAAAGAATTAGTATTTCTCACTTCTAAGTGAATAATTAATACTGGAGTTTCATACAAGTAATTTCACAACGAGAACCAATAAGCAAAATAAAATTACATTACATTTGACGCAACAACTTCGGGCACAAGAAAGTAACGTCACATTTGGCACCACGACTTGGGGCTAGTAATGTTAAATTGGCCCACAACGAAGGGCATAACAAAATAATTGTTGTACAGCGTAGTTACGTTGTTGTAACGTCACATTTGGCACCACAACTTGGGGCTAGTAATGTTAAATTGGCCCACAACGAAGGGCATAACAAAATAATTGTTGTACAGTGTAGTTACGTTGTTGTAACGTCACATTTGGCACCACGACTTGGGGCTAGTAATGTTAAATTGGCCCACAACGAAGGGCATAACAAAATAATTGTTGTACAGTGTAGTTACGTTGTTGACGTGTTTCTGCATACAACGCTACTCCGGCAGTAGAATTACGACGACACGTCGGGTAATAGCTCCATTGTTGGTGATAAGCAGCGGTTGATGAATACTGATTCTGATAATGCTGTATCAACGTGGACTCAAAGTGGTAATCTCGTCTTACTAGTGGCGTAACTAGTACGTTCTCCTAGGGAGGGAGATGAGATTAGCTTGAAACTTGGACCCCCTCCCATTTTCCTCAGGAAAATAAGAAATTCAAGGTTCTTCGCATATAATATTACAAATACGTTTTATAAATTCGTTGCGTATCAAAGTTCTTGATACTTTACCAATGTAAAGTACTTGAGTTGAAAAAATACGAAAAAGTAGAGATTTAAAAATATAATATCTTCATTAAGTATTATTGAAATTAAAGGTAATTAAATTGTCATGTCATTAGGAATCACATTATTTCTAAATTTTTATTCTTAGTAGATCTTAAGGCAACGTGTCTTTCTGAATTAATTTTGAAAAAACCCACCCAGTTTTGTTACCCCTTTGCACTTTAATTTAATAAGGTGTTCCAAGAATGCGTCAAGCAGTTTATAGTTTGTGTTAAATACGTTATTTTTATGTAAAATCCAGCGATAAAAAGGCTGTTATTTTTCAAAGTTAAAGTCAAGAAACTGCTAGTTTACCTGTGCAAAGACAGAGATATTACCTGTTCAAACCACAGAGATAGTAGACTCAAGGAGTCATTACATAGACAACCCTTTAAGGGGAGTGTGTCTGGGCGAAAAAGATAAAGTCATATTAATAGGCTGTGGCTTTGTTTTAACATTGAAAATTTTTATAAGGACGTGTCGCACATTTGCGGCCGATCGCTGGTGCGTGATCGAAAATGGGAACCGGTGAGTTTCCATAGAAACTACTTCTTTGTTGTCAATAACGTAGTACACATATAAAACTTCGCTTATGAATGCGACTACGTTTAACTTATAATCTGTACATTGGTAAATGAAGAATAAATTCATTGATTGGTGATTGAAGAATGAATTCATTGATTGGTGAATGAACATAAATATATAATTTTTTAGATTTATTGAAACATTTTCAATGGCCTTCTCTGTGCATTGCATTTGTGCAATGCCTGTAATTTTTTTTTTAAGGTTACAAATACGTACGTCATTTAACCAATTGTTGATTATCATTATTGTCATTATTGATTGTCATTATTAAGAAAGTCTAACTATATTCTGTTAATTTACAAATATTGTAATTCCTTTTCATCATCACTTCATGGATAGGATTCCTCCTGTTCCGGCCTCGTGACTCCCGCCATCCTGTGACTGGCCCGCCTACACAGAAGAAGAACTGTATCTTCTTCCAACCAGTTCGTACTCGTAAGTCAACTTCGGAAAGCGGGTATTGTCCATTCTTTCTAGATGTTGTTTCCAGCACTTTCTATAATTCTGAATGAGTTCATTTAGCGATACTATATCAAGTTCTCGTCTAATATACTCGTGTCTTATTTGACCGAGTCGTCTATATCCCTTTACTTTACCGATCTCAGTATCTCATTCTGCAGCCTGTATATCTCGCATACATACAGCAGTGCTGGTACCGCCATTGTCTTATAGAATTTGATACACGTCTCTTGTATAGCTTTCTTTTCTTTTCAATGTCCTTCTCAGTATTCCACATTTTCAGTATTCCAAGCTCCCTCGACCTCCTGTAATTCCCTTTATTTCTGCAAATATTTATTAACCTTATAATAACATACGCAGGTGGCTTAGAAATAGGCCACGTTAAGTGATTATGGGATTTCGCTGAAACTTTTAATACTTTGGGGGGGGGGGATTGATCTCTCTGATCTCCACCCGTCGTTACGCCGCTGCATCTTACTAACTGTATAATCTGATAGGATCATAGAGACAGTTTCGGGAAGTGTCACATTTTAAAGATAACATTACAAGACATTCTTCCGACTGTCACCCTTTTGGCCGGAACAGTATTAGATTTCCCGACACTGTCAATGTACCTCAATCAGATTGCACCATTAGCGAGATGAGATTACCGTTTCAGTCCACGTTGACGTGGCGTTGCTAGAATTAGTATCCATCAACCGCAGCCTACCACCTTGAGCAGAGCCGACTCGTCGGCCCGACGTCGTGTCGTTGTCGTTCTGCTGTCGGCGTAGCCGTTGTTTAACGATGTGGAAAAACGTGTCAGTAACGTAAGTAACTTACACTAATGCGAGTTAAAAAAAATTAATTACGACTGATAACAGTTGATTTGTTGGTGAAGGGTTACGGTTTAAATGAGCGAGATATAAACGATAAAGGTAAAGTAAGAAATAGTCATTTACGACTCCATTTTGTTACACGTAAGTGGCTCACGATAATAGATAACAAGAACTACCGACTTCCCAGGTATTGCTGGTCTCGCGGACTGCTCTGAAGCCATTAGCTTTTACGACTGGACCGAATGCACTGCCAGGTATTTGTCCCGTGATACGATGTGGTGCGGGAATTAAACACAACTATAAGTGGACGTTAATTATTAAGTGGCACAGACGAGGTTCAGCACTATTATTAACACCAATAAATTAGGCCTACATACCGCGATGTACGATTACGTAAATAGCATGGAATATATACCTTATATTTATACCTTTACAGTACAATTTTAATGTAAATTATAAAGCAAAAGTTACGTGTGACTGAAAATAAACAGCTTTACGGTAAAATGTGTTAAAAACCAGTTTTCGCTTGCTTAAAACACACACACACACACACACAATATTGTGTTAGCATAATTGTAATAAATATATTTTGCAAGTAAACCTTATTTTTTATTATTTCATTTTTATATTTTATTATTATTTTATTCGTTCACATTTATTTTATTTTCATTTAGGCACATTTTTATTTATTTGTTTATTATTATTCTGGGGTCAAAACGTCCTACGACGTTGTCCGATGCTCAACCTCCGTTGTTGTCTGTCGTTGCAGTTTTCATCGTCGAGTCCTCTATCGCTCATTGATCTTCTAATGTCCTCTATCCACGTTTTCTTGGCTCTTCCTTTCTTTCTGCGCTCTCTAGGTATCCATCTCATTGTTTTCTTTGGTAGTCGGTCTTCTCCAATTCTTTGTACGTGTCCGTACCAGATTAGTTGTTTTTCTTCAATGCACTCGATGATTGTCTTTTGTAGGCCCATAGCTTCTTTGATCGTTTCATTTCGTATTCGCTCTAGCTTTGAAGGTCCAGCACGTCGTCTCAAAGCGTCCATTTCTGTAGCTCCTAACTTTCTTTTCATCTGTTCTTTTATTCTCCATGTTTCAGATCCGTACATCAACGTGCTTTTAATCATACTATCGTATATTCTTTTCTCCCTTTCTTTTCCAATTTCTGTGCTCCATAGAATCCCATTTAATGATTTAATTATTTGTTCTGCTTTGTTTATTCTTGATTTTATTTCAACATCATCTGTTCCGTTCTCATTAAAGTTTATTCCTAAGTATACGTAGCTGTTGCATGTTTTATACGTTTGTTGCTTTCTAAGGTTAAATCTGTTGTTTCTTCTCCGACACACAGATATTGCGTTTTTTCTACGTTCATCAGATATCACAATTTTTCATACTCTTCCTTCAGTTTGCGTGTCATATATTCCAGGTCTTCTTTTTCATTTGCACACATCACTTGATCGTCTGCAAACTGCAGATTGTAAAACATGTATCATCGTCAATTTCAATACATATCCCATTGAATTTTTTTCTTCCAGTGGGTTAGAGCTTTTGCAACGTAAATACTGATGCAACAGCCCTGTCGTAATCCCTTATTTACTCTGAACGGTTCTGATACTCTAAACAATTGAATTCAGGTTGATGGTAATTGTTAATGTAAATTCTCACTCAACACACCTTCGCATTCTGCACTGAATGTGTGTTTTCGCATTCACCCCTGGTGGGATACAAAAATTCTTTATAGAATATTTTTTAATAACAATAAAGACAATTGGATACGCAACTTATATTTTCCTTTATCTTAATTTTATCTTAATATACTATCAGTATTCTGGTGTTTTTGTTATCACAATCATAAATTCTGTTAACGACTACGAGTGTAGAGTAGTCCATTCATACTCCCATGACCCATATAGGCCTACTCAGTTTAACTACTACAAGAAACAGTTTAATTACTGCAAGAAGAGCTCCAATAGTTGCTATGAAGGAAAGAAACACGCTTGCCCTTCATAACATATTTTATTCCCACGGACTGGAAAAGCTAATAATTAGTAAGAATTAAGACGATAGGTACATCGAGAACTTGACTTGAAGAAAAACATAAAATAAATCAGTTGTGTTGGAAGTTCCAAACGACACTAGTAAAATTCACTTTCGTCTCTCGATAAATCCACTGAAGACATTCTAGAACATGTAAAGCAAAGAGAGCTTTGTAAACAATAAAAAGCCGATAACCTCTAGACATACTGGACCAAAAAAGCAAAGGGGTTCGTATAGTGCCTTTATGGGTCGCGAATTTAAATGGCTCTGAATTACGAACCGTTGACAAGAGATATTGCAGCTGTCAAAGCACGGTGCTGAGGCAGAACGCAGGGGATTCACTAAAGGATACCGTGGGCAATAATGAAGTGGTTAAATGCGTACGCTAAGCATGCATTTATGTATTTCTATATATTGTACTGCTGTTAAAATGCAACACAGTACATAATAGGGAAATAATAAATTTTAAAAGAGAAAAGATACAAATTTAATATTAAATGGAACATATGATTTAAAATGTAAACAAAAACATTGGGACTATCGACTCACCCAGTCAACATAGAGGTCGATTCCTATATGATATAAAACAATATTAAGTTATATGTTCTGAAAAGAATATATGAAATTGGAAGCAATGTTATAATAAGAGTAAATAGTAATAAAATTATAATTTAATAAATACCAACTAGAATTACGAATATTAGAGATAAAATAAAGATGTTTAATAAGAAATAGAAAAGTGATATATGTTTTTAATAGGTATATGATAAACAGATGTAATGAAAGTAGGGAATTATCAAAGTGGCAAATTTGTAAATTGTTAAAAATTGTATTGTATAGAGATGAAAGGAAATGTTTTTAGTCTTCAATTATATCTAAGAAAAGTAACATCATTAGTCTTGAATTATATGGAATTAGAGTAGCATGAAGAGTTTAAATTTATAAAATAAAATTTGTACATCATCAAGTTTAATGCCATGTGTAAAAGAAAAAACAGTAAAGGAATTTAATTTGTTATACCAGAGTTTTGATTATAAATTTAATAAAGTAAACAATCAGGACGAGAGATTCAACATTCCTATTGAATTTAGCAAAATAAACTAATATTTAATAATTAAATAATATTACAAGAAACCTAAATATATCCTTAATAGAACGCCGATAGAAGAGGGAAATCCTGGACTGAAGAATAGTTTAAGTGGCCATAAAATATAATTAAGTATTCCGAGGAGACATCTGTGTTGCCGTCGTCCTAGAAAACAGCATTCAGCGGTGAAATCAATAAGAAATTGGTGTAAAGGAACGGATCGGCAAGCCTGATATTGCTTTTGAAAATAATAAACATCAACCAGAGGTGAAACCGTGGCAGCTGGAAGAATTCAGAATCAGTCAAGTTACATTTGTTTGGTATTTATTTTTTACATGGTTATTTCTCAAAATACTACATACTAACTGTATTTGGTTTGGTTTAAAGAAAAGAAAATATTATATACAATCGTAAATACGATCAAACAGCTTAATAATCATTAACCCTGAGAGAGAGTTTTTTTTCATGTACTGATAAACAAAAAATATAATAAAGGTAGTTACATATCATAATTACATAATTACAATACCTGTTAACATAAACACAGTACAATAAATGGCTGTCCCAACGTGGAACATATTTTAAATACAATATCTATTAAATACCACAGCACGTAAATGACGCATCCAACGTGGTGCAAATACTAAATATATTATATCAGTAAAAAATAACAGCACAATATGTATATTTGATGATGTAACTAAATATTCAGAGCAACTAGTACTTAGAAATGTTTTATATGGCTTGGTGATGTATTGAAATAGCCAGGGCTACTGTGACATTATTATTTAATTGTATATATCAATCATTTAAGGAGGTTTTTTAACATGATTTCACATACATACTTATATATTTTCATGATGCTCTGAAGTGCTGTAACTTATTATCACACATGTAAAGACTTGGTTATTAAACACTAATAAAAATTGTTGATGTTGAAACCATCGTTTTAATTGCAATTTCTGTCACCATGGGCCCCGCACATTTTATCTTCCGTCTAGACATATTGTCTAGTTTTAAATTTTAAGTAACGCCCCTCAAAAAAAAAGGCAAAAAAAAAATTCTACATAAATTTTGGGGGACGTTTCAACATTTGCGCAAAAGAAACAATCAGTCAGTCAGTAACCATAATGAATCACATACGAAGACAACCATTAACTAGAGACAATAACCTATCTACAGCTATGCAGTGTTGTTTGCTTGTTAGGTCTTTAATCTGCGACGACGTTAGCATGTTAGCGGTCGCGGTTTTAGTTAACGATTCCCGGCTGGTAAATTGTGCTAACACTTGATTTTAAACTTTCAGGACGCTTTATAAATCTGGTTTAATTGTTTGCAGTGATATTATTTTTAACACATTATATTGTAACGTTTATTTTTGAAAGTATTTATAAAATTGTACAAGTAGTAAATAATAGCTAAAAATAATGTGTACTAGCAGTTATATTTGACAAAGAAGTATGTGAGGGTGTGTAAAGGGAAAGTCTGTAAGACTGTCCTCTTGGCATTGTAACCTACAGACAGCTTGATGTGTTACGGCTGTAAAGTTAATTGTTTGACAAAAAGAGTGACACTTACTAAATGTATGTGAGACGTTGTATTTCGCATCAGGCAGCTGGTCTGAGTAAGAAAGGCATAACCCCCAATAAACCAATTTACCCTTTTTAAAAACTTTGACACAGACTGAAAGCAAAGAGTTTGTCAATTCGATACGGTACAACGTTAGAGGCCAGAACAATTGCAACGTAGAAATTTGACGAAAGTCGTGATTACAAAGGAAGATTCGTTCCAGACTCAAAACAAAGCTAGAGTGCAACTTGAAGATAAACAATGGTGCAGCAGATCGAACAATACCAGTATTGTATCTGTGTCAAAGCGTAACAGAAAGTGGACACTAGGAGACGGCCACGAGAGACAAAGAAATGTCGCCTGATTTACAAGGGGAAAGCGAAACTCACGAATTCTGGAGTGCTTGAATGAGATTCCTAGTAAATAGAGAAAACGGCTGTAGGAACAATCAGGACCAATGGGAGTTCGACAAGAGAATCACGTATAAAGCAGATATACTCGAAAACCAATTACGAATATACAATTTGTCACACTGGCTAAGGAACCACTAAGAGTATCCAAGCAGATGGAAGATTCAGCAGAGGTAGGCGGGATGAGAGTTTACTTGGTAGATCTCAGAACAGAAAAACGGCAGTCTAGTCCAGTACTCATCATTAGTCTAGTCTAGTACTCATCATCTACAAAGTGATCACCACAAATCATCTTAACTCGCAAGAGAGTTGAACTTCACCGTAATTTAAACAAAGTGTCGGAGAATACGGATACACAGTACAATACTAAGTGAAGACAAAATATATATTATAACGGAACCAAATATTAACTATTTGGGGTTATATGTTTACCGCATGCTGAAACCATATTTAAATAAAAATTAACAGTTAAAACTCCATTTGAATGTAGCGCATTGAAAATAATGCTGTGTAAAGCAACGCACACGTGGTCGTTATGTAATCAGTTCGCTGTACAAGGAAGCGACCACACCCAAACTGTTAATTATTAATATCTCGGAAACTAATAAATAAAGGCGAAATCCAACATAGCCAAAATGTTTGCCGAGATATTAATAATGACGTGTGCAAATCTGATGCAATATAATTAACAAATGAAGGAGTTAATTAAAATAATTAAATAACTTCTGTAAAAATAGAGATACAGTAAAGAGATTTTAGTATGTTATAAAGATAATAATTTGTGACAGATTGTATATTTTAGATTTCACACAACTTGATTTGCAACCAAGTTATTGCAAAATTAAATAAGTACAGGATATCCTGAGCGACAAAGTGGTTCCGGCGGATAATTAAATATTAGATAATAATTCTATTCTCCGTCTGTGGGAACCAGACTTCATTCTCACGGACTAAGGGAATTCTAAATTTTATGTGGTAGGGAGAGTGTTTCGACCAATGAAATCATTTCATGCAGCCCCGGCTACTGCGATGTTTTCTGGTGGAAAAATCACTCTTCTGTCAGTACTCACGAAGTTAAGACGTAGTCCTTCGATCGTCTAGTAGCCAAAGCGGTGAAGATCAACAAGAAGACTCTACGTGGTCAACACACACGCAATTACGAACACACTAACTACAGATCGTCTGTATAGCTCGTAATTGTTGTGTAAAGGCGAGATACTCTTCAGGACAGCAACCAAGCTTATTGTGTACTACCAGATAGTCATAAGCACGCAAGAGATCCACCCGACTTCAAGACCAGACTTCAAGAATACAGCAGAGAGGCCGTCTAAATCATTGGTTAACAGCTGACGAGCAGAGCGACCGCCGAACGAAGCACACACACACACACACACTGACGTGCAACGTGCAAATCGACGGAGAACAGGAAGCAGTTCCAGCAGACAACAGCAGACGTTAAAATATTCACAAACAGCAGGGAAGCAGAGTGTTGCCGAATTTTGAACTCCACGACCGAATCCAGCAGTTCTAAGCAGATTACTTTCTCTAACCAAGGACTCGAATCGACGAGGGACAAATCGGGACGACATCCTCTTCAGTAACAGGAAAGCAAAATCCACTTATTTATTTTTCAGATCAAATTTTCTATTTTTCAATTAAAACATTGTAATTCAAATAATTCAGGTGCCAAACAAACAAAAAGCAAAGACTCTAGTAATTAAAAAGTAAATTCGTTGTGATAATCTGTATAGCAGTTTAAGGCTTTAGTAAGTTATAGTTAAGAAATAGAAGTAGTATAAAAGCGCTATACAAATCTTAACTGACAATCTAATCTTAGATCATACTGCAGTAGATCAGAAGTAGAATCACGAGAAATGAAATAACGTGAACTAGACTGTCACGTCTAATTTATTTTAACTAATTATTCAAATTAATTTTAGAGTTTTATATTTTGTTTCATGAACACTTAGATTCAAATTAATTAAATAAATTTAATTAAATTCAAATAAATTAATATAGTCAAATTTAAATTGCAATTAACTCGCAAAGAACGAGTTCAGTTTCTTTCAACTATTAGACAATCGAAAAACATCGATTCATTGTATAGACTATAAGAAAATTCATAACATTATAACCATTCTATTCTTGTGTGTTGTTGGTGTAATAAACAACGTTTTATTACCCCATATAACAGTGTTTTATTGTTGTACGATAAAGCCTACCAGTCTCACAAAACTCTCCCCCTTTAAAGTAACCCATTATGTGTGTTGTTGTAATAATTTGAGATTACTAGCTTGCGAACTTCAAATCCAAAATCCACACGCCCTAGTCGGAAGAATCTGCAAGATCAGACAGCAGGTGGGTACTCACACACAACATTACATTACAATAACGCATAGTAGAAGTAGAGTTATAAATGGCTTGCCCGGAACGTGGGGCACGATTCAATTAAATTAATTAAATCACAACGAGACTGAAACGCCACAATTGTAATAGAGTTATAAATGGCGCTCCAATCTCGTGGGGCTCGAGAAAATTAATTAAATTCAATTTAAATTTAATTTTCTCGTGTAAAACCAACTTTGCTGTTTTAATTAGTAAAACAGCTGGCGTCCAACTAAACAATCCCCAAAGAGTTTTGTGACTGGTGTGTGTACAACAGTAAAGTTATTGTGTGTATTTGAAACTGTTCTGTGTATTTTAAATTGTGTATATTTGACATTGTTGTCTATTTAAAATGGAAACTGATAAAATGCTTAAACAGTTATTACAAGAAATGAAACAAAACGCGGCTAAAGCGGAACAAGCTAACGCGGATTTGACCGCTAATATGAACGCGAAATTTGAACAAATAACAGCCAATGCTGAAATAAATATCGCAGAATTAAAATCTAATATCGAGGCACAAAAAGTTAGTCTAACCGAGAAATTAGATCAAAGCAATGCTGACATAAACGCCGAGATTAAGCAAAGCAATAAACAAACCACCGAGAAAATAGACGAAAGCGTAAACGAGTTGACCGCTAAAGTCACCGAAATCGCGGAGAGCAATGCAAAAATCGCGGAGAGTAATAAACAATTAACGGAGAAAGTCGCGGAGATCGGTGAAAGAGTAAATACGGTCGATACTAAAATCAATGAACGGTTTAAGGTTTTTGAGACCACTATGCAAAAATCGTTTATTGAACAAGTAACACGTATGGAGGGCCGGTTCAAAGACCACATAACCCGTTGTGAAAAGCAAACACTAGAGGTTTCCAAAAAGGTGGAATCCCTAGAGGTAAAAATTCACGCGGACGTGACCGAAACGCAACGACGAGTAGATAAATTAGACGCTTCAATTGTAGAGACGCGGTCTAACATTGACTCTAATAAAGAGAGTGTTTTACAAACGTTAAGCGACGAGATTTTGAAAGTACGACAGGAGGTACGAAGGAGGTCTGCTCCAAATATTTTGGTACAAGGTCCTGTCGATGAGAAAAATCGCGTGTATTTTACGGGGGAAAATAACGAAAACCCCATTGAATTTTTATTAGCGTGTGAGAGTGAAATGGCTAGAGTAGGTTCCCGACTAGAAGATCAAGACAAAATACAGTGGGTGGTTAACGCGATGCGTGATTCGGCGCGTAAGTGGTATAACATTGTACGCGATAGAGTGTCCACATACGCGGAGTTCAAACAAAAATTTGAAAGCCGATACTGGAACTCGCATACCCAACGACTTCTGCGCAGTGAACTGGAATATGGCCGTTTTGACAAGAAAATGAATATTACCGCCGAAAATTATATAATCCAGCAGGTCGAGCGCGCGAAGCATTTAACCCCAGCATTTGCGGAGATTGACATAGTCACCAAGCTTGCCTACCTTTTTAATCATAACATTAGAGTAGCTGTATTTACCCAGGGTATTCGCACAGTAGACGAACTACTCATTCTAGTGTCCCAAAGTGAGACGGTTTTTGATTTTGGTGGGTGGCGTTATAATCCCGATTTTCGCCGAAGTAATGAAGGGCAGAATACGCGGCTACAGTACCATCAGCAAACGGACCAGAGACCGAGTACTAGTTCTACTCCACCCCAAACATCGTCAAAACCCCCAGATAAGACCTTTGAATACAAAGGCAAACAAAATATTGCTAGATCAAAAGGGCAATATAAGGGTAACGACGGGGCCCCGATTAGAGCTATGCAAACGGTTGAGATAGCTAGAACCGATACAATAGAACAAGACAGCGATACTCCAAGTAATAAAGACCCCAACGAGAGGAGAAAGAATCGGAAGTTTCCAAAAAACTTGGAAACGGGCGCCTCCAGGGGGGAAGCGCCATAAATTATGCCAAAACCTATCGCAATAAAGTAGGTAAAAATAAAAAAAATGCTAGGTTTAAGAAAAGTGAATTTATACAGAAATCTGTACGCCAGTTGACAAAGTATTTCAACCGGAAGGTAAGGAAACGTGGTTGCCCGTTAACACAATGCAACAATGGGCACCGACAAAAGCACATCCGCCAGAGCAGGAAAGTGACGACGACGTTCCCACACAGTCAGCGTGGGAAGACGTAGACGAAGAATCCGGTGACGAAAATGACCGATGGTTAACGAAGTACTGTCGAACCGTTCGTAAAAAGGGTTACGAAATATTACGGTTAAAAGATAATGTAATTGTATTATAATAATTAAATTTAAAATAAATAATTTGTGTTTTATAATATTATTAATAATAATTATAGGTAACTTGTGTACTAATAATAATGTTTTTCTATAGCGGTAAATAATAAGCGTATACAACTGACTGAACGAGCTCGCGGCAGGAAACAGTTACGTCACGCGATAACTACCTGACCCACATATGAAACTAGGTCAAGCAATTAGACGCGCGCCAGGCGATAACGTTTTAAATACTGTCAGCAAATTCTTTGTACGCGTGGCATTATTTATAAACAAAGGCTACTACTCGTTTTAAAAACATTATACGCAATAAGTTGCAAATATGATAGTTTAATACATGTATTTAGAGTTAAATTGTATATAATGCAATAACATTAACACTTGTGTACGTGTCTTCAGAATAAGTAATACGATGTATAGCTAGTAAGAATAATTATTACAGAATATGTGTGTAATGATTAAGAAAAAAAAAATAACTGTAATTATTACATTCATTTTTTTTTTAAAGCGGGTGTGGGAATATATAACGGAACCAAATATTAACTATTTGGGGTTATATGTTTACCGCATGCTGAAACCATATTTAAATAAAAATTAACAGTTAAAACTCCATTTGAATGTAGCGCATTGAAAATAATGCTGTGTAAAGCAACGCACACGTGGTCGTTATGTAATCAGTTCGCTGTACAAGGAAGCGACCACACCCAAACTGTTAATTATTAATATCTCGGAAACTAATAAATAAAGGCGAAATCCAACATAGCCAAAATGTTTGCCGAGATATTAATAATGACGTGTGCAAATCTGATGCAATATAATTAACAAATGAAGGAGTTAATTAAAATAATTAAATAACTTCTGTAAAAATAGAGATACAGTAAAGAGATTTTAGTATGTTATAAAGATAATAATTTGTGACAGATTGTATATTTTAGATTTCACACAACTTGATTTGCAACCAAGTTATTGCAAAATTAAATAAGTACAGGATATCCTGAGCGACAAAGTGGTTCCGGCGGATAATTAAATATTAGATAATAATTCTATTCTCCGTCTGTGGGAACCAGACTTCATTCTCACGGACTAAGGGAATTCTAAATTTTATGTGGTAGGGAGAGTGTTTCGACCAATGAAATCATTTCATGCAGCCCCGGCTACTGCGATGTTTTCTGGTGGAAAAATCACTCTTCTGTCAGTACTCACGAAGTTAAGACGTAGTCCTTCGATCGTCTAGTAGCCAAAGCGGTGAAGATCAACAAGAAGACTCTACGTGGTCAACACACACGCAATTACGAACACACTAACTACAGATCGTCTGTATAGCTCGTAATTGTTGTGTAAAGGCGAGATACTCTTCAGGACAGCAACCAAGCTTATTGTGTACTACCAGATAGTCATAAGCACGCAAGAGATCCACCCGACTTCAAGACCAGACTTCAAGAATACAGCAGAGAGGCCGTCTAAATCATTGGTTAACAGCTGACGAGCAGAGCGACCGCCGAACGAAGCACACACACACACACACACTGACGTGCAACGTGCAAATCGACGGAGAACAGGAAGCAGTTCCAGCAGACAACAGCAGACGTTAAAATATTCACAAACAGCAGGGAAGCAGAGTGTTGCCGAATTTTGAACTCCACGACCGAATCCAGCAGTTCTAAGCAGATTACTTTCTCTAACCAAGGACTCGAATCGACGAGGGACAAATCGGGACGACATCCTCTTCAGTAACAGGAAAGCAAAATCCACTTATTTATTTTTCAGATCAAATTTTCTATTTTTCAATTAAAACATTGTAATTCAAATAATTCAGGTGCCAAACAAACAAAAAGCAAAGACTCTAGTAATTAAAAAGTAAATTCGTTGTGATAATCTGTATAGCAGTTTAAGGCTTTAGTAAGTTATAGTTAAGAAATAGAAGTAGTATAAAAGCGCTATACAAATCTTAACTGACAATCTAATCTTAGATCATACTGCAGTAGATCAGAAGTAGAATCACGAGAAATGAAATAACGTGAACTAGACTGTCACGTCTAATTTATTTTAACTAATTATTCAAATTAATTTTAGAGTTTTATATTTTGTTTCATGAACACTTAGATTCAAATTAATTAAATAAATTTAATTAAATTCAAATAAATTAATATAGTCAAATTTAAATTGCAATTAACTCGCAAAGAACGAGTTCAGTTTCTTTCAACTATTAGACAATCGAAAAACATCGATTCATTGTATAGACTATAAGAAAATTCATAACATTATAACCATTCTATTCTTGTGTGTTGTTGGTGTAATAAACAACGTTTTATTACCCCATATAACAGTGTTTTATTGTTGTACGATAAAGCCTACCAGTCTCACAAAACTCTCCCCCTTTAAAGTAACCCATTATGTGTGTTGTTGTAATAATTTGAGATTACTAGCTTGCGAACTTCAAATCCAAAATCCACACGCCCTAGTCGGAAGAATCTGCAAGATCAGACAGCAGGTGGGTACTCACACACAACATTACATTACAATAACGCATAGTAGAAGTAGAGTTATAAATGGCTTGCCCGGAACGTGGGGCACGATTCAATTAAATTAATTAAATCACAACGAGATTGAAACGCCACAATTGTAATAGAGTTATAAATGGCGCTCCAATCTCGTGGGGCTCGAGAAAATTAATTAAATTCAATTTAAATTTAATTTTCTCGTGTAAAACCAACTTTGCTGTTTTAATTAGTAAAACAGCTGGCGTCCAACTAAACAATCCCCAAAGAGTTTTGTGACTGGTGTGTGTACAACAGTAAAGTTATTGTGTGTATTTGAAACTGTTCTGTGTATTTTAAATTGTGTATATTTGACATTGTTGTCTATTTAAAATGGAAACTGATAAAATGCTTAAACAGTTATTACAAGAAATGAAACAAAACGCGGCTAAAGCGGAACAAGCTAACGCGGATTTGACCGCTAATATGAACGCGAAATTTGAACAAATAACAGCCAATGCTGAAATAAATATCGCAGAATTAAAATCTAATATCGAGGCACAAAAAGTTAGTCTAACCGAGAAATTAGATCAAAGCAATGCTGACATAAACGCCGAGATTAAGCAAAGCAATAAACAAACCACCGAGAAAATAGACGAAAGCGTAAACGAGTTGACCGCTAAAGTCACCGAAATCGCGGAGAGCAATGCAAAAATCGCGGAGAGTAATAAACAATTAACGGAGAAAGTCGCGGAGATCGGTGAAAGAGTAAATACGGTCGATACTAAAATCAATGAACGGTTTAAGGTTTTTGAGACCACTATGCAAAAATCGTTTATTGAACAAGTAACACGTATGGAGGGCCGGTTCAAAGACCACATAACCCGTTGTGAAAAGCAAACACTAGAGGTTTCCAAAAAGGTGGAATCCCTAGAGGTAAAAATTCACGCGGACGTGACCGAAACGCAACGACGAGTAGATAAATTAGACGCTTCAATTGTAGAGACGCGGTCTAACATTGACTCTAATAAAGAGAGTGTTTTACAAACGTTAAGCGACGAGATTTTGAAAGTACGACAGGAGGTACGAAGGAGGTCTGCTCCAAATATTTTGGTACAAGGTCCTGTCGATGAGAAAAATCGCGTGTATTTTACGGGGG
This sequence comes from Magicicada septendecula, assembly GCA_034769895.1. Classification (NCBI taxonomy): domain Eukaryota; kingdom Metazoa; phylum Arthropoda; class Insecta; order Hemiptera; family Cicadidae; genus Magicicada; species Magicicada septendecula. The sequence continues at coordinate 15,711,123 of CM068375.1, read as the reverse complement.
AAAATAACGAAAACCCCATTGAATTTTTATTAGCGTGTGAGAGTGAAATGGCTAGAGTAGGTTCCCGACTAGAAGATCAAGACAAAATACAGTGGGTGGTTAACGCGATGCGTGATTCGGCGCGTAAGTGGTATAACATTGTACGCGATAGAGTGTCCACATACGCGGAGTTCAAACAAAAATTTGAAAGCCGATACTGGAACTCGCATACCCAACGACTTCTGCGCAGTGAACTGGAATATGGCCGTTTTGACAAGAAAATGAATATTACCGCCGAAAATTATATAATCCAGCAGGTCGAACGCGCGAAGCATTTAACCCCAGCATTTGCGGAGATTGACATAGTCACCAAGCTTGCCTACCTTTTTAATCATAACATTAGAGTAGCTGTATTTACCCAGGGTATTCGCACAGTAGACGAACTACTCATTCTAGTGTCCCAAAGTGAGACGGTTTTTGATTTTGGTGGGTGGCGTTATAATCCCGATTTTCGCCGAAGTAATGAAGGGCAGAATACGCGGCTACAGTACCATCAGCAAACGGACCAGAGACCGAGTACTAGTTCTACTCCACCCCAAACATCGTCAAAACCCCCAGATAAGACCTTTGAATACAAAGGCAAACAAAATATTGCTAGATCAAAAGGGCAATATAAGGGTAACGACGGGGCCCCGATTAGAGCTATGCAAACGGTTGAGATAGCTAGAACCGATACAATAGAACAAGACAGCGATACTCCAAGTAATAAAGACCCCAACGAGAGGAGAAAGAATCGGAAGTTTCCAAAAAACTTGGAAACGGGCGCCTCCAGGGGGGAAGCGCCATAAATTATGCCAAAACCTATCGCAATAAAGTAGGTAAAAATAAAAAAAATGCTAGGTTTAAGAAAAGTGAATTTATACAGAAATCTGTACGCCAGTTGACAAAGTATTTCAACCGGAAGGTAAGGAAACGTGGTTGCCCGTTAACACAATGCAACAATGGGCACCGACAAAAGCACATCCGCCAGAGCAGGAAAGTGACGACGACGTTCCCACACAGTCAGCGTGGGAAGACGTAGACGAAGAATCCGGTGACGAAAATGACCGATGGTTAACGAAGTACTGTCGAACCGTTCGTAAAAAGGGTTACGAAATATTACGGTTAAAAGATAATGTAATTGTATTATAATAATTAAATTTAAAATAAATAATTTGTGTTTTATAATATTATTAATAATAATTATAGGTAACTTGTGTACTAATAATAATGTTTTTCTATAGCGGTAAATAATAAGCGTATACAACTGACTGAACGAGCTCGCGGCAGGAAACAGTTACGTCACGCGATAACTACCTGACCCACATATGAAACTAGGTCAAGCAATTAGACGCGCGCCAGGCGATAACGTTTTAAATACTGTCAGCAAATTCTTTGTACGCGTGGCATTATTTATAAACAAAGGCTACTACTCGTTTTAAAAACATTATACGCAATAAGTTGCAAATATGATAGTTTAATACATGTATTTAGAGTTAAATTGTATATAATGCAATAACATTAACACTTGTGTACGTGTCTTCAGAATAAGTAATACGATGTATAGCTAGTAAGAATAATTATTACAGAATATGTGTGTAATGATTAAGAAAAAAAAAATAACTGTAATTATTACATTCATTTTTTTTTTAAAGCGGGTGTGGGAATATATAACGGAACCAAATATTAACTATTTGGGGTTATATGTTTACCGCATGCTGAAACCATATTTAAATAAAAATTAACAGTTAAAACTCCATTTGAATGTAGCGCATTGAAAATAATGCTGTGTAAAGCAACGCACACGTGGTCGTTATGTAATCAGTTCGCTGTACAAGGAAGCGACCACACCCAAACTGTTAATTATTAATATCTCGGAAACTAATAAATAAAGGCGAAATCCAACATAGCCAAAATGTTTGCCGAGATATTAATAATGACGTGTGCAAATCTGATGCAATATAATTAACAAATGAAGGAGTTAATTAAAATAATTAAATAACTTCTGTAAAAATAGAGATACAGTAAAGAGATTTTAGTATGTTATAAAGATAATAATTTGTGACAGATTGTATATTTTAGATTTCACACAACTTGATTTGCAACCAAGTTATTGCAAAATTAAATAAGTACAGGATATCCTGAGCGACAAAGTGGTTCCGGCGGATAATTAAATATTAGATAATAATTCTATTCTCCGTCTGTGGGAACCAGACTTCATTCTCACGGACTAAGGGAATTCTAAATTTTATGTGGTAGGGAGAGTGTTTCGACCAATGAAATCATTTCATGCAGCCCCGGCTACTGCGATGTTTTCTGGTGGAAAAATCACTCTTCTGTCAGTACTCACGAAGTTAAGACGTAGTCCTTCGATCGTCTAGTAGCCAAAGCGGTGAAGATCAACAAGAAGACTCTACGTGGTCAACACACACGCAATTACGAACACACTAACTACAGATCGTCTGTATAGCTCGTAATTGTTGTGTAAAGGCGAGATACTCTTCAGGACAGCAACCAAGCTTATTGTGTACTACCAGATAGTCATAAGCACGCAAGAGATCCACCCGACTTCAAGACCAGACTTCAAGAATACAGCAGAGAGGCCGTCTAAATCATTGGTTAACAGCTGACGAGCAGAGCGACCGCCGAACGAAGCACACACACACACACACACTGACGTGCAACGTGCAAATCGACGGAGAACAGGAAGCAGTTCCAGCAGACAACAGCAGACGTTAAAATATTCACAAACAGCAGGGAAGCAGAGTGTTGCCGAATTTTGAACTCCACGACCGAATCCAGCAGTTCTAAGCAGATTACTTTCTCTAACCAAGGACTCGAATCGACGAGGGACAAATCGGGACGACATCCTCTTCAGTAACAGGAAAGCAAAATCCACTTATTTATTTTTCAGATCAAATTTTCTATTTTTCAATTAAAACATTGTAATTCAAATAATTCAGGTGCCAAACAAACAAAAAGCAAAGACTCTAGTAATTAAAAAGTAAATTCGTTGTGATAATCTGTATAGCAGTTTAAGGCTTTAGTAAGTTATAGTTAAGAAATAGAAGTAGTATAAAAGCGCTATACAAATCTTAACTGACAATCTAATCTTAGATCATACTGCAGTAGATCAGAAGTAGAATCACGAGAAATGAAATAACGTGAACTAGACTGTCACGTCTAATTTATTTTAACTAATTATTCAAATTAATTTTAGAGTTTTATATTTTGTTTCATGAACACTTAGATTCAAATTAATTAAATAAATTTAATTAAATTCAAATAAATTAATATAGTCAAATTTAAATTGCAATTAACTCGCAAAGAACGAGTTCAGTTTCTTTCAACTATTAGACAATCGAAAAACATCGATTCATTGTATAGACTATAAGAAAATTCATAACATTATAACCATTCTATTCTTGTGTGTTGTTGGTGTAATAAACAACGTTTTATTACCCCATATAACAGTGTTTTATTGTTGTACGATAAAGCCTACCAGTCTCACAAAACTCTCCCCCTTTAAAGTAACCCATTATGTGTGTTGTTGTAATAATTTGAGATTACTAGCTTGCGAACTTCAAATCCAAAATCCACACGCCCTAGTCGGAAGAATCTGCAAGATCAGACAGCAGGTGGGTACTCACACACAACATTACATTACAATAACGCATAGTAGAAGTAGAGTTATAAATGGCTTGCCCGGAACGTGGGGCACGATTCAATTAAATTAATTAAATCACAACGAGATTGAAACGCCACAATTGTAATAGAGTTATAAATGGCGCTCCAATCTCGTGGGGCTCGAGAAAATTAATTAAATTCAATTTAAATTTAATTTTCTCGTGTAAAACCAACTTTGCTGTTTTAATTAGTAAAACAGCTGGCGTCCAACTAAACAATCCCCAAAGAGTTTTGTGACTGGTGTGTGTACAACAGTAAAGTTATTGTGTGTATTTGAAACTGTTCTGTGTATTTTAAATTGTGTATATTTGACATTGTTGTCTATTTAAAATGGAAACTGATAAAATGCTTAAACAGTTATTACAAGAAATGAAACAAAACGCGGCTAAAGCGGAACAAGCTAACGCGGATTTGACCGCTAATATGAACGCGAAATTTGAACAAATAACAGCCAATGCTGAAATAAATATCGCAGAATTAAAATCTAATATCGAGGCACAAAAAGTTAGTCTAACCGAGAAATTAGATCAAAGCAATGCTGACATAAACGCCGAGATTAAGCAAAGCAATAAACAAACCACCGAGAAAATAGACGAAAGCGTAAACGAGTTGACCGCTAAAGTCACCGAAATCGCGGAGAGCAATGCAAAAATCGCGGAGAGTAATAAACAATTAACGGAGAAAGTCGCGGAGATCGGTGAAAGAGTAAATACGGTCGATACTAAAATCAATGAACGGTTTAAGGTTTTTGAGACCACTATGCAAAAATCGTTTATTGAACAAGTAACACGTATGGAGGGCCGGTTCAAAGACCACATAACCCGTTGTGAAAAGCAAACACTAGAGGTTTCCAAAAAGGTGGAATCCCTAGAGGTAAAAATTCACGCGGACGTGACCGAAACGCAACGACGAGTAGATAAATTAGACGCTTCAATTGTAGAGACGCGGTCTAACATTGACTCTAATAAAGAGAGTGTTTTACAAACGTTAAGCGACGAGATTTTGAAAGTACGACAGGAGGTACGAAGGAGGTCTGCTCCAAATATTTTGGTACAAGGTCCTGTCGATGAGAAAAATCGCGTGTATTTTACGGGGGAAAATAACGAAAACCCCATTGAATTTTTATTAGCGTGTGAGAGTGAAATGGCTAGAGTAGGTTCCCGACTAGAAGATCAAGACAAAATACAGTGGGTGGTTAACGCGATGCGTGATTCGGCGCGTAAGTGGTATAACATTGTACGCGATAGAGTGTCCACATACGCGGAGTTCAAACAAAAATTTGAAAGCCGATACTGGAACTCGCATACCCAACGACTTCTGCGCAGTGAACTGGAATATGGCCGTTTTGACAAGAAAATGAATATTACCGCCGAAAATTATATAATCCAGCAGGTCGAACGCGCGAAGCATTTAACCCCAGCATTTGCGGAGATTGACATAGTCACCAAGCTTGCCTACCTTTTTAATCATAACATTAGAGTAGCTGTATTTACCCAGGGTATTCGCACAGTAGACGAACTACTCATTCTAGTGTCCCAAAGTGAGACGGTTTTTGATTTTGGTGGGTGGCGTTATAATCCCGATTTTCGCCGAAGTAATGAAGGGCAGAATACGCGGCTACAGTACCATCAGCAAACGGACCAGAGACCGAGTACTAGTTCTACTCCACCCCAAACATCGTCAAAACCCCCAGATAAGACCTTTGAATACAAAGGCAAACAAAATATTGCTAGATCAAAAGGGCAATATAAGGGTAACGACGGGGCCCCGATTAGAGCTATGCAAACGGTTGAGATAGCTAGAACCGATACAATAGAACAAGACAGCGATACTCCAAGTAATAAAGACCCCAACGAGAGGAGAAAGAATCGGAAGTTTCCAAAAAACTTGGAAACGGGCGCCTCCAGGGGGGAAGCGCCATAAATTATGCCAAAACCTATCGCAATAAAGTAGGTAAAAATAAAAAAAATGCTAGGTTTAAGAAAAGTGAATTTATACAGAAATCTGTACGCCAGTTGACAAAGTATTTCAACCGGAAGGTAAGGAAACGTGGTTGCCCGTTAACACAATGCAACAATGGGCACCGACAAAAGCACATCCGCCAGAGCAGGAAAGTGACGACGACGTTCCCACACAGTCAGCGTGGGAAGACGTAGACGAAGAATCCGGTGACGAAAATGACCGATGGTTAACGAAGTACTGTCGAACCGTTCGTAAAAAGGGTTACGAAATATTACGGTTAAAAGATAATGTAATTGTATTATAATAATTAAATTTAAAATAAATAATTTGTGTTTTATAATATTATTAATAATAATTATAGGTAACTTGTGTACTAATAATAATGTTTTTCTATAGCGGTAAATAATAAGCGTATACAACTGACTGAACGAGCTCGCGGCAGGAAACAGTTACGTCACGCGATAACTACCTGACCCACATATGAAACTAGGTCAAGCAATTAGACGCGCGCCAGGCGATAACGTTTTAAATACTGTCAGCAAATTCTTTGTACGCGTGGCATTATTTATAAACAAAGGCTACTACTCGTTTTAAAAACATTATACGCAATAAGTTGCAAATATGATAGTTTAATACATGTATTTAGAGTTAAATTGTATATAATGCAATAACATTAACACTTGTGTACGTGTCTTCAGAATAAGTAATACGATGTATAGCTAGTAAGAATAATTATTACAGAATATGTGTGTAATGATTAAGAAAAAAAAAATAACTGTAATTATTACATTCATTTTTTTTTTAAAGCGGGTGTGGGAATATATAACGGAACCAAATATTAACTATTTGGGGTTATATGTTTACCGCATGCTGAAACCATATTTAAATAAAAATTAACAGTTAAAACTCCATTTGAATGTAGCGCATTGAAAATAATGCTGTGTAAAGCAACGCACACGTGGTCGTTATGTAATCAGTTCGCTGTACAAGGAAGCGACCACACCCAAACTGTTAATTATTAATATCTCGGAAACTAATAAATAAAGGCGAAATCCAACATAGCCAAAATGTTTGCCGAGATATTAATAATGACGTGTGCAAATCTGATGCAATATAATTAACAAATGAAGGAGTTAATTAAAATAATTAAATAACTTCTGTAAAAATAGAGATACAGTAAAGAGATTTTAGTATGTTATAAAGATAATAATTTGTGACAGATTGTATATTTTAGATTTCACACAACTTGATTTGCAACCAAGTTATTGCAAAATTAAATAAGTACAGGATATCCTGAGCGACAAAGTGGTTCCGGCGGATAATTAAATATTAGATAATAATTCTATTCTCCGTCTGTGGGAACCAGACTTCATTTTCACGGACTAAGGGAATTCTAAATTTTATGTGGTAGGGAGAGTGTTTCGACCAATGAAATCATTTCATGCAGCCCCGGCTACTGCGATGTTTTCTGGTGGAAAAATCACTCTTCTGTCAGTACTCACGAAGTTAAGACGTAGTCCTTCGATCGTCTAGTAGCCAAAGCGGTGAAGATCAACAAGAAGACTCTACGTGGTCAACACACACGCAATTACGAACACACTAACTACAGATCGTCTGTATAGCTCGTAATTGTTGTGTAAAGGCGAGATACTCTTCAGGACAGCAACCAAGCTTATTGTGTACTACCAGATAGTCATAAGCACGCAAGAGATCCACCCGACTTCAAGACCAGACTTCAAGAATACAGCAGAGAGGCCGTCTAAATCATTGGTTAACAGCTGACGAGCAGAGCGACCGCCGAACGAAGCACACACACACACACACACTTACGTGCAACGTGCAAATCGACGGAGAACAGGAAGCAGTTCCAGCAGACAACAGCAGACGTTAAAATATTCACAAACAGCAGGGAAGCAGAGTGTTGCCGAATTTTGAACTCCACGACCGAATCCAGCAGTTCTAAGCAGATTACTTTCTCTAACCAAGGACTCGAATCGACGAGGGACAAATCGGGACGACATCCTCTTCAGTAACAGGAAAGCAAAATCCACTTATTTATTTTTCAGATCAAATTTTCTATTTTTCAATTAAAACATTGTAATTCAAATAATTCAGGTGCCAAACAAACAAAAAGCAAAGACTCTAGTAATTAAAAAGTAAATTCGTTGTGATAATCTGTATAGCAGTTTAAGGCTTTAGTAAGTTATAGTTAAGAAATAGAAGTAGTATAAAAGCGCTATACAAATCTTAACTGACAATCTAATCTTAGATCATACTACAGTAGATCAGAAGTAGAATCACGAGAAATGAAATAACGTGAACTAGACTGTCACGTCTAATTTATTTTAACTAATTATTCAAATTAATTTTAGAGTTTTATATTTTGTTTCATGAACACTTAGATTCAAATTAATTAAATAAATTTAATTAAATTCAAATAAATTAATATAGTCAAATTTAAATTGCAATTAACTCGCAAAGAACGAGTTCAGTTTCTTTCAACTATTAGACAATCGAAAAACATCGATTCATTGTATAGACTATAAGAAAATTCATAACATTATAACCATTCTATTCTTGTGTGTTGTTGGTGTAATAAACAACGTTTTATTACCCCATATAACAGTGTTTTATTGTTGTACGATAAAGCCTACCAGTCTCACAAAACTCTCCCCCTTTAAAGTAACCCATTATGTGTGTTGTTGTAATAATTTGAGATTACTAGCTTGCGAACTTCAAATCCAAAATCCACACGCCCTAGTCGGAAGAATCTGCAAGATCAGACAGCAGGTGGGTACTCACACACAACATTACATTACAATAACGCATAGTAGTGTAGTTATAATATATATATATATATATATATATTGCGACGTATCAAAACAAACCTTTATTTACAACAATCCCAATGACGTCACACAATGATGACGTCACACAATGATGACGGCATACAGCGTGACGGTAAATAAAATGTTACAGAAAGTTTCAAAAGATGTCCAGCTAAAAGATATTATCATGTCAAAAAGCATGATCAATTCGCGGAACTATTTCTTGTTACGCTATTCGTTCTTATCACTTTGGGCACTAGAAAGGTATAGTGATAAGCGACATTTTCAACAACTGAATTCGCTTTCTCTCGAAGAAATTAACTTACGGGTTTTGGAAATACGACAGGTTTAATTTGAGATCACGATGTGGCGACATAATGCCAAGTTTTATTTCGAAATCCGTTGAGTAACATTTGCTATATACGTATTGGTTTGTTTTGTAGTGTTATGCGAGAGATTTATTGCAACGTTGACTCGTAACGCCCGACTCGTTATCCAGATATTAATGCGGCAATGAGCCACTACTACTCTCTGTAAACTTTCCATCGGTCGTCACGAAGTTAAACGTGTTATGAGCCTGCGCATGCGCATTCAGTGAACACGGTAGACCGTCGATTGTCCCGAGCCAATTGGTGTCGGCGCTTTCCGAATAAACGAATGTTCCAGGTTAATTGATCAGCCAGTTATATTAAAAAGCAAATGTTTTAATATACTTTTAAAAAATACACGAATAATACGAAACAGGAAATGTATGTTATATATTAATAATGTCGATTTACTAATGGTGATCAGGCATCGTATACAATGTCAAGTAGACTCAACGAGTCGAATCTGCAAGGATTTCGGATTACATGTCTTCACACAAAGTCATGGCTTTTCAAGGAGCTGATCCCATACGAGCAAAAAACGTGTTCTAGAAGATACTGTTCTGAAGCAGGTCAGCAGATTTTAATATCTGGGCTACAATGTGTCCTATATTATAAACAATGACGTGGTAAATTAGCTACATAAGTTCGACCGTATATGAGGGACCATCAGGAGAACTCTAATGCTTGAAGTCTTAGAAGGTATGGCACTTCCCACACTTCTCCATAGGTCTGACACAGTCGCAGGTCAGTCGTGGTCAAGCGATTGAGATGTCTCAGACACATGGCAGGGTACACTCTCCACGAACGCAGAAGAAATCTATAATAAAGTGTGTCCCATAAAGTACGCAAGATTTAATAATGTTGTAAAAACTTTTATTTATTGAAAAATATCAGATGTTTTAATGTTAATACAAAGTACACTTACTGCGGTTAAATGTGGAACACGATAACAGACAAATGTCCCCCGCGACTCTACTGGCACACTGTTGTCCGTCGATCGAAATTTTCGATGACCTTCTTGCACAATTCCGGCCCAATCTCACCTTTCAACTCGTTGAATCTGTTCCTTGAGTTGAAAAATTGTTCGTGGATTACGGACATAAGCGCGTGATTTCACATATCCCCAAAGGAAGGAGTCGCATGGTGTTAAATCACAAGACCTCGGTGGCCAGTTCTGATCGCCGTTGCGTGAAATAAGACGTGCAGGAAACTTTTCAGATAACAAAGCAATTGTTTCGCGGGCAGTTTGACTGGTTGCGCCGTCCTGTTGAAACCACATATCTTCGAATTCCATACCTTCCAGTTGAGGCCACAAAAACTCCATTATCATGTTCCGGTAACGTTCGCCAGTCACTGTTACTGCATCTCCAGCTTCATTCTCAAAGAAACACGGCCCAATCACGCCACCAACCCAAAACCCGCACCAAACAGTTGCTCTTTGTGTATGCAAAGGCTTCTCGTGAATGATACGAGGGTTCTCTGTACCTCAAAGCCGACTATTTTGTTTATTTACGTACCCGTTGAGGTGGAAGTGTGCCTCATCGCTAAAGATGATTTTGTGGGAAAAATCACCGTCCGTTTTACGTTTACCCAATATCCAACTGACGAATTCTCGGCGCTTCAAATGGTCACACGGTTTGAGTTCTTCTGTTAGTTGGATTTTGTAGGCATTCAGATGAAGATCGTTTTTTAGAATTCGCTGCATTGTGCTTCTTGGAATGGCCAGTTGTTGTGATCGACGGCGAATTGATTTCCCTGGACTCACATCGACACTATCTCTCACTACCGGGACGTTTTCAATAGAACGGGTAGCGCGAGGACGTCCAGACGATTTAACGTCTAATAACGAAGCTGTTTCTTCGAATTTCTTAATCAATCTCTGCACAGTTGACAGATTAGGTGCTTTTCGTCGTCCAAAAATTCCACGCAATTTACGAACGGTTTCCGCATAACATTCACCGTTCTTATAATGTGTTTTCACAATAACAACGCGCTGTTCTTTCGTGTAACGCTCCATGACGACTAATGGCGAGTAAACGGCAACAACAATACAACAGTTGCAGTGCTACCAACCTAACAAGACGACAGTGGCGCGTAATTCAAATATTGCGTACATTATGGGACACTCTTTATAACGCGGTAGGTAGTGTGTCAGTCATCGGTATAGGAGACCAGAATTCATTACCACAGTAACGAGTAAATAAACAACTTATATTTACCGGCATCGAATGTATAGCCTACCTTTATCCGTTCCTATAGTTTTTAATGTTTTTACTATGCGATTGTATTGATATGTTTTGTAATTTTGTATACAGATACGTCTATATATTTTGTAATTGTCCTATACTTCTGTATATGTTTTAATTGTAAAATTTATGTTTATACGTATTTCTGATGAGCCAATGAATAAGTAATGAATTTGTTCAAAGTAAGTATTTATTCCAAGAGTTATTCTTGCACCCAGTGACCCTGACCTTCCCTTTACATTAAGACGAAAACAGTTTCCATTTAGACTTGCTTTTGCCAATGACCATCAACAAAAGCCAAGGACAAACACTGCATTCAGTTGGTATTTATTTGCCATCTCCAGTATTCAGTCATGGACAACTTTATGTTGCCTTTTTCAAGAACAATGTCCTTTCAGCAAGTCAAGGTAAAAGTCTTAGGAACTGACCAACAAGGCGACTTAAAGAAAGCCCACAGAGTTTACACAAAAAATGTGGTCTACAAAGAAGTTTTCGCCCAATAATTAAACTTCGTAGCCAGCGGTGGCTTTATCAATATGTGCCAATAAAAATGCTCGCCACCCGGGCGTGGAACGGGTACTTCAGCTAGTGAGGAACCGAATAGTTTGACGATACTTGCTAGGATTACCCAGTATCGGCTAAAATGGTTGGAACATCTCGAGTGAATGGGTGACTACCGCACCGCCAAACAACTATGGAATTATAAACCGAAAGATGGAGAGGTGTGATGGGTGTCCGAAGAAGCGTTGGAGTGACCAGCTGTAGTCTATATGTGCTTGGGACCGGAACAAACCGTTTTTTGGTTTAATCCTTGCTGAAGACGATGATGATTTATTGAAAGCATTTATACTTTCGGCTATGAAAGGTGGAAGTTAAGTAAACGTAACAAAAACGCGTTGAAGAAAATGGGTTGTTTACAAGAAGTTATCCTAACTGCACAACCCGTAAAAATGTCAAATGTATGAGTATGAGAAATGTAACGGTATGAGCACAACCCAAAAAATTCAATGTCTCTATCGAATTCAAGATCAAAGATCAAAAGTCAATCAAAGATGTCTAGAAAGGGCTCCCCGGTAGAAAAGAGTCTGAAAAGGTCCTAAAAGTTGAAGACCAAGAAGGAGGTAGAGACAGAGATTTCCAAAAAAAACTCTCTCTCCCTCGCTCTCTCTCTCTCTCTCTCTCTCTCTCTCTCTCTCTCTCGCTCTCTCTCTGTCTCTCTCTCTCTCTCTCTCTCTCTCCCTCTCTCTCTCACTCTATTTATGCACCTAAGCGTTCAAAGAATTTCGACGAAACCGAAACATCGAAGCATGTTAATGTTTTTAGGCTTTTGAAACGTATAATGTGGATAACGTTTGGTGGATTACGTAAATCATTTCCAAACCACAGACGATCACAAACAGAGCATGTAAAACCAAATTTATTCTCATTAAAACGTTTGCTAAACTCAATGTCAGCAGCGATTATATTTCTGTCTTGATGCGTTTACATATAAAATTTCTAGACTGTGGGGAATCGAAAGTGTGGAAGCGTTACGTTTTTCGATGACGATTTTTGTGGAATGACCCCCAGCCTAAAAACATTATCATGTTGAAAAGCGTTTACCGTGATCAGCCAACACGGTGCAACGAAAGCGAGGTACAAACGTTACACAGAAATAAAAAATAAAAATAAACGAAACTGCATTACACAGAAGCGCACATGTGTAAGAAAGCTTTCAAGAATAACAACAAAGTTTACATGCGCCTACGTAAACGACAGTGTTCTATCGATTGTTTTAGGTATTTTGGGAACGGTATCTGGGTCAGCTGACGTTTGTCTGGAAATTAGTCAGCCCAAGTGTCCAGATAAACAAGTGCAAAGTGTTTTTTTCAGTACATACGAGTAATCTTTTACAAAGTGAAAAAACTGAAACTGAAATTTTCAAGTAAGCGATAGTTTTACATAGCTTCCGGGTTTACAGTTATACAGGCAACATTCCAAACGTAACGTTGTGTCAAAAATGTAAGCTGGAACTACCTCTGGATTGTTCATGTCGTTTTCAAGGTTTCAGACTGGGATATGCTAACAAATATGAAAATCTTCCATTTAGGAATATAAAAATCTCTTTCAGATCGCAAATTTTCCCCTGGAAAAATGCCTTTTTTTGTACAGTATTGACCTCTCTACTCTATCACGCAAAACAAGAAATCAAGCTACCGTCTCTTATTTACAAATACTGAGTTTTTGGTTTGCGTTGCATCGAATCACATTTACTTGTAGAAAATTACATGTAGAAAATACTTCAGAACAAAACATTTCTGCTACACTCACTTGTTGCACACACCACTAGTCACTGTGACCCCGATTAGCGCTTTCGAACGAACCCGTTCATCATCAGATCGTAACTGCCACATCCGTCACGACTGCGGGTTGGTGTCCCGAGTCTCAGAAAGGACTCCTGCCACTGGGTCTGTTTGAGTTCATTATATACTTTTTACCTAATTGTGGAGGGGTCTGAAGCGACCTGCGATTGGTGGATTATACCACCGCCCCAAAAGATCGAGAAATTAAGGCGTCAGTAAAAAGGTTAAAAAACAAAATTACCATGCAGGATATCATAATTACGAAGGCGGACAAAGGAAAGACGATGGTTCTAATGAAAAAAGATGAATATATTGATAAAGCAGAAGCATTTATAAGAGAAGGTCCATATAAAGAAATAAAATACGATTATACGAGTAAGTACCAAGCGAAAGTCAAACGATTAATGAAGGAAATAACGTTTGTAGACGACAGAAGAAAGAGGTATTTAGTAGAAAGTAATCCAGTGGTTCCAAATTTTAAATGCCAGATAAAATTACATAGAAGAGAAAAACCAGTTAGGCCGATTTTTTCGTTTATTAATGCTCCAGCGTATAAGTTGTCTAAAGAAGTGAGTGGAATATTAAAAGATAAATATGAATTTGATGTAAAGTATAAAGTAGAAAATAATGTGAAGCTCATAGAGATGTTAGAAGAAATAAACATAAATGAGAATATGAAGTTGGTATCGCTCGATATCAAAGATATGTTTACTAATATTGCAGTAGATAAAGCATTGAAGTTGGTAGAAGATAATAGGATGGGGAATTACGAATATAAGAAACAACTAGTTAAAGTAATAAAAGAATGTGTTCAACAGAATTATTTTAGTTTCAAAGACAGATTTTACATACAAGAAGAAGGGTTACCTATGGGTTCGTCATTATCACCAATTTTAGCTGATATATATATATATATATATATATATATATATATATATATATATATTGAAAAAAGGTTACTAAATGGTATAAGGTACAAAGGAAATATAAAACTATGGGTAAGGTATGTTGACGATATTTTAGTTATTTGGGGGGTAGTATTGAAGAAATAGAATCATTCGTAAAAGAAGTGAATACTATAGAAAAAAATATACAGTTTAAGGAAGAAATTGGAGATAACAATTTGAATTATTTGGATATAGGAATACATATAAAAGATAACAAAAAACTAGAATTTGACATATTTAGAAAGGAGACATATTCGGATATAATTATTCCGAAAGAATCGTATCGCCCATACAGATATAAATTAGCGGCAATAAATAAGTTTTGTTATAGAGCACAGAAATATTTGAAAGATAACGAAAGAAAAGAGAGAGAATTAAAAATGATAAAGAGAATTGTGAAGAATAATAATTATAACATGGGCATAGTAGACAAAGTGATGGAAAGTATTGAGAAGAAAAAAGAAGACGTAGAACAAAAAGAGGAGAAGAAGTATTTGGGCTCAGTAACGTATATAGGAACACAGACGAAGAAAATTGTACAGTGTTTTCAGAAGTATGGAGTGGACGTAGCAATAAAAAGGTGTAACACAGTATTCGATAAAATAAAAAATAATAATATAGAAACAATACCTATTTTGCAGAAGAATGGGGTATATAAATTAAGTTGTGAAGAATGTAAAAAAGTGTAAGTGGACGAAACGGGCTTTCTCCGCCTGTGGAAAACTGCCAACATCGTTATGATTACAAAACCCCGCAAGCCGCGCATGCTTCCTGAAAGCTATCGGCCAATATCTCTCTTGCCAGTTATCTCGAAGGTGTTCGAGCGGCTCCTGCTGGCCCGCATCTCGCCGTTGTTGGATAATTTTATCCGCAACGAACAGTTCGGGTTTCGCAGAGAGCACTAGACCACGCTTCAACTAGTCCGCGTGGTAACGCAACTCTCTGACGCCACCAACAGGCGAGCGGCTACGGCCGCCGCACTGCTGGACGTGAGCAAGGCCTTCGATAAAGTCTGGCACAAAGGTCTTCTCTTCAAACTTGCTAACTCCCCCATACCACCGTCCATAGTGTTTTTCCTCCGGTCGTATCTCTGCGACCGAACCTTCAGGGTGAGCGTCGACGGAATCTGCTCTGCAGTTCGCCCCGTCGCCGCCGGCGTACCTCAGGGATCTGTCCTCGGCCCCGTTCTGTACCTTGTGTACACGAACGACCTGCCTGTCTTGTCCGGAGTCACGTTGTCTTTGTTCGCTGACGATGCAATGTATCATTACAGCTCTGTGTCCCCGCGTTTTGCGAGTACACAGCTGCAGCGTCAGTTGGACCAGCTTCCGGACTGGCTACGGAAATGGCGGGTGACGATCAATACGGAGAAATCCGAAGCGATCTGTTTCACTCGAAGTCCATCTCCCGATGCCAGCCCCTCTCCCTGGAAGGGAGGCCTATCGCCTACAAAGAGTCGGTGAAGTATCTAGGCTTTCGGCTCGACCGGCGTCTTTGCTTCAACGCCCACGTGACGGAAACCCTCTCCAAGGCTCGTGGCGTCCGAGTCAAACTTTACCCATACCTCACGTGCCGCAGCCCCCTGGCGCTGCGCACGAAAGTTACCCTTTATCTGTTGTTTCTCCGGTCTGTATTGACCTATGCGGCACATGTTTGGTGGTCACTTGTCTCCGCCACCAACAGGCGTAGGCTGGAAAGTTTCCAATCCAGAACCCTCCGTTCCTTGTCGGGATCTCCTTGGTTTGTTAGAAACAGTGTAATTCGAGGAGGTCTACGAGTTCCTACTCTCTCTGCCTTTGTCTGGTCATTAGCTGCGACTCTCTTTGCCGCAGCTGAGACCTCTTCCTTCCCTTACCTCAGGGCCATCAGCACCACGCAACCACCTCCCCCTGTCCGGGTCAAACGCCCTCAGGCGATTCTCGATGACCCGCCATAACTTTAAGTAAACTACTTAAACAAATTTTGCATATTCACTGTCTGACCATCCCCCAGAATTTACCTAAAAAGCTGTTTCCTTCCTCCCTTCCTAGTATGCCGACCGCGCTGAATGCCGCTGCTACGCGCTATCACTGGCACGGAGGCTCTCCGCCTCGCGGGGAGCGACCGACGCCTCACGGCGTCTGCACGCGGGACTGGGAACGGGTGACATCTGTCACCTGAACCCGTTCATGCGGCAATGCCCACTGAGTGCTCAAATTTAAAAATAAATAAAACTTAGAAACCTCTCTCCCCCGCCTTCTCAGTTAACTGGTTGGCGGTTGTCCATTCCAGTTTTAAGGCACCAGTCGAATGAACTAATAACTACAATCATGTGGTTCAAGCATTGTGTATTCACTTGTAATGCATTCAACATATTTAGTTCTGTCAGTTTGAAGAAGGAAACTACTCAACCGTGAAAGTAGAGACTTTACATAAACAGATAAAGCTGACTAAACTTAACGTACGTTTACTATTTCCACAACCAGGCACTGCAATCAATAATCGATATGCATCGTGAACCAAGCACGAGAACTAAGTCAATCCTCAGGCAGCCATTGGGCTCGACCCAGATGCTGCAGTCATGCACCGGGTGCAAAGACGCCCCGCTACTACAATGCTACATGCTACATGACGGATGTGGCAATTACGATCTGATGATGAACGGGTTCGTTCGAAAGCGCTAATCGGTATCACAGTGATTAGTGGTGTGTGCAACAAGTGAGTGTAGCATAAATTTATTTAACCACTAGTAAAATTTGTAGTAAAAACATTTATGAAGAAAACACTTTATAAGCTATTTTTATATCACAGATTCTTATAAAAAAAGCCTCCCTTTTTTCTGACGGAGTTCATCTTTGAAGTCTATCACTCCAACCAGAACCCAGGTAAAACCACCGCTAACAGCATCCATTTTTAGGGGAAGGGTTTGGACAATGCTTGTATTAATCATATATATTGAAGTAGCCATTTCAAAATTTTAAAAACATTAATGATACGTACATCTATAAAACTAGACTGCTCTATGATATGGTCTGCGATAGTTTACGAGACAAGGTTGTCCCTAGTTTGATAAAACAGAAACTTTTTTTTGGCGATTTAATTATGGCTGGCGCTGCCTGTCGCATACTAGCTTCCGCCGGTCTAAACAGTCCTGTTCTGTAAGTCCTCTTGCATTCATTGCATCTTCGAGGTCCATTTTCCATGAATGTTTAGGTCTTCCTTTTTTTCTTCTAGAGGGTGGAGTTCATTCCCATACCTTCCTTGGCCATCTCTCATCCGACATTCTTCTTAGGTGTCCAAACCAATTCAGTCTTCTTGCTTCTATTGTTTCTATAATGTCAAGGTCGATTCCCATTGCTTGTCTTATCTCTACATTTCTCACTCTATCTAGTCTTGTTAGTCTACAGCACCTCCGCCAGTAATCCATCTCCATAGCTCTTATTATGGATTTATTTCTTTTATTAATTTCCCACCGTTCTGCTTCATATAGGCCTATACTTACGACTATAGTTTTATATATTCTGATTTTATTGCTTTTTGTTATTCGTGGACTCCAAAGCAGACTGTTTAATTGTTTTGTTGCTGTCTTAGCTTGTCCTTTTCTTACTTTTATTTCTTGGTTGCTGTCACCATACGATGTCATTGTTACACCCAAATACTTGAAGTTTTTAATATTTTTTATCACTTTTGTTCCTAGTTCTAGGTCTTGACCTTCACCGCCTACTATAAGGTACTCAGTTTTGGAGGTATTTATTTCGAGACGTCATTTCGCATATTCTTCTGCTAGTTTCATAAGCACATAACTTATATCAATTTCGTCCTCTACAATTACACCCTGATCGTCTGTAAAACAGAAACTAACTTACTAAAAAATAAACTCGAGTTTTTCCATTTTGACTGAACGTTTCTCGCACGCTTGCTCGTCCAAACAGATCCATCTAAACATTGGGCACTCACTGTGTCACAAACAGGAGGTGGGTAAAACACAGAGAATGTAGGGGGTTATGAATAACAAGACGAGAAAGAAAAAAAATGTTACACAACTAGAATATATAACATTATTCAGAAAATGGCTGGAGAGGTTGTGTTGTTTACACGGGGGCATAAAATATTTTTACATATCATGACATTAGTTATTCTATTAGTTATTACCTGGAGCAGAATTCTTTTGTATGCAGGATCGACACTGTTATACGATACTATTAAATTAAACGTGTTTAATTAGACACCAGTAGAAAAAACTGTGGAGTGGCTTAGTAGTATAGTGTGTTTTTGCAAAATTTCCTGTCATTGTAAACAATGTCTAGAGGCAAAATTATGAACCGTTTTGTTAAAAATAGAAGTACTGAGCCAATTCATGGACAGGAAAATGTAGGGAATTGTAGGCTTATAACATCTTATTATTATATTAATTGATATTAACTTTGTAGAGCAATATGTTCATAAAAAAAAAACAGAATAAAGATCTCGGGACCTTGAGATAAATTTCCGAAAACTGACAGCTATTTATTGGAAGATGAAAGTGCCGATATTATAATATATTCGCATATTATAAAAAAGATAGTGCTGTTCCTAGGTATCTTGGGGCGACATTAACGAAATATGGTGCTGAAGTTATCAGCTGCAACACAAAACGAGGAAAAATGTTTGTAAGAGCAGCTGAATTTTGTGCTTTGGGGTTGTAAAATAACCCAAAATACCAAAAAGATAAGTTATTCTGCTATCTTAGAAAGTATAATCAAATCACCCATGGCTCTGAAACTTGGGAGGTAAATAAAAGTAACTCCTGCAGGCTCCGAGCAGGGTAAATGGACTTCTGGAGAAGGTCTTGTGCTGTGCCGACTCCAGTGCATTAGAAGTGAGGGTATCAGGAGGTAACGTCACATTGACAAAACAGTTTGAAACACCGTAAATACGAAGCGTCTCATATGGTATTGCTTCGTAGAACTGATGTCTGACGACCGGTGACCTAAAAAGTTGTTAGACTGGGTTCTACCTAGACGACGTAAACGGGGTAGACCCAGAGGTCGTTGGAGGAGCACATACTCTATGAGATGGAGAAAATAGCCTTATAAAGTGGTGATTGGCAGTACTGAAGCCTCTGGTATGCAGAACGCGAGAGAAGCTGTAATAGACTCCCACATGAAGGATCAACAGAGCAATAAACATTTTTAGACCTGCAGAAAAAAGGTGGGCGTCTCAGTAGACCAGTGGGTCTACTAATCTAGAGATCCCGGGTTCGATTCCCGGGGCCGCACCATAAAATCAAGGTGCGTTTTTCAGCCCCCAGGTCGACTCAGCCTGTTGAAAATTAGTACCTGGGATAACATCCTGGGGATAATAATGGGCGGCTGAAGCGCAGTGCTGGCCACACTGCCTTCCTTGTACTGTATATCGTACGGCTCACATAAGGCAGCCTACCCTGCCTTACTCCTAAGCTACTTCGGTGGTATACGTGGGAGCCATTATTATATTATTAGGAAAAAGGTACGGGGACGGTTAATCGAAGGACAGGTCCCACGGATTTGTGTAGATTGTGCTGTTCCGTGACGGCTATTCAACACAATAATAAGACGATTCACAACTTACGCTTTGGAGTGTGGGTAATAAAAGTAAGAACGATAAGTTCTTGGATACTAAATGGGTTTTCGAAGCGAGTGGTGGGTATTTTAGATTGTAATGAGAGGTTGAGGGGGATAATGGGGATTGAAATCTAAAATCTAACCGGTAACATAAAAACCAGACAGTTGCTCTTGTACGGTTGTATGCGAAATATGGGAAGGATGGGCGAGGAACGATAAAGAAAACAGATCGTGAACTGGAGACCAAATGAAGGAGGAGACGAGAAAAATAGAGCAGGTGAATTGCAGGAATCTATTAACACGGAAACTAAGAATGAGTTCAGAAGACAAGTGACTAGATGGAAATGAATCAGGAATCGGAAGTCGACGAAGGAAACATGTATATATACCGACCGATCGTGGGAGAGAATTTTTAGAGTAACGAAAAACCAGCGCATAATTATTTTCAGCTTCATCGTAGAACTCCAGGAGTGTAATCATGACGGCCAAGAGAAGTCAGCACTTGTCTGTGAAATCTGTGCTTCCAAATAAATTGTCTAATCAAATAATCAGACGTGTACTGGAGTCTAGCACGAGTGTATGTTTGTTGGTCGACGCAGAAAATTTCCGAACAACTGGATCGTCGATTCAGCAACTGACGGAGCGGCAACAGAAAGAGAGAGAGAGAGAGAGAGAGAGAGAGAGAGAGAGGGGGGGGCAGCATACTGACAGATATAACACAGGAGCATCGTAGGAAACAAAATTCAATTATTTTCTTTATATTAAAAATTCGAAATTTTAAGTATTCAGAAGGTGAGAATTTTATTAACTAAATCATAGAGAGGATTCGTTTAATAACCAGTGTTTACGTGAACAGTTAAACAATGAATATTTGACAATACATACTTCAATGCATGTGTAAAATCCTATTATTTAAGTCTCCTACACATGAGTGAACTTCATCCGGAATAACATCCTGTCGGACTACCTTCATCGAAAAAATGTTTGTTTACGTTTCGATCTGAAAACTGCTATCGTCTTCAGTATACAGACTATAGCTATCTTGCCGTTGCTAGACCTCTCAACACAGTTCTTCTTTCAACAGGTTTTTTCAACCGCCAGTCTCAGGTAAGAAAGTTTTTGTGAACATTGCGATTAATTCTTATAATGGTTATGTTTAATTTTACCTACGACTTATATTTTAGTAGTAAGAGCTTTGATAGCCTACTAATTATTGTTTCTTTGACACAATTTCGTTTCCTAATGTTTATTGGTTTTGTGTTTACAGAAAAATTTAGATTCGACATATCAAAGAAAATTTTCTACATCGGTAGCCCTATGTCTATTATCTACTTTGACAATACTACTACTACTACTACTACTACTACTACTACTACTACTACTACTCCACGGCGCTACAGCTCATGAAGATCCCTGGCCTCTAGAATGACGTGCCTCCATTCCTCTCTATCCTGTGCGACTGTTCGCCGCCTTCTTACACCCAGTCTTCTCATATCTTCATCTTTATCGTCCACCCTTCTTCTTCTAGGCCTCTTCTTGCTTATCATCCTCCTAGTCCTCCAATGAATACTTTTTCACTGCTCTTTCCTCGGGTTCTGTCATTCTTTGTACGTGACCTGCCCACCTAATTCTGCCTTGTTCTATTGCTGTGACGATGTCCGACTCCTTGTATGCATCGTACAATTCGGCATTTGTCCTCATACGCCACATTCCAGTATCTAGTATACCTCCATATATCCTACTCAGAATCTTTCTTTCCCATCTTCTGATTATATCTTCTTGGGCTGAGGTCATGGTCCAGGGTTCCGAAGCATATAATGCTACTGGCCGCGATACAGTTTTGAAAATCTGGACCTTGGAGATTCTAGAAATGTTTCTGGACTTTAGCAAAGAAAAGTAGCAGCTATTTCCTATGACCAGTTTGTCTCGAATTTCCATTAACATCTGATTTTTCGACGTCAAGAGGAGCCCAAGATGTCTAAAGCTGTCCACCCTCTCAAATTCATTGCCATTGACTTTAATTTTTGAGACTATTTCTCTAGGACACTCTTCTTCATCAGCATATATTTTGTCTTTTGGCTGTTCACTTACAGCCTTAGGTTGGTAGAAACATGCTCCAGAGAGGTGTACGCCTCTTCCAGTGCCTGTATGTTTCTTGTCACGAGGACAATATCGTCAGCATATGCAATGCACTGCGACCTTCTGTTCATAATTGTACCACCAGGGTTTATTGGTAGCTGCCTTATATAGCTGCTACATTCTCCTACGATCCAGCAATTCAGGGATTTTTTTCCTTTTTTTTCTATCGGCCATCTAAGTACCACATGCCAATTTCAATTCTTTATTCTCTGTTCTTTTCGTTTTCTCCAATATTCTTGTATAGAGTGCAACAGTAGGAATTAAATTCCGAGATAAGATCGGATTGTTAGTCCGAAATGATTGTTTTTCGTGGTTTACTCCACTAGGTTGTTCCGCTCTCTCTGCCGTTGGGAACTGAGATGCCTCATCCGCCTTCGAGACCGTTGACCGAGTTTCACCTGTAACCCTAGGCTGGGCCCTTACTGGATGCTCTCATCCGGAGCCAGATGAACCCAGGTTTTTGAAGAGGTCTGCTCCTCTAAGACTCTTCCGCACGTCCTGCTGTTGGATCATTGACATGTTTTCCACCATTCCGTCCGTTGGTCTTCACAGAGGTCCGTTAGCATCTGTTCTTTTTCCTTTATTTGTAGATTACATAATTGCTGTCTTCTCCCGCTCTCCTTTATTCTATTGCTTCCTTGGTCTATATAATGTTTCCTCTACCTTCTCGAATTAGACTATAATTGGCAATAGTTTTGGTTAGTCTGGTTTCCTCCATCCTCTCTGCATACTATTTCTACTCGAAATTTTCTACTCTATTCTGTTATAGATTTTGTAGATCTCCCAGTCCTTTTTGAACTTTTATATCATATTTTGTACCCTTGATACACAATACAAGATAGTAAAATCCAGGCCTTGGAAATGGCGTTCTTAAGATGAGTTAAAAGGTGTTCTAAATTTGGTCGTATACAGAATTAAGTCATAAGAGAAGAGTTACAGTTTTTCAAATTGAATAAAAGATTAACAGATTACATAACAAGTCTTGAAATATAAACCTACCAGCTGTTACCCGCGGTTTCGCACGTGAATATTTGACTTTTAATAAGTATTTTAGTATAATTTTTATTGTCTATGTCTATATGGCGTTATGTCAGCTCGTATAACAATTTTGTACTCATTAGTCAAATTCTCTCCAAAGCTGTTTTCAACACTTGTACTATTTTAACTTGTATACTAAATTATTATGTTGGTCCAACAGCGTTTGGAGATTTAAAAGTACCCGTTTATAAAGCCTTTGGAGATATTTATAAAATACCTGTTAAATCAAAAACGCTAAATTCTTTATTGTGTTAGAAACATTGTATAACACATTAAGCGTTAAGTTTTCCTCAACCATGGCTTTTATTTATTTCAGCAGTAAACTAAAAACCAAAAACCGTTGTCACCTAACCTCACAAATGAAAACAACACCTATTTTCGCTTTGCTTTAAGTAATAGGACAATTTACAATTAGAATACTTCTTATTTTCCACATCTAATATATCGATACAATCGCATATTATATTAAACATCGAAAATGTACTGCAGGAATGGATAAATGCCCAGTTCCGATTCCGCTAAATAGTTTTTGCTTATTTACTTGTTACTATGGTAATTAATTCTGGTCTCCATGGTGTTTTTGACATCTTTAGTAGTAGTATTCATTATATTTCATTACTCATTCATTGCATCAACAGAAAAACGTAACATCATAAATTGTATAATCATTTAAGACAATTACAAAATATATGGGCGTATCTGTATAAAAAATTACAAAATCCATTAATACAATCGCATATTAAAAATATTAAAAAACTGCAGGAACGGATAAAGGTACAGTTCCGATGCCGCTAAATATCATTTGTTTATTTACTTGTTACTGTGGTAATTAGTTCTGGTCTCCATGGTGTTGTTGACATCTTTATACGCGTCAACGAAAAGGAATAATTAAAAGGGCCTAAATCGTGCGAACGGGGCAAAATATCAAATTCCAAGTTAGACATTGTTTTTCACCTTGTGTCAAAGGTTACCTGTGCAAAATTTGGTAGCAATTGGTGTAACGGTGTGGATTTGTATTGAGTACCCATAAATCCTCAGACTTTGAGTTTTATATACTGTATATAGATGGGACGCAGGTATGTGAGTAGACCCAGGAAGAGATGGTTGGAGCAGGTTACCTATACCGTGATGTGCAGATAATGATGATTGTAGGCCTATATCCTTAGTCCTTATGATGATGATGATGATTGTAGGCCTACATCCTTAGTCCCACCATAGAAATCTTATTTCACTGGCCTTCACTCCAGAGCTGTGCCGTGTAGTTAACACAAAGTTCACAACAATACAGTAACACTGCGTCTGCAATTACTTCGTAAAATTTCTATTTCTCTCCGTACCTTACATTCTAATGTTCTATCAACGTTGCCAAAAACTGTTTTATGATAACAGGAGATGAAAAAGACAAAGGAAAATTTAGTACCCTGCATATAGGCCTACCTACTGAAGTAGGTAAAAAGTTTCAAATATCTGGATATCAAAGTCTCTATAAAAAAACCTTGGTAATATCGAGACAGAAGATGCAAAAATAGATTTTTAAGAAAAAGAAGAGGTTTGCTAATCTCAAGAAATATTAAACTCGAACACGTTATAAAACTTTTTGTGTAATGGACCCCCGATATGTTTATGAATAATGTTGAAGAGAGATACGTGGAGGGAGGGGGGAGAGCAATCTCAGAGGCACATGTAGCAAAACGCTAAGCAAAAAAGGGCCCAAGCCTGTTTCTGCCGAAGACTGTTGT
Organism: Magicicada septendecula; assembly: GCA_034769895.1. NCBI lineage: Eukaryota > Metazoa > Arthropoda > Insecta > Hemiptera > Cicadidae > Magicicada > Magicicada septendecula. The sequence goes on along the minus strand of CM068375.1, from coordinate 15,686,248 downwards.
GCATAGTGAAGAGCTAAATACTTTCCTTGTCTTGCCAGACCAGAGAAGATCGATAGAAAGTTCAGTCGACATAGGCGCCTATTCAATTTTGATTCTTCGTATTCATAGCTCCAAAAGAAGCCTCGAAAATTTCGGAAAGGACAAAAAGTACTAAAAATGGCTTTCCAATACAAACCCAAAGAAAAACGTCATACAGAGTGTCCAAAAAAGGGTGGATAGGAACAGGCCACAGGTGTAATCCGTATACAATGTGACCGAGGCGAGAAAAAAATAACGTTTTTAAAACATGGTGCTAGAGATGAATTCAAAGTGTTTAATGGAAATATAGAGTAAAAAATGAAGAAGTATTAAAGTGGAAACGAGACAGAAAGGTTACTGGAAAACCTTTTTAAAACATCTATGCCTAGGACATTTGGTTAGCCATGCTGACTAGGCAACTATGGTATTAGACGATGGTGTTGATCGGGAAAACGCTAAGGAGAGGTTAAAGAAGAGGTTCTTGAAGTAAGTGGCTACAGAAACGGAGACTTTAAACCCGTAGTACCGAAAGGAGGTTCGCAAGGCAGAAACGGTTCACGAGAAGCTCACAAGTGGTCCGTGGGGATATCAGTGTATAAAATACAAAATGTTCATCTACTTTACAAAGCTCAGCTCAAACAGCTTGCACGTGACGATGGCACAGCGATGACATGCGACGAGCTTCCCGCAGCACTATCATCACAAAAATTCCACAGCCGGCGAAACAAATTGAAGCCCAAAAATCGTTTAGATTGACCTCAAGTTAGACAGTGAGACGGTCACTAGACCACAGCTTAAAAACCGGGAATGTTTCACATCGGCCGTAAAAGCTTACGTTCCGTAATTGTAGTTAATTAAAATTAGTTAAGGGGACCCGGTAAGTAAAAAAAAAATTTCAAAAATTTTTTCAGATATTAATAGTAAAGAACTTTCTGATTCCAAAACTATATAATTTATGTAGGTTCTTTAATAATGTATGGCCAAAATTAATTTCCATAATTGACTATATATATTTCCATAAACTATCGACCAATGAGAAACCAATGCACGGATTATGCCCTAAAGGTCCAGATACGTGGTGTAAATATAATAGACAATTAGAATGTCCTACTGACCTTCCTTAAAATCACAAGAATAATATACCAGAAGCTATTATGCATATAATAAAGCCCATATTCAGAGACCTTTCTAATCCAAATCTATTGTAAAGTGTACGCATGGAAAGACTCAAAACTGCAATGAATCTGTAAACAGCGTTATATAGACCAGAATACCAAAAAATGTTTTTGTCACATTAAAAACTTTAGAATTAGTTGTATACGATACACAAACTTGTTTTAATAATAGAAATATTATGAAGTGTGAAGTTCTTGAAAAACTATAAATGAAGCCTGGGTATTTTATGGTTGCTGCGATGGAAGCACTAGACAGTGAAAGAATTAGAAATAGTGAAAAATCATTTTCAGATTTTGAAGGATAGCCAGACAACAAAAAAGACATCTTAAGAAGAAACTTGAAATTTGAAGACAATAATTCAGATTATGAAACTGGAATGTATTGAGGTAAGAGTAACTAAAAAAACATGGATTTAGTTTTTTATGTTTTTGTAAAAATTTATTTTTTTACGAAAAGGAACATTTTCTCAAAACCGGTTTAAGATATTAGGCTGTAATTTTCATGGTAGACTTATCTAATGATACTACATGTAGCTGGGGTTAAGGTTTTACAGATGCTTGTATTATTTAAGAGTTGTTAGTTATAAAGCATGAAATTTTAGAAGTGTTCCGACACTGTTCACAACAAAATTTTCTTAAAAAATATTAAGTATTATATAAATCTAAAACCGTGAGAAATTATATATTATCCCAATATATCACTGGTAAAAATTTGAAAACTGTATGTTAAATAGAAATTGAGAAAATGTTCCTTGTATTAACATGGAGAAGTATAGGGTTTCCGGATCCCCTTAACTTAAATTACATAAAGTTCATAATGTATTAGTTAATAAATACGTATAAAAAATAAACTGTAATTTTCCTTATTGGCCGGAAGCCGCTGACAGGAGGGGAAGATCCGCACTTTATTTGCCTTTCGGCTCAGCGGTCAGAGACCATCTAGAGGTCGGAAAACAGTGATTCATAAACATAATGACTTGACGATCTCAGAATATGGCCACCCGCCAACCTCCGGATCGAGAAAAACGAGAAAAAAAGTAATATTTTCAGCAAAAATAGATAGCCGTACACTTTGTGTGAAAGTAGAAAAAAACTCCGAAGATTGTCGTCCCGTTCGATGATTCGTCTAATGGACAGAAATTTTTGTAGAGATATTTCAATACGAGGAACATTTACATTCTATTTGTGCTTGTCCCTTGTTTCAACTTTAAAGCCGCTTGTCTTATTTTGTCCTTTACGGAGACGAAATCCTTTTACTTAGCGCCTGAAACTTATTAAAATCTGCCGAACGATATACAGAGTATCCAAAAATTTCCTCTTCTTTATTAAAAAAAAGGTTAATGAGTGGTTCGGTAATAGCAAAAATCAAGTGGAGAATCATTTGGGTTTGAGATACACGAGATTACTGTGGTTACTGCAGTATTTAATGCATAAGATGTAAGTTTTTGTTTTTTTTATCAATATCTCTCGATATCTATAGGTTTTTGTCCTATGCATCACCAGTAATAAATATATGCGTTTGTGGGTTTATGAGTGTTAACCACATTTGAAAGCGTGTACACACACACACACACACACACACACACACACACACACACATACACACATTTAAGAACTAACCGAGTTCTAACTCGACCGTCTGGCATTTGTCTACATGACTACCTGTTTAGGGTATATCTCACAGTCACTTTTGAATGGACCAGCGCATTTTCATTTGATACACAATAATATATGTGAGATATCAAACTAAAGGAAATGTAAATTTCAAACCGTATAAATATCAAATAATAAAATATAAAAAATAATAAATATCAAACCAGAATTTAAATGTAGTATATTAGTTTTAAAATTTCAAAGTTTTAGGACACTGGGGCCCAAACAAGAGATAAAAAATTTTGAAAAACGTAAAAAGTCAGCTGGCAACAGACTAAACAGAATTTTGGCATAAGTTTAAATGCAGCATTTACTACAACATTTTTTCAACTGTAAAGGCACCACGGTTTAAACGTAGACTCAATATTTTATGAAAACTGTAAAAGTCTATGTGAGGAATCAGGTTATAAATAATTTTCTTCAAGTTAAAAACTCGATTCTTTAATAATTTGATAGAATTAACGGCTCTCAACACTCTTTCCAAACTTTGGATTCCTTTCAAAAGATTCGTAAGCCGTGATGTTTTTTGATAACAACAAAGAACTTTATATGTTGTCATCAGATATGTATAGATTGTGAAAAGTAATTAGGTATAGGCCTCTACATTATTTCTACGTTAGCCTGCATACGTACATTTAAAACTAGGCCTAAATTATTTGTTATTTACGCATATGGTTACAAATTTAAAAAACCCCAATGCAGTAGTTTTGGAATTTTTAGTGCTTATTTTATGATTGTATGCTTTATAATTATTATTTTACTAAAAAAAAATAGCTGCGTAGTAGGGGATTTCGTAATTTTCCTGACAATTAAAAAATTATCCAATATTGAAATATACTTAATAATAAAGTGTTTTGGGCATAATAATGAGCGAGTTCTGTAGTTTAATGAACTAACTAGTTTTATTTAGCAAATTTTAGGAAGGTATTGGTTTTACGTTTTGGCTTATTTAGTTGATATTTTTGTAACTACTTCATTGAGGGACTCGTTTCTACCAAAAGGCTGTGTTGTGTGACCATGTGGAACTGAACGTCGTATCTTTTTGCAAACATCGGGGGCATAATTTGTCAAAATAACTACAAAATTATAATAAATAGTTTAAAATCGATTGTACTATTTTCAAAGCCAATTTGAGGTTTATCAAGGTTTATCATTACCATCTGGTAGTGACGTTTTGAGAAGCTTTTGGTCATTGTCTGTGAGGGAAAAATTTGGTAACTTCGAAAGACTGTTCACTATATAGCAGTGGTTCCCAAACTTTTCAGTCCGCGGACCCCCCCCCCCAAATGATTTAAATATTCACGGACACCCTCTGAGATCTGAAATAAAACAAAACAGTAAATATGATAGAAACTCTTATATTTCAATTAAAATGTGTTAAAATCAAAATTCTCTCAACTTGCAAAATTATAATACTAATGATATCAAACATAGTTTAATGTGAACAATGAAGCTGCTTTTGAACAATTAGCTCTACAATACTGGGTTTAATGTCTGATAATTTCAATATTAAGTCACTCTCGACATCGAGTTTATTTCTTAACTTTGACTTCAAGTAAGTGAGCAGGGAGAATGCGGTTTCACACAAATAAGTAGAGGGAAAAACTTCAAAGCTTTTTTGGTGAGTTCAGGATAGTCAGTCATTATATATAACCAGAAGTCAGCTAGTTGTAATTACGAGAACTGTAATTTTAATGATCTGTCAGTTGAAAGTTCTGCCAATGAATTTTCTTCTTGTACTGTAAGAGAGAGGCCTAGTCAGTTCGGGTGACAAACTGATCTGCTACACGACATAATTTTAAGACATTATTAAAGCCATTAGTTTTACAATTACAATTAGTTTAATTAACAAAAATACTGGAATCTTCTACTAATTGTTTTAAGATTCTAAAATTTAGATTTTAGAGCTTAAAATTTAGAGGAAATTACGGTATATTCTAATTTTTCTTAAAAGTGTCTGCGGAGCCCCTGAAATATTTTCACGGACCCCCAGGGGTCCGCGGACCCTACTTTGGGAACCACTGTTATATAGTTATATGTGAGTGTGTGTGTGTGTGGGGGGGGGGTGTGAACGTTCCAAGCATCTGTTTTTATGTAAACACCAGGCTTCAGTTTTTTTTTTACACTTAAACAAGTATTTCGTTTCATCAAGTTTAAGCACTTAGTGCATACTTAAGCAAACACCTCGCGTGTTTACGGTCGTCAGGTAACGTTTTTCGTTGCAGACCGCGACCTTGAGCGACCTGGATTCTTGTCAAAACACTCGTCACCGATTCAGTTAACTGTTTACAGTGTTAAAAGATACCCCCCCCCCCCAACCGACCGAGGGCGTTAAACTCTAAGCGATCTCGAAAAGAGGGTTGGAAGGCGAAGGGGGTGGAAGACTGACGATGGCCGGGTGACGATGACGATCGACGTTGACGATGATTACGCCTACCACGACGGACGCCATGATGAAACCGACTCGCGACGCTATATAAAGTGTCAGAACTTGGCGTCGCTGGGATCACTTTACTAAGGACCGGTGTGCCTCCCTTCTACCGGGGAGAGGGGGACGCCGTCGGCCGGTGGAGGGGTTAGCGTCCCATTTTGGGATCGCGTCGCCGCCTCCCTTTACAACCATCGCTCTCCAGGCGTCCCCAGTCCCGTCCGCTTTCGACCAGAGCGCGAACTCTCTCCTGTATTCATACAGGTAATGCTCCTCCACACTAACTTAGTTTTTTCTGTTTGTTAAAGTGTGTTGAATAGTGTTAAGTTTTTGTACTTTGTCGACTGTAAGTATAATATATTTTATTTCGTTCATTCATTTGTTCTTTGTGTTTCAACATATAATGTTTATACTTTATTAGTTTTTAAATAATTGTATTTGGATTCATAAGTTTTTTTTTAAATTATTTGGTAGCCTTCAAAAAACTGAATTTTCTGTAACTTTGAGTATCTTGTAATCATACATTTGTATACTCACCTATACATATATCTTGTATTTCCATATATATATATATATATATATATATATATATATCCTTATGTACTTGTGTACATTCGCATATGTAAAATGTATCACAGCTGTATGTATTTATGTACATATGTTCATATTTTTAAATTTACTAACATATAAATAGTCTATATGCCTACTAATATTTATTTTATATATATATATATACATATACATGTAAATAATGTAGGCCTATACATACATATACATATGTATATTTACATATAATTTTAATTTGTATACTTATTTTGTGTGTGTGTAGTTTAGACGTTTTTGTAGGCCTGCATGATTACGTCCACATGGAGGGTTAAGGCGCTTTTTACATAATTAGGTGTTTCAAACTCATAAACTGTGTAAAACTACAAGTTATGGAGTCAGTTCTATGTCATTCATACGTAATAATTAGCATATCACTGTAAACGTGTCTGTGCCTACTATACAGTACATATTCTGTTTTTACAATAGCCTATACAATCATATTCTGTATTTACCATTCGAAGTTTTAGAATTCGTATCGCGCGGATATCTTGAAGACGTATCGTTCATAATTTCAAAGTTGTCGTTCGTGATTTGTGAGAACTGTGTGTTCTAAAGTGAGGTTAGTCAAGTTTAAAATCTTTCCACAACCCTGTGATTCTGTAGAAATGTATTTTGGTATTCGTTGTTCGAAGGGTTTTTTGATTAAAATTAAGCGAGTCTCAAGAATTTTTTTCCTCGGTGAATGCTATTGACAATCATTTTGTCATCTTTCAAAATGTTTAAATAAACAAATATACACACACAGAGCGCATGCGTACTAGTTTGACTATAATAAAATTAAAACTTATTGCACTCGTCATTATATGTTATAAGTATTATAGAATTAAAATGATTGTAATATTATAAAATATGAAAAAGGACCAAACACTTTCATACTTTCAAAAAGTGAAAATTTGGTAATTGCCAAATTATAACTGACGAGTTGCAATGCACAACCCCCCACACAAACAAACAATTTTAAACAAGATTTTCCAATTAAAATGTAGGCCTCCTCAAGTATGATATAGACCTACAACTAACAGTCATTTGAAAGTAAATGCTTGAAGCATAGTCATGATTTCGTGCAAGTTAATCGTGAGAATTATCAAAACATTACAGTCTACAAAATGTAACATTGTAAAATAATTACTACATACATATCTCATGTATTCCACGAAAGTTTGTATCATTTAAGTTCTGCCAACCTTATTGCCTAAATTATCTTACAATTTTTTAACTCGACAATGAAATATTATCTCTTTATAAATGTATTTTAATTCATTGGTGCCACTTTAGTATTAAACGAATATTCAATAAATACAAATCTTCATATTTCACTTAATAGGAATTAATACGTTAGTTTCAATAAGTATGTTTATACTGCCCATACCGTTGTGTTTAACATTTTATCTTATAACAGTAGGCCTACAAGTGTAACAGCATACATTTCAACTACTAAATTCAATTAGCGTTTGAGATTTACGTTATTTGTATAACTTTAAAATAAACTATAATTAATTTGTTATAATTATTTGAACTACTAATTTTAAGTAGATCCTGCTTATTAGAAAAAAGCCGCAGGTCCGATGCCACTAGTGACAAATAGTGAAACTAACACGAAACGTAAACTTACAAATATATTTTGCCATAAATAATAATACTTTATGTTAAAAGTGGTGTAAAATTTTAAGTATTCAGTTATCCTTTAATTTTTATTAATGGTTTAAAGAATTTTCAATAATTTTTTAACAAACCGAAGACAAACCGACATTACTGACTTCATTGAATTCGCATGGCCTTACATAGAGTCGACGTGAATAGACTCGAACTCCTGGTGGCCCAGTTCGTTAGCGAATGATGAAATCATTTTAAGACAAGACGCGTCTAAAAATAAAAGAATGAATCGCGCTCGCAACATATAAAATAATATTGTCTCGGCGTTCTAGGTTTACAGGAATCGTATAACTTTTCCTATTGTTGAAAATTTCCGTTTCAATCAGTACAGGATATAGATAGACAACTCTATATTCTTATTAAATTAATGCCTGTTTCAGCAGATTAACTATCACAATTTGTTACAAAATTGAAAATTCGATGACAGAAAATCTTTTAAATTTATTCCAATCTGTATTAATGACATCTATGTAATATACAGTATTTTCTATAATTATTATTATATATAAATTATATGATTATTCTGATGTTAATAGTTCAAACTATCGAGAAATTGTAATATTATAATATTATTTGTTGTAAGAAATTTTTATTTATTATTAATAATAATAAAAAATATACAAGAATAATGTGGGCAGATGTGAATGTAATTATATAATAGTAATGCAAAAAAGTATTTACCTCTTGAAGTTTAAGATTATTTTGCCTGACACAAAATTATACATCGTACACACACACGCGCGCGCGCACGCCCACGTATCTATGTGCATAATAACATAACGTATAGTAATTTATTCGTAATATTAAAAAAATACGTAAATTTTAGCTTTAAATGATTATTTCATAAACTTTTTTTTATCTTACGATATGATACTAAGGTACAGCTTGTTGAAATATTCTAAGGTGACTGGACTTTTTGGATTAATTATGTAGGCTACACTTACATAAAAACACATCGCAAAGAGTTACGTCTACATGCATCAGATTATGTTTACATATTCTATTATAATTTGTTAAATATTCAAATTGTAATTGTCGATATATACACGCGTCGTTTTGTTTTGTAAAATTTGAGAATTTCCCATAACACGTCACATACAGTTTTAAATGATTATTTATCATAAATATTTTAAGGAAGGTAGTTAACGAATATATTTATTGGTTACATTATCGTGAGGACACAACACCCCTATCTGATTTAGAGCCTCATAATAGTCTCCAACATCCCCAGTTCTTTACATAGAAATAACTTGGTTTTGCCAAGCATAAACTTTACTTTTTTACAACTACATAACAGCTGTATTCTCTTAAATAATTTTTGAATGGCATTTCATCCTTTGCTCCTTCTACAGCAGACAAAATCTATCAAGATAAAATCCTCTTCAAACAGATCAGAAACTTTGTAAAATAAAAACAACATTTACGGTTTCACGATGACTGAGATTTTAGTGAAAGAATGACTGAATACTGTGGTATTCAGGTGGTCGGCAAACCGGACACGTATTACAGCCTGCCTGTATTTCCCCAACCCATGCTTTCGTAAATCAGTTTAAAATTTTACAGTGTTAATATGGCATGTTACGTCATGTTAATGGCATATAAAATGTCTTATTAGTTCTTCCAAAAAAATTTATTTATTTCTGTTATACCATAAACTGTGTGCTTGTTTATTGCGTACAAATTATTGTTATGTAAACTGCTGTGTAATACCATACACTGTACTACTATAATGGTATAATACTCATGGAAGTAGGCCTACTTGTGAAGTAGCTGGATAAATCCAGACTAGATGGAAAGACGTTGGATGGATTTTCTTTCAATTAAAGAACTTACGGAAACTAATAACGACATACTGATCAGACTGATACTTACTGGTACATAATACTTACGACAAATAATATCCTAACACCAGTAGTTATGATTATAGTATTTAATAATCTTCTTCTTCTTCTTCTTCTTCTCCACTACAAGGATTAGGCGTTTGCCTGTTCCGTCCTCACAAATTTACGACCACCGTTTTCATGGTCTTCCTATATCTCTTTTCCCTCTTGGGTTGTAGTTAAGTATTTTTTGGGTATTCTCCTATTTCCCATTCTATTATATTTAATAATATATTTAGTGTTTATAATGATTTTACCTAAAGATGTTTTCTCCTTATTTGGAACATGTTTTTCGGGAGCCTTGTGTTCCCATCTTCAGCCTTCCTGATTTTGAGTTTTGTGAAGTACTTGTGTGTTGGTTGATTGTTGTGGTTTCCTGTTGGCCTCTGGTAATTTAACTTGGTATTATTGTGTGTGTGATTGTGGTGTATATATTAGTATTTTGTGTATTTTCGATGTTCAGTGCTCGAAAATACGCAACACTGAACATCAAAAATACACAAAATACTAATATATATATATATATATATATATATATGTATACACCACAATCACACACAATAATACCAATTTAAAGTACCAGAGGCCAACAGGAAACCAAAACAACAACCAACCAACACACAAGAACTTCACAAGAGTCATATTCAGGAAAGCTGAAGATGGGAACACAAGGCTTCCCGAAAAATGTTCCAAATAAGGCGAAAACATCTTAAGGTAAAATCATTATAAATATTAAATATATTATATGCATCAAGAAACAGACTGTAGTAAAAAGTGTTTGAATATTTAATAACTAGATAATTTTTGTTTACTTAAATAATATATTTAATTTTCGTCCGTAGATAAAATATAAAAATGTATTTATCTGAACCAACCAGTAATGTAGTCTACCATTAATTACGTTTCTATTGTTCACCAAACACATGTTTACCCCCCCCCCACATTATTACCTATCAACGGCGAAACCAATTCGTGCACTGATTTCACCAGTTAACAAGTAAACATGTCTGTCAATATGTATACATCTTGATTAATACATATATTAAATAACATAATTAGTTTAATAGAGTAAACTGTACAACAAAACAAACACTATTTTTTACTGTAACTAAATAATAAAAGAAACTCCTTACAGGTACACTCGTTTAATCACATATTTAAGAACAAAGATGATTTTAGGTTTAACATCAAATATTTTGCCTGCTCTACGATCATCATACACTCGAATGGGACCAGTCTCATAAGAGGGTAAAACCTTTTGGTGTTTAGAAATTGTAAAACCCGCGTCGAACCCAGAAAAACCGATAACAGAGTTATCATTGATAATGAAAAACTCAGTGAAAGCTTTCAAATGGTATCGATCGCGCTTCATTGTGTGTTATGTTGTTTTCCAAACAAAAGCTACTACAAAATTATTTTAACAAAACTTACATATTTTAGTTTTGGAGTGCAAAATGATCCACTAAAATTTTACATGATTTGACTGCTTCGACTTCGATGCAACAAAAGAGCTAAAAATACGACAATTCGGTTTTTAAATGCAACAAATGCAATTTTTGACTTTATACTTGAGTGTAATTTGTGTATAATTATGCGCGCGCGCGTGTTGAAGATTGCCAATCACAATTGTCGGAAACACAATTGACTGTCCCATGACTGCCGAATTGATGTTTAATTCGGATATTTACATCTACAAAGGCCTCTTGACTGTGTAGAATCAATTAAACAAATACTCACAAATATTATTTGCCTAACTGTTAATTTTCTCTCGTTAAAGATGACTGCCAAAATTATCAACATTCTGGAAAAGGTCTGTCAAGTATATGGTACCAAATGAAGAAATGCTTTTTTTTTAGAATTTTGTCTATTTGCATGTTTACTTTTGTCAGGGTTTACTACTACTCGAAAAGGGAGATTATTTTCTGACGTAGTTTCTTGTTTGTAATACGAGTAATGAAACACAAATGGTGGCATCGAAATTAACGTCCAAGCTGAGCAGACGACTGACGATGGACGATACCTTACTTTATTCCATAGTTTTACGATCTTAACCTCACTCAAGACGTACAACCGCTGAGTGTTCCACAATTGGCGTTCTCGTCAAATCGTTCTTCACATCTTCAAACCAGTGCTTGTCTGCTCACTGATCTATATCGATCTGGCTGACCTTAAAAACTTTCTTTACTGTTCTGTTATCTGCCTTTCTCTCCCATATCCCAACTATCGCCGTCTTCTTCACTAGCATTCACAAGGACTATTCACGTGTCTATACCAGTGGTTCCCAAAGTGGGGTCCGCGACAATGTTTCAGGGAGTCCGCAGAAACGTTTAAGAAAAATTAGAATATACCGTAATTTTCTCCGATTTTTTGTGCTTTCTTTTTACGGTTCAAACTAATTGTGATTGTAAAAGTAATTTCAGACTAATGGCTTTAATAATGCCTTTAAATCATGTCGTGTAGCAGATCTGTTTGTCAGCCGAACTGACTAGACCTCTCTCTTACACTACAAAAAGAAGATTCATTGGCAGAACTTTCAACTGACAGACAGTTTTCACAATTACAGGTAGCTGACTTCTGGTTATATGTAATGACTGACTATCCTAAACTCGCAAAAAAAGCTTTGAAGCGTTTAGCTGTGTTTCCCTCTACTTATTTGTGTGAAACAGCATTCTCCCTGCTCACGCACTTGAAGGCAAAATTAAGAAATAAACTTGATACCGAGAGTGACTTAATATTGAAATTATCAGACATTAAACCCAATAAATCCAGAGCTAGTTGTGCAAAAGAAGCTTCATTGTTCACATTAAACTATGTTTGATATCATTAATATTATAATTTTGCAAGTTAAGAGAATTTGATTTTAATGCATTTTTAATTAAAACATAAGAGTTTCTATCATATTTACTGTTTTATTTGAGAGCTCAGACGGGGTCCTTGAATTCTTAAATTATTTGGGGGGGGGGTCCGCGGACTGAAACGTTTGGGAACCACTGGTCTATACAGTTCCTCCTATTGATGTTTATACTCCAGCTTCTGCTTTAATAGACGGGTACGTGTGTCTTCCTCAACAACTTTCTCTCCCACGTTGTAAATAACATGACATTAATTTACTTAACTTAAGCATAAGCTGAACTTCTCTTCTGACTATTAATGTCTTAAACTCGTTATGAGTGGATTATTCGTACTTGATAATTCATCTTTTACCAGAGGACTGTTTTCAAAGCTAGTTTCCACTAGCGTCGTTAGTTTGTTACAAATGCGCATTTAATTTTATTTATAATTTGTAAACATAGCGCTCAAGGTTTTTAAACAATTAGTAGACACATTTCTATGTCGTTTATTGTCGGCAGGTTTTTACTTATTTCTTAACAAGATTATGCTCCTCCACTACTGAAAATAGCGTATAACAATAACTGCGATATAATATGTCAACATAGTTGGGGGGAAATTCAGCTAAGTCCTTCAGAACTAACACGGTCAGAACTAATAATCCAGTTAAAACTGTTATTCCAGAACGAACGTGGAAGTACTGAATGGACCGTACACACTCAGTATTTTAGATATTCTGAAAATTTACTGAAATCCATGGTAGAGGAGAGAATGTTGCCAACTATTTTAGTTAGACTTCTAATATTCTAGACAAACCTTTATTATAGTAAATTTATTTAATGGTAACCAAATCAATTATAGGGTATTCAGGTGAAGGGCCTATTTTCACAGTCAAGTATTAGGGGAATCGATTATTAGTTCCCCAGCTCTGTCAAGTATTTACACTAGCTTAGCCTCAACATAAAAATTATCATGGTTTACAAAGCTTGGAATAAACCCCCTTACCGTTGTATGACAACCAGATCATCTGCATGTAACATTGAGAGAAGTATTACGAATATTGTCGACTGAAATTTTTCTAACAATAATCGAAAATAATCCCCTGTGTAGAAAGGAATCCTACCCAACGACGTAATGGTTATGTTGGGGGACTATTGATTGTCTTCACATTTTGAGTAAAAGGGTGTAATAGAAACTATCTTTAATATCTTCACCTTAAGACGAGACACCTTAAACCAAATGATGATTTAGAGGATGTCGAAAATGTGATAGTTATCCTTGTTTACTAAAATAAATAATTGCTTTTTGTGATATTTATAGCTGTTGAGGGCGATTTACCAAAACAACACACAACACACACACATACACATGCGTGTATATAAATATGTACTAATATATAAACATGAATTTTACGTTAAATCTAAATCTAAATATATATTAACATGATAATGGTTTTAGGCTGGGGGTCATTCCACAAAATTCGTGATGCAAAATGTGTAACGTCATCGAAAAATATAACGATTCCACACTTTCGATTCCCTAAAAAAGCATTATCATGCTTCGATGTTTCGGTTTCGTTGAAATTCTTTGAATGCTTAGGTGCATAAAATAGAGAGAGGGAGATAGGGGGGGAGAGAGAGAGAGAGAGAGAGAAAGAGAGAGAGAGAGAGAGAGAGAGAGAGAGAGAGAGAGAGAGAGAGATTTTTATATAAGAATTTAAAAAAGCTTAACAAGACCAATTTTAACGATTAACATTTATTAACAAAAAATTCACGAAAAAACAGAAGCCTCCTTTTCAAAATCATGAAAAATTTAGTTTACTATTCAATTTGAGTAAACAAATCGATCTAAACAAGCCAATATCTTGAATTTTTAACAAATGGATAAGTTATGTGTATGAACTACACAATGCTTAAATGGGCCGTCAGCACTTTAAAATGGTCCTTTTACAGTTTTATTTAAATATTATTTTTTGAAGGGGCTTATCACCCAGACCGCCTTACCACGATTTCCTCTGTCCAAAAATTAAAAATCACCAATTTTATCACAGATTAGTACACATTTACACAATTTAAATCCCAAAGTACTCTGTTACGTTGAACTTTGCTCTAAAAAGTTGAAAACAGAGAGATCCAGACCCACATGATATTTTTTCTATATTTTTATTTGTGAAGCGCGTCCTTACAAAAATTTCCATAACTTCATTAAATGTGTCTGTGTCATATACAGCGGTTTCAAATGTACGCGTATTAGAGTGTCGAGCGGTAAAACATTAAGTTAATTTTAAACCTTCTTTTTCAAAACACGGTAAAAATAACGAATGTGGGTTAAGAAAACCCTGCACCGTGCAAATGTTTTGGTTCTTCTTAACTTCCGTTTCCTATGTTATTCTTCTCTATCGCTCTGTTTGTGTTTCTCTCCTCTCCCTCTCTCTCCCACTCTCCCCGTTCACTCTCTATACCTCTTAAAAGTACTCAACAATTACTATCATAGTACCATCATCGTAAAAAGCCTACCGTAGTACAAAAGCAAACGTCAACTCACGCACATTTAAAATTTTTAAAATAACAGGATATGCTCTTCTAAAATACATAGTGGACTATTAGGGCTTGACACTGGATGTTATCCTTAGGTTAGCTTTAACGTTGAGTTAATAAATAACGATGTTCGATTAGTAACTAGATTAAACGTTTTAAAACATTTGTATCGATATTTCGACAAAATACGCTGTCATTATCAGGACCTGTATATGCCCAATACAGACACAATTAGTACACATTAATACACCGTAATGAATGTTAATATTCATAGAATATTATAATTAAATTTTATTGATAAAAGGATTGTAACGTATCTGTAATAATAATTATAATTCTGTATATAATATGTACACACAAATTCGCTTGAAAATTACTCCACCAAATGTGTATTAATTATTTGTGTACTACGCGTACGCAGATCCTGATTATGACAATAAAATTTGTTCAATACAGAAATAAATAATTTAAAATTGTGTCTAGCGAATCAACGAATCTCACAAAACCTTTTGTCACTAGAGGTTATAAAAAAATGCATTTTTTCAAACGAAGCATGGACTGTCTCGTATAACGATCTATCAATCTATACATAGATTCGTCCGTTACACCTTTATTTCGTTCGTTTCAGAATTTATGGTCCCCTTGTTTTCCACTACTTCCTACCACCTGCCAAGGTCATCTACCTATACACATACACTTCAATACATCAACTTGCTAATTATTAGATTTAATCACATTTGTAATCCATGGTTAAATATTTTTGTTAACTAAGCTGTAGGGTATGAGTCAAAGTGGATATTATTCTTATCGAGCGCCCTTTTGTAGTAATTTTTATGTTAATACGTTACTCTACTAAGAAAATAAGCGTGCATACTGTACTAAAAAATGTTTACTTAATTTCCTATACTATCAAAATATTACATGAAGACAAAAAAATCGGTGATTTAGTGACAGAAACCATGTGTCATTGGCATATCAAAACGAACAGCCCTCCCTCAAACGGAACCGAGTTGGACAGAGGGAGTTGGTTGGATCTGGTTTTAGTAGTTGAAAATAAAATCCACAAATTGAAGACACCGAGGATGAGAGGTAGGAAAACCTTTTAAAAAATAATCGATTCTGTTCTACCTGAATGTAAAATACCGCGATCACTCACTCGAGTGGCTAAGTGAAGTAACCGTTAGAGGTACGTTGCCTAAATAAAGAATTTAGAAATTCAAGATACTCTGAATTATTGGTTTATTAAAAATAACATTTTACTTTTGTAAATTAATATCAGTTTATAGTTTGAACAAATTTAATACTTCAAGAATTTACAAAGTTAAAACAATGATTATAACTTCAAGTCAACTCAAATCTAACAAACAATTAACACGTACAATACGGCACAAGCCACTAGCTCGAGCCAAGCGAAGCCAAGCAGTTCGCTGGAACTGATGCTTTTACATTGTATCCTGTCATTTTTTATAGTGTACTTGTTTACTATTCCGATTACTAGAATAAATGAGAAAGTATCCTTTGGCAAGTCTTAGATCTTTCTAGAGTAAACAAAAATATTTTCATGAATAGTTATATAAAGCGTTACATAAGTAAGAACAAACACAGCTTGTCCTAAATCGCCCTTCCAGCTAAACACATCAATTGGTAAATCGTACAGTTACTTTTAGAATAACAAATAAACTAACGATAATATTATAACAATTCCATAGTGTAAAGGAAAGAACGAACTGATATAAGAAAGAGTATAGTGAAACAGAAGACGTATCCAAACAGGATACAACACGTAAAAAATTGATAAAGACACTTAATAAGTACGCTTAATCTAACTGAATTTTTTCATTAGCTGTGTTCTTCTGAATTTTGAACTTTCATAGTCGGAATTTTTAATACCAACAACTTTTCAGTTGAAAACTAAGTTCTTCGATATTTGAGGATACGCAAAATGTTTCGCCTACTATAAAAGACGATGCTTTAACACTGAGTAGGCCTACGACATATCATAGAATAGTGGTTGTATAGAATAGAATCTCTGTAAAACCTTTAACACTGAGTATGTCTACGCCACATCATAGAATAGTGGTTGTATAGAATAGAATCTCTGTAAAACCTTTAACACTGAGTAGGTCTACGCCACATCACAGAATAGTGGTTGTATAGAATAGAATCTCTGTAAAACCTTTAACACTGAGTAGGTCTACGCCACATCACAGAATAGTGGTTATATAGAATAGAATCTCTGTAACAATATGTTGTCGTTACTGATGAACTTTGGTTTCACTCGCATATTCGTTAAATATTTTACGTCTCTGTTTATAAAGCCCGTTTTATTTAAAATTAATTAATACTCTCTAACCAATCGGATAACGTTAATAATAATTAAAAACATTAGCTATTTGATTAGTGATAGCCAGTACTTTATTAAATACCGAGCACTGTATTTATATCTGAGTGTGCGCACGTGACATTTTCGTGTAGTACAAAATGTATCAAAGTACTATAATTCTACAACCGTACACGAATGAAAGACGAACGAGTGTGTTTGTACATTTTAAAAATATTTACAAACCATATTTCATAGATCAGATGAATGAAGCTACTAAAAATACATACTGTCAACAAACTTAACAGTAGAGAAGATGTAATGCCTGGCTATATATATATATATATATATATATAGAGAGAGAGAGAGAGAGAGACAGACAGACAGACAGACAGACAGATAGACAGACAGACAGACACAGAGAGTCAGAGGGAATCGATCGTAAAATAATGATACCTTACGATCAGATTTAGACATAAAAATGCATAACTAATTTCATCGGCAAACGATAATATTGTTTTATATTATTATTATATTAACCTTTTTAACCTTTTTCATAAAAATGACAATTGACACAGGTGTCTTTCCTCCATCTAAAGAGTATGAATACATTTCCTAAAGTGGCCATGACTTGTATACATATAAATAAGACGTACAAAGCCTTTATGATATGTACTGTAACCAACAAAGTTTTAATTATTATCTTTGGTTTAAATCGATGTAATGTTGTAGATTTAAAACGTAAGTACTGTTTCTTTATTACAAATTAATGTGTTTCGTGATATAACTTACTTGTAAACAAATTTTTAACTATCCAATCGAATCATAAAACTTCAAACACATTTCCTTATATTATAGATTTTAAGAACTGACGAATCCACTAATACTGCATTTAATATGATACTATAGGAAGCAAAAGTTCCTTGTGTCCTTTCAGTAGCCAGAACTTTTTCGTTCATTACTGTATGCTGCATTCGGCGGGTCTCATACCCATGACCACGTTAATACAATATTCTTCGTTCAAGCAACGTTCAAGTGGTCGTAAAAGGCGGCTTACAAAACGAAACAGCCTTTAAAAGATTTGTTTTCGTTACAGCGGGGATCGACTCTGCGTGTTGTGCCATTTGTATCTTGTGTCTAGTCCAAGGTTTACCCCGGCTCGAAATAGAACACATTTTGTATTCGTTAACATGCTCGCTGGATGACGTCATTAACACGAAAATACTGTTCGAAAGACTTGTATGGTTAAATGAAAAATTGATACGCGACGTAACAAATATCATGTTTTCCTGTGCGTTTGACAGCGAATGTATATTTTACTCAAACAGCGCGCCCTATTTTTAATCATCTTGGATGAAAATTTGTTGAATATTATTGGATGATGTTTAGAATATTATTTTTCCTATCGCACGTTCACAGTGCCTTCACACGAACAAATAATATTTTTTCCAGTTTAATTAATTATTTAAGTAAAAATATTATTTTTCGCGACAAATTTCTACACATATACTTTTGAAGGCTACATTTACTTTGGACGTGACAAATCTCCGTTTCAAACATTTCTTAAATTATTTCTTAAATTTACTAACCCTTTCAATTTCTCAGAATTTACACACTTATAATACTTTAGAGATATAAATATGTCACTCGATTTCAGCTTACAGAACAAGATTGGAACATCTTTCGTAGCATGTTTCAATAAATATGTTTATTAAATTGAGGCTTGAGTCTACTTCACATAAAATCCCTGTTTAGAATTTTATTAATTTTTTTAATATTATTTTCTTTTAGTTTAAACGTTTGTTTATACTTTTTTATACATATTTTGTAAAGATGTTAGACATGCTTTTTATTATCAGAAACGACTCAACACAGATGCTAAAACACATTTATTTTCAATTTATTCCTTAGATGTAAGAAATTCTGATGCCCTTGCGGAATGCACATAAAGAAGGCGATTAGAAGAAAAGTAATCTAAACAAATACGTAAGAAAAGAAACCGTTAATTATGGTCCTCACCCGTCATTAGGGGTAGGATTTGAATTACTTTGAAAAATCTGAAAAATATGGACCAATAAGAACATGCCCTAGAAAAAAGAAACATACGATGAATCTGGATAGCCAATATTGTAAATAATTTTGAATTGTATTTTTTGTATGTATTTGTTTTTAACAAAAAAGTTATATACAAAGTTTTTACTTTAAATTAGTCTTCGTTTTAATTACATTAAATGATGTTATGCATTACAAATTTTCGAATGTTATGGACCTCTTGTTGTCTGCGAATAGATGTAGACCTATGCGTTTGTACAAACACTTCCTACAACGAATAACATAGTGGGATAAAACTTGAAAAAATTGTTAAATTGTAAAGTTGTGGATCACTTACATTACATTTCGTATTTTTTCGACTAATAACGTTAGCAGTTATACTCGTTGTTGTATTTCCTGCATTTCGTTCACGTACACTTTGTAATTACATTCTTTTTCAGCCGCTTCATTATATAGTTGCGTAGAGACAAAAAGACTAGCTTGTAGCACCATAATATTATTTGTTTAAGTATAAACAGTGAATAAAGCAGTGTCATCTAGTGAAACGTAATAACACAATCGAATGTGATCAGAAATGTTTTAACATGATAATGTTTTTAGGCTGGGGGTCATTCCACAAAAACGTCATCGAAAAACGTAACGCTTCCACACTTTCGATTCCCCACAGTCTAGAAATTTGATAAGTAAACGCGTCAAGACAGAAATAATCGCTGCTGACATTGAGTTTAGCAAACGTTTTAGTGAGAATAAATTTGGTTTTAATGCTCTGTTTGTGATCGTCTGTGGTTTGGAAATGATTTACGTAATCCACGAAACGTAATCCACATTATACGTTTCAAAAGCCTAAAAACATTATCACGCTTCGGTGTTTCGGTTTCGTCGAAATTCTTTGAATGCTTAGGTGCATAAATAGACAGAGGGAGAGAAAGAGAGAGAGAGAGAGAGAGAGAGAGAGAGATTTTTTCATAATATATGTTTCTTCTTCTCTTTAATAAACCTGTCTTGCATCATTTTCCGTTTCTGACGACGTCAAGCATTCCAAGCTTTCTTCTTAGTCGTCCTTTCATTTCTTCCTCATTTTGTCAATGTTTTTTCGGTATGCTGTTGAAAGAAAATGCAATTTCTCATTTGCATATTTATCGCGTTGCTCATCCTCCACAACAAGCGATCTTCCCTTACTCGTCAAGCGGGGGGAATCACATCCGCGATTTCTTTTTGTACACTTTTTGGCTAAAATCTGACCTCGGCGAGAAACGGTTAAAATATGAATTTATATGATATCTTATCTTCATAGTTGTTCAAATCCTAATCATTATCATCATCATCACCGACATCGTCCTCACTTACCTTCGTTAAATGGTTTACGCATTTGGCTGATCCGCCTTCAAGTACTTGACCATTTCTTAGGTCCTCCTTCGTTCTTTTGCTTTTTATTTGAAAGCTAGGCAGTCTTCCATCACACGCGATCCTTTCTACGCGCTCTTTTTTTCCTTTTTACTTGATTTTTTCGACGTATCTTTTATTTTTGTCATTGATGTTGTATAAATTTAGTTAGTTGTACAAATTTATATCTCATTCATCCTTCAACGCCTCCTAGGAATTACAACTCGGAAGGATATTTTATTTTCGTAACCCGTCACTCACTACCATACAATAAAATGGTACAATAAACTGGAGCAGGTACCATATTACAAAATTTATTTTTAGTGTCTGGTTCCCACTTTGTTTTTAAGTATTCCGTTGTGGTATTACATATCAGTTAATATTTACATATTTTACTATGTCCGTCCTTCTCTCTATTAGAATTCATAATATTATCCAAATAACTCAATTGATCTACGTGCTTGAATTTTGCAGCTCTAAACACTGGAAGGAGTAAAGAAACTGTTAAACATTAAAATTAATATAAGAACACTGATACAAAGATATTAAAGTACTGTGGGTTTATGTGTTTGGTGTAAGTGATTTATACAAAGTTAAAGAAATTCAAGGTGAATGCAGTTACGAGTGACGATGATAAGAATCATAAGTGTCATAAGGAAAAACATATTGGCAGATAGTAGTAGTACACCAAAAGTTTGAGTGCGGATGCCAGAAAATGAGTCATGCGTCAAATGACTTCAGAAATAGGCCTGAAAAGACACAAGCATTGAAAGCGATGGCAGTCAACAAGATAACATGACGACTTCAGTATGTGGCCGTCTTTGGTGTGAAACAAGACGTGCCTACCGACAGCAATCGCGTCACAAAACACAGCAACAAATAAAACAATGACGAAGAAAATAAGTGTTTCGGAAACTTCAACGTTTAATGCAATCGACTTTTGAAAATTAGTAAATTATGAGAAGGTGAAAAATTACCTTTGTTGATTGCTTACTCCAACAAAACAAATTAGATTTACTTTATGCAACAAAGAAAATTTTACAACCCGCTAGTTCAAGTGATCACCGACAAACTGTTCAACTATTCCGTACGTTTTGAAACGGGCGACATTTTTTCCGACGATTTAAGAATGAGGTTAACCTCGGATGCGCTTATCCGCAGCCATTCGGAATAGTGGAGTGTAAGTGTTCTTTCTTGCATAAAATGAAATTTAATTCTCGCAACCATCATTTGCCAAATGCCACCTTTCAGTCCCTTTTATCGTTTACATAAAAATAAATACGTTAATATAATTTTATTTCGCTTTCTTTAAGCTTAAACCTGCATTAATCATACAGTACGTTTACTGGTATACTTAATGACTAATACTTAATAATACTTACTGGTATACTTAATAATGTAATACTTAATGAGGGTAATCCATACAGTCTTGTTTATTATACTGATACAAGTCATGGACAACAATTAGCTTAATTGAACTTAAATATTAACTCTAGTAAACAGGTTTGTTGGTAACGCGATTTTAAATGGCACCCTTCAGTATAATCTACAGTCTTTAGACTAATTCTTGGAAGGGCGTTTAATCTTCTTCTTCCTCTCTTGCTTCTTCTTCTTACCAGATCTTTAAAGATTCAGGCACAATAACTAATCAGACTTCAAACGGCTATTCTATCAGTTTGTGTCTATGGACCGACATATGATACATTCCACTGGAAAACGTTTTGAAAAACGTTTGCAGACGTGTTGTCCATGTTTGCAGTAATCTTCATGTTACGACGTTTTTGATTCCCAGGCCATCTCTTGTATCTACACGTCCCTCAACATATCGCCTTTCGTAAAAACGTCTTTCCCGACGTCTTCGGGTCTTCTTTCTTGATGCTGGTCAGCCTCCTTCTCTCAGATCCACAATAAAATCGGATTGGCTACGGCCTTGAAAATGTTTGTGAATTGCATACAATACCTCAGAGTATTTAACATGATGATTGTGTATTTCTTCTCTAATTGTTGAAATCCCATTAGGATT
This sequence comes from Magicicada septendecula, assembly GCA_034769895.1. Classification (NCBI taxonomy): domain Eukaryota; kingdom Metazoa; phylum Arthropoda; class Insecta; order Hemiptera; family Cicadidae; genus Magicicada; species Magicicada septendecula. The sequence goes on along the minus strand of CM068375.1, from coordinate 15,663,691 downwards.
AGAATTCCCGTAGTGTTCCTCCATCATTTTCGATTCGTCCTTGGTGTCGTTCCACCTGACCGATGTAGTCTAATTTCTAACAATTGCGATATGTATTTCTTGAATTCCCTCTTCTTGCTAATGTCGATAACTAACAGATGCTCTATAATTCGTTGATATTATGTTGATCGGTTCCTTCCAAGTGGGTACATACCGCGTTCTAAAATCATCGTATGTATCGTATCGTTCTAATTGTATTTACTAGCTCTTGATTAATTATTCTGGACCTTGATAAACACATACTGTGGTCTAAGTAGGCCTAAAGATTTATAAATTATGATTTTATTATGGTACCGAGTACCATTTCATCTTTAAGTCTTTAATCTTGCGTTTTTTATGTACTTAAGCCACGCTTAACTTAATTAGTTTAAGATGAATAAAGTTAACGAGAAAACCTGGAGGGTATGTTCCTTCTTCACAGTAACACCAATGATTAATATGCTTTATTACTGAGATGGTGATAATTTAATTACCTTTTATCCGTCAGTGACTTCGTTCTAGCGTTTTTTATATAGACGCGTTTCGTGACATGTGTCACACAGTGGATTTTAATTAATCGGAATCGTTCATTATGTACTAGTTACAGTTACTGTAGTATTGATTACAATGGACTTTCCACCAACAGTCATTTCAGAAATAGTTTTCACAGACATTTAAATAATACTATTGTCAATAATCGTTAACGCAGTGTCATTGTTCCTTTCGTAGCGCGTTCTTCCGGCACAGTATTCATGCCCGGATACCACTAGAACTTTCTTACTCTTAACTTTGTTAAAGCAGATTCCACACTGATCGACACAGCTTTGTTTCACTTAATGTCAGTTTCGTTTACCTTCCAAGTTTTACATTAATAAGGATTAGATATTCCCATTATATTCGTAGTGTTCCTCCATCAATTTCGATTCGTCCCTGGTGTCGTTCCGCTGACCGATGCTGTATCATTTCTACCAGACGTGATAAGTATTTTTCAAATCGCCTCTCCTCGCTAATGTCGATTACTAACAGACGCTCTTTATTATCGCCACATTTCGTGAATTATTGTACAATTTTTATAGATCAAAGTGCTGTTTTATCCCCCCGACTATATTGGAACACAATCGATAAGCAGCAAACGTTTGAAAATTTCCGTCGATATTGCGTTTCTTGTGAAAGGTCAAGCACGTGTTTCAGAAACGTATTTATTATTTCGTTATTTAATTAATTATTTGACTTCATTTTTGAATCCGTAAGTGGTAATGCTTTCAGTTGTAAGGTCTGAAATTAGTATTACAAACCTGCAGTGTTCTATCAGGTTGTGCTGAAGAAATCTGAAATTTTTATATTTGTCATGCAACATTTTCTTATGTTTAATTGCAGCATCTGGTACCTTAAGCTGTCACGGCCGCGGCCCCAACTCTGATAATATTTTGGCTAATCACGGAGCTGTTAGGCCGTGGGTCTAATGCCGCCGCATAGAACAGACGTTTCGGCCTACCGTGGGAGGTCACCTTCAGTGTTAAGACTTGAAAAGGCAACAGTACTGTGCCACAGCACTGTGGAAACTGGTGAAAAGCGTAGCAGTTGCCTTTTCAAACGTCTGTTCTATGCGGCGGCATTAGACCCACGGCCTAACAGCTCCGTGATTAGCCAAAATATTATCAGAGTTATTGCAGTATCTCTTAACAGCTGACTAAACTGAGTTTGGTCCAGTCTTTTTAGAGTGGCACAGCGTTTTAAAAATTATCGACAAAGCAATACAAAAAAAATAAATTTAAAAATAGGCAGTCATTGAGGACTGCCGACAGAAGTGAAAACTTAAAACTATGAAATAACAGTGGTTTTTTTTTGGATACTCAAATTAATTGTAGTATCAAAAATTAAAATTTTTTGTAAATTAAAATCTTTAACATCAGTCTGGTTTTCACATCTATCGGCACTCCGAGCAACAATTATATACATTTTTATATGATTTACTTATTAATTACTAATCCGCGGCAAAAATACTATCGAACAACTAGAAATTTGTTTTACCACGCTAGTAAGATAACTCCTAAGCCACTATGAAATACTCATTGCATGATGTATGGCAGAGGTCAAATATCAAAAATAAAAAATAAATAATATCAAATTTTTAAACGGAAATATTGATACGAATATTGGAAATATTTGAAAATACATGCTTTGTTTATGTTATTCATTTTTCTATATAAAAATATTAATATATTTAGTACTCACTTTTGTACTGCACAGTGATCCTACATTTGAACATTTAAAATAATGATCAAACTAAAACACAATTTAAACAATGCACAGTACCTATACACACATTAAACTTTCCACTTAGTCAATTTAACTTTACTTATATACATATACACAGCACTAATGTTACAATCTTACAATAATAAAAAAACTATTAAAAATACATACTTCGACATTAGTCATAACGAAAAACCCTAAGTTAACAGCCAGACGGACAAATAACAATTATGTAAATATCATATAATATAGTATAAGTAATTAATAAGAATAAAAATAATGTAAAATAGATCATAAGTATTGCGTTAATAAAATTGTTAATACGGAAAGCCAAAATCGCGCTAGGGATCGAACACGCGATAGCAAATTCGGCAGTGTAAGAAACTCCAAAATAAAGTACGTAAACGATAAAAGTGTGTTAAATAGTATAAATAATAGTATTACACACAAGTATAATCTATACTTTCACTGCTGGCCACGCGCAACACGTCATACTTATAGCTACAGATATACTGTTAACATTAGCATGTCGGTGACGCGAACTCATAAGATTTTACCCATCCAAAAATCGCCCAACGTGCCTATAGAAGTTTTCACTTCAAAAACATGTACAGAATACAACGTAATAAAATATTTTATGAAGTTTATGATTATGTTTGGATTTAATTCAGCGTCCGTGAAACGTTGTTACTGAGTGATTCACAACTTTTAGGCTACAGCTTAACATATAAATAATAACTTTATGGGTCGTACGTTAGATGCTGAAATTACTAATACGATTAGGCATACGTAATTCTGAACCTACCACTACTTGTTACTATTAATTAGAATGCATAAGCAACTATGAATCTTTACTGTGGTTTCTGTAGATCATATAAGTTATATATCTTTATTTATTTATGTACTGACAAGTGTACAACTTGTTACATATTTGTTAAGTGTAGAACTTGATAGGAAACAGCTACTGCAACAAATGAACTGACCATGTACGCGTTTAAGTCATCCCTCTAGGATAATAAATTAGCTCTAGTGCTCTAACCCCTTAGCTAGCGCACTTTTTGGCCTCAACAAGAAAAAGCAGCCGCCGCGCGCAATTAGGTAACCTCAAAATTGTGATCTAACTGAAAGAAAATTTTTGTCACTGTTTAATATTTGTGTATAAGGTTTAGTTTTATCCAGTTGACGGTAAATGAAATCTAAGAGCCCCTTCCAAACAGGATGTACGACTGTATTTATAACGAACGCTTAGAACGTGCTTAACGTTTTATAATTGTACAGTAAAACGCTAAAACAAGATGCTTTCTTTGAGTATTGAGTAAACATAAGAATCCGTTTACTCGAGTTATTCTTGTTTCATGTGCTTTGCTCGTTCGAGGAATGCTATTTGCCAACTACGTCATTCAGTACACCAAAATCTGCAGCTAATGTTTACCGTCGGGTAGTCTGTTTTGAAGCTGACAGGAACTAAAATAGGAACCGACTGCGGTTGCGAAAGTTTAGTGGCTGATTCGCAATTTGTGAACGGAATTGTAGAAGAGAAAATTAAGACGAAAAGCGTTTGTTTGGATTCTATTTTGTTTCTATATACTGTGTGAAGCGTTACTTGTTTTATAAATATGCTTTGTACAGCCTGCACAACTACAATCGGAGTGCCCAGTAAAACTGCGAAAAGTTATTGTTGATCGCTGGTGAAGCAAGAAATCAAACAAGCGAGTAAGGTTTTCTAAGCTTCTTACATACATTACGACTTAAATATCACAACATGGGGATTGCGAATCAGAAGTTGACAGAAGGAGGAGAGGAACAAGTCCTCAGACAAAGTGACAAAAATCTGGAATAATCATATACTCAAAACAACTAAGTTTAGTCGGTAATCTTTCCAGCTGCAACTTCCGGATTTGCAAAATCTGAACCATTTCGAGTTTTTTATTGACTTCCCGTTGAACAGCGAATATCCAATGACTGGATATGCGACAGTGTTAGTGTGTGTGAAAATGAGTGTCCAACAGCCAGAAATGACGAAGGAAGAAAATGAAGTCGAACGAAAGTGTTGGTGGAACTACGATTCATGTGGAACAGACGTGGAGTGACTGAACTGGATTATTCCGTGACTGCTTACACGACAAACGTGAAGATATTAAGAGAACCTGACCATATTAATGATAAGAACTGATCGCGTGTTTATTAAATATTCAATGAAAAAAGTTTTTATGTCAAAGACAGAATTGCAGAAAGAAAGAATAATTTCGATGAAACCGAAACATCGAAGCATGATAATGTTTTTAGGATTTTGAAACGTATAATGTGCATAAACTGCAGACTCTCCTGTTCAGCGATGTTCTATGTTGATATTTACTATATAACAAACATTATCATGTTAAAACGACAGAGACCGAAGATTTCTAGACTGTGGGGAATCGAAAGTGTGGAAAAATGTAGTGTTAACATCACCTGGAGCGTTAAATTTTTCGATGACGTTACACATTTTGCATCACGCATTTTGTGGAATGACCCCCAGCCTAAAAACATTATCATGTTAAAATAATAACCTTTTTGGAACACATTATTCTGCGTGACAGTACAAACAAATTAACCGTACAAGGAAAGCAGAATGACAAAAAGAAGAATACGTAGGTCACCCGCAGATTTTTCACCAAATCTCAAACTTCATAAATATTATCTTCATTTTCCTCATAACGGGTATTAGGCCTTAGCTGACCTGTTGTGGAACATCTCCTTCTCGGTCTGTCAGCATATCTCATTGAAGCTGACATTAGTATTGTGTTATCTGGTAAGAACCAAGTGTTCTGACAGTCTCCTCCTATTGATCGTAATCATACTTTACAAACATCTAATACCAAAAAATAATAAGAGGATCCATCAAGACGGTATGGGTTACGGCTTTTTAAATGACAACCCTCACAGAAAAAGAAGAAGAAGAAGAAGAAGAAGGAGGAGAAGAAGAAGAAGAAGAAGAAGAAGAAGAAGAAGAAGAAGAAGAAGAAGAAGAAGAAGAAGAAGAAGAAGAAGAAGAAGAAGAAGAAGAACAACAACAACAACAACAACAACAACAACAACAACAACAACAACAACAACAACAACAACAACAAAACGAAAATAACCATGACGATGCTAGGATATGTGACAATGTTAAGCGTACTTGATAATGAGTGTCCAATAGCGAGAAATGATGGAAGAAGAAACCGAACAAAAGTGTTGGACGAATCTGGAACTACGGTTCATGTGTGAGTGGCTGAATAAATTAATCGGGGACTGCTCTTCAGATGATATGTGTCTCATTTGTCAAACTAAAACCTTAAAAAATGAAAAAATCGTTGCTGTGCCATATTTTTAACTTCTAACGAAACGCGGTTATTTCAAAATCTGGGGTTGTTGCACCAATAAAGAAAACGAGTTTGTACCAGGAGAAAGTAAAATTTACAATGTAAAAAGCAGAATTGAGAAAAATGCAAAGTATTGGTGCATACTGGAGAAACAAAGAAATCGGTAGAATGTCGTTTGAAGGACCATAAAAAAGGAAGAGAATGATAACGTTATTATCACCACGTGCCAGAACGTTATTCTGTCACTATGTGCCCGACATTCTATAAAAAAGAGCATAACATTAATTTTCCCATTGAAAAATGTAAAAGATACTAAAAATGGGGAATAGGTTATGGGATAGAAAGCTAAATTAAAAGTAAGAGATACTAAAAGAAAACAAAAATCGAGTTGAATTAGTATTAATTAATTTAGTATTAAATTTATTTAATTAGTATTAAAATGTGTGACAATGAGGAAATATTTTGCCCTGAATGAAACAATTGCTAATTTGTCTTTCAGAAAAAAAAACCTAGATACATAGAGAATTGTAGATAAACGTAGAATTGCCACAACAGAACAGTATAGCAAAACGTAGATACATAGATAATCGTACATAAACGTAGAATTGCCACAACAGAACAGTATAGCAAAACGTATATACATAGAGAATCGTACATACACGTAGAATTGGCACAACAGAACAGTATAGCAAAACATAGATACATAGAGAATCGTACATAAACGTAGAATTGGCACAACAGAACAGTATAGCAAAACGTAGATACATAGAGAATCGTACATAAACGTAGAATTGCCACAACAGAACAGTATAGCAAAACGTAGATACATAGAGAATCGTACATAAACGTAGAATTGGCACAACAGAACAGTATAGCAAAACGTAGATACATAGAGAATCGTACATAAACGTAGAATTGTCACAACAGAACAGTATAGCAAAACGTAGATACATAGAGAATCGTACATACACGTAGAATTGGCACAACAGAACAGTATAGCAAAACGTAGATACATAGAGAATGGTACATAAACGTAGAATTGGCACAACAGAACAGTATAGCAAAACGTAGATACATAGAGAATCGTACATAAACGTAGAATTGCCACAACAGAACAGTATAGCAAAACGTAGATACATAGAGAATGGTACATAAACGTAGGATTGGCACAACAGAACAGTATAGCAAAACGTAGATACATAGAGAATCGTACATAAACGTAGGATTGCCACAACAGAACAGTATAGCAAAACGTAGATACATAGAGAATGGTACATACACGTAGAATTGCCACAACAGAACAGTATAGCAAAACGTAGATACATAGAGAATCGTACATAAACGTAGAATTGCCACAACAGAACAGTATAGCAAAACGTAGATACATAGAGGATCGTACATAAACGTAGAATTGCCACAACAGAACAGTATAGCAAAACGTAGATACATAGAGAATCGTACATACCCGTAGAATTGCCACAACAGAACAGTATAGCAAAACGTAGATACATAGAGAATGGTACATAAACGTAGAATTGGCACAACAGAACAGTATAGCAAAACGTAGATACATAGAGAATCGTACATAAACGTAGAATTGTCACAACAGAACAGTATAGCAAAACGTAGATACATAGAGAATCGTACATAAACGTAGAATTGGCACAACAGAACAGTATAGCAAAAACATGTTTCTAGTCTTATAAATAACCACTCACAAGTACAGTGTATTTGATCTGCCTTCGAAATCATCAACATAACCGTCGTTGTCATTATTACCGGCGACATTTTTATAAAAACGAAAAAATTAAACACGGTAAAGCATTTTAAGATTCATTTTTCACTAGTATCCAAGTCACTTGTAATTATATTCAAAAACTTACGTTAATAGTTTCCGTCAGTGACTTTCTTTTTGACGCTACGACGCGTTTCAAGACATATGTCTCATCATCAGGTATTTCACTCCACAGAAGAGGTCGTAAATACATTAAAATAAAATAAATAAACGAACATATAAACACAAGCGTGAACTGAACATATTCGTCCGGTGCGCACCGCGTTGAAGTCAAGCCCGCACTGTCTTAGGTTAGGTTACGTTTTAGGTTAGGTTAAATGATCAACTGCACTTTCATTCAAACTCACTATACGACATAGTCATCAATATCCAAGATAAGATTGAAAACACACGGACAACAGAGTAGATAATGTACAGTAATAACAACAGTGCGGGCTTGAATTCAACGCGGTGCGCACCGGCCGAATATGTTCAGTTCATGCTTGTGTTTATGTGTTCGTTTTTTAATTTTATTTTTATGTATTGACGACCTCTTCTGTGGAGTGAAATACCTGATGATGAGACATATGTCTTGAAACGCGTCGTAGCGTCAAAAAGAAAGTCACTGACGGAAACTATTAACGTAAGTTTTTGAATACGGTAAAATATGTTCATTATCTAAAACGATATGTTCTAAAACGATCCAGTATACATCGTATGCGGGCCATCAAAAAACACCACCACCCCGCCGCGGTATTTACGGTGATTTACTTGATCACCGCACCCATTTTCAGATCTCGATGGAGATCACAACGTCGGATGTAACATGACGCATCTAGTAGCACTCTATTAAAAACCATTTAGTCGTTAGTCTTCTTAGTAGATTTCGCTCAGACATTTCGCCCTTTACCACTGGCGTCCGTTAAAACAATGTTATTAGTAAAAGCAATATTTATATAAACATGTGTAAACAGATGGTAATAAATCGTACGTTGGCCGTCGTAGAAAAGGTACGCTTTCTTTAATTCCGCTCAACGAATAGATTAAATAACGTTTTCGTGTACATTGAGTGGAATAATCTACAAGTTCGTGTAGCGGGCCTACTGTATTGGGTAGCGTAAGCACCCCGCGGTCACACGTGGTCCGTAGACGCTGCAGGAAACCCCGACCTAACAGACGAACGTAACAGGTGGCCAGCACCACGGCGATAACAAACTTCTCTTGTACTGCTTTAAAAAAAAAAATTGTTCGTGTTATTATTTTTCAAATATTACCTGGAGCATCGTCTATTCAGTATTCCAAACCCGATTGTCGAGTGGCGTAAGACAAGTCTCTTTGTATCGTATTGTTTCTATATTTAATAAGAAATTTTATTTACTTTCAGAAACTGAAACTTAGTGTTCAGTACGAAAACTTGCTTTTTATCCAGCGAGCCACTGCCATCTTTTTGCAAAATTTGGTTTGTTCTCATTTTAGCCGCGAGTAACCTGTAGAGCGTCTTCTCTACAGCGCCTGAGCGAGGTCGAAACCCTCTACACGTTCCAGATAAGCCCTTGATTGACAATAAATACAATGATCTACTGTGTTGAAGATATAAATTTAACAATTAAGTGAACGAATGACTTCCAAAAGATTCGAACGTGTAAAACGACAATATGAACACTTGCATCGAACGTTCTGACTATGGATTCTAATTTTGGATATAAGAAACGAAATATAATCTATTTCGTAGGCTTTCACGTCAGGTGCCATAATTGTTCAAATTGATACCGGGGCTGTAAGGTTATCATGCTGATGGATGTTATAATCTGACGTTTCGACCTCATCTCTGGGGCCATCTTCAGTGAAACGGTTTCGAAACGACTGACAAGGTGTACGTCAGTAAAACCGGACTGAGTGCTGTGACAAAAAACCGTTTCACTGAAGATGGCCCCCAGAGATGAAGTCGAAACGTTTGATTATAACATCCATCAACATGATAACCATAGTAGACCACGGCCTTACAGCCCCGATATCAATTTGATTAATTAAGAAACATAATGTTAACAAGTTTCCCTACACTGTCGGTTACAGTTTTGTTTGAAAACTAAAATCTTATGACCAGATAGCTCGAACTTTCGTTGATACAATAGTTTCGTTTATAAGGCAACGGAACACATTTGATTATTGATAAGGTCAACTTATATGTGCGGTAGTATTCAGACTTACATATAAATAAATATGACATAGCTAATAAATAATAAAATGACAAAGCTAACAAAACTATTTAAGAACACAGATATAAAAATAGCATACAAAACTAATAAAAATAAATTACAAATTCTAAATAGCCCACACAACAAATATAATACAACAACTAACGGTATATACAAAACTGAATGCCAAGATTGCAATAAATGAACAAAATTGCCAAAGACAAACAAAAAAACAGCTGAAAAAACGTTATTTTGAACACCTAAACGCATACAAAAAAAATATATAAATCCAATTTAGCCACACATGCAATAAACACAAGACATGAATTCCCAGACATAACCAATGTGACACTAATAAAACATATACCACACAAAGGCACCATAATGAACATTTGGGAAAATTTACAAATATACAAACATAAAACACAAAACAAACTAATACCTGAACAAATACAAATCAGTACAAAACATGACACAATATTCAAAGCACTCAACATCGAAAATACACAAAAAAACTAACACACACACCACAATCACACACAATAAAACCAATTTGAAGTACCAGAAGCCAACAGGAAGCCACAATAATAATAGTCAAGCAACACATATGTACTTCACCAGACACAAAAACCGGAAGGCTGAGGATGGGTACAAGATGGTACCCGAAACATGTTCCAAATAAGGAAAAATAACATCTTGAGGTAATATAAATATACATTTTAAATACTACATATATATATATATATATATATATACGTATAGTATTATTGTAAGTATTTCATATTTTAAGATATGATCATTACAAGAATACTTATATTGTATTGAAATTATTGATTATGTTATAATTAGCCTACCTCATATTCGTTTTACATGATCCTACTTTTTGTATTTTCATTTACTTCAATGTTGTTTTAACTGGTAAAACATTGAGTAGTTTCTGAAGATTGAGTATAGGGCAAGCTCTCGTGATTCAACAGAAAACAAATAATTTTGTAATTATTAAATTATATCTACAAGAAACGAACAAGCGCGCGCGCACACACACACCTACAAATTATATTAACAAAATAATATCAAATTACATCTGCAAGTAGGCCTATATTGTTTCACGTCATGAACGTTCTTCAGAATTATTACGCATTACTATGCTAAGCTGTCATACACATTAACAAACATTTTAAATATTTATATTTTATAACTTATTATAATTTATTAGTATACATTCGACTTATAATCCCATAAGAACGATACTTACCGTCATACTCAAATACCGGGCTGTTAGGCCATCGTCGGTATCGACATCGTCGGCAACGTTTCGTATCGGGGATCTTCGTCTTCTTCAGGCCGCAAAAAAGCGACAGAGTGTTATGGAACAGTTACGGTAGATCTTACCCGGACGATACCCGACAACGTCTTTTCGGGTAAGACCAATTATCCGATCATCAATGTTATCACCATCAATCAGCAGATAATTATCATCAACGCCTACTATTTTAGACCGGGTATCATATATTCAGTGTTTAATCTGCCATATATCTGATGAAGAAGACAGGCGTCAGTAAACATTTCAGCGGATACAATTTATAAGAAGGCTTAAGAATAAGACGTTAAAAGACACGCGGCTAAAATTTTGTAAGATGACGGCAGTTGCCGCAGTGTTGTATGACGGAGGGAAAGGAATCTCAGACAACTGGAATTCATCGGAAATAAAATTTCTGAATTCAGTGAAAGGCTGTGTTAGAGGAGATGTCATAGAAATGTGACCGTTAGACAGGAACTAGAACTACATCCGGTAGCACAACACGCTCAAATATATGAAGAAAGTTGGAAAGAACGCATACCCAAAGTGCACAACGGAAGGATTCCAAGACAACCCTTTTAGTATTATCCGATAGGTGGAAAAAGTGTGAGGACGAGTAGGCGGTACAGGAAGTATTGTCTAATCCCGCAGACGACGCGTAATCCTGCACAATCCGACTTTATAATAATATAATATAATCTATATATTATATAAAATTCAAAGTCTGAGGATTTATGGGGACTGAATACAAATCCACACCGTTACACCGATTGGCACCAAATTTTGCACAGGTATCCTTTGACACAAGGCGAAAAACACTGTCTAACTTGGAATTTAATATCTTGCCTCGTTCGCACGGTTTAGGCCCTTTTAATTATGGCTTTTCGTTGACGCGTATAAAGATGTCAACGACAACATGGAGAAGTAATTAAACAAATACTATTTAGCGGCATCGGAACTGTACCTTCATCCGTTCCTGCAGTTTTTAATATTTTTAATATGCGATTGTATCTACATATTTTGTAATTTTGTATAAGCAGATACGTCTATATATTTTGTAATTGTCGTAAACGATTATAAAATTTATGTTTATATGTATTTCTAATGATGCAATGAATAAGTAATCAAATATATTAAATACTACTACTAAAGATCTCAACAACACCATAGAGACCAGAATTAGTTACCATAGTAACAAGTAAATTAACAAATACTATTTAGCATATATCTTTGAACATTGCGTGTGTATATCCTCGTATAGAATAATTGAGAATATAATATATTTATATACAATAAAATATTTACTAATGCTGTTTATAATATAAATCATAGCTTCTGATGATGCAGGTTAATTGTGCAAAACGTACGAAAGACGAAACAATAAAATATACTTGCAGACGTAATTCGATAGTATTATTGTGTTAATAGGCATATAGGCCTACAATAATATTACCGCAAGAGACCCCAAGAGGTGTGTGTGTGTGTGCGCGCGCGCGCGCGCGCGCGCGTGTGTGTGGTAGCAGTCTATGACCTAGATCAGCGACGTGGGGAGCAATATTTGTAGTATACGGTAACACATCTGTAGGGTAGACGGACAGAATAATTACGGATATTAGTATAGTGTGATGACAATAGTGTAACGGTAAGGAGGGGTGCGGGGGGGGGAATAGTTGGAGGGTGGGTGTTGTATTCTGGATTTGGGTTGTTGCGTGCCCGGGGAAGAGAAGGTATTTCAGTTCAGCTCGCCGCGGCCAGAACCAACCAAAACAAAATGGCCGCGCGCGCCGCGTCGACTATATTTAGCCCCGACGACGACGACGACGCCGCGACGACGTATTCCTACACACCGCATCGTCGTCGTCATATTCCCAAACGTGCGAGTTGAAATTATTTTTAACGAATACCAATAACGACAACGACCACCGCTTCGTGCGACAAGCGATGGCTGATAGTGTGCGCGCCCTCCCGTGTATCACTGGCAATGTCTTCGTGGAAACAACACGCGGCTACATGGATGCAAAAAAAAAAAGAAGTTAAATGTCCTCATGGTCTTGACGAAGATAAATTATTTTGATAATCAGTTATCAAACAATACAATGCTAAACATAAATAACACGAATTATTGTCGTAAACAAACCGGCCAAACTCGGGGCTATTGGGCCGTGCTCCGCTCTTGTTGTTACTAACAGACGTTTGAACCTCTCCTATGGTGCCATCTTCAGTGTAAAATAAGATTTAAATTTACATGTATAAATAAACAGTACCGTTTACCAAATGGTAAAAGCTTAAGAGCATGATAATGCCTTTCAGCCGCCAGCTAAACGCAACATTATTATGGTTATTAACTGATTGATTTTTTCTTTTGCGCAAATGTTGCGTTTAGTTGCCATCTCAATTTTCTTATTCAATCTACAACGTTTTACTCGTTCGTTGGTTTTCCTTCGCTTCCAGTTTCATGTCGTAGAATGCATCGATTTTCTCCTGCTCAGTCATCGTCGACGCGAACGGTGTATTGATTAAGTACTAATTCAATTCTTCGCGCATCAAGTCATCTTCCTTTCGTTTTTGTTGCGATGGGGCCGCTGGTACTGAAGCTTCACCGCCGACAGCAGCCGCTCGTTGCTGTTCCTTCTCGAGCTTCTTTCGTTCCCGACACTTTCTTACTCGCTCGGCATTTTGTCGTTTCTTGATCTGAGCTTTCTCGTCGCTGCTATCCATTGTCGAACACTGTTTTAGTCAGTCGCCACGTTTGGTTACTATAATATATCAGCAGCAGTGTATTTCACCACAACACAAAACAAACCTTTATTTACAATACAACAATCCCAATGACGTCACGCAATGGTCATACAGCGTTGCATGTTACAGAAAGTTTCAAACGATGCAGTACAGACAAAAGAGCATGTAAAACCAAATTTATTCTCACTAAAACGTTTGCCAAACTCAATGTCAGCAGCGATTATTTCTATCCTGATGCGTTTACATATCAAATTTCTAGACTGTGGGGAATCGAAAGTGTGGAAGCGTCACGCAATGATGACGTCATACAGCATTACATGTTACAGAAAGTTTCAAACGATGTCAAGCTAAAAGACATTATCATGTCAAAAAAAAATTATTATTTTGCCACAGTAGCCTACTGTGGTTAACTGACGAAAACCGTGTCAGTCACCGAATCGTTTTTGCACACTGAAAAAAACGATTCCAAGGAGAGGCCGAAACGTCGGTCAGTAACAACAGGAGTGGACCACGGCCCAGTAGCCTGAAGTATGGTCGGTTTGTTTTCAAGACTGTTGATGCCGGCCATGAAAGTTAATTAGGTACAGAACAGTAATTATTATTTTTATTGTCATCCCAAAACATAAAAATCTCACTGTATTCTATTTGGGAATACAAGAGCTATTATGTAGCCTACTAATAGTTTCGCAGATGGCCAGGTCATAATTGTTCAGAATTCAGAATAACTTTATCAAATGAACGCCACTAGCCTTTCCAAAGTCGATGAAACCTATCTATATGGGCAACTGATATTCTCTGTGCTTTTCGATGACCTGGGATATTGTGAAGATGCAATCTAAACATGATCTGTCTTTCCTGTAACCAGTGGCGAAGCTAGTAGTTAATGAATGGGTAGGCAAAAATCTTATCTTAAATTTTTTTTAAGGAATCACTAAAAGGACTGTGGTTCAAATCGGACGCTGAGGTAGAGTTTGCTGTAAGCGAATGGTTCCACAAACAGCCGTAAGAATTTTACTAGCAGGGAATCTACAGGGTAGTGCAACAGTGGAACTCATGTCTTAATGTTAATGGTTTACAGCTCTATATGTCTTTCTATTGAACAATCCTTGTATTAGTCATACACAATAATACAACTGATTGAACTTCAAAATTTTAAACTTGATTAGTTTCTATATATAGATGTTTAATGTTACAAATAATTCAAATAACAATCTTGATCATCTGTTAGTTCAGCGGAATAACAGGGACACTTTTAATAACCGCATAAAATAAACACACTTATAAACAACACAGGCGCTTTAACTTAACTGTTTGGACCACAGAAGTGAGGCATGCCTCAACGCTCTATGTGTACAGCCAAGGCCACACTATACACAGCGTAGTATAGTGTGGCCTTGGTACAGCGCGGGACAATCCCCCCTCCCTTCACTTCCCTATCTAACCCACACATTGCTTACATACGATGTATACAAAAAACGCTGAGGCAAGTTCAGGTTGCCTCATTCGCTTTAAACGACCTATGCCGAATCTCACCTGTCACCATCTAGCGGTCGCTCAGTAAAGCACGTTCCGGTTTAATAAATTCGACAGTCGCGGTAACAATGTGTAATCTTTACGTTATGTAGTTCATACGTATTTATAATTTTTATTCTACAGAATTTTTTAGGGTAGGCATTGCCTCAATTGCCTCCATGTAACTTCGCCACTGCCTGTAGCCATGCTGGGTCTCTGACAAAATAGTCTCCGTTAATGCATTTATTCGTCTCGCAAGAAGACGTGTATTTTGTACGACGTGTTAAGCAGGCTGACCCCTCTATAGTTATCACAATCATTGCGACCTCATTTTCCGAATATGGGGACTGTCTTCGCCATCTGACAATCTTCGGGAATTTTACCAGTGGTCCAGCACAGATTAATAAGGTTCAATGAACGATCATCCAGCAAGGCTGGCGCATACTTTGTAAGCTGGAATTTCAACCCATCATTGCCCGGCGATTTTCTGTTTTTAATAATATTACCAAGTAGTAATAATACTGCCGAATATTTCTACTTTATTTGAATTTATACGAAGACAGATAATCAAATTGTTAACGACAATACATTGTGTATTCTTTACGGTCGGTGGTTATTCATGATTACAGCTCCAACTATCCAATATTTACGTTTTATTTTCCTCAATTAAGTAACTTCTAAGAGCCTGACCGTACGCCTAGGTTACTAATGATAACACCAAGGCCGTACGGTTTGTTTACGTAAAGAGCGTGGCTATCATTTGTGTATAAATTTACACGTTTGTCGATTTATTGGCGAAAAATTTAAATGATGATTTTCGTTTCGTATGCACCTCTCGATTCTTACCGGTTAATTTGAAACGATTCCAACCACGAAACTGACGAATTGGAAATATTTCAGAAAATTATAAAATGTTCCTTGATACGTTATGACTATAAAGTCAATTTGCTTGCATATAAAGTTGTTACTTCTCGCATTTAAACGCACATCGAAAAATTCATGCTTCCTTTTTAATTTTAGGTGTATGAAAGAAGATATTAAGTCTAGAAGATGCTAACTACAATAAAATATTGGATTAAAAAAAAGGAAAAATCAGCCATTTGTGTAAAGAAGTTTGACTGAGAATCACGGGCCATTGGAAAAAAAAAGATAAAAATATCGGTATGGAGAACCATACATGACTTCCATGTTCTAAGATTTATATTTAAAATCATTTACGAAATGAAATGTTTCCATAGAAACCACTTCTTTCCACTTATTGTTTCAGCCTTAACCACAGTACTGTGGTCAATAACGTATACCACCACACATTATCGCACTCGATTTTCACTGACGATGGCAGTCGACGGCACTGCCGAAACGTCTGGTTTTGCAGAAAACATTGGACTACGGCCAAACAGCCCGGGAAGGAATTTTAACAACAAACTACTACTTTGTTGCCGATAACGTAGTACACATATAAAAATTATCCCCTCCCTCTTCAACTATAATTTTCATTTATAGAAAATTACCCCCACCCCGTTCAACTAGCCTCTTCATTTATAGATATTTCATCTACGTTTCTACAGTGGATTATTAAGATCTTGTTATCAGGATACTTTATTTATCAAAGTAATAAATTAACTCTTGTTACAACAAAAAATGTTTCAGGTAACCCTTTCCCCGTAACCGATCTTCACCAAAATAAATAGGCCTTGAGTCTTCTATAAATCAGGCATATATGTAAAAAATTATTTGATTCTGTTTGAATTTACGGCAGTTGTCGTTGGTCATGAAAACATTTCTCTTGTTACAACATAAAATGTTGCAGGTAAACTACCCCTTTCCCTTAACTGATCTTCACCAAAATCAACAACCTTTCAGTTCTTTATAATTCAGGAACGTATGCAAAATATTATTTGATTCACTTTAAATTTACGGCAGTTATCGTTCGTCATAGAAAAAATTACCCTTGTTAAAACATAAAACGTTGCAGGTAAACTACTCCTTTCCCTTAACCGATCTTCACCAACAACATTAGGTCTTGAGAACTCTACAATTCAGGGCTGTATGCGAAACATTATTTGATTCTGTTTGAATATGCGGGTGTTATCGTTTGCCATAGAAAAAAAATTACCCTTGATAAAAAAAAAAGTTGCTGGGTGTTATCGTTTGCCATAGAAAAAAAATCTACAGACACACAGACAGACAGACACACACACACAGACACTTTTCGAAAAATGACTTTTTTCATGTTTTGATGGTAGTACAATCAGAATCTGCAATTATCTGGAACACGATTTTTTTTGCCATCACCATACTTCCATTTCCTTATGGAACATGGAAGTAAAATGGTAGGACGCTTTTAATACACAGCAATGGTAGAAAATATAAGGAATTTCATAATAGGACACAGTAATAACACGAAGCAAGAAACGTTTTCTCCAATTGGCGAAACCTTAAAATCTGAGATTACCTGGTTTGGTATCTAAGCAGGTGGGCATCAGTAACAGTTTCATCGTCATCTTCAGCAAGGATTAAATCAAAAATTGTTCCGGTCCCAAGCAGATAGACTGGAGCTGGTGGTCACTTCAACGCTTCCTTGGACCCCCCCACACCTCTCCTTCCCTTCGGCTTATAATTCAATAGTTGTTTGGGGGGTGAGACAGTCAGTCTATTCGGTTACGATGTTCCAACCATTTTGGGCAATCCTATTTGGGACATACAAATATCCAAGAAAATAATTAACAACTGGTTACCAGACTAAGGGAAGACGAAGAACCCGCTGGGGTGACAGTATTCAAAGGGACGGTGAGAAACTGAGAAGCGGCCGCAAGAGGGGAACAAGGAAAACACTAATAAGAAAGGGGAAAGTCGCCTTAAAATGAATGAGATGGAGAAATGATTTTTTTTTTTTTTTTTTTTGAGTGGACATCCGATTTGTCGAAGACAGAATTCTGTGGGCCCAGACGGTTGTGCAATCCAAAGATCACTTTGGTCTGTAGTGCTGGAAGTAGAAGAAGAACTCCAGAAACTAGTTAAAAAGACACGAAGATTTTAATTAGCCGAGTCAACAGGATAACCTGAATAGTCTCTGCCTTAGCACTGTGGTAATTGGCGGACACCGTGTCAGTTATTTCTGACACCGCAGGTGGCCTCCGGTGGGGGGGGCCGAAACGTCTACAAACAGTAGACCACGGCCTAATGTTTCCATCCCTTACTTATCTTGAAAATTATACTTTTGTGTATATTTTGATAGATGTTCGTTGTAAAACATTGTCAAACAACACAAGCTATAAACATAAGCAGTAAGTTTACCATTAGGCCAATTTCGCAGCCGTGCATGTGTACGTGTTGCCTAGAAAGAAAGCGACGCATGAAACTTTAATTCATTTAAACAATTTCGTATTTGTAATGAAATTATAAAGAGTGTATTAAAAATATCAATCATAAGTTACGGAATGTCCTGAGACTCGACCGTGTTTCGTCAGAATGTGGTTTTAACATCTTCAGAATTTGCAAAACTTGATATGAATACTTTTACCTGCAAGAATTCAAATATGCAACCTATAAACAAAATTCCAAAGACAAATAGATAAGTGTGTGTGTGTGTGTGTGTGTGTGTGTGTGTGTGTGTGTGTTGGTGCATAATACTCGCTTTATCCTTGTATGTTGTTTATTTAATAAATAAATTAATACTTTTCACACAGGAATATTTTTTATTGACAACATTATACCTGTTCAATAGTTCAAATATGTATCGTCAAAAGGTACTTATTTAAAAATAAATAAATATAGTTATTTATTTTAAAAATGTTTCTTTTCAAGTAAGAATCCGAGATTGCCAGTTCAACCTATCAACGTACGTGTACAACACTGATAACAAAATAAATATTTCTTTGTGAAAAGTTATGGCTTATGTGCGCATCCGCCCCAACACGCGCGCGCGCGCGCGCGCACACACACACACATTGAAGGCGATTGATTTTAAGAGGTTACTTGGTGCGAAACAAGTTTGGGAAACAAGAATTGAAAAAATAAATACGAAAAAGTGGCATAGAACAGTGCCTGTCATCAATTTGATACAGCTGGTAGATTTAATATACTAATTTAACTAATTTAATATACATACCCTAAAGCAATGATTCGACAACGGCAATCCTCTAAAGCAATCGCATTTTTAAAAGAACAACATTTAACGGAAGGATTTCTGGTTTCAGTGGTTTCAGAGGCTGTAGAATTTACTGATTTATTTTATTTGTTGTTTTATTTTTTGAAAATATATTAGCTTGTAAAGCATTCATATAAGAGACAAAAACCCACCGGCAAAGGGTAAAAACACTTCAGTTACCCAGTCAGGAGGGTTTCATGACCCAGCCATCACTACTAAAAGTGACGCTATCTTTTCCAGTTGACACCGCAAACAAAGTGAGGCCTACTGGATTAAATGCGGTTTATGAGAAAACGAGTGCTTTTCTTCCTTCATGATAATCCTTGTGTCACACTTTACGGTCAAAACTTTAAACTACTGGAAAATCAGCCGTGAGGTTCTACTGCATCTGACCTATAGTCCAGACTTACTCCCAACGCAGTTCATATTTTGGGGGAGGGGAGAGAGTCCACGAGGTGTCGTTAAGTGGAACCAAGTTCACAGCAACAGTGGCGTATCTAAAATTTGGCCTTGGTGGGGGGGGGTCCGCTGGCTTTGGTCGAGTTGGCTTCATACAAAAGAAAAAACAAGTTAAGATTAATCAACATCACAATCTTTAAAGTTGCTGAAATCAGTCTCATTAAAGTAAACGGTAATACCAAAATTAAAATACGCGTTATTTAAACATTGTTTACAGTTCACAAGACGCTTATTGACTGAATTGATTTTCCTATATTCCATATTTTAAACGTATACGATAATGCTGTGTATCAGACCCGTTTGTATATTTAAAAAAGAGTTACTCTATATTAGTGTACACAGCTGAGAAAATAATAAAACAACCAAAAAATTAAGAGATCAACAAAATTCGTCAACATTTTCGACCCTCTAGGGGGTGGTGGTCCCGTTCTCCCACCCTTAAATACACCCCAGCACAGCAGCTGAGATGTAACAACAAACGTGCAAAAACGTCTCAGACTTAAGAAAAAAAAATTCATTGAGCTGGCAACTTACTAGAGCGATGGGAGAGGTGTAAAATCGTATAATATGATTGTTAAAAAATAAGTTATAAAATTTCTTACAATAAACCATGTTTTGAAAACGGTCATTTTTTTTTATCGCTTACTGAATATTTTGCGACCCGTACACGCACACATACAAAAACACACACACACCATACACACCCACATAATACACACCAAACACCCAAAAAACATGCGGATTCTAAATATTGAAACCGAGAAGTTCGTATAACAACCATTGGCATAACAATTATTGTTGGTCGCGTAGCGGTCTGACCACTTTTGCGTGCGGAGTCGCGGAGACGATATCCCCTCCACACCGCTATCGTGTAACAGCATTCCTCATTGCACCTTGTGCACCAGCATGTCCTGCCGGCCGTCTACGGTTAGTCGCGTCCTGTACTCGTGCAACAGTCGTAATATTCATCCGATCCTTCGCCGGCTCCGGCTCCGGGCTTCCGACTACTTCCCATGGCTACACTAACTTACTCCACGTTTCAACGTCATAGGTGAGATTTACAAAAAACCTTTAATGCGAACATAATACGTTCGTTTTTGTAAGTAAATATTTTTCATAACATTTTCTTCACAGAATTAAATCTAGATGTGTGTGTGTGTGTGTGTGTGTGTGTGTGTCTGCGTGCATGTATAATGCATTGTTTTGTCTGCACTAACGATTATTCTATACATTCAGTGTCTGATGATGCTCAACACAAGTCTGTGAAACGTGTGTCAGACATTGGAATTTTATCACTTACATACAAAAAGAAGCTTAAATATTTTATAATAATCATATGTGTACATATTATATATATATAGTAAATATTTACCTGTGCTACACCATACGCCATATTAACTGAGTAGTTAGTGGGATCACCACTACATTTTGCCTTAACGTAATTCAATTGCCTACAACGCAAAGCATTACATTTCAGACTCGTGGGTGGCCGACTCATCAGTTTCCTACAGTATCCACCGCTGAGAGTGATTTTGGGTAGCCGGCTCACCGCACATGCTTTAGCCTACGGCGCCTTCGGCGCCTCCGAGGTTACTAATAATAAACTCGCGGTGGGCTCAACGCAAAGCTTTAAACCGCCGTTTGGGCTCAACACAATTTTGAACATGTAAGAATCATGTAAATTTTGTTTTGGAAACGCATCAACATGATTTCCTGTCAAATTCGGCTCACCGTCTACACAGTCAATATGGCGATCATTCACTTTTGCATGCATCCTTATGGGAGTATTTATTTTATTTTTTTCTTCGTAAATAGCTTCGACCCCCGTTTAAAATTAATTTTCGCGTGTTTATATAACATAGAAGAATAAAAAAAAAAATATTTCAATTCAAGATTGTATGGTGGAGCACAGGTAAATATTAACCATATATATATATATACACACATACACACATATGATTAGGTATTAATTATATGTATATAATTACAGTATATATGTAAATTAAATAATTTTATACAAATTATATTATTATTGTAGATAAATAATATAATTTCATAAGATATGTATAATTATAATAGGCCTATATTTAACTCATGTTACTATTAAAGAATGACTAATTTCCTTTGCTAACTTGGTGCCAAAGGTAGGTTTTTCAACAGCCTGTTCTGCGTCTTTAGAGACAATTTTTTTTAACAAAAGGAATTGAATAAATTTTAGTAAATGATTAAAAGATAAGGTAATCAGTCCGGAAATTATTAGTCTACATTATGGCATCATGGCTGACTCAAAAATATCGTCTTAATATCTTTCGTAATTGGCCTACTGATTATGTTCAGAAAAGTAAGTTTTTTCTTGTATCGATTGCATATGTCTCGCTCCGAGTATAAAATAGTCATGAAATTCTTGACGCAGCGAAATTTCGGACGTCGTTCGTCACTGTTCACGGACGTCGAAGGATTTTTTTATGACCCCAAACTACGTCATTTGTCCTCGCCAGGGTTTTGCTATTACTGTTAGGTGTCAACCTGTTTGGTTTTTCTGCGATTCTCTGTCCTCGTCTGACTGCGTTGCTTCGAATTGTGAATGTCCTGTTGCTTCTATATAACTGTATTCGCCCACAGCTGATTGTAACCTTCTTCTACACTAGCTTCTATACCCTTTCCTACAGTTTTACAATTTGCGTGTTGTCACGGCTATATGACCAAAGTAGCTTAGGTATGCCTCAGCAATGTGTTGTAGCATACAATCATTAAGCGATGGGTGATTACTTTCGGGTGAATCTCCTGTTCGGACATCGTAATACTTTTTTGTCACTTTTGTCACTTGATGTTTCGATCTCTGGAATCTGGGGCGTCCTCAGAAGCTGTGAGTGGCGTTTGAAAGCCTCTATTGAAGGACCTAATGAGATTGTTAAGCCTTTCAACCATGGGCGCCCGCAGAAATGTTCGCAGGGGGGTGCAAACCCGGGGATCTGGGATATATATATATATATATTACTTTAATATTTATACTAAATTTACCTCAAGATGTTTTTTCTATTTGGAACATGTTTCGAGAGTTCCTGTTCTCTCATCTTCAGCCTTCGCCATCTTGTTTCTGGTGAAGTATTTGTGTGTTGGCTGCTGGATGTTATTAAAGTTGTTTGTTGGTCTTTGGTCTTTTAAAGTTGTATTATTGTGTGTGGTTGTGGTATATGTTTTTGTATTTTGTGTATTTTCGATGTTGAGTGCTTTGAATATTGTGTCATGTTTTGTATTGATTTGTATTTGTTCTGGTATTAGTTTGTTTTGTGTTTTATGTTTGTATATCTGTAAATTTTCCCAAATGTTCATTATGGTGCCTTTGTGTGGTATATGTTTTATCAGTGATACATTGGTTATGTCTGGGAATTCGTGTCCTGTGTTTATTGCATGTGTGCCTAAATTGGATTTATATATTTCTGGTTTTTTGTATGCGTTTAGGTGTTCAAAATAACGTTTCTTCAGCTGTTTTTTTGTTTGTCCTATGTATTGAACACCTATTATTTTGTATATGTCCTATTATTTTGAACACCTAAACGCATACAAAAAACCAAATATATATAAATCCAATTTAGCCACACATGCAATAAACACAGGACATGAATTCCCAGACATAACCAATGTAACACTAATAAAACATATACCACACAAAGGCACCATAATGAACATTTGGGAAAATTTACAGATATACAAACATAAAACACAAAACAAACTAATACCAGAACAAATACAAATCAATACAAAACATGACACAATATTCAAAGCACTCAACATCGAAAATACATAAAATACAAAAACATATACCACAACCACACACAATAATACAACTTTAAAAGACCAAAGACCAACAAACAACCTTAATAACATCCAGCAGCCAACACACAAATACTTCACCAGAAACAAGATGGCGAAGGCTGAAGATGAGAGAACAGGAACTCTCGAAACATGTTCCAAATAGAAAAAACATCTTGAGGTAAATTTAGTATAAATATTAAAGTATTATATACATCAAGAAACGGACTGTAGCAGAAAGTGATTGATATATATATATATATATATATATATATATATAACTGAAAATAAAAAAAATTGCCATATTTTTGTAATTTTTACTATATTTTCTAGTAAATCTTAATACAAAATATAAAAACATTCCAAAATATATGTCGATTTTTTTTAATTTTTCAGTGTGCGCCTAGAATACTATGCAGTATTGTAATTTTTCATGTACAATTTTTCGCCGTGTATAAATTATATCTCAAATGCATTTTTAAAATAATGCAAAGAATTTTTTTATAAAACAAACATGAACACAAAGTTTTTCTTTTTTATGGTATTACTAGATTCATTAATATTGATTTCATGCACTGAATTTGTCTTATGTTGAATAAAGTAAATTTTGTATTTCATAACGTGTATTTTTTGCTAATTTTTTCATTTTTGAAACCACCTTTTCAGGAGCCAGGGGGTGCAAATGCACCCCCTTGCACCCCCCTCGGGGCGCCCATGCTTTCAACCGCCACTCACAGTTTCTGAGGACGAGGGATGGAAACGTCAAACGACACAAATATTACGATGGAAGCCGATGGAAGCCGAATAGAGAATTTACCCGAAACAGTTGTTTTTTTCTTCCCTTGAGTTTTTGTAATACGGAAACATTCGTTCAGGTACCATTGCACTTCGAGAACATGTGTCTTATGTGGTTGCGATTCTCTAACGTATTTTCTGACTCAATAATCAAATTTCAGACCACAGATCATCTGGTGACAGACGGCGTCCACGGCAGTACAGTGGACGTCTGTATTTCTGAGAGACTGATATTTACATATTGTTGTGTGTGCCCAAAGTCATATACAATGAGCCCCGAAATCCCACATCCCGGGGGATTAAACACTTTAAGCTATACACTAAAAACTTGTCGAACCAAAAAACCAAATGCAGTCGATCTTACACACTATAGTAGTGAACAAACACACACTATATCTTAAGTAAGCAGCGAACAAACATGCGGGTGCACAAAGGAACTTTGATGTGCGTCAGCTGATAAAGCCGTCTTTCACCAGTTGACGATGGTTCGTTACACTGTCGAATCAATTCCGTCTTTTCTATAACAGTTGTGCAAGTGTCAAGTGACACACTGAGAATATTCTATTCTACACTGAGAATATTCTACACTGGTCTTCTTTTCTATTTAGTTAGTCATAGGCCTATATTATTAAGGTGTACTTTTATAGTTTTTAAAAATATTTGGCCTCTTCGTAAGTATAAATAACGTGCAAGTCAAAAGTAGCACAAGCAGTGGATACAGACCATCCGTGGTACCAGTAAATCGACACCAGATCTAGTAAAACAAGCCGTATCGACTTGTTTTATCCAAATCACGCTTAATTCGATAATCCTTGATTAAGCGCTCGAATTAACTAACACCTTCGACGGTTGTTAATTGTTTTAGTTCGAAGCTCTGGCTACAGTTTTAAGGTGGCATTATAAGGGTTCACTTTAATCGTAACAAAAATAGTACGGGTCGATGTTTAAGTGGGCGATTGACTTCAAGTAACAATTTTCACTTGAGCTATAGAGCTCCTAATAACGACTGTATTTTTGTTATGCTTCACTGTTATTTTTGACCCTGATTAAGTCGTTAGTAAAAGTTGACGAAACGTCACGCAAACTGATATACAAAGTCTGTGTCTGTGTGTTTTGTATGATACAATTGCTACAATAACCCCCCGTTTCTGTTTCAGTTTTTCGCCGGGTAGCGTAGTATACAACTAACTCACCAAGATGGACGCCATCAAGAAGAAGATGCAGGCGATGAAGATGGAGAAGGACAGCGCCATGGATAAGGCGGACACCTGTGAAGGACAGGCCAAAGACGCCAACCTCCGGGCGGATAAGGTGATCTATACGATATTCAATATTAACCCCTTCACATCCAGACCCTTAAAACACACTTCAAGCGTATATATCTGATAAATGTAATAGCTATGAGAATTAAAATAAGTGATTAAAGCACATCCTTTTTTCTGAAATTATCTTTTTACTCTTTCCTCAAGCTTAATATCTCTTCTTCCTTATTCCTCTATCAAATGCCCCACTATTCCCCCTACTGATACCTCTCCCTCAAAACACACACACTCGCCCTTACACGTATTTTACTTTCCTCTTTTTATTATATTTCCTACTTTTAAATATTTTTATCTTATTATTATTATTATTATTATTATTATTTATTTTGTATTATTGTGTACGTGTTGCTGCATTGTACGTATTTCGAACATTATTACAATTATTTACTTCAGTTACAACTGTTACAAATTCAATTAAACCAATAACTTGACTCCTTTTTGGTTCAGTGTGTATCACTTCACAAAACTTCCTCTTCGATTATTGATTTAATTTTAAAATCTCTGTACTGTAATATTTAACACCTGAAGGTTAGTGGTCACACCTTGTAGGTTGGTGTCATTCAAAACAACAGTATATGTCTCAAATCATGATTTGATGTTCTATAATGGTGTATTTGTTTTTAAAGGAAAGGGGCTTAGTTCCATTGACTTTTCTTGTGGAGCCGCAATGAATAATTTTGCTTTTCCCCTTTTTTTCTCTCCTCCTGTCCCACCGGCCTATTTTAACATTGAAAATGTTTATAAGGACGTTTCGCACATTAGCGGCCGATCGCTGGTGCGTGATCGGAAATGGGAACCGGTGAGTTTCCATAGAAACTACTTCTTTGTTGTCAATAACGTAGAAAATTTTGAATTTTTATGAATGCGACTACATTTAACTTATAATCTGTACATTGGTAAATGAAGAAAAATAAATATATATATATTTTTTAGATTTATTGAAGCATTTTCAATGCCCTTCTCTGTGCATTGCATTTGTGCAATGCCTGTAAATTTTTTTACATTCCCCTCACCTTGCACGACTGTGGGTGACTTGTCTGATTTGTGTCCTCCACTTGGTTAGAATGGCCTAAGAAGCCAACTTCAAAACGTTTCAGCCTTTGGTTCTCTGTCTCTCAGGGATTGTTTCGGAGTGGCTTGTCAGTAAGACATAGTGTAAATATCAAATTGTCCATCGCATAATGTGGACACAAAAGGCTCCGAAAATAGTAATAGAAACATTCATCAGTTTTGTCAACACTAAATTATTACAAGTAAATTCTTACTTACTCAATGCGGTGTTTTACACAACCCGGAACCGTATACGATTTCCGTTACGTCACGGTGGCCGATCACGTGAATCATTTTCTTGACGGCTGATCGAGCGAAACATTTTCTTGAGGTCTTCGTTTTACCACTGCATCCGAGATGTCACGTTCCCGGAACTTCTCGAGCGTATTGTCTTCTTTCATCCTTCAGATGAACGGACTCATTTTGGTCGTCTATTCGCTGGAAGTGGAGTCCTTGATTTATATTAGACCACGTCCAGTTTACAAAGATTCAGCAGGTCTTCTCCACTTTGCCCAGCTCCACTTTCTCCTTGTTCCATTAAGTCGACAGTTTCACAACGTAGGGATAGACGGATTTTGCATGTGATGGTATTTCACCCGTGGGTGGCTGGATGGTCTCCCTTGGCTGTAAAGAAAGCCCTATCTAGAGGAAGCGAAACTGATCTAAATATCTTCCCTTCGGGTAGGAAGTTACATAATGGAACAGAAACTCGTTTTGTAAAAATCTTGTTAGCTAATATTACTAAGAGAAAGAATTCAAATACATAGGCCTACAATGGTAGATTGTATCATAATCTCTGCTTCGTGGATTAGGTAACTGCCTGTTACTGTTCCTATTTTTCCTCGGTCTGTCTAGCCTCAATAATCTAAAGTACGTTCTGTTTCCGAGATTTAGATGAGCACGTTAGTTCATCTTTTTCTTTCGAGGTTATCTCCCTTAGCCGCAGTATTCCAGTCTTACAACGTTAGAAACTTCTTCACCTGCTCCCTTCTTGCTGCCCCCATTTTATGTTGTGCGTTGTTCATGGAACCTGTAACTCATGTCTTATTGTACACAGAACTAGGATTTTCCGGCAAAATTGTTGACAGCAATGGGCTTTTCTCATAGTTGTAGCGCTATAGTGTATCTTAATCTACATAATCGTCTAGACCCATCCTTCTCATAGTGAGGTATGGAGGTGTTGACCCTTATCTCGCGAATGATCTAAGAATATCTGCGAGACCTTTCTAAGAGTTTCTACTAGTAATTTTATACAAACCACTATTGTTACCTTTGGTATTGACGAGCGCCAGGTCATTTACCAACCTAAGAATATCTGCGAGGTAAGATAGGTCACAGATCTAAGAATATCTGCGAGGCAAGTTGAAGTAAAGTGAAAGTCCAGCTTAGCCAGCTTAAACTTGGTACGTACACGCTCATAAAAGGTAGTACTCGATGAATTTTTTTTTTAATATATTAAATTTTAATAAATATTATTGTGTCCTCAATATCATTTTAAATCATTTTTCAAATCGATTTTATCTTCCTAAAACATGAGAGGGACTGCAGCCACCTCAGCTAAACCCCTGGCTACATTGAACGCATTTCACCCGCAGGAGAAAAACCAGTTCTGTAACACGACTATTATTCGCCATTTGCCATCATTTCTTTAATAAATTCTTATACGTTTCGAGAACGTAATAAAACTGCAAGCTTGTCTCCATGGAGATCACGTAGTATTGTTTTCTCAAATGCCGTATCGCGTTCGCGCTTGAACGTCCATTGCCAATGTTTTCGTTTGCCAGACAGCTCCAGCAAACGTGTGGTAATTTCTTCACGACGGATTTTCCATTAGTCATGAGATGTTAACGGATTACGTTTCATACACAAGGCTGCTTCTGCTGGTGCCATACGTTTCTACAGACACAACGCAACGGAGCCAGCACCGCGCTATGCGCTGAAAAACACTTTACAGCTTGAAATCGTTACCGTGTCACCGACCTCCCTCCCTTACCGTGTGTTTTATTTCTGCCTCCACCGTTAGTAGCTCATGACGTCGTCAAGTTATTTCTATAAAACAACTGTAAAAATTAATCTTAACTTTATTTCGACATATTGTCTCTTTTTATTTAATAAAAGTTGAAAATTCTATTTTCTTCCTATCAGTAAACTTTTAACAAAACAAAGTACAGACCAGAAGGCATGGTCGTGTATTTTTCTTTACTTCTATCTTTTAAACCTTTGTATTTCGATGATCACGTATAAATTTCGCTGGGGAGGTTGCTTCTCATTTTCCTGAGGAGGTCGTTGTTTTTGACGTATCAAGGAGCGTCAGCTATGATCCATACTACTTCCCTTTAAAGACACTGTATAATTTTTATATATATAATAGGGTTGCTACAGCTAGTGCCGTCTCCCTTCCTTCAACCTGGCTTTCCAATTCTCCCGATGTTCCCATTGTCCTTCCTCAAGTCCTATACGTTGCATAGATTCATCCACTTCGTCCCTCCAAGATCTTCTCGGTCTTCCCCTTTTTCTCCTTCCTAATGGACTCCATTCCGTCACTTTGTTAATCCACCTATTTTGGGCTCTCCGGACATGACCGTACCACACCAATCTTTTTTCTTCGATGTAGTCAATTACACTTCTTTCCGTTTCCATTCTTCTTCTGATCTCCTTGTTTGTTATTCGGCCTGCTCTCGTTATTCCACAGCACCTCCTCCAATATTCCATCTGTATAATTTTTGTTTAGTTTATTAAAAACTATTTTTTATTTTACTGTACATTTATAGTTTGTTCAGAAGGAACAATAAGTAAATCTGATAAGAGGACAATAAGTAAGAAGGGAGAAGTTATCCCGTAGTTAATAGTACTTAGTAGTGCAGGAAAATAAATAAACATAGTTTTTTTTTTTTTTTGATCGGTCAATTCATTGATTGACGGTCACTACAAATTTAAGGCAATAATACAGTATAATGTTATAGCAGTGTTTTTGTACAACCCTAAAGTTGGATTCCATGCATATATACAAGTGTCAAAACGTGTTTATACAGTAGAAGTGGCAGTAACTATAGGCTGACAGAGAGGAATTTCTCTCCATCAGATAATACTTTATCTGTCAGCAGTTTATATTTGCTGTACACAACAGAATATGACATAATAAATGGTTTGACTAACACGTTACTAAAAATTTTGAAATGTTAGCACGTCTATATTTTTTGTTTAAATCACTGTAGTATTCAGAAAAGTTTTGTATCTTCTTCGTGTCACGTTTACTATTGCAAAACAATATTACACTTAATAAAATACAAACTGTTAAAATATGTGGACCTAACTAAAATTTGTGTATGCGTGCAGGTTCTTGAAGATGTGCGTGAACTTCAGAAGAAGCTGACACAGGTTGAGACTGACTTGAACGTGTCCAAACAACAATTGGAGAAGGCTAACAAGGACCTCGAAGAGAAGGAAAAGCTCCTTACACAGGTAACTGGGACACGAAGCGGATACACTGTTCTATAAATCGGTAGCAACTATTGTTATTGGTAAGGGGATATGGCACTGAAATTCACCAAAAAATTCATAATTTTCAATTTTTTTTTAATCATTTTTTTAAATCTATGGAATGTTAGGAAACAGGGAAATGTGATGAAACATGTTTCTGAAGGTAGTAAGTGTCATATTTTTATAGTTTTTTAGAACCGTACCAAAATCCGAAATTGGCAGTTGGCGAGTAATTTGTTCAGTAATGAACACAATATTAGGCTATACACTACTAAACTCTGCTCTAAGTATGTTATTATATTGAACTACATGTATATATATGTACATACTGATTATTAGCCACTGACCAAGTTATCACTGCAACTATAATCAGCTGACATGAACAACAATATACAAAAACAGGCAGCTGATGTTCCCAGTAGTGTTGTCCTGCTGCTTGTAAACAGTGAGTGAATATACCATTATCGTGTTTAAGTATTATATTAAGTGTTATAAGTATGGGTAGACCATCTAAAAAAAGACAAAACATCAAACAAAAGAATATAAGTAATATAAATAAGCGGTATATCCAGTTTTTTTTTTCAATTTAGCAGGCCTAGGCCTAAACGCTTATTATGACATAAAGAAATGTAAAATATACATAAGACCCTTACAAAAATTTACAATGTTATAGTACATGTCAAACTTATAAATAAACTAATGTTAAAACTTGTAAAAAATTATTTATTGGTCTATATATCTCAATACCTTGTAAAATTCAACAAGGTAACTTTCAACGCGTTATTTCCGCATATCAGTTTTTTCATATTTTTTAATATTAAAATTGATATTACTCAAAAACGACTAATGTTACAGGGTTAAAATTTTTACCATTCACTCTTGGGTATTTGACTTAACATTTTGTTAGAATTATGTATGTCACATTATTACAAACTGAGATAAAATTTTTTGTTTTTTCAAAACGTAAAGATTTTTAAAAAATAACTTTAAATGTCTGTATAAAATCCAAATATTAAGCTACAATTATAATTCTACCTAACCTTTTAGAGGATATTCTTACCTATAAAATGGCACTTTGTTCATGAAAATCCAATTGTTAAAACATGAGTTATATCAAATTTTATATATTACATATATTTAAAAAAAAAAATTCGGACTGTATATACTAATGAGAAGAAAAAAACTTTTTTTTCATTTATGGTCATTTTTTATGACTATAAAACAGATAAAGGTAGTCTGAAATGTCTAATATGTTTAATATAGAAGTTAGCATTTTCAGTGTCATATCCCCTTGTTACTGATCCGATACGACGCGTCACACTCAAAAACAGTAGAGCAAAAGTGCCGAAACGCATGCCCAGTTTTACGAAAATCGGTTGACATTGTCGTGAGAGTTTGAAGACATACTCCTAATCAGATCAGTAGATTCCACCATGCATTTTTCGTTAACGGTAGAATCTTGTTTGCAAATTAAATGTTGTTAACAGAACATTTATTACAGAAAATGTTTCCAAACACCTAAACAAACGCAATTGAAGAGAAAACTGTGCGAATCAGTTACTTACGATCTCCGGGATAAATGAATAGCTTATGAACAGAAAGAAAATCGATAATAGGCCTATCTAAATATAGCAGAGGTCCAAATATATCTGCATCGTGTATCCAAAGACGTCTTATTACTGTATTCTCATTTCATTTTCCAAATTTGTCTTCCTATAATTTACATCCACCGCGTGTTTCGTGGACGAATTGGTCCTTCACCTCTTCTTGTTTCCTCGAGTTTTCCAGAGGACAATTTGGTTTTTGCCACTGGACAGTTGATATTTCCAGCCGTTAGGTGAACCAACCGTTACAATCCTCTTATCTAAGAACTCTCCATTAACGGTCGAGTTAAAACGTAGAACTCGCTTCGCTCGGTCAACTAGAATACCTTCCCTTACCGTACAGTACGTAGGCCTACACTGTTATTGAAGTAAAGAGTTCCTGTTTCGTTTGATCGGACACGTTTTTCAATCAGTGATCTTCTGAGACCGGTCTCAAACTCAGTGCTGGCGGACACCTACCAAACACTTTTTTGGTACTGAAGATGGCCGTCGATGGTGGGGACGAAACGTCTGCTCACGACAACAGTCGACCACGACGTAACAGGATGGCTAGTATTTTAAGAACGTTCTAAGAATGTTGGCGCCGACCGCGGAAGCTTAAGAACTTATAGGTGTATTGTATTGTTTCGATTCAAGTTCCGCGAAGGGCGTCAACAGGAAATTTTCGATATTCGACATCTCTGCCATCCACACGCTTTCGACCCCTTCTTGACGTTATAGGATGGAACTGCAGAACGTAAAATCTATGTTTCCGTCCTAGGAAGTCAGGGAGAGGTCAAAAGCGTGAGCATGGCAGAGGTAGGTCAGCCGAAATATCGCAAAACCCCCTTTGGGAAAACAAGCAGACTTCAACATGAAACCCATCTTCACAAATACATCTGGCTATGTATGTATGCCACAGTTGTGTTACTGAAGAGGTGACAAACGACTGTGTTTGTGCGTTGCAATTATACCAACGATCGTAGCTGAAATTCATTAATCGATACAAATCGTTTGTTACAAAAACTAGTGTCATTCAGATCACAACAGTGTATCATGTATTCTCTTTGTGCAGGTTGAATCTGAAGTGGCGTCTCAAAACAGGAAGGTACAGATGATTGAAGAGGATCTTGAAAGGTCAGAAGAAAGATCCGGAACAGCCGCCACCAAGCTCGCTGAAGCTTCCGAAGCTGCTGACGAAGCTCAGCGGTAATTATTGAATGGATGTGATTGTGAAAAAGAGTGACTGTGATTGTGTGGTGACTGAAGGCGAAGATTTTCATCATTCAAACGACGAAACGTATTTACTATTATTATTCCGACTGTACAATGTTTACACATTTTCCGGAACCAAAGATTACAGAAGTGATTGAATTCTCATCTTCCACTGCTGCTTGTCCATCCAAAGATCTTCAACTTCTCGTACACTCAGTATAGTTTGAATTTCTTCTATCCAGGTGATAGGTGGTCTTCCTCTTTTCCTTCTTCCTTGTGGAGTCCATTCCATAAATCTCCTTGGCAATCTTTCCTGTGCCATTCTTTTCGTGTGTCCATACCATTGAATTTTTTTTAGCAACAATTTTTTTTCAACAAAAATTGGATTTTTCACATTCATTCTGACCTTAATGACTTAATTTCTAATTTTCTCACGTCTGGATACTCTTGCCGAACGTCTGCAAAAGTCCATCTCTGCTGTCATTAATTTTGTTCTTGTGTGTTTATTAGTAGTCCAAACTTCTGAGCCGTAAGTCATGATACTTCTAACAATGGTTTTAAATATTTTGGTTTTAGTTTCTGCTGTAATTTGCTTATCCCACAGGATTCCATTTAATGTAGATATAGCCATCTTTTCCAAATTAATTCTGGATTGTATTGCTTTGTCTTGCTTCCCACTGGCCGTAATTTTCACCCCCCTAAATACTTGTATTCCTTTATATATGAAATCTGTTACAAACTAATTTGTCACAAATACAATATGTAACAGAGTTTGGATAGGTTTAGACAAAAGCAAAATAAGTTTGAAATATCAAATTGCGTGTGCTAAAACACATAAAACATAAAAGACAAGAAACGAAGTGTAATACCCCACACCATTAATGTTTTGTCTTCATCAGCATCAGCTCGGGACGGTTGTTAATCATAACGATTTTTGTTTGCAGTATGTGCAAGGTATTGGAGAACCGCGCCCAACAGGACGAGGAAAGGATGGACCAGCTGACCAACCAACTGAAGGAAGCCAGAATGCTCGCTGAAGACGCTGATGGTAAATCCGATGAGGTGCGCTTCCTGTCTTTTGCAATGTTCAGTTTACTTCATAATTATGTTCCTCTTCTTTGCTATGAAACCTTCGTGTACCATCCTTACAAGAACACCCTAATCACATCCCAATACAGAAAATCTAAACAGACCAATATAGAATACAATGTAGCCAGCATTCATTGATCTTGGCACGTCTTTCTTGTCAGTTATCACTCTATACTAAAAATCGATCGGAGCACTGTTTAAAATTTATTGCAGCATTCCAATAAAACACCATTTTATTAGACTATGAATTTCCAAATGATGATTTCATGTTCAATTGTATCAGTTTTAAACGTTTTTAAGAATTTATATTTTTAAGAATTTACGTGGTCTTTTGATCCTCGACGTGTGTGTGTGTGTGTGTGTGTGTGTGTGTGCAAATAGCACAGTTAAGCATGCTACATGGCTGTTCGGTGGCCTAGAATTTTGAATCACTGTACTAATTACTATCAAAATGGAAACTTTGGCCTTTTTCCCCTCATTACGATGGATAGTAGATTCCACCATACATTTATCATGAATGGTAGAATCTTGTTTCGAACTTAAATGTTAACAGACTGTTAATAACTGTTAACAGAACATTTATTACAGAAATTTTTTCTTAAATGCCTAAACAAACGCACTTAAAGAGAAAACTGTGCGAATCAGTTACTTACGATCTCCGGGATAAATGAATAGTTCATGAACAGAAAGAAAATTGATATTAGGCCTATCTAAATATAGGAGAGATACAAATGTAAGTGGATCATGTATTCAAAGACGTTTTATTACTGTATTCTCATTCCCTTTTCCAAATTTGTCTTCCTAAAATTTACGAGCATCCACCGCTTGTTTTGTGGACGAATTACTCATTCCCCTCTTCTTGTTTCCTCGAGTTTTCCAGAGGACAATTTGGTTTTTGCCACCGAACAGCTGACATTTCCTTAATGTGAACCAACCGTTACAATCCTCTTATCTAAGAGCTCTCCACTACCGCTCTTTTATCCTCGTTTGTTATTATTTCTAACCTAGACATTCTGGTATTTCTTGTTTTAAGCTGAAGCCAGCTTTCATATAAACCTGTCTGCATTCAAAGTTCGTATCTTGGACCCGTAACAAACTTGTGAACCTATCATTCCAATACATCGTTTATCTTTTTTTGTTTAACTTCAGCACCATCCAATCCTTTTGTGTGTTGGCCCAAGGCCCAAGATCCTTGAGCTTATCTATCACATTTTTTCAACATCATCATTTATTAAAGGTAACTTAAAATTAGTTGATAGCTCAGAAGAATGTGACGTAATTTACATCAACGTTTTTCGTAATTACGAACTGTAACATTTATCGTAAGAAAATGTTGTAGAGAGCCTAGCATACGTTATGTGTGGCAATTGAATTAATCACAGTAATTTCACAATATGCAGCTTAAGAGAAAACATGGAAGATAGCGTACTTTCTTTTTAAATAATAATTTTCTATAAATATTTGTTAAATTTAGTCGAATAATTGTTATACAATAATTTTTGAGGCAAATCGATTAACAAATATTAATTGCTAAAGTCATCTTAAGTTTAAACAAAATAAAATCTGTTTTCTACAAAAATTTTAAATATATTGTTTTCCTAAATCACCGTTCCTTTACATTTTTTTATCATAAACCCGTTATATTTTTTGTACACTGTTTATTTCTAAACTTGTACGTTGAAATGTTCAGGTATCACGCAAGCTGGCCTTCGTTGAAGACGAACTTGAAGTAGCTGAAGATCGTGTAAAGTCCGGAGACTCGTAAGTTTTACTTCTCTAAAGCGTATTACTTAAGTCACATGCTTAAACATTAAAACCACTAAATGTGTAGAAATTTCTGAGGCAAACAGTGTGACCAACCTTACAAAATGAATGTAAAGTTCATGATCCGAATACGGTTGAAAACTATTGATATTAACAATACTACCAATAATATGGTATTATATTAGAGCATTGGTATTACCCTAATTAGTAAATCTAACTTATTCTCAGAAATTTGGAAACAAACATGGAATGATAAAAATCTACGGTAAGGGCTGTGCTAGCAGTGATAAGAGTGCTATTTACATTAAACAAGACTTGGACTGTAGAAAAACACTGAAATATTTGCTCAGCTGTGGGCAGAGAAGATTCATTTTGGACCTGGTTCGTTATATTGTTTTTAAAAATTACGTTTAAACCAAAAGAGAATCGCTGATCTTTTTATAATAAAAATCTTGTCCGAGATTAGTTGATGTTGATAATGACCTACTGATCGATACTTGAATCTCATACAAAGGTTGGTTTTGATCTGAACACGGACACCTGTCACTTTTGAGAGAAGCGTGAACTTCGAAAAAAATAGGATGGAGGGAGTCCGGAGTCGGTTAGAAGGATAGGGATAAGGAATAGGCAAAGTCTGGAATTTTCCCCAACTGGAAGTGAAATTGCCCCATTTTTAGAGCAATATTTCTTACGCATTTGCTTATTTTTATGGTTATTATGCATTTGTTATTCATTATTATGTACGTATTCGTGAGTTTGACATGAAGATGAAAGGAAAGAAACAAGAATTTTCATAGTCGGAGATAGCACTAGTGGTGTAAGTTCAAATAGCGGATATGAAGTTGAGACATTCCATATAATGGTGGTAGGGAGATGTTACAGAAGAGATTTAATCCACGACAGCACAGATGTAAAGATTACGATATTTAATTAGATTAAAATTGTTGATCTTAATGGTTATTGGAACAAAACGAAAAAAAAACTGTTAAGTAGAGGTGGGCGGGACATTTCGCTGGCCGAGAGATGCTATATGGTCACGGAGGTCGTTATATCGCTAACTAAGAAGTTAGGCGACTGCCCTTTGCAAGATGGAGGGATGATCTGCCCAAATGGTTACACGACTAGAGGGTTCTGAGACATGTTGCTGGACGAAAACTCCAGAGAATTGTAAGGAAGGTAAAAGCGAGCAGAGACAAAGTTTTTAACAGGTTTATTGAGAAAACTTCGAAAAGTCTTACGAAAAGGGAATACTAATGGCGGGGACACTTACATAGTGTCAATAGCTACATACCTAAGGTATTGGAGGGAAATATTGATGGACAGATGCTCTCGGGAGGCTCTTACATCATCATGAGACTGAAAATCGATTTGAAACGATATACTCGTATCGATTTTAAACAGAGGGTTGACCTGAAAAT
The DNA here is from genome assembly GCA_034769895.1 of Magicicada septendecula. Taxonomy (NCBI): domain Eukaryota; kingdom Metazoa; phylum Arthropoda; class Insecta; order Hemiptera; family Cicadidae; genus Magicicada; species Magicicada septendecula. The sequence goes on along the minus strand of CM068375.1, from coordinate 15,626,415 downwards.
TTCAGAGTGTGGTTACCCACGCACCATTCACCGAATCGAAATTGTTAACAGAAGAATGGGTAGACTACACTAAACCGAATCCTCTATAAGAGAAAAAATATTAACGTTTATTTTTCAGTGAAATAAGTAACTTACTCTAGAATCACACTACTCCATTACATTTTTTGTAATTATCAAGACAATGAGAGGAGAAGAGCATAATATAAGCGTAGATTAAACGCCTAACAGTCAGTCTCTCCATAATTGTACAAAATCTATATATATAAGACTCACAGTCTGAGGATTTATGGGGACTGAATACAAATCCACACCGTTACACCGATTGCCACCAAATTTTGCACAGGTAACCTTTGACACAAGGCGAAAAATACTGTCTAACTTGGAATTTGATATTTTGCTCCCGTTCACATGATTTAGGCCCTTTTAATTATGCCTTTTCGTTGACGCGTATAAAGATGTCAACAACACCATGGAGACCAGAATTAATTACCATAGTAACAAATAAATAAACAAAAGCTATTTAGCGCCATCGGAACTGTACATTTATCCATTCCTGCAGTACATTTTCGATGTGTTATATAATATGCGATTAGATGTGGAAAAGAAGAAGTGTACTAATTGTAAATTGTCCTAATACTTAATGCAAAGCGAAAATACGTGTTGTTTTCATTTGTGAGGTTAGGTGACAACGGTTTTTGGTTTTTACTTTACTGTTGAAATAAATAAAAGCCATGGTTGAGGAAAACATAACGTTTAATGTGTTATACAATGCTTGTAACACAGTAACACTTAAAATAAAGAATTTAGCGTTTTTGATTTAACAGGTACTTTATAAATATCTGCAAATGGTTTATAAACGGGTACTTTTAAATCTCCAAAGGCTGTTGGACCAACATAATAATTTAGTATACAAATTAAAATAGTACAAGTGTTGAAAACAGCTTTGGAGAGAATTTGACTAATGAGTACAAAATTGTTGTACGAGCTGACAGAACGCCATATAGACACAGACAATAAAAATTATATTAAAATATAGGAATGAGGGGCAGGAGTCCACACTTAAAATACAATAACAAATTCTCAGCTACTGAACCAAAATAAAGTTTATTGAAAATTACTGGCTTATTTGTTACACTATATGCTAACAAATGTAATGAGTACACAACAATTTTGACTACAGTATTTGGTAAAAAAAATTAAAAAACAAAAGCATGTAAAATAGGAAAGTTGCCTCAACCTTGGGGCAAGAGTCCGGTCTGTGTAGGGTAAGAGTTCTACTGACACTGAACACACACGAAATGGCCCAATCCACTGTAATTCGTGCACGGCTCTTCCCACCACATACTACACTGACGACACATGATCCAGTCGACTGTAGGGGGGAGGGGATTCGTAAAGGTGCCCACAACCTCCGCAATAATAATCAACTTTCCCGGAACACGATATTCCTCTTCTTCCTTTGAAATTTAGACTTTGAAATCAGCGGAACTCCCCAGCACACACTTCTGGAACGCTTAACAACAATTGTAGGCCTAATGCAAGTTTTATTTAATTGTAATATGAAGTTTGTTTATGTGGGGTAAGATTCCGCACAGGAGACCAAGAGGACTCTTGCCCCCGGAAACTTGCCCCACTGTGTTCTATACTTTTTGCTGACTTTTTATGATTCAATAAAATAAGATTGACCACTAACTTTAAGTTGATGTGTAACCTCAGACTTACCATTTAATAATGTACTGTCGAAAACAAAAAATAAGAAAATATATACGTATCTGTATAAATACTCTTAAATTACACTGTAAAATAACTTCAACTTCCACAAAATCAAACAACGTTACTGTTCACTCACCCTAATGGCGCTAGACTCGTTGTTTGCTGTGTCCAGCCAGCAGGATTCATTTCTTCAACAGCCCAGACACCAACTCACGACAGCTATTAAGAAAACTAGTAACTACGACGTATTAGGGATCTTGCCCCGTGCGGACTCTTGCCCCACACTACTATACTTACTAACAGTCAAATGTTGGCGTGCGAAGCCGTGGGTAACAGCTACTGTAGTTAGTTCATAAAAGACACAAAAGCAACTGTAGGCTGTGCGACGTAGTTATATTCGTTGAGCATAACACTGAATCAACCGTGTTATACGAAAAATGTAAACTGCTTAATGTTGAAGCCATAACACATTTTTATAACGTTATACGTAACATCGAGACTCCGTATAATCCGAATACAGTATTTCCACCGCAATTCCACTTACCGAAACAAACAAATAATGTTTTAATTTTAATTATTTGAATAAAATGTATAATTTTAAAGTAATCATCTTGTTTTGTTTATAATTCAGTTTGTTCTGTAATTAATAAAATATAATTATTGCGTTTGTAAATACTGATATTTTCCCAGATATCATTCGTTTTTTGTATGTTTTTACTTAATTTCACGTATCAAATGCCTGGAAATTGATGGTTAGTATTTAAGCAATATGTGGCTAAATTAAACTGTAAATTTTCGGTTTTAAAAATGCATTGTGATGTTAAAGGAATCTGTTGAATCATTTTTTTCTTTGTCTGGCCTACGTAGAATTTATTGTAATCCGGTCATTCTATTTTGTACATTCCGTTCTTATTGTGAAAACTAAACATTGGATTTAGATTTAGGTTTTACTTTATTAAAACCAATGTTATTTGTGTTATAAGATATTTGTAAGTTTGTATCTTTAAATAGTTTGTTTAGTTTACGAGTTATATTTACGTAATGAAATTATATATATATATATATATATATATATATATATATATATACTGTATATATTATAAAAAGGGTGAAGAATTTATAAATGTAGGCACATATAAAGAAAAAAATTTGATTACACAAATAAATATCAGGTTCAAATTAAAAAAGTATTAAAGCGAGTAACATTTTTAACAGAGAGGCAGAAAAAAACCATTTACAAAATCCAATGCTGAAGCACCAATGTTCAGATGCCAAGTGAAATTACATAAAAATGGTATGCCACTGAGGCCAATAGTGTCGTTTATAAATCTGCCGAGTTTAGGGTAGCGAAGGAAGTTAGTAAACTACTGAGACAGTTGTATGAAATAGACATGTCATATAATATAGAAAACAGTAAAAAGGGTTATAAAAAATTAAAGACAGAAGTAAATAAAAATACCAAACTGATGTCGTTAGATGTGGAAGATATGTTTACCAATATACCGATTGCGGAAACTAGAATTAATTAAAAAGAACAGTTTAAATAATGTCCAAAACAAAGAACAATTGATAGAACTATTGGTAGATTGTGCGAAACAACTATTTTATGTTCAAGAAGAGGGACTACCTATGGGATCTCCGTTGTCTCCAGTAATGACCGATATTTACATGAATAATTTTGGAAAAAGCTTTTAACAGAATCTAAATATAAGAGTAAAATAAAGATGTGGTTAAGATACGTAGATGATATTCTGATTATTTGGGAGGGAACAAACGAAGAATTTAAAAAATTAAAGAAAGAGATTAATGGAAAGGAACCTAAAATTGAATTTCAAGAAGAAATAAGTGGGATTGGTATAAAGTATCTAGATTTGGATATAAAAATAGGTGATAGTGGGTTTAGGTTTGATGTATACAGGAAAGAAACTTATACAGATGTAACTATACCAGAGAAATCATATCATCCGATAGGTCATAAAATGGCTGCTTTAAATTCTTTTTGTTATAGGGCAGTGAAGTATTTGGAAGATGAGATACAAAGGCATGTTGAATTGAAAAGGTTAAAACAGATAGCCATAAATAACAACTATAATCCGAAGATTGTAGATTAAGCAAAATTTAAAGAGGTCATAAGGTAAATAAAGATAAAAAATATAAGAAGTATGTCGGATGTGATCTATAGCGTATATGGGGTATCAACGAAGAAAATAATTAAGTGCTTCAAAAATTTGATGTAGATGTAGCCTTTGACAAACGAAGAACATCTGGATCTACAATCTCAAGATGAAGCGGAAAAAGAAGAGATTGTTCCTGAAGAAACACCGCGAATTTTGTCAACAAAAATTTTGCAGGAAGGTTTAATGTTAATTCAAACAGGAGTAAACCTCATAGATCAACATGAAGTTGATTGGGAGAGAATCGCGAAAGTCAAAAAAGTTGTCAATGATGGAATAGATTGTTATCAACAACTATTAAATGAAAGGAAGCGAAAAGCATCACAACCAACTCTACACACATTTTTCAAAAAGGCTGCGACTGAGAAGCCACATGAGGAACCTCAACCCGGAACTTCTCAAGGATCTTCTTTGTGATCAATTGTAAGTGAATTAGGTAGATGTTTGTATACATTATTTTTAGTTGTCTTGTTTGTTCATCATCTTCTTTCACAGCACTACACTTTATATAATATTGAAACTTTCTCATGTGAAAACTTACTTGTCTTTTTCGTCGAACGCGTTTCGGCGTCGTATTCGCCTTCGTCAGCTTAGAACAGACATTATTTTTTTACATATTCGTTTGTATGTATATCTTTTAAATTAAAATGCCTTTTTTGAGATTTCGTATTATGAATATTTATTTATCAAAACCTTTGTACGTACATACGTATTTTATTATGTTTATAACACATTTTGACGAGGAAAATCATATAAAAGCAATAAAAACGAAAACAACGAGGTATTGGTCGGTAAAAAATAGGAAACCCCGCTTAGCGCGATTTTCGTTTTACGCGAATCGCCGAGGAACGTATCACTCGCGCTAAGCGGGGTATGACTGTATATATAATAGGGTTGCTACAGCTAGTGCCGTCTCCCTTCCTTCAATCTGGCTTTCTAATTCTCCCGATGTTCCCATTGCCCTTCCTCAAGTCCTATACGTTGCACAGATTCATCCACTTCGTCCCTCCAAGATCTTCTCGGTCTTCCCGTTTTTCCTTCGTAATGGACTCCATTCCGTCACTTTGTTGATCCACCTATTTTGGGCTCTCCGGACATGACCGTACCACACCAATCTTTTTTCTTCGATGTAGTCAATTACACTTCTTTCCGTTTCCATTCTTCTTCTGATCTCCTCGTTTGTTATTCGGTCTACAAACATATTTCCCGCTCATAAACTTTCGTTTTTAATATTAATTCTGTTTTACGGTTTTGTACATGTTTTTTTTTAATTTTTACTTACCTCATCACCAAACGGAGAGAAGTCAAATTTCAATTTCAAAGAGAGGAAAATAAAACGTGTGTAAACTAAAAAATGTAAAGAAATATTTCCATCTAATCCCATCACGAAAACTTGGAGGCTTTGTGGCACCGTATTACTTGTGTACTCATTTATACAAGGAACTAAGATTTTCGGGCCATATAAAGTTGAATCGTCCCCAATGAGCAAGGCATGTAGCGCGAATGCCAGGCCCCAAGAAAGTGTATAGTGGCGAACCAAGAGGAGAACGCCCAGCGGGAAAAACTTGGAGGGATGGCGTAGCAATGAATCCCGTGAAAAACATAAATGCTGGAGTTTGGAAGAGAGAAGGACTACCCGAGATGGCTGGAAGAGATCGACTAAGGAGGTCAGGGATCGACATGGGCTGTAGCTCCATCATAAGAAGAAGAAGAAACCAGTCGAGGTCATTTGTTTTATTTTAAGCTGTTACATAATTAGTTCTTCTAGAGTTTTTAAATCTTTTAAAAACCCGTTACTAAAATGGTGTGGAGCGTTGCTTTGTATGGTGCAGAGACATGAACACTGAGGAAAAAGGATGAGAAAAGATTAGAAGCATTTGAGATGTGGGTTTGGAGAGCAATGGAAAAAGTGAGATGGGTTGATAAAGTAAAGAATGATGAAGTTTTAAGAAGAATAGGGAAGAGAGAAGAATCCTGAAGGTAATAGAAAATAGGAAAAGGAATTGGTTAGGTCATTGTTTAAGAAGAGGCTGCTTGCTTACAACTCCCATGGAGAAAGTCATAGAAGGAGAAAAAAGAAGAGGGCGTAGAAGAGTGTAGTTAATAGATAGCAATAAAATCAGAGGACGTTACGAAGAAACGAAAAGACTGGCATGCGATAGGACAGCTTGGAGAGCTTTTACAATTTGAAGACCTAACTTAGGGCAAAATACCAAATAATAACTGAAATGATTATTTAACTCAATTATTATTTATGAATATTGATTACTGTTTTTCATTCATTGTTAAATGTTATCGTTAATTTAGTAGTGACCGACGATCAATAAATTTTAACGATGAAAGATTTAGTGAAGATAGGTCAATAAGTATACAACAAATTTTACATTACCTATGTCGACGTTTCGACAACATTTATTGTCGTCATCAGGACAATTGTTGTTAAGTTGACACACACAGCTGTTATACTACTTACTGACCGATCCTCGCTAAACCTTTCGTCGTTAAATATTATACAAATATAAGATAGTTTTGTACAAGTATAAAGTTTAAAGTCACTTTCCGTGTTCGATGTTGAAAAATATCGTTGTTACATGTTACAGAAAGATCATGGAGCTTGAAGAAGAATTGAAAGTCGTCGGTAACAGCTTAAAGTCCTTGGAAGTCTCTGAGGAAAAGGTAAGAATACGAAGAATCGATGTGTTCGTAGCTTATAAATGAACCTACATACGTTAATAGGTATTTATGTTAAAAATAAATCTTATGTTTAATACGTTTGATGTTTGTAAGTCAAGCCGAATTACATGTTAACATTAACATAGTGCTCTGTCTCCGTTATCGGATTGAAAATTGATCTTTTACTTTAAGTCACGTGAACGTTCGAACTTTTTCCATTTTACACAGCTCTCGGAGCGAAGATAAAATACGAGGATCAGTTGAAAAGTTCGCGGAGCGACATCTGTAGCTTAGCGGTAAAACTAAAATTTTTCGTGTGCTGCAAGATCTGTATTTTATGTGAACTCCTGTTCATTTCCAAATCTATTTATTCATTATTCAGAAGCTGTTTACAATTGACGTGTCATGCGTGTTTTGAAAAACGGACAAAATCAAACATCGTGGTGTGATTCTTAGATAAAAATTGTTTAGCGCCAACGGAAATTCAAAACGAAATTATAAATGTGTCAGAAGATGCTGTGACTTCAAAACCAACGGTTTGTAAGTAGGCACTTGAGTTTAAACATGGTCGTACGAGGATTGAAAACGTGGTCGCACTGGACGCCCAAAAAATCCAACAACTCCAGATCCGGCAGCCATCTTGCACAACGCTTTTTCACACCAAGATGAAATTAAAAAAATGTAAATCTTAAATTTTAACTCAAGTTCTTGCTTGAGTTAAAGCATGATGCAAACGCACATATGAGATGCCTGTGATTTCAGCAACGTCATCCACTCCTTAATCTGCGGTTTTCCAACACCCTATGACATTTTTTCAATAATGTCATTTTTGTTGCATTTTTTGGATGTCTACTGCTGGGATGGTCTTCAGTGCTTGTACGACCTCGTTTAAACTCGAGTGTGCCCCACTTACCGTTGTTTCTGAAGGCGCAGTCTTCTAACACATTTACAATTTCGTTTTGATTTTCCGTTGGCGCTAAAACGTTTTTAACAGAGAATTTGTCACAACACGATGTTTGATTTTGTGCATTTTGAAAACACGCGTGACAGGAAAATTTCAAACAGCTCGTAAAGAGTGAATAAATTGACAGATATATCTGGAAATTAACAGGTGTTCACGCGAAATACATGTCTTGCAGCACAAGAAAGATTTTAGTTCTACCACTGAGCTACAGATGTCGCTCCGCGAACTTTTCAACTGACCCTCGTAGTGTCATACACTTGCAAGTATTAAGCTCTTGCCAACACCTTGCGAGAAAATTTTGTGCTCGGAGTAATAATTGAATTCGCTTTGAGCTCTTAACCGCTGTGTATTTCCAACAGAAACATACCTATATTGGGGCCTATTTTAATTGATAGTTTAATTTATAACAAAATAGTCAGTGCAATGCAGTACAGTTGACCCATCAGTACCTATATACGTTATCAGCAATTGCGTTCCACATCACGTGGTGTATGTAAGCTGTAAGCTATAATATACGTGTTGCTATAATATTTTTGCGCACCCAGTGCTCCTCTTAGATAAGAACTGCAATTTCTAAACAACCCCGTCCAGTCTTCGCGCCAAACTGTCGATTAGTTTCTTATAATAACTCGTACAGTAACGTGATTTTAAGCCGTGTTATTGTTGCCCACAGTCAGGACGACAGTTTCCGTGCGATAATGATATGCATATTAGAAAAATGTTTTTTTTGCTATGACAAAAACCTTTACGTCATACTTTAGAAAAGAATAATCAAGACATTTTCTTCACTTTTCCAATGGGTACTGTATTTTCTGTGTCAAACAAATGCAGTAAGTGACTTACGACGCGTTTATGTTGAAAAAATATGATCTGACACATCACACTATCCTGTTGGATTTTAATATACGAGGGACATTCAATAATTAAAGAGACAAATTGATCTAGAGAAAAAACGGTTGGCAGGAAAAATTAGGTACTTTTAGTACTTCATGTTGGCATCTCTGGGATGATCTCTGAGCAGCTGTTTCATGAAAATTGTTTTGCTTATAACCTCAAAATCTCATTTAACAATGGCAAGTCCGCTAGAAGTTTCCACATTAGTTGAACAACGTTCAGTGATTCGATTTTTACTTTCTGAAGCTGAAAACCCCACTAATATCTATTCAAGAATGACGAAACAGTATGGTGAAAGTTGCATGAATCGCGGAAATTTTTATAAGTGGATGGATCAGTTCAAAAACGGTCGAACCTCAGTGACAGACGAACAGCGATTTGGACGTCCAAAGGAAGTTTCAACTCCTGCGCTTGAATCTCGAATAGACAATATGATTCGTGAAGACCGTCGTGTTACAGTTGAACAAATGGCTGAAAATTTGCAAGTAAGTGTTGGTACAGTTTATAGCATTATCAGTGACAAGCTTAGGTACCGCAAAACAAGTGCAAGATGGGTTCCAAAAGAGTTAACGCAACAACACAAGGGCAACAGACTCAGTGTGCACAGAGCTGAAGCAACGCTATTGGCTGGGAGACACTACCACACCCCCCGTATAGCCCAGACTTGGCACCATCAGATTTCCACCTGTTTGGCCCACTCAAGGAATCGCTATGTGGTAAGAAATTCAACAACAACGAAGAAGTAAAAAAATTTATGGGAGACTGGTTCAAACGTCAAGATAAAGAATTCTTTGCTGCAGGCATAAAAAAGCTGATTCATCGTTGGGACAAGTGTATTAGTGTTGGGGGGGGGGGGGATTATGTTGAAAAATAGGAAAATTGTCATTTTGTAAAAATACACCATTTTTTCTCTAGATCAGTGTGTCTCTTTAATTATTGAATGTCCCTCGTATTAAAGTAATAATGCCTTTTATATTACCTTAGATATGGTTAGCAATTTAGTACATTTTTGGATTAACCGGTATTAACATTTCTGTATTGTTTCCGTCCATCTGCGATTTCTTTGCCGACCATTAACGTATAATCGAGAGCTGGCTGTATATTAATAAATTCATGCGTATTGTAATTTTAGAATTAACTCTTTTTCAAAGAAGAATTTTCAATAGATTTTTGTATTTTGTCATAACATTAAAACGGCCGGAGCGAACTTCAGTTAAATTATTTTCAGTGCTGGTGAGTCGTGATCCTCTTCTTGTAAGTCCAGACATTTCGACTGCAGCTGTCAATCGCCGGAAGAGCAGATCGGTAGACGGAGGGCCCCACTGAAGATGACTGCCAGTCGAAACGTCTGGTTTTATAAGAAAAGAGGATTACGGCGCAAGATGGCTGAAAACGTGTATTTGGTCTTTGACCGGCGCCCTGATATTGTGGCGACCGGATCGCTGATCCCTTCGATCTCCGAATCCACACTGTCCTGTAGTGTTCACACTTATTGTTTGTAGGAGTACACATGAATCGTACCGTCTTTGCTCATCGCTTCCGAGATGTTCCTCGGATCCTCAAGTTACGTTTCTTCGCAGAATTCATTTCGGACGTCCGTGTTTTTAAAATACCTTGAAGTGGTTCGCTTCTGTATGTTCAAGCTGGAACGGCCATTACCTATAACATTTTTTTACCTTATTATTACAAGATTATAATTGCTGCACGACTAAATAAATAAATTTCTTTGAACGTCTGTTTAATTCTTGATCTTTCTTACACATGGCGTGACAATCTAAGTAATTAAAATTCGATTCTTGTCTCGGAATTTCGTCGTCTAATACGAATTTTTTCTTGTGCTTTTTTCTCAGAAAAGACGTTTTTGTTTTAGTTTTGAAAAATTAAAAATTTTGTTTTTATCAAAATATTTTCAATTTACGAACGGACTTTATAAGTTAATTATTCTATCATTAGTTTGTTCTATAATTACGTATTTAGTCACGAGGGAAAAGTTGAATACCACCGTTACGTATTCGTAATTTTCCCTACAGACGCTCTAGCGTGTGCAGATGTATGAGGAAACACGTCGCACCTACAAACATTTTTTTTTTGTATCGGCCATCTAAGGACCACATGCCAATTTCAATTCTTCATTCTTTGTTCTTCCCTTTCTCTCCAATATTCTTTCATCTTTCCACTGTCTCTTCTTCCACAGTCCACTTTGAAGCTGCTTTTTTCTCTCTCCTACCCTGGACTCCCTTCCATTTTTAACACTTTTGCACGAAAAACTTCTCTTTCAATTGCTTCTTCTGCGTGTATATTATTATTATTTTTTTTCTAAATCATTTTAGACTTCTTTAATCCAACTTGATGTTGACTTCTTCCCCCACAGATATTTGAAGATCTGCTTTGTTAACCTATTGTCGTCCATTCTATACAAGTGTCCAAAAAATAATAATCTTCTTTTTCTCATTGTTTCTGTTATATTTTAGAACAAATATTTTATTTTATTTATTTATTTGTTTATTTATTAGGAAATATATAAAAAGGATTAAATTAACAGTGTTTTGTTTTTCTTTCTGTTTAGGCCAACCAAAGAGTAGAGGAATACAAGCTCCAGATTAAGGCCCTCACCGTTAAGCTCAAGGAAGTAAGTACCTGTGTGTGTGTGTGTGTGTGTGTGTGCGCGCGCGCGCGCGTGAGAGAGAGAGAGAGAGAGAGAGAGAGAGAGAGAGAGAGAGAGAGAGAGAGAGAGAGAGAGACATGACAGAATTTAATACCTGTTATTATGTTCTGGGGTTTATTGTTTTATTTAACAATTCGCTTCTGTATCGGCAAAGATCCAGGCCCGGATTTTCCACTAGGCACATGCCTAGGGGCGGCAGGCTCAGGGGGGCGGCACGAAGTGAAAAATTATTTGTTAAAATTTCATGTTTTCGGTTTTTTAATTACAGTATTATTGGGCACTTGCATTATGGCCAAATTGAAGAAAATTGTTTTGAAATAACTTTTAATTATATCATTGAATAACACGGTATTGACACTGGGGCTTATCAATAGCGGTGGTCGGAGCGGAGCACGGTCGTATATACAGATCTGGACACTCCGTTGAAACTCTGATCAAAGCAAGACGAAAGCCAACGTAAAATCAAGCCATTTGTGTAATTTAGGATCGTATTCAATCACTCTTAAATTATTTGTTTTATTTATCCAATTTACATTACTTTCTTTGATTTTACTATGTTTGATGATAAAACCAAACCATGTAGGTCTATAAATAAACCTATAAAAAGAAAGTAGGGCTACGTATATTACTTGTTATAAAACTAATCTATGTGTTACTAAAGTGTACACGTAAATAAATATTAATAAAAGTTAAAAAAAATGTAGTCTTTTTCACAGTTCCATCATATTTCCCTTTTAGATGTAAGAGCAAATGAGATATTTGCAATAGAGATAGTTTAAATAGCTATTTTCAGCAACTTTTTTTCAGCAGTCAAGGAGAATTGAATATATTGTATAGAAGTTACTTGTTGGGGGGAGGGGGCGCTAACAATAGTGCCTAGGGGCGGTAGGACACCTAAATCCGGGCCTGCAAAGATCTTATGTATTTTAGTTATTTGAAGCTTCTTCTCAGTAATCCTCTTCAACCTGTCGAGTGTCGAGGTTTATTAGAAGCTAAATAGGTTAATTTTTTGTAACACCGATCACAGATAATAGAAATACAATGTTGTGTTCTTGAAATTAAATGATGTAATTCATTTAATTACATTAGGTCCGATTACGTCGTTTACCTAAAGTGTTACTACAATTTAACAGCAATGTGCTTCCAATTTCAAATATATATATATTTTGTGCTTGTGCGTGCGTGCGTGCGTGCGTGCGTGCGTGTGTTTGTGTGCGTGCGTGCGTGTGTGTGCGAGAGAGAGAGAAACCAATCGTATAGACGGTTGTATTTTTGTCTGCGTACAAGTTTCAATATTTCAATTCATGTTTAATCTGGTATCCAAGTCACTTGATCGAATTAATAAATTATTTTACCTTCAATTATCCGCCTTGTGACTTCTTGTAAATCTCGTCTGTGACTCGTTTCGGAGACTATGCTCCATCATCAGATATTAAAATAAAAAATAAAACTATATCACTCTTTCGAGATCGTTACATAATAAAAATGTCAAATTTGCATATGAACTGTACGCGAATTTGGGTGCGCACCCGTTCAAGAGTAGCAGATTGAACTTGAACGGGTGCGCACCCAAACTCGCGTACAGTTCATATGCAAATTTGACATGTTTATTATGTAACGATCTCGAAAGAGTGATATAATTTTATTTTTATTTTAATATCTGATGTTGGAGCATAGTCTCCGAAACGTGTCATAGACGAGATTTACAAGAAGTCACAAGGCGGATAATTGAAGGTAAAATAATTTATTAATTCAATATTTCGTATAAAAGACTTGTATCAGTTTATTTAACACATGCTGTATGTAGAACTGTGTACGTAGTTTGAACGTAATATACTGATGACACGCACGATGTTGCAGGCCGAAGCTCGTGCTGAATTCGCCGAGAAGTCGGTAAAGAAACTGCAAAAGGAGGTTGACAGGCTGGAAGGTCAGTTTTCACACAATACCCGCATCACGGCCTCTCTGTTTTATTGTGTGCGCGGCTGTCTGTATCTATTTGTGTGCGTGTGAGAGAGATAATGAGAGGGATATTAATGTAAGGCAAACACCAGTTTCGTGGTTGAAACAGGAAAAGCTGGTCCTGACAGAAAAGTATTCGTAGAGAGTGCTCTGATGACAAATGTTATACAGTTGTTAACATTGAACTGTTTAGAGCACATCTCTACCAGTGTTGATATTAGGTAAGATTTTTTTACGATAGTGCAGGTAAAGGTTTAACTTTACAATGGAAAAATTAAATTCTGTACGTACGGATTGTCAGCGCTTCAAGTTTAATCAGTTATCTCATTCGAACGGTTTTTGATTTCATGATGAAATCGACATCGGCCCCATGTTATGATAAAACTTGCATTGTGTTTTAACATTGCCAGACGCGTCACTAAGCGAAAAGACTGAAGTTATCACATTGCGGCATAGCGAAACGTTTGGCTGTGTTGAACAGAATTCAACTAGTATTTTATGGCAAATTAAAGTCAGCGATACGTAACTATTTTATAAATGGTACCCAAAAATTAATTGAGTTTAAAAGTTTTATCGATGTATAAGTTTCATTTTTATCTTTCATTACCTGTTTTTAAGAGGGGTTAGTTTTCTGTTTGGTAAATACCTGTATATTTGAAAACCTTATTTATTTTTTCCTTTTCATTGATCCGGATTCATTGATAGTTTTAAACTGCCAACGGTTATTCTCAGTCGTTAACTTTCTCTGTAAACGTGAGGTCCTCCTATGAGCATTCTCCGTCTTCGTAAAGTACCTTTATTCACATTTGAAACTTCTTTTTGTTTTTTCCTGAAAACATTATTCTTTTAGAACACAGTACTGGGTATTATTTAACGGTCCCTCTTCTGTCGTCTCAGTCGCAACCCAGACGTTGGCAGAACAAAAACCTCTTCTTCTTCTTCTTCTAGGCGTCTTTGTTTCTGTACGTTTTAAGGAAAACTATCAACAATAATCGTAATGGATTACCTCATTTCTCCTAAATCTGACACTAAAAATAAAGTACTCTTGTGTCTTTCTTTATAATTTCCCTAATTACTGAACTCAAGTTTCAGCAATGAAAACTTCTCTACTTAGAAGTTATGTTCATAAAGACAGCCATGTCCATTCGTTTTTCTTTTCTTTTCTACCTTTCTTCGGTTTGTCCTTCTTCCTTTCCTCATGCTTTCCAATCCTTGTATTATATCTCTTCTTCTTCTCAATTTATGGTTTCTGTCTCATCTTCATCTTCCCCATTGTTTATCGCATCAGTGGTGTCTGCAAAACAAGCGAAATCTCTACGTGTTTTCGCAGTCAACCCGTAGCTTTATTTATTGACTTTGGCTGGCTATTCACCAACATTTTGTACCTTCTTTGTAATGTGATCTTTTTCCCTAATTCATATTCGCACCATCTTAATTTTCAAGTACTGTATCACCACAAAGTCGTCTTAATATTGTCACCTCCCTGCAGCTGTGATGGTGTGTCTACGCAGGACTGTTCCCTCCTCGCGGCCACCTCATAAGTTATACCTCCAACTTGTGTACAATTTTCAGCACACAGTAAGTTTGTGGAAATTAAATTCGAAAGAGGAACCTATGTTTAAGTAAAATCGCTGTTAAATTTCGATAGAGGGGAAGCGTTACATTTCCTGCGCACAAGGAAACTGTAAACATGTTTTGTGAAAAAACATGACGACATTCTAAAATATATTGCAAGAAAGATAACTGATTAAACTTGACCACACTGTAGAACGGTTTTTCAGGTGTAAGTAGTCAAGTGTATACCACGTGTCTGGTCGAGACCAGAAAGCGACATTTTACTCTCCAGCGAGTAGGAGAAAGATAAAGCGATTTTCTTTTTATTTTTATTTTAAGCGACTTTTTAATTTATTTTTTTTTAATCTATTATTTTTTTTATTTTGTTTGCTTATTTTTATTTTATTTTGCAAAAAACAGTATTTGCTAAGTTTTCTTTGCGAGCACTAATACTTAATCTGTGTTTTGTTGTTATTTCTTTTTTGCAGACGATCTGTTCCACGAGAAAGAGAAATACAAAGCCATTTGCGACGATATGGACTCCACTTTCGCTGAGCTTACTGGCTACTAACCACTTTAACACAGCCTGTTTAACAGCTTTACCAAATCACTTTATAAACAGATATATATATTTTATTTTTGTTAAAAACGAACATTTTCAGTTATCGAACAAAAAAAAAAAACAAGAAAACAAAAACCTCTTACTTTCCCTTTACTGTTTTTTCTGCACAGTTTTGTCTTTCGTCTAGTTTGCTGTACACTTTTATTTTTCACCATTTATCTGTGATATTTGTATAATTAATACTTTTCATTAAGTCTTTATTCTTTTTTTCTTCTTTTGTTCTCTGTCTACTTTAATTTTTTGTGCCATAAATAAAAACAAATCAAACCAATGCAATTAAAAAAAACTACAGCTGTACTGGCTTGATGTAACCATAAAATACGCTCAAAAGGTATTTGTCTCATTACGAATAACACTTAATTATAATTTTATGTTTAATAAAAATTTCTGTCCGTTAAAACTGTGGTTACTGTCTAGATTTAAAAGGCGTAGTTTTATGCCTAATGCAGTTTCAGAATACAAAATTATTTGTTTCCGATACGACAAAAAATTATTTTTATTTTTACTGATCGGATTATAAAAATTATCTTAGAAGAATAAACAGATAATAAAAGTAATTGTTGATTGATTATATTTATTTTGTAGCTGCATTCAATTTACGTATTTTAGAATATCACCAATCATTAGGGTTTGTATCCCGTATTTTTTGACTGTAGACTTACGTGTAATTATTGAGGGCGAAATTATTAAGATGTTATTTATTATCTATTCCCTGTACTTTAAAAAAAAAAACAAGGTATAAACAAAGTAATTATTCAATCGAATAAGTTTCACGGTCCTAATTACTCTCGTAACTGTATGAATTTCAGGCCTAAAAGGCCGTGATTTTCGATTAAAATTATTTCATGCCAACGTTTTGACAGTTGGGTGGCAGCCATTTTCAAATCGGAGAAAATTGTACCAGTGTTGAAACAACACTGGCTGTTGTTCCTCGCAGCGAAGATGGCTGCAATTTAGCATCGAAATTTTATACAATGACCAGAAAACAATTATTGTTTGGCCATAATTAAGAAACGAAACAAAATCGTGTCTGTTTTGTTTTAAATTCTGTAAAACATAATTTTAGCGGACAGAATACGAGTATTATAGCTTTTTAACAATTAGCGTAAGTATTATAAAAACGTCGTTAATTTTATTTTAGTAAGAGGCGTGAATGTATAAAAGATAGCTTATATTTGTCAGCGAGTATGAGGGGGAGAGAGGGGCCCCATAATAATTCATGAAGAAACCCAATTAGAGAATCACAATCGAACAGCATTACGCGACTTGTCAAACATTAGATCCCGAGACTGAAAGCAATGACTTGTAACACATACACCCTCTTCCTACAGAATCGTGCGGACGAAATAATTTCTTTCTGTTATAAGGAAAAGCGTATTTTAAAAGAACGTATTTCCTGTAACAGTTGATGTCATTCGTGAGTTGCTCAAGCACATAGTGGTTTTATTGCTTCGTAACTTTATGTTATCGAGTGACAATGAACCGAAACACTTTTACGTAGTATTAAATTTCTACAGCTCAAGCTGACAGCCGTGAAATGAGCGGAGCCAAACAAAGAATTACCTCCACTTAACTGTATAGCCCAGAGAGAAGACAACGCGGTAACAGTTTGCCGTCTCACTCACACACTATGTCTCTCAGTCACACATCGTCGCTTCATAACGACACTTGCATGCTTCTGATGTTCTCGCCAGCCTATGTATACACTATGAAACACTGTACAACACTGTCGTGCACATGCGTGCGAAATAAATAAAACTTTTGTTACCTTGGTAACGAGACATTCAAAATCCATTGTCTGTTCTAAAGGCCTACCTCACTTCATTCGCACCAAATTCGCCCGGTATGTCGATGGTTTAGCATTAACATGGCCAAATCAGTGTTCCGTGGCATTAACATGGCATTAGTTAGTGTCCAGGTTCTCGAACTTCCGCTTTGTTTTTTCTTCCGGATTTCCATTTTCGAAATCTTTTTGGTCATCTTCGGTCGTTCGTTCGTTCGCCATTTGAATTTCATGCGTTCTCTTCACTTCTTGGTTTCTTCCACGTTTTGTTCTCGAAATTCCGGTCGATCGTCTCCAGAGTTTATTTGACCTGAATGAATGTATGTAAACTTTTCTAGAGGTATAGTATCTGTAAAAGCCATTAGAATACTGTCAGTAATGGCTGTGAAAACAAAGCAAGTTTTTCTTCAGTTAACTACACTTAACGTGTTCTCTTGACCAGACATTTTGGCCGTTTCTTAAGAAAAATATTTCAAAAATAAAATAATTTTGTTTGAAACACCACGATTATAATTAGATAATGTCGACGATCTTGAGAGGTATAATTTCAGTTTCGAGTATTTAAAGAGAATATCGAGGTTTAAAGTAGTTGAGCCTAATTAAAGCTTTTACGGCCGGAATCATCTTCAGTAAAATTATTGTCCAGGCTGTTGGGCCGTGATCCTCTTCTTGTAAATCCAAACGCTTCGACTGCAGCTGCGGCAGTCATCTTCAGTGGGGTTTTCTGTTTATCAGTCGCCAGAGGAGCAGAACATTTTGGCCGTTTCTTAAAAAAAATAATACATTTCAGAAATAAAATAATTTTGTTTGAAACACCACGATTATAATTAGATAATGTCGACGATCTTGAGAGGTATAATTTCAATTTCGAATATTTAAAGAGAATATCGAGGTTTAAAGTAGTTGAGCCTGTGATATTAAAGCTTTTACGGCCGCAATCATCTTCAGTAAAATTATTGTCCGGGCTGTTGGGCCATGATCCTCTTCTTCTAAATCCGAACGCTTCGACTACAGCTGCGGCAGTCATCTTCAGTGGGTTTTCTGTTTATCAGTCGCCAGAGGAGCAGAACAGAAGACCCCACTGAAGATGTATCTGGATTTATAAGAAGAGGACCACGACCCAACAGGCTGGACAATAAGTTTACTGGAGTTCAGCCTATGTTCACTCACTGTGCCGCGGTTATTTCAGATTAATCAGCCAATGTGACACTAATATTAACAACCCTTTCACCTATCAAGAGCGAAAGCTCTTAAGAAAACATTCAATTAAATGGGTGTAAGTAATCTTGTTTCTTACAAAAATCGCCAGCTCTAAATAATATTGGAAAATTATTGCTAAGCTGAGAAACGTTCTAATATGAATTTTAGAATTTAGCATTGTTTTATTCGACAGTTTTAAAACTAAATTTCAAAATCAAAGCTAACAACGTTTAATAGAATCTCATTGTTGTTTTAGGATCTTACTCTGTGTCGTCAATGTGTTAATTCACTAATCTCTCGCTAGAGCGCATGAGCTTTTAATGTTGTAATAGTGTAGCCATAGGCTAATGTGGAAGTATGCTTTATTTGTTTTAGAACTGTAGTGTTATTAATTTTGATGCCGCACACAACATGCACACACAAAATACCTATACAACTTATTTTACCGTTCTTTTTGTGATAGGTGATTGGTTTGTGACAACACGTTAATAAAAATAACTTCTAGATCACGTGTCAGGATTAACAGAGGATATACAGTTGTCCTGTTATTTCATGAAAGTAGAAAGAAGACGTGACATCAACACGACAGGCAGAAAACGTGACACAACTTCTTAGAATGTTCACGAGTCATCACAAGTCATCATTTTTACTGTTTATTCTGTCCATACATCTTAATTTGTGGAAGCCCTCTTAACCGTCCTCTTAGGAATTAGTCTGACGCTACCTGCTTGATATTCCCACATACAATCAACAGCAGGGACTTTTAGCTTTCCTTTGGATCATGCTACTTTTATTTTCCGACCCTCAAGTTATTTTAGTGTACCAAACGAAGTCTTCTTTTAAATCATAACGAATGTCGTGATTTTTTAAACCGTCTCTACTAGTAACCATTCACGAAAACGTAACTTCTTTTAAATCGCTTTTGTAGTCTCTTGGTGATTCAACCGGGGCATCGGATAAGTAGTCCTTTCGTTAAATCTTACAGATTTACCCGTTTCTGTTACGCTTGAATACTCTGATATTTGCCGATCTGATGTCCTTTCTTCAAGCAGCTGCTCTAACTTGTTGCAGACACCTTTTTGGTTAATTATGAGACTAAGTAAATATTGTGAAGCTTGTGATAAGTCGACACTGCTGACCTATTTGTAAATGAATTGAAATGAAACCGCCTGCGCTCGCGCGAGTGTATTCGACGATCATCGAAAATGTTATTCTGTTTTGATTTCAGTCTCATAAATTCACAGAAATTCGGTCTTTACACATAACAATTTCGACGCACATGTAAATGCAAAACTTTCTAATTAACTAGGAATATTCCTGAAAATAACAGAAACCTCCAACGGAAGTTAATATACTTACACAAAATATGGTCAATTTGCTTACTATGAAACCGATATTCCCATGGCACTGACTCTGTTCAAAGTGATGTCTAAAGATCTTTCTAGACAACGCAACAGAGATAATTCAAAATAGAAAAAAATAAAACTTCTACTACGAAATAAATAATACACAGGGACAAAAATTATTAATAATTACACAATAATTAGTCATTCATAGGCTTGTAGAAAACTGCTTTATTAAACTTTTTATTTATATGTTTTCTGCTTTTACGTTTTGGTTTCCGCCTTTACGGTCTTTAATCCGATTCCCCTTCAATGGATACTGTTTACCGTTTCTTTTAGTTACTTATTCGTAGTGTTTAGAAATAGAAATAGTTACTGTTTAGTATTATCTGCTTTTAAGTAAAACAAAAATTGGTTGTACTGATTAGATATAGAAATAGTTCTTGCACATTAACTTTTTCAAATTTAGTATTTAATATTAGTCGAGAATCAGATGCAGAAATGCATTCTTCGGAGTCAGGAATATTCTGACAGGTACTTTCGATAGTAAAACTGCAGACCTTTTTACGAATAAGTTTAATATAATTTAGATGTACGTATTAGCAGTAAATTATAAATCACACTTAACAATCCGCAACTATCTGTTGTAAGCATAATTAGATAGGCTATGTTGTTTCGTTTTATTTTGTTTCATACAATAAAAGTATTCGCATTTTATAAACTTTAATAATTTAAGTAATAACAATTTAAATCATTTAATTTTAATAATAATAATTACTATTCAATTTTATAATTCATTTTAATTTTGTTGCTCATGATAATGAAAGTGAACAGATTTTCTGAACTATTATGATTTAAATCAATTTTTCCATTTTGTATGTGAATAATATTGTTAATACCAACAGTAATTAAATTCGTAATCTATTATAATTTTCATATTAAATCTTTAATAATTGAACGATAGTCATTTGAAACAATTAAAACTGTGTTCTGTACAGTCAGCGTGGGCAAATCATCATTGAAATAACTAAAAATACTATTCGTTACAAATCTCTTCTATTTTTATAAAACCAATTGGCGAATATAAAATTTAAAACGAACAATACGTAGGCTACTAATTAACTGTACAACGGTAATGAAAAGCGAAATGTTTAATAATATTTCCGTTATTTTACTTAAACGAGTGTCTATATCAAAAATTAAAATGAATTTAAATTAGTCAAACAATGATGTCCAAGGTACGTCTATAAATACACGTTGTTCCCCAAATTGGATAAAAATGTATATTAAGAATTGTGTAGACGAAGTTTTGATGAAATATAAAATATATATTGAAATAGACATATTGATGTAACAAGCAAATAGTAGCAAATAATGATGCAACAAGGTTACCCTAAATCTAATAAAAGTCTTAAGTCAATGAGATATCATTAATGCCAGTAAAAGTATTTTACTAGACAGCAAATACGCACTTATGGCACGAAAGTATTAAACTGAAGAAGCCAAATACGTAGTCTCATTAAAAATACGTATATTCTCTCAAGAAATAATTTGTTTACTGGTAGTTTTCTTAGGTACATGTAACGTAGTAACTAATTATGTTTAGATTTAATATCAGTTAATGATTAATAGTAATACTGGGAGTAGCTCATTGGCTAATGTAGTACGTGGTTAACACAAGACATTAGTAATGACAGTAGTAATAATAGTAGTAGAAATAGAAATGTGAATTACAATTTTTGGAAGAAGTTACTTTATTGTTGGAAGTGTAAGTATCCGTTATATTTTATAAAAACTATATCATAAATACTTTTGATTTAATCATAATTTTCTAACCTTAATAGCAGAAGATGAAAATATCTGTTGATAATATAAATTTACCGAAGATAATACGTTTAAGTCTGAATATTAATGTAACGAGCACAGAATATCTTGCAATCGGAAACTACAAAGAAGATATAAAATTTCAAATAAATTATGAAATTAAAAAATGCAGCCTCACTGAGTCGAATCTACAAGGATTTCGGATTACAGATCTTCACATTGAAGATCAAAGTGATGGCTTTTCAGGGAGCTTCCAAAAATTTCTGGAAATGGTACTGTTCTGGAGCAGGTCAGTAATTTTTAACATCTGCGCTATGATGTCTCTTACACATGGATGTTTATATACTAACTGGATGCCCGACTGCCAACCCTGTATGCTTGCGAGAGCTGAAGCAAGTGTGACGTCACGCCGCCATCTTTAACCCGGCCGAGAGATCTCGAGCCCACAGTTCTACCTTTACGCGACAATTAATTATTTTTTGATGATAAATACATGCTACGGTATGTCCTGAATAATACGATTTTTTGTCAAACCCATCAGCCCGAATGGTAATTCTCACACCTGTTAAATCTTTTTCTATTTCCACTCGTAATCAAAGAATTTATTAGCCGACACCGTGGGATCATAGTGTTACGGGAACGTACAATGAAATTTAAAAACAAAACTTTCTCAACGAAGAATTAGAAATAAAAGGCTGTATTTCCAACTTTCATTATTATTAGGGCTATTTATCTGTATGAAAAGGTACCGGTACTCACCAGGAACTCGCGAGTTCAAATCCGGGGGAGGTAGATCGATGTAAAAGTTTGGAAAATTCTATAGACATAAATGAAATTATAAATCTTGAGAAACTTGGGCTTCAAAATGTGCCAGTACTGCATACCACCAGAAAAAGCCATTATTAAGCCGTTGTTGTTGTTATTATTATTATTATTATATTATTATTATTATCATCAATCTATATAAAATAAGCTGCTTTCTTCCTTTCAAAAATGATATTGAAAATAAAACAAGAAAAACACACAGAATCTAACCCAGTATGCTGGTATCCTTACTTTGTTCTCAGAAATGTGGCCAACCCAGTAAAATGGTTATTAATAATTTTACAGGTTTTTGATTATTCATTCACAACTGGTGTTTTTTAATAATGGCTTTTAGAAGAGAGTACATAATGATAATAAACAGAATGAATGTGTAAACTTATTGACAATGAATGTAAGTGTTAGCCATAGATTACCATAAAACTTAAGCATTAGGTTTTGCTGGCCAATATAGTGATTTTAAGAAATTAAAAATTCCACTACTGAATAAAATTAATTAGAACTCTGTGATTTTCAAAATTCGTCAAAAATCAATGGAAACTCGATTATAACTAAACTTATTTAATTACATATTTGGTTGTATTCTGTGACTAAATAAATCTTGTTCGCATTATAAGCCATTTCGCTCGACTTTGATTTCATGCGTTTGCTAAACATTTTGCGTATGGGAAAAATGGGACTATACCGTACCTTCTGTTTGTGTACACCTTGTTGTTATATGCAGTGAGATGTAATAATTTTATACTGTAACGCAGAAGCAATTAGACGACTGTTTAGTTAGATCTGACTGTAGACATTGTTCGGTTATTTATTCATATAATTACGTGTCAGATTATGCTGAAAGACTTTTAGTTTCTATGTTGGAAGATATGTTGTTTGTATGTTAGTTTCGTATTTTGTATTCTTTTCGAAGTCATAAGTCAAGCAAGCATTAAATCAATTTACACTCCAAAAGGTCCGCACAAATCAACCTAAATCCACGTCTGTTTACCTTTTTTTGCTCGCTTTAAATATGGCTGCCGTGATCTGATTTGCTTCACTAGAGAGCGCCCTGTCGGGCATCCAGTTATATTAACATCCATGGTCTTACATTATAAACAACGATGTGGTGAGGTAGTTGCACACAAGTTCAACCATGTATGTGGGAGCATCAAGAGGACTCTAAAATCAACGAGTAAAGAGACACGCCTGACGTTCAACGCCTACCCTCACTTCTCTATGGGTCTGAGAATTGGTCCCAGGTCAGTCGTATTCAAGCGGCCGAAATGAGATTCCTCAGGTATGTGACAGGATATAGCCTACTCTTCAAGATCGCAAAATATATGTCGATGTACGGCAGGAACTAAATATTATGAGTACACTTGATAGGATTTGCCAGTACCGGTTAGAATGGTTGGAACATCTTAACCGAATGGATGACTGCCGCATGCCCAAACAACTCTGGAATTATAATAGACCATTGAATAAAGGCAGATTTTGTGATAAACCTGGACAAAAATCCTCCAGACACGAAATTTGGTAGAAAGTTAGGTTTTGGGCTCACTTCAGTGGGGGAAAAAAATCGGACACTCCAGCTCACCGCTGGGCCCCCCTGTGGGGGGGGGGTAAAAGGTGGGGCAAAACGGTTTGTTGTAAATATCTCAAAAACCAAGCAAGATATAAAAAAAAGTTAAATATAAAAGTTGTAGCTGACCACATTTCCCATCAAAATGGTCCTTAGTAATGTTTTTGTCAGACGCACTGGGACTGAGATATGAGCGCATAAAGTTGAGACCTTTTTTGCAATTTTTCGTATAAGGCATTTTTACGAAAAAAAACTTGCATTTTTTTGAGTTTAGGCCGATTTTTGTATAGTAAAAAGCGCTAAAATGGGTATGTAAGTGTTTGTACATGTAATACCAAGTATTTGGATGTAAATTTTTGCATGTATATATTTATGCAAACATATACACACACACTACAACTACAAAAACGTGCATTTTTGAACGTAAGCGTTACATGCATATAGGCCTACTGACTAATCCATGCGTATAGATGTGCATTTTTGGATATAGACAAGTATAATATATATGCATGAAAATATTTCTACACATATTTGCACATATATGTGTGTGTATATACATGTATACAACTAAAAACGCTTACATCTGTTTGGGGTCGGAACAAACCATTTTTAGTTTAATCATTGGTGCTCCTGCTGCTGTTGCTTATGTTGATGATGATGACAAATGATAAAGTACGGACTCAGGAAGTGCCGCAAAGTATTGCCGAGAAGGAACTCAAAAGTAAACAGATGCTCAAAAGTTTAAAAGGAGAAACGTGAACTGGTTGAAGCGAAACTGTGTGCAGATGGTGGGATTTGAGGGAGTGGTGACGGCCTGAGGAAGAGAGGCAGGGTGGTGGATTGGGGGATATGGAAAACACTGAAAAGCTGGCGCCGATCCGGGAGTCGTGAAAGGCTACCAGCGACAGTCAGAACACACACTGAATAATTATTAAAATCCATTCCCGGGCTGTTTGGCCGTTGTCCATTGTTTTGTTCTAAAACAGACGTTTCGGTAGTACCATCGACTGCCATCATCAGTGTAAAAATCGAGCTGCACTAATGTAGGGTGGTACACGTTGGAGACCACAGTACTGTGGTTAAGCCTAGCAGTCCCATTAGAGGTCCGTAAGTACTCTTTGGATGTGAGCCTCTAATATGCCTTCTTCTTCCTGATTGGCTGGTGGTGATTTATGACTGTATCGTGACACTCAGCGAATTTATAAGTATGAGAGGTGTTCACGGGAGGACTGCTAGCCTTAACCACAGTACTGTGGTCTCTAACGTGTACCACCCTACATTAGTGCAGCTCGATTTTTACACAGATGATGGCAGTCAATAGTACTGCCGAAACGTCTGTTTTAGAACAAAACATTGGACCACGGCCAAACAGCCCGGGAATGGATTTTAATAACATTGACTCGGGCCGTGTAAGCCTTCGAAGTATTTGCCTATCCTTACTATTGACTGTATGAATCCTGGACACCGAACCTCTTCTTCGGACTATGAACTTGTTTGGTTCCTGTGAAATAAAGAACACGGATCATTTTCAGCCTTGTACAAGTTCAACGACTTTTATACTTACATATACTGTACGTATATAAATTTACAACTTCATGCTGAAGTCTGTGTTTCATTTTCACTTCACTGCTGGCTGTCTAATTTGCAACACAACTAAGTTTCAGATTGAATAAAGTCGTAAAGCAAAAATAAACCCAGCCTTCACCGATTATGAGAAAGCTACTATAAAATAGGTTAATTACCTTCTGTCAACGTTTCTCAGAATCCTATAGGGATTACTCGAGTTTCGACACCAATGGTGTCATCGTCAGATCCAATATGATTAAGGTTAAAACATTAATCGATGTATATTCATCTCGTCAAATATTAAAAATTAAAAAACAACACATACATTGTACAAAATAATAAATAACACATATTAAAACAAAATAACAACGAAATAAAAGCAACACGCGGCCGTAACGAACCTGCACAGGAACGCCCCCACGGTAAAACTAATCAATGCCAGCTTGACCTTCGTTCAATTTTATCGATCTGATATAGCCGATTTCTCGTTCTATATGATCGATTCTATTAAATAAAATATTATTTGTATGTATTGCTTTTTCGTTTAGGACACGATTGTGATCCTCCTTTATAGCTTTATATATCTCGAACCTTTCGAGGGTGTCTAGCCTTAGTGACTTTTTACATTTATGTAGGATATCTAAATTATCACCAATACTCTTTATCGATTAATGTTTTAACCTTAATCATATTGGATCTGATGATGACACCATTGGTGTCGAAACTCGAGTAATCCCTATAGGATTCTGAGAAACGTTGACAGAAGGTAATTAACCTATTTTATAGTCTTAACCGTTTTTGGAGGCAAGTAAAATGTTTAAAATAAAAATATATGAGAAAGCGTCTGATAAAGTTAATCGAAGAAAGTTGTGGCAAATAATATTGAAACAAGTTTATCCAAAAAACTAATAAAAGTCATTAAGTCACTCAAATGTCATTAAATGCATTTTAAATTTCATTAAAAGTCTTTTGCTAGTACAGTGTCTTTGATTAGCAGAAAATGTATTTACGAATCAAGGCGTTCTCAGGTTTGCAGTCTATCATCAACATTATGTTTTATATATATGAATGATTTGATTAAAAAGTTGAGAGATGTTGTTCATGATGGTATAAAGTTAAATAAGGATATTTCTCTGAATACTATGATCTTCCCAGATGATCAATTTATTCTGCAAGAAACAAAAAGATGAATTACAACTAGCTGTGTTTTAACTGCACCGAATGAGCCAGGAGTATAACGTGAGAATTTCCCTGCCGAAACCAAAGTGGCATTCTATGGCTGTTATCTAGTGCGGACGAAGTACTGTTAGACGGCTACTGTTTGGAGCAGGGACGGGATTTCCAATATTTGGGATGTAATATTTCCCGGGAGTCTAGAAAGTGACGTGTAGATCAAGACGTGTTCTCAAGAGTGAATTTAGATCGTCTGTGGGACGATTCAAAGAAAATTAAATTATAAAGTTAGACCACAAACCAAAATTAAATTATATAAATTTCTGGCGGTACCTACTCCGCTGTATGGTGCATACTCATGAATTCTGTATAAAGGGGATGTAAATAAAATCACTCCAGCAGAATGGCCAAAGGATGCTCATTATTACAAGTGCTTTACAATGAGGATATACGGAGGACGCTTAAGGTGACCCCATTGGTTGAAAAAGTTTATGAATAGATAAGAATTCATCTACTTATTAGAACAGGAGAATAAAATTAACATAAGTATGTTTTTTTTTTATTTATTAAAAACAGCTTCGTCTCTTTGGCATAGAGATATTCTGAACGTTGCTCTTTTCCTTCGTTTCGTACTTGTGTGGCAATCGGCACATGCGCAGAATGAAGTATTCAGCACCAAAAAGTGACTTTGCACTCGTGTACTCGTAATACTCGTAATAATCCTCGTAGTACTCGTTCACTTGTTTATTCGTTATTTGCGTAAGGGGGTCCCGCATGCGTAGGTGGGAACATGTTCTTTGCATGGAAAAGGACTATATGTCGAAGGCCAAATATTTTTATGTTCCTCAATGCAGGAAAGCCCAGAAGACAATGGCATGCTTTTAAATCCAACTTGGAACATTTGTAGTAATAATATTTTAAGTTCACAATGTATATAAAACTTCTGAAACCGAAACAGGGTCTACACCTAATCCAGGGTGAAAGAAGAAGAAGAAAACGATCCAAACTATATACTGACCTCGAAACGCGTTGTCGCTACCTATTCAACAACGACAAGGGTTTCGTAATTATTTACAACGATTTATTCACATTTTTCCATCACAGATTGAAAAATGTTGTAACAGACAAGCTGTGTTAAGGTTTATCTCTCGGATCCTAAACCTGTACTAAAAAAACAAACTTAATTTGCAATCAGAATTATTTTATTAAGTATAGTACAGTACATTCATATGTACCTGAAAAATAAAACACGGAAGGATACCCGAATAAAATTTTATAAAACTGTGGCTGTCCGCACATTCCTGTATGATAGTGAGACATGGACTCTTGGTAAAAGGGACGTGCGGAGGATTTAGGCAGCCGAAATGAAATTTCTAGGAGGGACGCGAGGTTATTCTCTCTTGCTTGGATCGGAGACGGAACGAGGATATTAGACGCGATTTAAACATTGTATCAGAAGATTGAAAACCACAGAAGGAGATGGTGTGAACACTTGAATCGCATGCCTGATATCCGTCTACCTGTAGCGGTGTGAACACTTGAATCGTATGCCTAATATCTATCTACCTGTTGCTGCCTTAAGTTATCACACTGGGAAGAGAGATGTCGGTAGACCGAGGAGGAAATGGGTTCCAGAACAGGTCTAACTCCTAGTCCTTGGAGTGGTGATGATGATGATGATAGTACAATACACATCCTCAACGCATTATTTAGCGATAAAAGTGTTAATAAATACTACAGTTGAAGAGACTTTTGTCATTATAACGATCGTTCTATTTATCGATTCTTTCACTTAAAACAATTATTCTCTCATTTACATAACAAATCAGCTGGCTGGCAGCTACTTAAGATAAACCTTCATGGATTAATATTTTTTTTTTAAAACCATGATCACTTTCATTTGTAATTAAATTTACAAATTTGCCTGTAAATCATTTACAAACGTTTACATTATTCGTCTTCGGAAGACAACAGCAACGTATTAACATGCTACTCGATACAATTCATGGTATAATGTTTCTTTGACCATTTAAATTTAAATTGGACCTGACGACGGCTGCAGATGTTCTGGTCCCCAAGACGTCCCTTTAAAACCGTAATCGTGATGGCGGGTATGCGTTTTGATTTTGTAATCAGTTATAATACTACACTTCTAACTTAAATTGATTTAATAAAAATAATAATTTTAAATGATTATAAATTAAATTATGTTACTAAATTAAAGTACACAATTAAGTGATAAAAGATTAGAATTTCATGTGGATTAAGAAGTAAGCTTATAAATTATAGTTTTAAGTAAATTATATTGTAAAATAAGGTCAATAAATTATAATAAAAATTATGTACAAACATAAGAGATATCTTATACTATCAAGTAACATCAATAATTTTAATATTTTTGTGAAATTTATACAATTTATAATATTATTCATATTCACTCACATTATTGTTGTTTTTGTAATGTATAATAAATAATAATACTTTATATTTTAAAACAAGAATAGATTTTCTTGTTTTTTACATTGTTTCCATAGTTCTTTAATTTACTGCCATCATCAGAAGTATAATTTATAATAAATTGTTAAATGCATTTGAAATTTATTATTTGTTTGCATTTGAAATGTATTTGATTGTTTGTTTCGATATTTTATTTTCCTTCTTTTAAATTTCAAATTAATCAGTTTTATCAAAGTGTAAACGTGGTCGTCAGGTTTATTTAACGATTTTGTATGAATTGTAATTCTGATAATGACAGTAAATTAAAAACCTGTCGAAACATTGAAAAAAAAAACAATAAAATATATTCTTGTTTAAAGTATTATTGCAAGTTGCTAAGCTTTCAACAACATTATTGACATTGTTAGGCCGTGGTCCGAAATTGTTGTTGACAAACGATTGGTACTGCGTCACCCCAGAGACTATTTGTCTGTTGTCATAGTCTCTAGCGGACAATCGTTTCAGACACCTCCGATGGTAGCGCCGAAACGTTTGTCAACAACTACGGATTAACAGTAGCAATTTCAACAATAAAGTATTATTGTTTATTATAAATTTATAATGTCTATAAGTTAATCGATTTTAATATACTTCACAATTAAATTAAACCTAAATGTTTTCTATTTTAATTTATTACAGTCTGTGTCACTCGGCTAATTTCTGTCATATTATTGTTGCAAATGTATTTTAGTACAACATCGTAGTTTGCATAGAACAGTTAGTAAGAGTGAGGAATAAAACTGTTTAAAATTAGACGTTGCGTACAGTAAAATTTTTGTGTTTATTAACGAAAAAAAAAAGGTCTATTTAGTAAGCGTAGTAGGTAGTCTTGACGGTGTGGATTCAGCTAACTAGTGTTACTTGTTTGTTGAATTACAGACGAACTTGGACTCAACAAGGACCGCTACAAGTCGCTGGCAGACGAAATGGACTCCACCTTTGCCGAGTTGGCTGGATACTAAACCGCCACGACGTTACTATTATGGAAACACAAAATTCAAAATTTCTATTCAAACAAACAAAAAATTCAAGACGAAACGACAAAACCACCATATATTTTTGTATCGTTTGTACATTTGTATGTAAAAAGTATATATGTATACACAACAGCATAAATATTTATTTGTAAAGTTCAAAACAAAACCACAATTAGACGAATCGTTTTACGTTAGGCGAAATTATGCTGAAACAAGATACAAAAGAGAGCCGTCGCTTCGGGCGAATAAGGCTCGATTGGCAAAACATATTTCGCACAAACTACTACTACCGGAAGTCACGAATTGTAAAGCAGCACGATTAATGAATAAATAAAGTGTCTCACGATTTTGTGTAAATTTTTTTGCAATAAAAAGCTTACTGTTTTTTTTTTTTCTTTCTGCGATAGAAGCGTAAGGATAAATATTTACAACAATAGCAGCTTCCGTAGCGCAGGTGTTATTGTTGCGAGTATGCTCTGGGTTTGTAAAAAAAAACCCTTAAATATTGTTTGTTTGTTTTTTCTTTCAGTTATTGTTGTTGATGATTAAATTAAAAAAAAAAATAACAGTAACATTGTTAGATAATTAATATATTGTTATTTATCGATTGTTAATTATTTATTGATAAGTAGTGTATATTATAATTGACCCATTTGTTCCCTTGGAAACGTATGCAGAGTGTTAATCGTTATCGAACACTAACCATTACAGTTAATTTTTGTGTGATTTTAGTAAGCTTACCTTATAATTATAATTATAATTATTATAAATTTAAGAGTCAATGTATCTATTAAGCAACTGGTGAATATATATATATATAATTATTGTTTTCTATACGGTTAAGAGCATATAATTATATTTAAGGATGTAAAATAATAAGCTATTTAAGGAAACACTAGAATAGGAGTGAGTAAGGAAAAAACTATTTATTTTACGTAATGTTAAGATATGTTGCCAATAGTGCCTTATTGTGACTAAATATGTATCTATATATTTTGTAACCCCTGTTTAAGGGTTGAAATATTTACTGGAGTCTACGGATATATATATATATAAAACAAGTGAACGCTTCATGGTTGTCAACTTAAACAGTTTTTTTTTATTGTTTTTATTTCTTCCTTATTTTCACATTTCCTTAATTCCATCAGAACTTTTCCTGATCCTTAAAACCAACGAATGTCAACGAACCATGGTACGAGTTGAAATACGTTGAAGAGAAGAGTCCATAAAAGATAAAAATAACATTTATTAAGGGAAAACGTCTGTCTGCATGAGAGTACTGGGTGCTAAGACATGCTTTGCTTCTAACAAGCTAACTAAAGGATGCCCAATAGAAAAACTAATAAAATTTAGGCCTATATTATTACTTGGTGTTCTGCCCTAAGGCAGGTCTTCAAATGGTAAGAGTTCTCCAAGCTGTCCTATCGTATGCCAGTCTTTACGTTTCTTCGTAACACCCTCTAATTTTAATGCTATCTATTAACTTCATTCTTCTACGCCCTCTTCTTTTTTCTCCCTCTATGATACCCTCCATGCCAGTTGTTGACAAGTAGTCTCTACTTAAACAATGACCTAACCAATTCCTTTTTTTGATTGGTGTCACCATCAGACGTTGTTATTACTCCTAAATACTTGAAGTTACTCCGAGCTCTTACAACTTTTCTTCCTGACTCTAGGTCTTGGTCTGCACCACCTACTACCGAGTACTCTGTTTTGGATGCATTTATTTCGAGACCCCGTTTCGTATATTCTTTTGCAAGCTTTCTAAGCATGTAACTTACATCCACCTTATTTTCGGCAAGTACAGTCTGTTCGTCAGCCAATGTAACGCGAAGGGCCTCACATCACCAATCGGTATACCCCACATACAATATGTCTTGTTCCATAACGTCATAGCTTCATACAAATATACTTTAATAATACTACGTAAAAAAATTTTAAATACTGTGCCGATAAAAATGTAGTCATGTATGTCGAATTAAATAATTAGGCTAATTATTTATATGAGTACGAATAGCCTATTTTCAATTGAGGTTAGGCGTACGACCTCTTAGGAATGTTCATTCAGTGTATCCACTTTGGTTTTTGGTAACTAGCATCATCATTATCATCTTCACCAAAGGATTAAACAAAAAATGGTTTGTTCCGGTCTCAAGCACACAGACTAGAACTAGTCACTCCAATGCTTCTTCGGACGCTCTACACCTTTCCGTCCTTTCGGCTTATAATGGTTTGTTCCGGTCTCAAGCAGACAGACTAGAACTAGTCACTCCAATGCTTCTTCGGACGCTCTACACCTTTCCGTCCTTTCGGCTTATAATGGTTTGTTCCGGTCTCAAGCACACAGACTAGAACTAGTCACTCCAATGCTTCTTCGGACGCTCTACACCTTTCCGTCCTTTCGGCTTATAATGGTTTGTTCCGGTCTCAAGCAGACAGACTAGAACTAGTCGCTCCAATGCTTCTTCGGACGCTCTACACCTTTCCATCCTTTCGGCTTATAATGGTTTGTTCCGGTCTCAAGCAGACAGACTAGAACTAGTCACTCCAATGCTTCTTCGGACGCTCTACACCTTTCCGTCCTTTCGGCTTATAATGGTTTGTTCCGGTCTCAAGCAGACAGACTAGAACTAGTCACTCCAATGCTTCTTCGGACGCTCTACACCTTTCCGTCCTTTCGGCTTATAATTACGTAGCTGTTTAGGGATGCGGCAATCATCCATTCGGTTAACATGTTCCATTTTAGCCGCTATTGGACAATCCATCCGGTTACATCTTGCTTGCGACAGTTTAGTGACTAATATGTCCCTCAAAATCGCAGGGTAAAGCGATGGTGGGACTGCCACCTTCGGGCTTGACGTCCAGCCTGATCTTTTGTCTGGGTTAACTCCCATAAGACTGTCTTACGGACTCTAAAGAGACCAGTTATCCCTGTACGCAATATTACAGCCGACAGAATCCAACTAGATTCAAGCCTATAATATTCCAAAGATAAGCCGGTCCAGGATCATTTCCCTTGCGCCTTAACTTGGTACTGGTGGCTACTGTTGCCCTCCACCAGGAACATTTGTCGGTCTTCAGGTCTAGATCCGTACTGTTCTGCTATCATTAGGGTCACCTCTTGTAGAATGTAGCACTTTACAGTCTTTGGTGGAGAGAGGCTGAGGAGCTAATATCGCTTGATCCAATCGTGGGAATGTGTGAGAACTAGTGACCGGTCAACCCGGTACCTACAAAGGTCCTACCTTTCCAGATTCCCTCGACCCCTGGAATTCATAGTGCAGTAATTTATTCCTCAGAAACTTAAAAACTTATTAAACAATTTTCTTGCTTGTTATTCGAATCTTACACGGGTGGACCTATTGTTATGTACGGTTTTCTATCCGAATTAAATAATTTGTCCATTTAGTTTTCAGCACAGTGCTTTATTACGATTTAAAAGACACAAGAAAATCTTAAAACTCGTCCGTCACTCGATACTAAGTAAGCCTAAATCTGCAACGAAACGCGAAGTTCGGAATGTCTTTTACGATCGCTCCGTAGCCCCTACCCCTGAACTGATTTGTATGACAGCTTCAATAAGGTCACATGCCTATTTGGGCATTCTGTAGTGCGATTTTTAAATGTTCGTTTTTAAAGGGCTACAGTGCTCACTTTATGAAATCTTTTATTCATTTATGGGTATTTTTGTTTTATTCACTTTATTGATTTCGTATCTTCAATTTGTTGATATTTTAATCCCAACTAGATAAACTGGATTTAAACCGAATACCTGTCATTAAGTCGACGTAGGATGGTATTTATCGACGATCGTCAGAAAACGTTTGATGAAGTTGCAATTTGAAACGTCTACGGCTCTGGTTACCGAATTACGTTGTCATGCGCTTATCGATGACTGTAGATTGTCCTTCGATACATATGGAGACGTCTACTTTCCTAATTCATTTATTTCTGATTGCCCATTCTTCATTTACTTCAAAGAGTTGAAGTAAATGCCTGTTCATATTATTATTAAATCCTTAAATTTGTAGTGACCGTCAATCAATGAATTTTTTAGCGGATGGTTAGTGAGGATCGGTCAAAAATAACACAAATTTTAACTATTTTGCGTCGACGTTTCGACAATGTTTATTGTCATCTTCAGGACCTGTGTATGAAATACAAAAGAAATGTCAAACACAACGGAACAATTAAATATTTGGGTGAACGTGTTCGTGTATGTGAGTGTGTGCGCGCGTATGTATGTATCACATACACGAACACGTTCACCCAAATATTTAATTCTTCCGTTGTGTTTGACATTTCTTTTGTATTTCATACACAGGTCCTGAAGATGACAATAAACATTGTCGAAACGTCGACGCAAAATAGTTTAGTTAAAATTTGTGTTATTTTTGACCGATCCTCGCTAACCTTCCACTAAAAAAATATATATATATATTAAAGTTGTTGAAATATAAAAAAGTTTAAAAATTACTTTACAATATTAGAGAAATGGAAAAAGACAGTAGATTGTTGCTGTCTTTTTTATTGTTTTAAGAATATTATTGTTAAATTAGCTTTCATACAGACTATTTAGGCCAAAAGTTCTATAGTTTGTCGTCAATTTTTCTATTCCTGGCTTAACACTCTCAGCCTTTATAAATTTCACTAAGAAATCCCGTCACGTTTGCCGTAGTGCTCCAACCTGCACACAGGTATACAGTCCTCCCTTCTTCCAGCCTCCCTATATCGCCCATCCATTGCAGTCTTCTTGCTCTTACCACTGTGTCTACTTCTGGTTAGCTGTTGACATTTTATACCTAATCATTTGGTTTTCGAACGTATCAACAGTGGCGTACCTAGACCACTGGAGGCCCGGGTCGGATTTCTTCCTGAGGCCCCTCTCGCATAACACGGGTGTTTATAATCCAATTTATCTTTAACTTATACATAGCAAAAACACTTTATTGTTATATATTTATTGTCTAATTACTGTACTGATACATCTAGTTAGGAATCTTTATAAGAAGCTGTAGTAATGTTTAAAATAAAAATCCACTTTCATATTGTAAATACAAAGTTTAAAGAAGTTTAAAGAAATAATAGGCGTGTGCCGCCCCTTGGCAAGACAACACAAAAATCGGGAACTAGTTTAATTCTTTACCAGTAAACTAAACCAGCTGCCGTTGTTAGTAAAACTCTTACTAACAAATTACAAAACAAGTATGATATAGGAAACTGACAAGGTTTGCATAAACTTATTCACTCACTAGGTATTAGCTAAAACATCTCTTTATTGCTATTGAAATATTAATCAAACATTATTCCTGATTTTAAAGAAAGTTATTCTTGTAAATAGTGCTTTTACTGCTTCAAAGATCTTAATTATATTATTCTTGTTATATATCAAAAATTTATTCATATAACTGTTACTTTTAATACCACGGATCCGGGTCTCAATTTTCTCAAAATTATTAATTTATCAATATATACATTACGGTTACTATTACTTCTTACAAAATTACAAAATATACAAATCTGATAATTTGTTCATTACATTGCGAAAGTTCTTTAAAGTTCTTTGTTACTTCTTATTAAGGGAAATTTACAAAAGTTGTGGTTTGATATCACCTGAGGTTGTTGTATTCTTGGGACATCTCCAGTCGTCTTCTACGGGTTGAGTACGTTGTTCTTGGTGTATCTACATCGGGTTGATTTTTTAGTTAACTTGAAGCTCTCGAAGATAGGTTATTTACTTGAAGTTCCAAATGTTGTAATTTCACTTTCCTTAGTGCAGATTCTTGTAGTTCACATTTTCTTTATGTTAATTACAGTTATAGTTCTCACTTTGCAGTACTACAGTCTAGTAGTTAACTATGTTACACTTACATTTGATTTTGTTTTTAAGAGATGTGTTGGCTACCTTTTTCTATTTTATTTATATATTTTCTCACAAACTCTAGACACTACATTATTCACAATAACAAGATTTCACGCTGGATATGCTTCTAGAAAACATACACATACTTATATGTGTACAACACCAAAACTCACGTCTACTCATTGCGACGTTCTACGGCCGAATGCGCGTACGGTTTAGGGGAGAGGGCTCAGTAAGCTAGTGCGTATTTACACACTAAGAAAATAGTTCGTACTTTTTCTATTATTATTTATTCATTAATTAGAAGATAAATACTTTATGTTTACTTTACTATGACTTAGGGATTTCTTTATTTCTCTAGTCGCATTTTTAATTATTTAAGTAATTATTATTATTATTCACTACTTAATACTTTTCTTGGCGTGTTGGTACTGGAAGGTTTCAAGTTGATTCAGGAATCTGGGTATAGGTAAGGGTGTATGATACTCTTACTTATTAAAATAAAAAAATTTTAATCTGTGCGATTTTTTGATACATTTAAAATCGTCACAGGCGCAGTATTGTTTATAGACGGCATTCAATTTATTACAATACTTTATAATATACAATACATACTGCAAAATAAATTTATCATTTCTGCAAACAATACTTGGCAATTTTTTTCGAGTCAGCAGTTTTAGTGCAAATAAGATGAACTTTCTAGTTTTGGCCTCGGAAATTTAAAGTAACTGACCCGATTTCAGCACTCCGAATTATTCACTGTTTGCAAAAAATTCTGATACGAGATTTTAAATAAATTGTTGCTGTTCTGAAATGTTAAATATTGTTCACTGGTGTAATCTCCTTTAGCGCAGGCCTACATATTATCGCCTAGTATTTCACTCCGCCGCTTACATTTTCGTACCGAGGCACGGCCTTCTTGAGTCGCTGCCGTTGCCATTGCCGTCCGTGCTGTTTGGGGTTCATTTGCGACTTCCGACTGCGTAGTGAGGCACTGACGCGAGGTACAACTGACGCTTCTTTTTATATTAATTACGTTAGAATATATTTCTAACAATAAACTTACATTTATAAGTTTTTTAAATATCTGTAAACACCTTATGAGGTAGAGTCGTAAGGTAGATTTCAAAATAATATGAAAAAATCTTTGCAATCGATCGATTAAATCCTGGACCTCTCCTAGGACGTGACAATACGTTTTTACCAAAAAAACTTAATTTCCCAAATTTGGGGGCCCCTACTAAGTGGGGCCCGGGGCGAACCGCCCCTCCGCCTCACCCTTAGTTTGCTACAAATCTTCCGTCTACTTTCTCCCAATATTCTTCTAATCATCTTCCTTTCAAGTCTCCTGTGCATTGTTATCAATACGTACGATTCACATCCATTTAGCGCCATCGGTCTCGGTATCGTTGTATAAAATTGTAGCGTTGCCCTTCTAGACAACTTAATAATCAATTTCCTTAGCACACCTGTTCGCACACCCAAGAAGCAGAGATTCTAGACGATTTGAATGAGAGATATGAGTGTTGGCCGGAAGAAGAAGCGGTTGTCCAAACCGTGTTTAAATAATGGACACGTTTTAGTTATTTTAAGTTGTCTCCATATTGTCAGATCTCGTACCCAAAGTATACTGAACGTGACTTGATACCTAAAGGGAAGAGGATTCGTGTCATTCTATATGACAAGAATGATCGCGATATGCAGTTCATTGGTTAAAACGTTTTGAGTAAAAAAAAAAAAACAGAAAATTTAATTCTGATCTCGATGAGATGTGGATGCACCAATTTCATTGGCAGTTCTTATTTTTTTACAAACTATTAAAGTAGAATATAGGCCTATCTGAAAAAAATGTGTGAATTGATCTGTTTTTGCACTGTATGAACGTGTCTACTTAATTGTAAAAACAAACAAAAATTCAGGCTACGTGCGTCGAAACTGTAACAATTACATCGACGGTAGGAAATGGATGTCTAATTGGACTGATAACGCTGCCGTCTACATCTCTGGTGTTAGCTCTAATTATAAACTCAAACATATACAAATGCCTCTTCGTTAGAACGAAAGTCCTAATTGGTAACGGTACCATGGCCCCGTCGCGACATAACAACAGCAACACTGCACACGCCAGTTGTACAATATATTTTATAATGATTTCAATGCAAAGGCAATAATAAACATATACGTTCGGTTTCTATTCGTGCATGTGACTCTGGAAATGACGTGTTTTCGTTATTCGTTGTTGTTGTTTTTGCTGTTGTTCAATCAAGCTCCAGACAATAGTTGTGGAGAAGTTCGTGTGAAAAGAAGATTGCTGGACTTCAGGAAAATGGCCAGAGTATTCGTAAGTGCCGCGCTGATTACAACAGCGTTTAATGATTTACAAATTGTGTGTGGATCAGTCTATGACAAGAGATTTTGTGTTTGAGAAAAATGATTTCTATGTGTGAAACCTATTCCTCTTTGTTACCTCGCGATTGCAGAAAACGCTTAGGAATTAAGAAGGGAAGTTTATCTAATTAAAACGTGTAAAGTAAAAATGTAACTCGAAATATTCGAGGACACATTGAAGCGGAAATACATGTGTTAATGTTTTTATCTTTTAATTAGAGACTTGGTTGCTTAGAGAAATTAAAAAAAATGCTAATTCAAATAATTAAAATTGTATGCTTATGATAATAATTTGTCACCAGTGATACGCAAAATGGATACTCAGTCCATTTAAAATATAAAATGCAAAATAGAAAATATTTTCTATTTCAAATACAAAATGCAGAATAGTTTCAACAAGGTATTTTAAAAATATAACATAGAAAAAACCTTTCTTGATATTTTTTTTTATGAAACAGTCAAAGAATACCTTTAATAAAGAATGTTTAGTACTTACAAGTACACCTCTAGGTATTCCAGTCGGTGATTTTTTAGTTTTTTACCCAAGAAGCATTTCGGAACAGTTGTGTTCCATCTTCAATTGGATCATTTAGTAAGTACTTGTAAGTACTAAAAATTCTTTATACTTTTTTGATATGTCTTTTAAATATTTTTTTTAAACTGTAATTTATTTCTTTAGAATTATAACAAATAACGTGCAAAACATTATCTATAATTCTATTTCATAATAATAACTAATAATGTTATTTATTCAGCTTGTTAATTGAATTAGCAGTCTTTGTATACTTTGTCGTGTTTACTTGCTAAACTGCTACTCGTCATGTTCTGGACGAGTCATTTCACTGTTTCCACCATTTTCAAGTTCTAAACCACGACCACTTAGGACTTGGTTGTCGTGGTTTAATAACCGCGGTCTGTAATTCCAGCTTTGTCGTGTTTACTTGCTAAACTGCTACTTGTCATGTTCCGGACAAGGCCTTTCAGTGTTTCCACCATTTTCAAGTCCTAAATCACAACCGCGTCCTAAACGGTAAGTGGTCGTGGTTATGGACTTGAAAATGGTGGACCTCGTCCGGAACATGACGAGTAGGATTTTAGCAAGTAAACACGACAAAGTTGGAATTACAGAGACTGCTAATTCAAATAACAAGATGAACAATGGCAGCGTATCGCGCGTGGAAAATGTCGATAAGTTACGTAAGGTAACACTAATATTTAAATATTTAAAAACTAAAGTAAAGTTAAAGAAAACTCTTAGCAAAAAACAGGTCGTGGTTTAGGACTTGAAAATGGTGGAAACACTGAAAGGCCTCGTCCGGAACATGACAAGTAGCAGATTAGCAAGTAAACACGACACAGTTGGTAATGTTATTTTATTTAATTCTAAAATATAAGTACACTCAAAGCCTTTTTCCAAGGTTTGACGTACTGCAAAACTTTTGTCAGTTGTACTTCTTCCTGGTCTAACGCCACACTAATATTTCTCCAGATTCCCTCAACACAGGACTTTTTCCGGGTCTATTCGTCAGAATGTAGAGAAGATCTTACAAATGACAGCCAATAGAGTTGTACGTCCACATTTATCACTCGTTTATCTCCTTTTTTAATATTGCATAAATTATAGCAGTGTTCCAATCTGTTGGCATCATTTCATTCTCTCCCCATGTCAGCAAGACTAATTTATGTAACCGTAATGTAAGATGTTTCATCCCGGACTTAATACTTCCGCAACAACCTGATCCTTTCAGGTGCTTTTCTGTGCTTGTAGAGCATCGTCAGCTTCGTCCATACACGCCGCTACCAACTCAGGCTCTGCTGTCTGACATTGTGACAACCATTCTCTGTTTTCCATATCTTTCTCATTAAAAAGACCATCAAAGTGCTCAGCCCTTCTGCCCACCACCGTTCCCTCCTTTATTACATGGGTTGTTTCGGGGTTGTGTCACCTAGTCATTAATGCTACAGCTTGGTAATATTTCTTTGTTTCATTCTAATTGTCTAACTGTTCTATTATTTTCTCTTTATTTCTTCTGATTAATCTTGTTTCTCCTCAATCCTTATGTTTCTCGTAATTCTTGGTTGTTATCGGCTGGAGCATTACTGGGCCTTGTACTGTTCTGTTTTATTATCTCCTGCTTGCATTCTTCATCAAACCATGGCATATTTCTTCCTTTTTTTCTTTTCTCCGATAGTATCCTTTGCTGTCTTCTGCACTGGCTCGTTTGTCACTGTCCACATTTCGTCCGTGTTTCTTTCCACTGTATCAATTTCCTCCTCTTCCTCCTATATTCCTAAAACTTTCCGATTCATAATGTTTTCGTATATCTTTTTTTTTTTCGAATGGCTCTAAATTCTTCTGTGTTCTTGTTGTCCTCTTCGTCCTGTCCTAGTCTCAGCTTCTCTGAGATTTCTACCTTAATTATCCAGTGGTCTGGATAGGACGTCTTGCTGATTTCACGTTTTAGCATACGTGTTTTTAATGGTATCCAAGTCACCTGTATGGACAGATAAATTAACCTTTTCAGTTCGCCTTGTGACTTCTTGTTTATAATTAATGAGTTTCAAAGCATACACTTCATCATCAGATCTTTTTCAAGTCCCTCACAAGAGGTAGACCCTGGTTAAAAAAACAATTGTATCTGTGCGTACTGTGCAGAAGCAATTGGTATTTTAACCTGTGGCTACCTCACATAAGTTCTTTTTTTAATATCTGATGATGGAGCATATGCATTGAAACGTGTCAATAATTGTAAAC
The DNA here is from genome assembly GCA_034769895.1 of Magicicada septendecula. Classification (NCBI taxonomy): domain Eukaryota; kingdom Metazoa; phylum Arthropoda; class Insecta; order Hemiptera; family Cicadidae; genus Magicicada; species Magicicada septendecula. Next base: position 15,585,440 of record CM068375.1, on the reverse strand, counting down.
AAGAAGTCACAAGGCAGATTAAAAAGGTAAGTTTATTAATGATTTAACATGCTTTACTGAGGATGTATGTCTGTTTGTAAATTAAAATTTAAAAATAAAATTTTTTATTCGTCTTTGGCTTCCTCAGTTTAAGCGGATGTAGAAATCATTGACATATTCTAAATCTTTGTTTCAGCCTTATCTTACAATCTGCTATTAATAGATCCAAAAGCTAGTACATTTTACATTCCTGCTGCTCCACACTTTCGTGTCCTCATCTCAGGTCCAGTGTACAAGACACTGTATTCTTCCTTTCACTTCCCCTCCATCTCTTTTCCTGTAAAACAGCAATGTGAATGTTATATTTCTTAATTTCATTAGCCGTTTCCATCATTTTATATAGTCTGTACATTTAGTATGAACTTGTTTTCCGTCTTTTCCTCCTTTGTCCACTCCTTTACACTTCTTGCTTTTATAAAAGTTTTACAACAATTTTATTTTTTCTAAAGTGGAGTTACCAACACCTCTATCTGCGAGGAGGAGGAATTTGTATTCAGAGTTTTGATTTTAAAAGGTATTTAATGTAGGGATACATATTTTACAAAGTAATGCAATACCATAATTATACAAGACCAATTAGACTTCCTTTTTGTAGAAAGCAGTCAGCACTTTGAATAACTGCAATCTAATCACATGGCTAGAGAGCCCTCTTATGTGTACTTTGATCTAATCTAATATTGTATAATTTACGTCAAAGAGTTTCCTGCTAATGTCTCTTAACTTCATTAATAAATGAAGTCTAGCAGCTGGATGCTTCAATGTTTACAATGTGATAAATTCGTCTCGAGTTTCCTTGGCGTCATGTAGTAGTAAGTCGAACTTATCGATATTTGTTTCTCTTCCTGCTCCACATATTCCAACTTTACTTATAAGTTGGCTCTTATCGCCTTCTTCTCGGCCTATCACTAACCTCTTGCTGTACATATTCTCCAGGATGGCCCTTTACTTTCTTTCAGATTTAAAAATCCGTACCATGTCAATTGACAGTCTATTTTATTTTTCGATCTGATTTATTCTTCTTTCATGCATTTCACTTATTGATTAACTTTTCTTAAAAATCACATTTCAGTGACATTTACTTAACTTTGTTTTTTCGTTAAGCTCCATCATGGCACATTCTCCGTATCTAATTAGAATAAAAGTCTCCATAATTAAATAAAAGTAAATAGTAAATTATTTTATGAGTTACAGTAAATTATCTTTCGCTAAGTCTATTTTCTGGTTTAGACAACTGAAGATCCCCCTTCTGACACCAGTTTATACTTAGGTAGCGAGGCTGTTAACCGGTCAGATCCAAACCAGAGAATCAAAATACGTATTTTATTAATCACTTTTATCTAGGTGACTCTTAATTCAGCAATCCGTCTTTAACGGATTCGTCATTCAGTACATTAATCACGCAAATGTAAATTCAGCAGTACCACACACAGTGAATGATAATCACCACGTTATTGAACTAATCGCTAAAAGTCCTAAATAACAGCGAATAACACGAAAACGCTGAAATGCTTATTCTTTCTCCGTAGCATTAAAGTGTGGAAATTTAAACTACGACGCTGTCAAAAACAACTGCGGCTATTTACACAGTCGCTAAGGATACCAGTGAACGCAAAATAAATCTCGGTGTCTCCAGATTATGGTAACAGTAGTATAACGTCCTGGCATATGACATCAATATCAAATGAAATAAATTCATCTTAATCATTTATAATAAAGGACAGAAATAAAGGAGTTATCAAAGGACTAAACAAGGAACAAATTTTAGAATGTTTATCCAATAGCTCAATAAAATAAACCCTATGTTTTTCATACAAAAAGAAAAATGGCGTATCGGAAATTTGCATAGAAGTTCATTTACATTTTCGTGTTCAAGCCTCGATTTATCTTAAGTTTCATATCGGATAATACTTTACTCGTTTTTACTTACATTTTCGTGTTCAAGTCTCGATGTATCTTAAGTTTCATTTCGTGTAAAAGTTTATTCGTTTCTACTAACGATGATCATGGTTTTCCATTTCTTGTCCTTGGTCGCAGTTGAGTGGTTCAATCTCCCATCAAGAATAGCCTAAATGGGTCTTGTTCTATACTTTTCTAGTAGATCGTTATTTACTTTTATCGATGCATCTACATTCTGAGCACTTCATCAACATCATCGCAAATCGGTTTACAAGATTCCTCAGGGTACACTAACAACAGTGATCTTACGCTAAGTCTACTTTCTGGTTTATGCCATTAAAGATCTCGCTTCTGGCACCAATTTTTACTTATGTAGCGAAGCTTGTTAATCGCAGAAAATCTAAACTAGAAACAGTAAAACACTGGTGTCATGTTTTGTCTAAACTTCTCTTAATTCAACAATATTAACCTCAATCTTTCGCGGTCATTTCGTAAGTCATTCTCAAGGTTCCTCTCGTTTATAATCCCTATCTATGCCTCATTTTCAGTTTCTCCTTTTTCAGTTTCTCCTTTGTCTGTCTAGACTTCTTATTGGGTCATCAATACTTCTTTTTGGATTTTTCGTTCATCCATTCGCTGGAAGCGACCACATCATGTCAGTTGCTTATATCTGACCATCTGCGAATGAACGCGCAATTTCCGTAATTTCTCTTATCCTGCTATTTGTTATACTTTCTGTTTCAAATCTTTTGGCTGCTCGTTCCAAAAAATCAACTTTGGTTTACTTTTTGTTTTCTTTTAATGGCTATATCTCTAAACAGTAAATTATTGTACTATTTCCTATCGCATTCCAAACCTTCTTTTTATTTTTCTTTCTATTGTTGTGGCCCATAGAAGACTGGTTGGTAGGCTAATAGCTCTTCTTTTTGGGCTGTTTCTTTCTTCAGCTGCGTGACTTCTTTGTTTGTGAAATTCGATGATAATGTGTGCACTGCGTTTATCTGTCCTCCCTTATCAGTATTTTAGACCTTGCTTCTATCTTCCGATACACATACTGTATATTCGGCTGCAACCATATTTACATCTAACGTCCGCATCCTGAATTCGTCTATGAAGTTTCGTATCTTGCAGTTCGAGCGTAGCATTTCATATTCCATATTACGCAGACATGAGATTTTTAAAACCGTACAAGGCTGAGACGTATTTCTGTGTTACAGTTACGTTACAACGTAAAGACCAACGTAGTGCCGTACACGGGCATCTTCGCGTACGCCATGGGTTTCCGCGCTAACTGGGACGTCAAGCCGGCCAAGATACTGAAGAAGAAGGTCGTCACCGTCCCCAGCCAGCCGCAGTATGCATACCCTAACGTGGACGCTTACACTAACTACTACTACTACAACTACAACAACAATAACCAGCAGCCCAACTGGTACAGGTACCAGCAGTATTACAGTCAACCGGGATACCACCAGCGAGCTATGCACACCGCTGTTGAAAACGCCTTCAACTGGTAAGTAACTCGCTACTGAAAATAAACAAGCTCATCCATGTGTGTATGCGCGTGTGCTAGTTTATACCAATCATGAGTGTTATTTTCGACAAGTCGTCACTTCCTTTGTTTATGTTCTTGTCCCAAAGTATGCCAATCAGGAAATGCAACAGTTATTCTCTGTGGCTGTATTTTTTATATTTTAAAATGATAATGTTTTTAGGCTGGTGGTCATTCCACAAAAATCGTCATAGAAAAACGTGACGCTTCCACACTTTCGATTCCCCACAGTCTAGAAATTTTATATGTAAACGCATCAAGACAGAAATAATCGCTGCTGACATTGAGTTTAGCAAACGTTTTAGTGAGAATAAATTTGGTTTTACATGCTCTGTTTGTGATCGTCTGTGGTTTGGAAATGATTTACGTAATCCACCAAACGTAATCCACATTATACGTTTCAAAAGCCTAAAAACATTATCATGCTTCGATGTTTCGGTTTCGTCGAAATTCTTTGAATGCTTAGGTGCATAAATAGAGAGAGGGAGAGTTTATTCACTTACAGCAATATCCAAATGGTAGTTGGAATGTGTGTGTGTGTGTGTGAGAGAGAGTATTTAACTGTAATTTGACGTAAATAACTAGCGTGGCTATGTTGATACAGTCATTTGTCGATTTTTTACCTTAGATTGCAAGCACCAAATGTATTTCTCCCAGATGTTTGTGTATAAGTTAGTTTATATTTTATTTTCCCCTCATCTGGTATAATGTCCGTCTTCTTATTGGTGTCTTACGAGTTTTCTACATTTACTTCAAATTTCTTTTCCTATATTTTTCAGTGGACTCCCGATAATCTGTAAATCGTCTTAATCTGTAACTATCATTAATTGTTTAGCTGTAAAATGCAACGTACCTAAGATTGTGTCAACAAGAGAAACAGGCCTACCCATAGTTCTGCGATTTTTTCGAGTTTTCCGAAACACATTCGAGACATATTTTGAGAGATCTCATGGGAAGCGGCGTCCCAGTTTTAATTAATCCTTTCGATTCTCTAAATAACAGTGTACTTTGATCATCTTTATAGGTTGATAATATAGGCTTGTCACGATTTTAATTATTTCATATGAATGATGGGGTTATCCTAAACTTCTGATTACTGTCTAGATTCGGTCTTCCAAACCTTAGCTACCAGAGCAATGACGTATGCTATTTTTCCTATGACCTAAGTTGGGTTGAATTTATAGACGGTCTTTGGTTTACATGCTCTCGGATCCTACCTATTCTTCTGCTTCTTACCTTGGTATTCTTGTTTAGTCCTACTTTCGAAACTTTTCTACAGATTTTTACGACAGATAGTAACTGTTTTTAAGCTCACGCCCCATGCATATTTTCATAAACCGTCACCATACAAGTCGTTTTCTTTTCATCTGGGATCTTGTGCTAACACATTTTGAAACAATGCTTGTTTGTATATTTTTTGTAGACAATTTTTTCATATATTCTCATACGATTTACTTTGCTCTTCGGACTTATATATTTTGATATTCTTATAAAATATTTTTCTGATCTCTTCAACTCTTAGTCTTACTGGGGGTTCATTAACGTTAATGTTTTGAGCATGACAGTCTAGGTCCTGTAAATGTTCTTGTTTTTCTAACAACTCTCCGAAATATTCCTTCCATTATGGTAGTTTTATATTTGATATTATTTTTATCATTCCTATGTTTTTTATTATTCTCGGCCTTAATCTTTAATAGTTTCTGTGTCATGTTTACTTTCCCTCCCGCACATTTCTTTCTTACTGACGCATTTGGTGCTTTGTAGAGTCAAATTTGTCTTCAGGCTTCTTTAACTTAGATATTTCTTCTATTATTTTCTCCCTCATAACTTTACGATGCAAGAGATCCCTTTGATCTCTTCATCTTATAAAGATTTTTATATACTGATTCCTTACTAAAGTCATTCTTCAATTTCTATTTCTATAAGGGTTCATAGTCATTACACTCGTAATACTTATTGACGTTATTGAACTTTTGTGTTTTGTGTTGTCTTCATATTTTCTTCAAACAGGGATTAATATTAGTTAAATAGCATTGTTTTAGGATTTTTCTTATGGTTTTAGATATGCCAGAACTCAATAAATGCTAGACCGTTGATCTCCGACTGAAAAATACTTAGTCTCTTCCTGCTTTGGCATCAACGGAGGAATGTACAAGCATACTCCAAAGTAAAGCCAGTTTAGAGGCTATAAAACGATGTGAGTTACTGCTTGTGATTTGTAGGCTTCAAGTAACTCTCTAAGATGAAATTCAACAATGCGCCGATAATAACGTTGTATTTATATAAGTTCAAGCATTACGTTGCAATATCTGACTCACTTAAACGTATTGATTGACAAAGAAACATGTACTATGTTAGTTCAAGCATTACGTTGCAATATCTGACTCACTTAAACGTATTGATTGACAAAGAAACATGTACTACGTTAGTTCAAGCATTACGTTGCAATATCTGACTCACTTAAACGTATTGATTGACAAAGAAACATGAACTACGTTAGTTCAAGCATTACGTTGCAATATCTGACTCACAGACATCAGGTGACATCACATTTGCCTCATGAACAGCTGTAAAGCAACATGTTGGTCTGCAGTATTGTTAATTACAGTCATGTAAACAAAAAAAAAAGGAAAGTCAATTTTGTCTGTTGGAAAGGTATGACTTGAATTTCTGAGTGGCTAAGAGAATGTTGTTAAGAGATTATCATGGATGTGCCAAAAAATAAAGAGTGATATTCTAACCTATTAGACAAAATAAATGAAAATACTTGAAAAAATGGCCAGGTTTAGTATATAAACAGATAATTTTGTAGTAGGATAATGGAAAACCTAAGACAAGCATTGTTTTTAAGGCAAAAAATTGCTGAGCTGAAATACAATCTGTTGCAACATCACACTCATTCGCCTGATTTAGCTCTATTTAATTTTAATTATTCCCAAAACTCAGAAATTCCCTGGGGAGGGAGGGATTTTTCTGGAGATGACTGAAAGCGGCAGTTGTTGAGGTATGGTTAAAAATAATTAATAATTTAAGTACAGGAGCAAACACACACTTTATTGAAGAACAGTTAGTAGCAAGTATACATACAACGGACACACGGAATACACATTACAAAAGCAGATTTTAAACTGAACTTAACTGGTCGAGTGCATCTCTGTTTATATAGAAAAAAGCTTTTAGATCTTTCCTTTTATTTAAAACTTCCAGAACATTACTTTTGTAGACTTCTCACAGTAAACAAGCATGTGTGTGGGCTGAGGCCCCGCCCAGGTAGCTAGACCTCCCACCGCACAATACAAACTTTCACTCTACAATAACAGGTATACTTACTTAAAATTGAATGTAGAGTTTTCTAGTAAATTCTCAACACCCTCCCTAAAACTCTACATTCTCACAATCACATTAATTTAAAAATTCATTTTTACTCTTAAGTCCAAGTTTAGATCTTAAATAAACAAATTTTGGTTTTGACAAAGCTTTCGTAAGTATATCAGCAACTTGTTCATCACTTTTAACATAATGCACATCAATTTCTCCATTTTGAAAACAATCACGTACATAATTATATTTCACATCAATATGTTTTGTCCTTTGATGGAATTCAGGATTACTTATAAGTTCTAATGCACTCATATTATCTATATATAAATCATATTTATCAGTCTTACAATCGCATTCATTAAATAACTTCTTTAACCACATTATTTCAGTTGTTGCTAATGCTGCACTTACAAATTCTGACTCGGTTGTTGATAATGATACAGATTGTTGCTTGTTACTTCGCCAAATAATTGCAGCATTTGCATACATACAAGCTACGCCAGAAGTTGATTTACGTGTAACTGTATCGCTAGCATAATCAGCATCACTATAAGCTTTAAAGTTGCCATCCTTACAATATAGTAATCCAAAATCAATCGTACCTTTTAGATAACGTAAAATTCGTTTAACAATTGACCAATGAGCTACACTTGGTTTGTCTAAAACTCTAGATACAACATTTACAGCAAAACTTATGTCCGGACGACTTACAGTTTGCAAAAACATCAAATTGCCGACAGCTTCACGATAAGGTACATTACTTACAATAGTTTTTGATAAATATTCATCATGATTACAATCAATTGGCGTGGATACAATATTAGCTTCTGACATATTAAACTTTTCTAAGATTTTGTTAATATAAGTACTTTGATGAATGAAAACAGACCCATCATTCAATCTACAAATTTCCATTCCAAGATAATTAGTAACTTCTTTAGTACTAGTAATTTTAAATTTTTTACTCAAATCATTCAACAATTTATCAATCAAACTTTCATTTGAAGCTGCAATAAGTCCATCATCAACATAAATTGCTAACAAGATCTTATTATTATTATTGTTATATATGTATAAACATGGGTCACCCGTACTTTGACAAAAATCTAAATTTACAAGAAAATTAGTGAAGTGCTCAGTCCAGCATCTTGGTGCTTGTTTTAAGCCGTATAAACTTTTCATTAATTTACATACGCGTGAGCTTCCATCATCAAAACCTTCAGGTTGTTTCATATATATATATCTTCCTTTAAGTCACCGTATAAAAAAGCCGTTTTTATATCAAATTTACCGATATGTAAATTTTCACGAGCAGAAATACTAAGTATCAATCTTATTGTATCAAAGCGAACAACCGGACTAAAAGTTTCTTTATAATCGATATCTTTCTGTTGCGAATAACCTTTAATAACCAACCGCGCTTTATAACGTTCTGTACCATCTGGATTGAGCTTATTCACAAAAACCCAACGATTGTTAATCACCTTTTTATCTTTTGGCTTTTCCACTAATACCCATGTCTTATTTTCATACAAAGAGTTCATTTCGTCCTGCATTGCAGCTTGCCAACTATCTTTTTCTTTACTTGTAATTGCTTCGTTATAATTAGATGGTAACTTTTCAGCAATAAACGTGATCGGACATCCATAATATTCTGTAGGTTTTAATTTTGTTTTATCGCGCAATTGTCGTTCAGTTTGATTGTTATCGCTATTTGAAGATTGTAAAGGTTCTCTTCCTTCAAACTCATTTGATTCATTTTTAAGTAAAAGTTCATTATTTTTAGGAGTTATAATTTCATTTTCTTCAGTTTCTTTATTATTATTGTTCAAAGAATTCAAAAAAATTGAATCAGCTAATACTCTTTCAGGTTTAAAAAGTACATCTCTACTTATAATGACATCATCGCACTTCCGGAACACAAACACGATAACCTTTACAATCCTCATAATATCCGACCAGATAACCTCTCATCGATTTTTTATCAAGTTTCTTACGCTTTTCTTTTGATATATGTACATAACACATGGTTCCAAATATTTTAAATCTATCAACAGTAGCTGTTTTTCCATTCCATAACTCATAAGGAGCTTTATTATTTTGTTTTGTTGGGCCTGTTCTATTAATTACATGTACAGCAGTATTCATTGCTTCTGCCCATAAGAATAGAGGTAAGTTTGAATTTGATTATAACATTGATCGAGCAGCCTCTACAATGATTCGGTTATCGCGCTCTGCAATTGAATTTTGTTCGGGCGTATATGGAACATTAATCGAATATTTTATACCTTTACTATTTAAAAAAGAGATCACAGCTTTATTATCGTATTCTTTACCACCATCAAAATGAATTTCTTTAATATTTGTTGCAAATTGATTCTCAACCCCGATACAAAATGATTTTAGTTTTTCTATTACTTCAGATTTTTCTCGAATAAAATGAATTTCTCTATAACTTGAAAAATCGTCTTTAAAAGAAACAAAATATAACTTTCTACCGAGAGACTCTACTTCCATAGGACCACAAACGTCAGTATAAATTATTTCGCGAGTTTTAGTGGCACGATCGATCTTTTTGTGAAAAGGCAATCTATGATTTTTGCCATAAGCGCAACCTTCACAAAAGAAATTTTCATCCGTAAATTTTATATTTAGATTTTTCAAAAAATTCTTCACATGTTTTACATTTTGATGGCAGAGTCTTTCGTGCCATAATTGTAAAACATTACCGTTGGAAATGCTCGATCTACTCTTTTGTTCTACCACGTTACATTCTTTTGGAATTAAAGTTTGAATGTCTAATTTTAGCAAACTACCAGGCTCATATTCGGAACCAGTTACAAGAATTTCATTATCATGCTTTAAAGTACATCTCGTAGCATTATGTGTTATTTCATAATCTATACCCCTTTTACCCGCATATTTAACAGAAAACAGATTATACATTGAATCAGGAACATATAATACATTATAGATAGTACCTTCTACTCGTTCACTATTTTTATAAGTTTCAAAGTCAATATTACCTTTACCATATGCAGACATTGTCATACCGTTGCCCATTCTTACACTGACTGGTGTTGTATATTCTTCGAACGTTGAAAACCATTCTCGATGCTTCGACATATGATCCGTCGCACCCGAATCCACAATCCAGAGATCATCCCGATTGCCACAGCTGCCTTTGTCACCTATTAGTGCTATCCTCGATGTTGATTTCTTCTGTCCAGAAGACGAGTTACTTCTTTCTTGATTATTCGACCATCTTCGCTGTCCATTATTCTTATTCATGAAGCAATTGTTACTTCTATGACCTTTTCTTTTGCACGTATAACACCTGAAGCAGTCCCTTTTTAAATGACCTTGTCTTCCACAATTATAACACTGCTCTTGTTTCAAATTATTCTTCTCATATTTATAAGAGTCATTCTTCTGTTCTTTATGACCGATTTTCAGATTAGCTAGCAACGCTGTCGTCTCTTCGTGTACTTCCTTTTGCTCTTGTAATCTAAATTCTTCTGCCATCAAGCGCTCAGTCAAATTTTCGAGATTCTTCTTATCGTCAGATACCGAATCCCAAGCACTGTGAAAATGATTAAACTTTTGTGGCAAAGATGTTAAAACACGAGTCATCACCATAGTCTTTTCAATTTTTCCCCCGAGATTTTTCATTTTTCTAGCCAACTGTTCTATTTTTGAAATATTATACGTAACACTTTCACTCTCTGTCCACTTAAACTCAAAAAATTGTTTTTGAATCATCGACAGATTTTCATCAGATTTTAGATCATATGGTGTATTCAATTTGTCCCACATCTCCTTGGCAGTAGAACAACCCATTATAAGTTCGAGAGGCTTTCTCTCCACTGTTGTAACAATTAACTTTCTGGCAATTTTGTCCGCCTTCTTGAACTTTTCCAACAACGCGTCACGATCTTCTGCACCTGCAGCTGGCTCGGCTAAATCTTCCTTCGCAAACATCCAGCACATCATCAACCTCTTCCATCAATGTGCGTACTACGAACCGCCATTGATGCCAATTATCTTTGTCTCGAAGTTTTTCAATTTTTATATTCGGTTCCATTTTTTGCACAAATATTTTATACTTGCACTCCAATTACACACTGCACTCCGATTTTAAAATGCCACTGGGCCCATAACCTGTTGAGGTATGGTTAAAAATAATTAATAATTTAAGTACTGGAGCAAACACACACTTTATTGAAGAACAGTTTAGTAGCAAGTATACATACAACGGACACACGAAATACACATTACAAAAGCAGATTTTAAACTGAACTTAACTGGTCGAGTGCATCTCTGTTTATATAGAAAAAAGCTTTTAGATCTTTCCTTTTATTTAAAACTTCCAGAACATTACTTTTGTAGACTTCTCACAGTAAACAAGCATGTGTGTGGGCTGAGGCCCCGCCCAGGTAGCTAGACCTCCCACCGCACAATACAAACTTTCACTCTACAATAACAGGTATACTTACTTAAAATTGAATGTAGAGTTTTCTAGTAAATTCTCAACAGCAGTAAACGGTTATCATAGGACCTAGAACAATCAAACTTCTGAATGAGATAAAAGGACTGGAGCATCACTAAACCAAATGTGTTCAACTACATGGAGACTATGCTGAAATATGAAAAGTGATTCCAAAACGAAAAAATACTAGTAAGTCTTTTATTATTAGGCCATGAACTTTTCAAATTGCCCTAGTATATACCTGTAAGGTATATGAAAGGATAAATGATCTTATCTATAAAAAGCCATGTTTCAAACGGATTTCCATCATATACTGTTGCATTAAAGATTATTAGTTATGATGAGCTGATATGAACTTTAATGGTATTACAGTAAGATAACAATTTAATTAAGTCAAATGTAATTAATTATCTACTGTCTACTGTAGTGTAAACTTATTAACACACTTTCTACATTAATAGTGTGTTAATTATACAGTTAAAAGCAGCATGCCTACTGTGTCCTTGACTGACTTGTTTATAACTAATCTTGAGAGCAGTGGCTTAGTAAGAAGGGTTAACCTCACTCCCCACGAACGAGTAGGTCGTGTACATAAAATCGGAAGGAAGCAATTGTATAGCTAACGGTTACAACATTAAAAGTGGGCAATAAATGGTGAATTTTGGACTCCCCCCACTTGGCACAGGAGCGGGTGGTCAGATATAATTATAACGTATTGATTGACGAAGAAACATGTACTACGTTAGTTCAAGCATTACGTTGCAATATCTGACTCACTTAAACGTACTGATTGACAATGTACTACGTTACAGGCATTAAGTAATTTTAGCGTGTCCAAGCTATGTCAGATAGCTTAAGGTAATTAATTTCTTCTAAAATTATAACGAAAAAGTACGTATACTGCATTTGTATAGGCACGATCTGAAAGACGGTGACCGTCTCCAGAGAGTCGTCAGCAAAGTAAGACTGATAATGAAAGCCTACATGTCTTCGTAACGATTCAAACAGCACAGAATTTAGTCTTGAATATGAAAAACAAAGACCAAGGTGATTGGCAGTAAATAATTTGAAGCTGGGAAAGGGGGGGGTTACAATTGGAGACATAAATTTGTATGTTTGTTGAATAATAATAAATAAATTGTTAAAAATATGAATAAATATAGTGCAAATATAAAGAAATATATTAAAAAGTTAATATCTTCTTCTTCATCATCAAGATTTAAACCAAGAATGGTTTGTTCCGGTCTCAAATAGCCAAATATTACAGCTGGTCACTCCAGCGCTTCCTTGGACGTCCCACACCTCTCCGTCCCGTCGGCTTATAGTTCCAGAGTTGTTTGGGGATGCGGCAGTCATCCACTCGGCAAAGATGTTCCTGTCGAGTATACTCATAATATTCAATTCCTGCCGTATATCTGTGTTTCGTCTACGATCATGGAGAGTATACCTTGCCACGTGCCTAAGAAATCTCATTTCAGCCGCTTGGATGCGACTGGCCTGGCCTTTCGTTAAAGTCCAATTCTCAGACCCATAAAGCAGTGTGGGAAGAGCCATCACCTTGTAGAATGTTAGGCGTGTTCCTTTACTTGCTGACTTAAGGGTTCGCCTAATGGTCCCGCACATGAGGTTAAACTTATGCAACTTATTCACAACGTCGTTGCATACATTATAAGACGCACTGTAGCCCAGATATTCAAAATTGGTAACTTGTTCCAGGACAATACCATCTGTAACAATTTTTGCCCGTACGGAATCCGTTCCACGAAAAGCTATCACCTTAATCTTACGTGTGGATATCTGCAACCCAGAGTCTTTGTTTCCCAATTTATAAAGTATAATTAGCAGCAAAAGAAACAAAGTTTTATTGAATTAAAAAAGAGAATGCAGGAATTTAATTCAATGTATTATGCCTTGGAAGGAAAAATTTTTAGGGCATAAGGAAATTAAAAAATATACAAGTTATCGGTCTACAAATCCATCTGTTACCGGTGTTACTGTATGGTGACAAAACGTGGAGTCTGACATGAAGACAAAAGAAAATACCTTAAAATTATGTTGTTATGGCTTTTCGGAGTTATAGTTATACGTTAAAATAAGTTATAGGTTAGGTTAGTGACATAATCTAAGAGGATAAGAAATCAGTGTAGTTTGGACGCCTAGTAAGGGAATCAGAAGAGAGAGACAAATGAAGACCGTACAGAAGACAGAGATTACAGATCGTAATCAGAAGTCTATACAGACCGTATAGATTATATATGTATGCAAGTATATAATGTGTAACACATTACTTTTTTTTTAATTACATTGCATTTGTGTAGGCACGGCCTGAGTGGCGAAGACTGCCTCCAAAGAGTCATCTGTGAAGTAAGTCTCCTAAACCAAAATGACGTCATCAGTCAGCTGTTTAAAGTTGTCTTCAAGTGAGTATTATTTTCCTTTAGTATTTAAATTTTTTTAACATTGAAACGTTTGTATGTTTTCACATGTTTTACTTGAAACATTCGCAAAAGTTTTACGAAAGTTTCCTAGTAACAAGACTTTTATGTTCGATTTAAAACTGTGAATATGAATCCAGCTCCAGCTTTTAGAGTTTTGATAACTTGCCTTGACGAGTTTTATCTTATTTAATACGAGTTTTATTAACTTAACTGTAGCTTAATTAACTTGTCACTGAATAAAATTAGCTGCTTAGTCTAACGTCAACTGCTACACCGAAAATTTTCGTCGTGGTCTGTCTCCAAAAACAATTAAGTAAGAGTTTTTGTTACTTTCCATATCAAGACATCTGAAATTGATAACCTATTTCATTCTAATTTAAAGTACTACGATTACTTTTCTACGAATTTATGCCTAATTCTGACTTTCATAATATGAATAATATTTATAAATAATGAATAATATTATGATGAATAATATTCATAATATTATTGCCACCATTTTTTAACAGTGTCTAAAGTCACATATATTTTATGAGTAACATTATTGAGCTATTTAGCGAAGTCGCTTACAGTCCAGTTGCTGAAAATTGTAGGCTCAGAGTCGTTGCAAATTACATAAAAATTTGCATGTTGCCAAATTAAAGCAACATAAATTGGATATGAATTTTTCAGCCCAATACCGAAATTTTGAAAAAAAATCACATTTTAAAAATAATATTAGTTTTTTTGCAAGTTCCTTGATTTGTATACCATGCAGTATTGCACAAAATGCTTCTGTCAGACATTTCTTACGTGCAACGGTTCTTGCAAAAATTATGCATGAGCCTGTTTTCGTGGGCACTTCTTCTTCTTCTTCTTCTTCTTCTTCTTCTTCTTCTTCTTCTTCTTCTTCTTCTTCTTCTTCTTCTCCTTCTCCTTCTCCTTCTCCTTCTCCTTCTCCTTCTCCTTCTCCTTCTCCTTCTTCTCCTTCTTATTCTCCCCCTTCCCTCCTCCTTCTCCTTCTTCTTATCCCCCTCCTCCTCCTCCTCCTCCTCCTCCTGTTGTTGTTGTTGTTGTTCTTCTTCTTCTTCTTCTTCTTCTTCTTCTTCTTCTTCTTCTTCTTCTTCTTCTTCTTCTTCTTCTTCTTCTTCTTCTTTAATTCAAGGTATTGGCTTGCGACCGCCAACTTTCATAGAAGTCACTTTCTTCCTTTCTTCCTAGATTCTTTTCAGTTCAGACAACGTTTGAACTATTATTTTTAACGTTTTATTTTCAGTAAGCTATCTTTTGTCCTTAAAGAAACTCTAACGTCGTTTAAAGACTAAACGTTTACCTCGGCCTTCTTGTCCTTTTTTTTTGTATACGATCCCTAGTGTACACTCCTCCACTTTCCTCGAAAACTTCACTTCGGCAGATTGGATTCTCGTTTTGCCATGATTAGTGTCTGTCCATCATGAGTTTCCATATTCGATTACAGTTGAATCTTTAATATTTGAAGTAAAGCTTTTCAACGAATCGGGCATAAGAAGTTCATGTTAATGGAGGATGTTAAAATATTTACAAAATGAAACTACCAGTACCGACGTAAACATAGACCGGAGAAGCATAAAGAAATGTATTATCCAGGCTGTGCAGGAAGATTTAGAGAAGAGAAGAAGTTCAGGAAAACAAGTACGAAGCCACTTTACCATTAAAATACATCCGTACTGGCGCATGAAAAGTTAAATTACTTCTGTAACAATATTATACTCTGATGAAACAAGGTCCACGTAATAAAATGAACGTGTCATATATTTGCTGAGATAATTGCTTACTTCAGTCAATAACGACGGGAAGGGACAGCAAAGAAGTTTATACTATACTTCCATAGATCTAAAATGCGACAATTACTTGTGGACTTCTATACCTGGTTCTTTTATCCACGAGGCTCTAGATTTATTATGATCATAATTTTTTAAAGGAAGCATATGTGTCTTGTACATTCTGAAGTTTTAACTTCAGAAAAATGTTACACAAAGAACAAATTACAAATTACGAATTACGGCTTTCTGAGACTCCCATATTACCCACATTAGAATTTAAAAAATTTGTCGTTGTGAATAAATTAAAAAGTAGATGCCTTAAGCTGCACATATGCATCCATTTTTCAGTGTTTGAAACTCGGCAATATAGCCTACACGAAAAAAATTGTGGAGAATTATTTTAAATAAACATACTTTTTATTCCAGTGAGTTCAAGATAATTATTTCATAAGAATAAACAGCACACTAGAAATTTGGGACTATAAGAGCTTCTTATTTTGTCAATGTTTTATAAAATAATTACAGTTAGTAAATTGTATTCAAGTTCGAAATTCAATAATAAAAAAGCACATTTTCTCGTCAAATAAGCAATAAGCAATTACATTAACAAATGTAAGTTTTATTAAAAGTATTAACAAAACTGAAATGTCCCATGTAAAATAGATTCATTATATTTGATTTAATTTCTATTGTTGGAGTTATTATGCGTCAATGTGCAAGCTTCTCGCGCTAGTGTGATTTGATAAGAATGGTTTAATTTATATTACACAAAAAAACTGTTCCACCCAGAAACTTTTTGTCAGAGCTAGAACTTCTTTCATACAACATTGTACAATCTACAAGTTGAAACCTTTACTGTTTTGTAATATTTAACATATTTTCCAAAAAAAACTAAAATTTTTTGGAGAACGTAATTTTTTTGTTTGGAGTACGTTTAAATTCATGACCATGAAAACTTTATCTTATTTAAGGTAGTTTAACCTAAGAACATGGAAATTTGTGTTTGGTGCAAAACGACATTTTATTAATAAAATTTTAATAAATTTTATTCCTTCGTAACTGAATTATTAATTACATTAACTCACGTCGTTTACTTTTACTGAATCGTCTCTCATTCGTTTCGAATCCGGTTTATGAATACCAAACAGCTGAATTGGTCCGGCGTTGAAATCTTACGCCGTGTTTCTAAAGAAGTAAACTCCCCGATCTCCTTGAGTTATATTAACAAATACCTGAAATTTAAGAGAGTCGTTGAACAATTAAGGTGACATCTTACATCACAAGATAAACGATACTAGAAAGAAGAATAAATTTTCTCCATATTTTGTTAAATCCTTATAGTACGAATTTTTTCAAACTTCGCCTTAGTAAGTACGTACATGTAAAATATATATAATAAATAGGGTTGCTACAGCTAGTGCCGTCTCTCTTCCTTCAACCTGGCTTTCCAATTCTCCCGATGTTCCCATTGTCCTTCCTCAAGTCCTAGACGTTGCATAGATTCATCCACTTCGTCCCTCCAAGATCTTTTCTCGATCTTCCCCTTTTTCTCCTTCCTAATAGACTCCATTCCGTCACTTTGTTGATCCACCTAGTTTGGGCTCTCCGGACATGACCGTACCACACCAATCTTTTTTCTTCGACGTAGTCAATTACACTTCTTTCCGCTTCCATTCTTCTTCTGATCTCCTCGTTTGTTATTCGGTCTGCTCTCGTTATTCCACAGCACCTCCTCCAATATTCCATCTCTGTTGGAAGAATCTTTCTTTCATTCTTTTTGTTAATAACCCATACTTCAGCTGCATACATCATAATGCTTATGGTCTGATATATCATTTTTTGGGTGCTTTTTCTAATATTTTTGTCCCATATAACACTGTGTAATTGTCTAATCCCTGTTCTAGTCTGCCCTAATCTACTTTTTATTTCCTCTTCCGTTGTGCCTTGTTTACTCAGTGTGAATTTGTCGGTACTTGAATTTGTCTGTTCCTCTAATTTTAACATTTTCGTCTACTTCTAAATCTGTTGTTTCTTCATCTCTAATTGCCAAGTATTCAGTCTTTTTTATGTTTATTTCCAATCCCATCTTTGTGCATTCTTCATTCAGCTTTCTGACCATGTAGTTTAGATCTTCTTCATCCTGGGCTATAACTACCTGGTCATCGGCGAAGCATAGTGTGTACAGGTGTTCATTTCGTATCGGATACATGTAAATAGGCCTATTTGTAGCAAATTGAATTTTTTCACAGAAATGAATCAAAAACTTTCATAAAATGAGCACACTACATGTCCCCCGAAACACACTTCCCAAAATCGCTCTACGGGGTGCTCAGGTACGCGCTTGGACGCAAATTTTCTTGAAGTTGGGATACAAATCAGTTTACTGGTTGCAGTTCTAAACGCCGCGTTTGATCTTAGCTTTACGTATGTACGGGAGAACGGATAACTTTAAACTTTTAATTGTGACGTGTTTTCAATCCGTGAACGGTACAGGCGCGGCTATGTAAGATTCGAATAGCCAGCAAAAAACTCTTTACTATAGAAATTTGTTAAGTTACTCTGGTTATATATCATGACCCGAGTTGCGTACACTTCGGGCTGGATTACGTACAGTCGAAGCCCACTTGTTTCCTACTTGCTAAGCCTCACAAACTAGCTTAAAATTAGAACCATCCCTCAACCATTAGACGACTCAATGTTCAGATTAAGAGATACCGTAGTCGCAAAGCGACTATAGCGTATACCAATTAAAAATGTTCGTAAGCACATAACTAATTATCTTAATTATTTAATTCGACTTATAAGACTACATTCTTACTGGTGCATTTCTTTTTCGTCCTGACATTTACGTTTTATTTTTGTCACTCTGGATGGTTCAACCCTCCTCCCAAAAGTCCCTTCGCTGCGCGCCATTGCAAGAGGTTA
Source organism: Magicicada septendecula (assembly GCA_034769895.1). Taxonomy (NCBI): domain Eukaryota; kingdom Metazoa; phylum Arthropoda; class Insecta; order Hemiptera; family Cicadidae; genus Magicicada; species Magicicada septendecula. The sequence continues at coordinate 15,566,999 of CM068375.1, read as the reverse complement.
CGCGTATTATTCTGCCCCTTAAGATGGCCTTCTGTGCGTTGTAGCTGACGAACAGATTACGAAAATAATTATTCACTGGGTGAATAGTGTATCACGACATATAGTAGAAATCTTTTCCCGTTTGTAATTACATATAAATGTCCGTATTGTTAGAGAGCACGCAGAGGACAGAGAGAAAGAAAAACTAACTTTGAACAAAATTTCGTACTTTTAAATTTAATTATTGTATTTAAGGAAATGAGTCAAGGCACTCTGTGAGAGACAGAATACGTTATCTAAATTTACTATTATAACTTTAATAGTGGCTTGTGATCTTACATACCTATGTAGCTGTGTAATTACACAAAGGGTATATAGTTTTCTAGGGATACAACATGAAATGCCAACAATCAAATGCATCATTATTATTATTATAAAAAACTTTTCCTTTCTTCATGTTTTATACGGTAAATCATTAGGTTGAAATTTAAGAGTGCGATAAAATGTTTCTAGGTTAAAATGTCTGTCAAAAGTACTGTAAAATAAGGGCTATATGTAGTAAATTAAAATAAACTCTTGCGATGTTGTACATATGTTGCAGTGGAACCGAAGATATCTACTGTCCAGAACAGATCGACTGTCCCGTCTCCTTGCTGCACGTCGTAGACTACATCTTCAACGGACCCAGCAAAGAAGACAAAACTTAACCTGTTCAAGCGTTATGTCAAACTTATAACAAATTCTGTACAACTTTCTTTTCAATAAAATGCTATAACAAAATTTAAAAAATCGGTATGGAGAACCATACATGACTTCCATGTTGTACAATTTATGTTTAAAATAATTCACTTCAATTCGGCTCGGTAATTTCTAAAAAAATATCGCCCACCCTCAAACTAATTTCACTATTTATAGATATTTTTTTTATTATGGGGTAGTCGTTTAATATAACGTTATTTTCAGGCACTTTATCCATAAAAATTAGGTAGGCTTAATTTATTCTTATAAAGAAACCGAACTACGCAGATAATCATCCCTCCTACGAAGCGCTCCGAAGTCACCAGTGGACCCTGAGCATCTTGCAGAGGGTTCATTCCCTAAAGACGAAAAGTCTGTATATGAACCGTTCCTCTGTAAACACGTACAGTTACACTGCCCAGCGATCCACAGGAAGCAAATCGCTATCCACGCTGGACACTTTTTCGGCTTCCACGCGTTGTGTTGGTGTGGGTTTCGGCACTTTCCATTTAAAAACCGTGCAAATGTAAGAAAATAAACATGAGTGAGGCCAGAAATAACGCGAACTGTGTGTGTGTGTCTTGCCTGCCTTTTTTGCGGTAATTATAATAATAAAATGGAAACGTAAACATTACATAATTGAGATATGATTGCCTGCCACGAACGATATATTTTCTCTCACACATGATTTGAATTAAAATGAAAAAATATATAATTTTGTTAAAGTGAAATGAAATGTTTCCATAGAAACTACTTCTTTGTTGTCAATAATATATTACACATATAAAACTTATAAAATTTACTTCCTCCATCATCAACTAATATTTTAATTTATAAAAAAAAATTACCCCCTCCCCCTTCAACTACCATTTTTATTTATAGATATTTCATCTACCTTTCTACAGTGGATTATTATGACCTTCTTTTCAGGATACTTTATTTATCAAAATTAAGCACTTTACTCTTGTTAAAACGTAAAACCTTGCAGGTAAACTACCCCTTTCCCTTAACCGATCTTCACCATAACCAATAGGCCTTGAGTCCTCTACAATTCAGGGGTGTATGCAAAACATTATTTGATTCTGTTTGAATTTGTGGCTGTTATCGTTTGGCATAGAAAATTTCTACAGACAGACAGACAGACACACACACACACACACTTTTCGAAAAATGATTTTTTTTCATGTTTTAATGGTAGTACAATCAGAATCTGCCATTATCTCGAACACGATTTTTTTCGCCATGACCATACTTCCATTTCCTTACGGAACATGGAAGGAAAAACACAATAAATTGAAAAGTTTGTATTCGTATGTTCCAAATTGAATGAGTGAATGTCATCTAAAAACTAAAAATGTTTGTTAAATAAATATTTTTTATTTATTATATAAAAAATATAATTACTGCGCTAACCATAATTGTATAATAATAATTCAAAGTAAATACTACGGTAATACTTCTTAATCTTATGTCTTCAATCCGAAGATTGGTTTACAGCAATCTTCCATTGTGTTTTTCTTTCCATTTTCTCATAAGTTTCACAATTTACATCATCCAGAATTTGCTTTATATACTGCTGCCTTGGTCTTCTCTTATATCCTTTACCTTCTATTGTTCCTTTCGTTACCAATTTTTTTAGTAGTCCTTCATGCCGGAGTGTAGGCCTATGTCCAATAAGTTCTGCCCTTCTTCCAGTTATGCTTTTCAACAAACGCCTCTTATTGCCTATTCTGTTCAGCACCTCTTCATTTGTAATTTTGGCAGACCGTTTTATTTTTACCATCTTGCGATAACACCATATCTGAAAGCTGTCAAGTTTCCTTTTTCCTTTCATACCTATTGTCCACGACTCGCAGCCATACATGACAATACGGTAATACTGGTAAGTGAATAATATAACCGAATTGAAGTGTCAAATTGTTTTTTCTGAAGCAAATACATTTTGACGTACTTGATCCGAAATGTATGCAATAAACAGTTATTCAGTGGGGTGGGAACACAGATCACAACACCCGTGAATTGATACAAACAAAGACTGTTCTGTCCCGTTGACGCACTTACATTTATACACTTTTTTAAGATGCCGGTTGGTCATTTTCCTCTTTCCCTTTTTGTAAACTCATTTGGCTTTCCTGTATGAGGTGTTGGCCTGTTAAAAGAATAGTATAAACCTATTGTGCTTCATTCGTATCTGGCCACCAACCTCTTTGGAATGACCCCACATACAGGAATATATCGCTACTATCGGTTATCCAACTGTTCGAATGCTCCCGAACTTCAAAAGCCATTGGTGCCTTATGCGACTCACATTGGGTCTCCTCTACGACACCAAAGAGCGTTTCTTCACGCTCATCTTGGGAAAGAGGAACCAGTGGCTGGCGATCAAATCTGGCGACCACGGAGGCTGACGAGTGTGGCCGAGGAAATTTCTCGTTTTGAATGCTGTATGATCGGAAAGACTGTGAAGATGAACACTCTCCAATATTGTCCTTGCGCTCACCTTTCTGTAGAATGCCCAAGGTCATAAACATTCGATAATTGGAATAGAACTTAGTAACCTGACTTTTGGATGCTCGCCGATTATTACTGATTCTGAAATAAATATTTTCTATTCATTATAAAAAGTATAATTACTGCGATAACCAGTGTATAATTATAATCCAATATAATTACTACTGGTAAGTATGAGTAAGTAACATAAACGAATTGAAATATAAAATTTTTTTATGATCCAAAATTTATACAGTAAGCAGACTACAAAGGACAAGATAATGCTGCAGGACAGGCGTCTTGGCGAGCCCAACGTAATACTTCATCGAACCCACGGTAAGTAGAGAATAAGTGTTCTATACTTACGGTGATCGAACCATTCTCTTTCAAATGCTCGAGCGCGTAGGCGCTCGTAAATCTGTTTCTCTGGTACTTTCAGCAGCCTACGACCTACTCACACAAACATCGTCCGTTCTCTTAATACCTTCATTTTACTGCAGTAAAAGACTGCAGTCTTTGGTCCGCTTTAGAACAACAATAATATACAATTTTATATTTAAATTTCACATGAGTTCAAGGATTGTATGTAGCGTAAGTTTTAGACATCATTTGAATTTTTCAATTTATTAAATTATTTTTATTATTTACCTAAGAATAGAATTATTTAATACTGTCCTGTTCAATAGTAGAGAGACTTTTTAATATGTCAGTAAAAGCACAATAAGTCTCAAATAGTTTTTCCAAAATGCCGAAAGATCCAGAAAAATAATAACGAACGGACGTGTACGGCAAATTTGGACGAACATATGTAGGCTTATACTATAACAGATGACACAAGCAGCTAATCTGGTAGGGACCGAAATGAATGGAATCCCAAAACAAATGTAAACAGGCAACCGCTAGATAGAATAACATTGCTTAGCAACCAACTAATCCAAAAAGAAGGCGAAGGAAAGCCAGACAGAAGGTAGAAGCGCGATTAAAAATCCACAACCCATCAAATGTATAAACGACACAGATCTGTGAATAGGGCTACATGGATAGTACTGGCCTGGTTACTTGGTAAAAAAAACATGGTAGTCACTTTTCCTTGTCGTGAAGGAAACTCAGCATCATCCGATATGTACATGTCTACCAAGTAATCCGCTAACGTTGTTTCTCTGTCGTCTTGGGGGGTAAAATTTCTGCAAACTCCAAAAAGTCACCAACTTCTGCTACGTTCAAGAATATTCCAAAAGTAGATAACCGCAGCCAATTTGCTATTAGTACAGTACCTTTAAGAGCAAATGATAATATCTAGAATTAGTATCTAGTATACAGAATTAATATTTTTATAGTCGCACGATAAGCTGAACTTTTTTCTATCACGACTATGTCAGATATGGAAACGACAATCTACTATTTCAGACTCCGGATAAATTTGTTCGTTAGCAAGATCTATTCCTATTTCAAAGTTCACCACTATGTTTTTGGTTTCAAAATACTGTTCTTCATCAGACATATTACTTTTTGTAAACAAAGAGAACTAAAATACGATTTGGTATTTTTACTGTTCAAAATACACAGTAGGCCAACAGTTGTCACGTTTTGAAGATATAAATCTTAACTAATTAAGTGAAATTTTCCACAACACTGACATATCCCATAACATCTGAATCATGCAAAGATTATATATTTCTGGACGGCAATTAACCTGCAAACGTTTTCACCGCCCACAAACATCTTGGGCTCGTTTACACGGTTCAAGTTTACTGGCTTCAAGTACTTGAAGTCAAGTAAATTTGAAATCTGAATTCTGTCTACACGGGGAAAGTGGAAGCGTCAAGTAGTTGACGCCACTACATTTATTTTTGTTTGAATGTCGAGTAGAAAGGTGCGTCGTATTGCAGTTAAAAGGCCTATAAAGGTCTCCACTTGCTAGATATCCTAGTGTTATTTCCAGCTTTGTTCTTGAGGGAATTGCATTTCTCATGGTAGTATTTGTTCTACTTATTTGTGCTTCAACGTTTCCTAATAGCTCCTCAAATTTCTGTACTGTCATCCTTAGATGAGTTTTGTAAGACGAAGGATCTTCATCTGCCAACTCGCGTTACAGTGTTGAAGAGGCACCATACATTTCCCTTCTAGCAATCCATGTTCTCACCCACCTCCGAGTTCGCTTTCTCTCTCTGTTGACATTTTCCGTTGTGTCATCACGTAGATTTTTGCACAGTGAGTTTACTATAGTCACTTCGCTTAATATTCCAAAAAAAAATCATATTTTCTTGCTGTATACAGCAAGAAACTCGTGTATATCATTTACATTCCACTTACTCTTGTTAATATTAAAATTAATTACTTTAAAATATTTTAACGAGAACTGCAGAATCACCTCACAGAGAAAACAATACACCAAAAGCCGACTGCCCAATGAAGACGTAAGACCGATTCCCTTGACTGCTTGAAGACAAGTAGTCAAGGAGCCGTCTAGACGGAGACAGTAGGGCGGGAAAATGAGTCACGTGATTTTCAAGTGGCAACAAAACTTGACGCTAGGCCAACTCTACTTTCCACAACCGTTTACACAGGGATAGTATAAGGAAAGTAGCTTGACTTCAAGTGCTTGAAGCCAGTAAACTTGAAAGCACGTGGTCATAGTGGTCTCGGCCATTCCGTAAACCATCGCCAATTTCCCTGTATGCACATTCCTGTTTGCGAGTTGAGGAGCTTGCTTGGAGTTTGTCAGGAGCTCTTCCTTGGTCCTCCTACGCTCCTTATACCCGCGAGTCGTGAATTCAATGCTTCTCTTGAGATTCTGCGTTCCACCACTTGAGCTGACGAGAATAAATATCTGAGGATGTACCTACACAGTAACTAAAATGGCGTACGTGCGTAAGACTAACGAATGTCTATCTTAAGCGTATGAAATAAAAACAGAAGAACAAATATTAAGATGAAAAGATGAGTAGACAAGTTCTGCCTTAGACATTAGTACTCCATTACTGTTTTAATCACGTTTATACCAGGGAAGGCTGAAACTAAGTAGCTCGCACTTCACCTTGCTCAGCGACTCACCTGCCAGAAACATATCCAAGTCAAACGAAGGCAGCAGTTAGACCTCAAGCTCAGACAGATGTGCTGGCTCCTTGGGCAAAAGTCTAGCCACCTTGATCAGCGACTCACCTGTCAGAAACATATCCAAGTTAAACTGAGGCAGCAGTTAGACCTCAACCTCAGACAGATGTGTTGGCTCCTTGGGCAAAAGTCTAAGCCACCTTGATCAGCGACTCACCTGCCAGAAACATATCCAAGTCAAACGAAGGCAGCAGTTAGACCTCAAGCTCAGACAGATGTGTTGGCTCCTTGGGCAAAAGTCTAAGCCACCTTGATCAGCGACTCACCTGCCAGAAACATATCTAAGTCAAACGAAGGCAGCAGTTAGACCTCAAGCTCAGACAGATGTGCTGGCTCCTTGGGCAAAAGTCTAAGCCACCTTGATCAGCGACTCACCTGCCTTATCCAAGTCAAACGAAGGCAGCAGTTAGACCTCAAGCTCAGACAGGTGTCCTGGCTCCTTGGGCAAAAGTCTAAGCTTTAATTAAAAAAATAAACTGCTACACTACAAAATTATCCCTCAAATCAATATACGGACTCCAGCTATGCAGATGAGCCAAACTTACAAAATTAAAAATCATCCAAAGATTTTAGTCAAAAGTGCTGCGAGCTTCAGTAGATGCCCCATGGTGCGTCAGAAATCAGACACTTTACACCTGTCTGAAAATACGTCTCATAAAGCACCAAATCCAAAGGATCACAACAAAATACAGCCATCAAATAGTAGACCACAAAAGTGAATAAAAATAATAAATGATAATAATAATTAATGAATGATAATAGAGCAGCTGTACAACAACGGAACATCTCCGAAGAACTTGACCTTAGAATCTGCTAGATACTTAAAGCACTCTTCTATAAGTAGAAACGCAGTAGATGTTTCCTTACAAAGCTAACTGTTTCATTGATTTACTTAATACTCCGTTATAGATGTAGATTGTGATTTGCAAAAAAAAAAAAAGAAAAAATTAGTGTTTTAATGAAAACTAAGACCAGTAGAGAAATGTAGACCAAAAGACTATTCAAGAAAAAGTTGTTAGTGTGGATGTGAGTGGAAGGCTGGAAACGTTCGCTACTGACATAGTGATGTGGAAGGTCATAATAGAAGAGGACAAGCCACAACAAGACTGCAGCGATACACGTCAACAAGGAGACTGGTACACGGATATTTAGCTGGCGTTTAGTTTCTCATAATTATAAATAATGTCCCTCATATATGTGTCCCTTAGTGGTCTGAAGTATTCGTCAAATAGGGGAGAAGTGAGAGAGAGAAAGAGAGAGAGAGAGAGAAGATGATCGTCGAAATATATTTACATCTACACTGACTAAAAATAAAAATTTAGTATATAATTGTAAATAAGTGAAAAAGGTAATTTACAAATTTACTACATATCTTTAACAAAAAATCTTTATTACCAGTATAATAATGAAGATATAAGAAAGATATTAAACATTTTATATTTACATAAAATCTTCAATGTGAAAATTGAAGTCAATGTGCGGATTAGTCTTCTGCAGCCACTAGAGCAGGAATGTCCACATCGAACAGATACGTTGCTAACCTCAATAGCTGAAGCAGAGAAGATTCTGTGAGGTGATTTCGGCCGTGTTTCTTGACTAACTTCACGGTGGAGAACACGCCTTCATAAATGCATTTACTCCTAAACATTTATGTCATTTTCTGTACAAACTTTCGTAGATATGTAAATCGTTCTTCAGGTAGCTGCTTAAAGAAATCCTCTAAATAGACAATAAATATCTACTTATTAAAGGTAAATATTATTAAATTGATTTTTCAAGATTAGGTCGCGGCCCGGCCGCCAGTTGGAAATCATTGCACTAGAGCAAACAATCGCCGCAAATGTTTTGCCATCGCCAAGTGACAAGGCTGGTGTATAGCGTTGGTCAAGGCTAAATTTTGTTAGTGTCACAAATAATGTTAAAGACAAAATTTGCTGAAATTAGCAAATTTTGTTACATATCATTGCGGTTAAATACTATACTATAAGTTATGATATTTTGAGAAATTATTGCCTAAAATATCATAAGAGTCCATTGTCATCCACAATGAGCGTGTATGCGAAATTTCAGCTGTTCGCTATCTTATTAAAAATTAGATGAAGTAGTATGCAGATGATGTGGTTATACTAGGAAATAATGAAGCAGACATACAACGCTCTGTGTACAGAGTACATAAACTAGGACAACAATACTACGACCTAAAAAAAAAAAAAATATATATATACCAACAAAACAAAAGTTATGGCTCACTATAGAAAATTTCCAGTATGCTCAAAGATTATTATTGAGGATATTTATGATATAGGATATGTATTGGAACAGACCTCAAATTTTAATAATTTACGTTGTGATATAAGTTTTGATGTTAACAAAGATATACAAAATAAAGTCAATAGATTTCAACACATCATATGTGGAACTGTAAACAGAACACTGAAAAATAAAACGAGACTTGAGACAAAATTAAAATTCTACAAAACAATGGCTGTTCCAGTGCTATTATATGGCAGTGAATCCTGGATTACAAAACAAAGAGATAAAATCAACATACAGTCCGCAGAGTTGAGACTTTTAAGACGGGTTAAAGGATACACAAGAAGGGATCATATAGGAAATGGAGATATAAGCGAAGAATTAAATATATAATCTAAATGAGAAAATTGAAGAATACAGGGGAAAATGGAGAGAGCATTTAAGTCGCACGGATGAAGATAGAATACCAGTAATTGTAAACAAGTATAAGCCTTCTGAAAGGAGGGGTGTAATAAGGCCAAGAAAGAAATGGATCTGATAATGTGAAGTCGAAACAGGCGCATTGCCTAATCCCTGAAGTGTAGAAAAAGAAGATGAAAAACTCATTTCAAAATATTGTCCACAGTGAAAGGTAGACAAGTGAAGCTAAATAAAAGAGTGTGATAAAAAGATAGTAAAAAACTAAAACAATAATGGCAGAATGAAGAGTATGTAAAACAAAGTATAAATCTGTAAATAATTCTTACAGTTTTTAAATACTATAATCAATATTGTAATTTTAAAATAATTAAAATTACGATTTTGAATGAAGATTTAATTGAGAGTAAAAACGATAAGCAGTATTGAAAAATATTCTATTCTCACATTTTAAATTGTTAAACTTTCAATTAAATTGTTAATTTGTTAACTATTATTTATGTTATTATTAATGAATTATGTTACGTTATTATTAATGAAAAATAATAATCAGTATTCAAAAATAATAATTGAGTTAAATAACAAATTCAGTTCACTCTACAATTGACACTTTGTTGTTTGCGGACGATCAGGCTATTCTGTCGGACTCTGAGAACAGATTACAGATGGGTATACATTTGTTAAATCGAATCTGCAAAGACTCTGGATTGCAAATAACCACAATTAAAACCAAGTTGATGGCTTTTTGTGGAACTGATCCCGTACGGGCAGAAATTGTTATAGATGGTACTGTCCTGGAACAAGTTAGAAATTTTGAATACCTGGGCTACAGTGTGTCTTATAATCTAAGCAACGACGTTGTGAGTAAGTTGCATAAGTTCAATCTTATGTGCGGTACTTAGGCGAACCCTTAAGTCAGCAAGTAAAGGAACACGCCTACAAGGTGATGGCTCAGCAAGTAACATTCTACGAGGTGATGGCTCAGCAAGTAACATTCTACGAGGTGATGGCTCAGCAAGTAACATTCTACGAGGTGATGGCTCTTCCCACACTTCTTTATGGGTCTGAGAACTCTCTTTAACGAAAGGCCAGGCCAGTCGTATCCAAGCGACTGAAATGAGATTTCTCAGGCACGTGCAGGGTATAGTCTCCATGAACATAGAAGAAACAGAGATATACGGCAAGATCTGAATAATATAAGTATACTCGACAGGATTGCGCAGAATCGGCTGAATTGGTGGTGGGGACATCTTTGCCGAATGGATGACTGCCGCGTCCCCAAACAACTATGGAACTATAAGCCGAGGAGACGGAGAGGTGTGGGACGTCCGAGGAAGCGCTGGACTGACCAGCTCTAGACTTTGCCTGTTTGAGACCGGAACAAACCATCCTTGGTTTAATCCTTGCATGGTGATGATGATGAATTTTAATTACTACTAAATGAAACGAAATGTGGATTTGAAATTTAGTATAGAAAGTACTGGTGTACTGTTTTGTATAATTACTAAAGAAACCAAAACGTTTATCTAAAAAATGGCGGCTGATTAAAAGTTTTAGCTCTAAAGTTTACAGAAATCATCACACACACAAGGTATTTTATGATACACATGTCCCTTAGTATTTTAGGATGCTGATAAACACTTTTTGTCATTTCAGCGAACCACTTCTAATTGAAATATTTTCAGTGAATTTATGCTGCGTTAAACTGTCCCACTTTAGGATTTACCTAAACAAAGAAATTACGTCGCCCGGTTGTAGGTTAACGTGTATAATTACCTAGCATTCGGTAACGGTTAATGTGTCATTGATGTAAGTTGGTCACAGGACAGCGGGTGCCGTTATGTCAGAGTTATACAAAAATTGAATGAATTAACACCGAGTTAAGCAACAATGTGTTAAAAAGTGTTAAGCGACTGTTGTTTTCCGCACCGTGCGTCAGCAGCACAACTCGTGGCGTAACCCTTTATGTCAGATCTTCACGTTTCGGGCGAACTGTGCAAACGAAACCGATATAAACAAGAAAAACTGTACGCCCGATTTTGCGATCGAAATCGTTAACACTGTTGCTTTTGTTACTGTGTACAGTTTTTTGCGGACGGAAATGGAAAAGTGCTGACGCAGTGAGATAGCTACTTAATATAAACAGATATTTATACGTCTTAGGTAACATAGATATGGTAAGTAAATGTTTATTTATTATTACATCTATCTACCCATCTACAGATCTATTTACGTTCAACAACGTATTTAAAGCATCCACTTTTCTTTGTTCATTTACAACCACTGTCTCCCTGATTTTCTCCTCGACGCCATGTCTGCGGTTTCTTCTCGCTCTCACCCGTTTTCTTGGTGTCCATTTAAATATTGATTTAGTTAACAGCTTTTTATATCCTCTGCACATATCCATATCTTACTGGTTGGTAGCTTAAGATCAGGCCCGGATTTAGGTGTCCTGCCGCCTCTAGGCACTATTTATAGCGCCCCCCTCCCCAACAAGTAACTTCTATATATTCAATTCTCCTTGACTGCTGAAAAAAAGTTGCTGAAAATAGTCATTTCAACTATCTCTATTGCAAATATCTCATTTGATCTTACATGTAAAAGGGAAATATTATGGAATTGTGAAAAAGACTACATTTTTTTAACTTTTATTAATATTTATTCACGTGTACACTTTAGTAACACATAGATTAGTTTTATAACAAGTAATATACGTAGGCCTACTTTCTTTTTATAGGTTTATTTATAGACCTACATGGTTTGGTTTTATCATCAAACATAGTAAAATCAAATAAAGTAATATAAATTGGATAAATAGAACAAATAATTTAAGAGTGATTGAATAAGATCCCAAATTACACAAATGGCTTGATTTTACGTTGGCTTTCGTCTTGCTTTGATCAGAATTTCAACGAAGTGTCCAGACCTGTATATACGACCGTGCTCCGCTCCGACCACCGCTATTGATAGACCCCAGTGTCAATACCGTGTTATTCAATGATATAATTAAAGGTTATTTCAAAACCATTTTCTTCAATTTGGCCATAATGCAAGTGCCCAATACAAATACTGTAATTAAAAAACCGAAAACATGAAATTTTAACAAATAATTTTTCACTTAGTGCCGCCCCCCTGAGCCTGCCGCCCCTAGGCACGTGCCTAGTGGGAAATCCGGGCCTGCTTAAGATTACTATCATTGTTTCTCCTCTTCCATTATTTGTTATTTTTTCCTTTTTCGTTTCCCCATTGAACTACTCCGGTAATCCAATGCATTGACTTTTAGTAAACACAATTTTCGTTCTTGATTTCATTTGCCACACTTCCCTTATCTCTTTTGATGTGTTTCGATCCCGCAGTATGCCATTCATCAATGAAATTGCTTTTTTATCCTGGACATTTATTTCCTAATGTGTCATCCAATATTCCATCCTGGGTTATTTTGTTTCTCAGTATTTGTATTCTGTAAGTTCTCTCCGTCCTTACTTCTAATGCACATATATTCTGTTTTATTTATATCAACCTTTCAACGTTCCTCTTGTAATCTTTTATTTAGTTTTCTAACTGTACATTTGAAATCATCGAAATCTTGGGTAATTTGATTGCCAAAACCATAGAGTATATCGTGTATTATCGTTAAATTAAAGCAATTCCTTTACATTTTTTCTTCCAGGTTTTATTATATCGAAATTGTTATAATTGTCCAGTTCTAGCCATTCAAAAAATGAACAAATAAACCGAGTCTAGCTCTTTTACTTAAGCTCTGAGATATACTGCCAGTACTATTCTTTTTCCCCTTCTACAGTATTTCACGTATTAAACATATTGCCTGTTACGGAACCCTTCGGCTTCCTCGATCGTTTCAAAGTTCTGCAACCTTTCGACTTAGATAGTTTGATTTTTTTAGCTACTGTCGTCTCTTGCACGTTCAGTAAAGTCCAGGTGGATACAGGACGCTGTAGTCCAGGTGTATTCCTTACGGGAGTCACGCTGTTAGTAAGTACCATGCACAAAACATATGATTTTCTTCCCCTATGATTTAGAATGTACTTACATTAGTAAGCTCCCTCAGCTACAGAAAACGCTCACTATTTTGACGAAGTATATTTATTATTGATAACATAAATTTTGATATTAAATAATTCTTCAATTATAAAAAAAATGCAAAAGTCCCAATTAGCCTGCGTCTTTAGTAAAATAATAATTGTAGACCTGCAACCATACAATAAATACTAAAACACCTCTGTGTTAATATTCCTTTAATGTGATTCCCGGCTGAATTTTACAGTTTTTCAAATATTTATCCTTTTTTGGGACATGAGGCCAAAAAATGTTGAAATTTCCAGAACTGTACATTATGTTTAGATTTCGCAAAAAATTCTCTTTAATTTGATATATCAATGGAATTTTTTGATTTTAAAAAATTTGACCCATTTTTTTGAGACCTGGGGTCCAAAATTTTGAAATTTCCAAACTAAACAGTACAGTCAGATTTTAGTTAAAAATATCTTTAATTTGATACTCTACATTAATTTTTGTAATTTTATCAAAATTTTCACCGAATGTTCGGACCCTGAAGTCCCAAAATTTTCAGATTTTAAAAAAGTGAACACTAAATGTAGATTACGATTAAAACTCACTTTACTACTGCTCTAAACATTTCTACTGTTTGATCATACCAATGTCTCACGCCTCCAACCAAGAAATACCAACCCTTCTTCCTTCAATTGTTTGTTGTACGCTCAGTTGCAAGATCAATTATATATTGACATAATTATACTGTAATAGCTATCGGAACCTACATAACAGTAGAAGAAGTAATTAAACACCAGAGAAATTGTTAATCACAACTTCAATAAACGTTTTATCAAACAAAAACACTGAACTACAACTATTTTTTAAATTTATAATTATCCAACACATAATATAATAAAAATAATAAAAGTCGCTGATTACAAAGTTTCGTACACAGTAATTAAAAATTAACACTTTACCCAAACATCTGTGTCAAATAACACACGACGAAACCCAGCTCACTGCTACTACCCGGCCACTTACACTCAGCAAGTCTCGTAGTAGCGTTACAATATTGTTCTAGATGAGGGTAGAATAATCGACTAGCCTGTAGGGCATAGAAACATCTAGAGCAGCCCGGGGCGCGACCCACTGCTGGGCCCCGAGAAAATGTTTGGTGGGCCGTGAAGTCGGGCTCGAAAATTTATTTACTGAGCCTTCAGAACCTATTACATTTAAATTAGGTATAAGCTTAAAAAATCTAAATGTGTTTAATGTGTTTAAGCGTAAAAGTGAGCTCGACGTTAGCAAAAGTATGATTATAAACTGGGTCACACCCCTACAAGAAATTCTGCCGGTGGCCATGCTTATGGTCCCCATGAAGTGTAATATACTTTAAAGTGGGTCCCGGATTTAAAAAGGTTGAGAACTACCGCTCTAGGAATGTTCTAGGACGTTCGAAATTGCGTTGTTCAGTCAACCTTGCAACAAGCGTTGTTGAGTGTCTGTCACGGAAGTTGTCTATTACACAGTTGTAACAATACTTATATGTCTCACTGTATGCCAAAAATACGACAATTTTTTTTTATAATAAAACTTATAGTTTTACCTTATTTCCTTTCCATCTTGCGACTTCGTTATATGTCATACACGACATGTTTCGGGAAACATGTTCCCATCTTCAGGTTTAAAAAACTTTTCGTTCTCACATGAAGAACTTGTCAACGTAAATAAAAACTTTTACTAACATCATTAAAAATACACTACATTAATAACGTACCGCGCGAAGAATCAGTGCGCACTGTTCGGGTTCATAATCGCAACTGTTGATTTCTCATTCGTCTATAATCTGATAAACATGTTGTAACGCAGTATCGTACAAGCTGTTCGAGTTAAACGATAATTGATCGTTGAGCACTAGGTTTTTTTGTGTTCTCGATGCTTTGTAGATTTCGAATTCCTCCAAAGCGCTCATAATTCGCCCTTTGTTGCAAATATGTAACGGTTTCAAATTTTTGGCGCAACTAGTGTATCTGTGATTATTATTAATCAAATGTAACGCGAAGTTGGAGGTAGTATATCTAATGCTGCCCTTCGGTATGTGTTCACGAAATCTATCTTTAAATTTTCTCCCTGTCTGGCCAATGTAAAACATGTCACAATCATCGCACACAATTTTATACACACCCGAGTTATTTTCAAGTTCTGAATGTTTATTATGTCTGAAGAAATTCCGCAAGTTATTCGTGGTTTTAAAAAATACATTAATGTTTAGTTTTTTAAATACGTTTTTTATAATGTGTGGAAGAAGATTAGTATATTCAGTCGCGATGAAAGCGTTCTCTGTATTATTAGATTTAATCACTTTATTTGCTTTGGATTTGTGTTTACGAATTAGTTTGTCTATAATTGTGTCTTTATATACATTCCTTACGGCAATGAATTTGACAGTGTTTACTCTTCCTTCAGGTCTTCATGGCTTAGTGGGAATGACAATAATCTGTGTACGAAAGCGTTGAAGGAAGCCAATTTTTGTGTGTATGGGTGATATGAATCTGCATGAATAACCATGTCTGTAGTTGTGGGTTTTCTGTATATCCCAAATTTAAAAGAATCGGTGCATTTCTTGATGCATACGTCCATAAAATTTAAGCTATTATATGTCTCTGTTTCCATAGTAAATTTAATGTTACCGTTTATATTGTTCATGTGTTTGAGCATTATATCGATTTGTCTATTTGTGCCGTTGAATATTATAAAGGTGTCATCAACGTATCGGGTGTATGAAATGATAAGTTCGTGCAATTTGTTATGAGCAGACAAAAGATATTTATTTTCGTAATAATTAAGGTATATTTCTGCCAATAGACCACTGAGCGGGGAACCCATCGCTAATCCTTCTTTCTGCTCGAAAAACTTGTTGTCAAAAGTAAAATAATTTTGTTGTAATATGACTCGTAACAATGACAATAGTTCTTGAATTTGCTGCTGGCTTAAAACTGCGGCATTAATCAAGTTGGTTTGAAGTATGTTTATAGTCTCATTTACCGGTATGTTAGTGTATAAATTGGTAATGTCAAACGAGACTAGTTTATAGTTCGGGTCAAAATTGACGTTCCTTATGTTGTTTATAATTTTTTTTTATGTTTATAGTTCGTACGACTATTAGTCGACTGTTCTTAGTTCTTACACGTCTCATTTAGTTCTAGTTATTAGAACTCGTCTAGTTCTTAGTTATACTCGTCTCACCATTTCAACGGTGAAAATGTGATCTGTCAACGAATCTAGAGTACACGCCGACAGATATGCATTTCGAATGACTTGTCATGCTGATTGTACTAGGAAATTGTAATAAAGTTGTTTTCCGTATTCTTCGCCACAACAGTTTGACAACCGGCTAAATAATTATTTCCGGCTCCAATAGCCCAAGTTATTAAACTGGTTCAGAACCATCATTTCTCGTACGCCTTAATTTATTCAGGCGGGTACTGTTGCCCCTCGCCAGCGATGTTCATCGACCTTCCGGTCAAGATTTTTACTGTTGTATACCAGCAGGTTTAGTAACTTAATAATAACTCTTATGATAGTCTATTGCTTATTGTCAAGAGTATGAAAACAAATAGTATGGTTGTGAAGAGGGCTTTTTGAAAAACTGATTTAGACAAATCTGGCCAATAAACTATGGTTGTTTAATTGTCGTCGTCACCGTTCTTTACGGCTTAGGCTAGTAGCTTGTTTCAGTGTCAATGGAATTCATCCAAACATCGTTTACGGTGTCTTTCCACACGCCTCTTCCCCCTTGGGTAATTGTCAAGGGCTCTTCTTGAAAATCTAGTTGTATCCATTCTCTCTACGTGTAACCGACATTCAAGCTTTCTTTACGTGATTTTCCCATTTAAGCTTTCAGCTATGACTAGCTCCATTCTAATATGATCATTTCTCATAAGAGCTCTCCTGGTACAACCCTTTACAGCCCGCAAGAACCTCATTTCCACTCCTTGCATTCTAGATATAGGTCTATCTTTGGCTTTTCTAATCCAAGTCTCACTACCATACAGTAGTTGAGATATGGCCATTACATTATAATGTTTCAATTGCGTCTCTTTCCTTGTTTTCTTCTTTAAGTGTTTAATGATACATCTACAAAGTGACTGGAAGAGACTAATGTCGCTTTCAACCTCCTTATCAGCTTGATATGTAACGCCGCACTTTAGACACGTGAAATTAGATACCTGTTCTATTGGCGAATCCTGGATGACAATCTTTGTTCTAATATGATTTGCCCCAGAAAAAAGCCATAACTTTTGTTTCAGATAAGAAAATGGTTTTATTGTAAAATGTTAGCAAGATAAAACAACGACCTTTGGAGGTTATTTTCATTCCCTTGGATGATCACAAGATCGTCTGCGTACATTAAAATACCAACAACGATACTGCAACAAATTCAAACAAATTATGATTACAGTAGTAGGCAGATTGTAACTTGAACTAATTTAATTTCAATCACAGTAAAGTTCGTTGGCATGTAACACCTCTGTCGTTATCTACATGTTAGACGTTAACATCTAAAGCAAAAAGTTTATATCAATGGTCCTAAACTTTTCAGTCCGCGGACCCATTTAAACATTCACGGACTCCGTCTGACTTCTGAAATAAAATAAAACAGTAAATATGATAGAAACTGTTATATTTTGACTAAAATATATTAGTCAAATTCTCTTAACTTGCAAAATTATAATATTAATGACATCAAACATAGTTTAATGTTAACAATGAATCTGTTTTTGAACAATTAGCTCTGCTATATTGGGTTTAATGTCTGATAATTTCAATATTAAGTCACCCTCGACATCAAGTTTATTTCTTAACTTTAACTTCAAATACGTGGTGAGCAGGGAGAATGCGGTTTCACACAAATAATTGGAGGGAAACACAATTGAACACTTCAAAGCTTTTAGTACGTAGGCTTTCACGGCCGGTGCCACTATAATTACTTAAAACTTCCGGGCTGAAAGGCCGTGGTCGAATGCTTGATGTAGTATAGCTAGACGTTTCGGCCACACCACCGGTGGCCATCTTCAGTAGCAAAAATGTTCGTGGTTGCTTGTTCCCAGTTCATTGGGCGACTTGTTCGGCATACCACCTATCACGAACATTTTTGCTACTGAAGATGGCCACCGGTGGTGCGGCCGAAACGTATAGCTGCATAACATCAAGCATTCGACCACGGCCTTTCAGCCCGGAAGTTTTAAATAAGTATACTTCAAAGCTTTTTTTGCGAGTTAAGGATAGGCAGTCGTTACATATAACCAGAGAAGTCAGCTAGCTGCAAATGCGAAAACTGTAATTTTAATTAACTGCCAGTTGAAAGTTCTGCTAAAGAACTTCTTTTTGTAGTGTAAGAGAGAGGTCTAGTCAGTTCGGCTGACAAACAGATCTGCTACACGACATGATTTAAAGACATTATTAATGCCATTAGTTTGAAATTACTTTTGCAATTACAATTAGTTTGAACACTGGAAAAATACTGGAATCTTCTACTAATGGTTTTAAGATTTTAAAATTTCGATTTTAGAGCATAAAAAATCGTAGAAAATTACGGTGTATTCTAAATTTTCTTAAAAGTGTCTGCTGACCCCAATTTGGGAACCACTGTTCTAGGTGTATTGTGTGTGAATAAGAATTTAAAAGGTATTTATCTGTGTTGGCAGATAGGAATGGTTCTTCTAAAGTTTTGTTTATTCGCTTTGATGTCGTCGCTGGTTGCTGGACAACATTTAATAGAGTCGACGACGACAACACAAGACACTAATTCAACGACACAACAAGACACTTCGCTACGGATAGCGTCGAGAAGGAAGAGATATTTGATATTTCCAAAAGGAAGCTCGTTTCAGGTAATTTTTAGCTATTGACAATTATAATATCAAATCTATTCATTTCACGTAATGTTAAGATAATCACTCAGTTTAAAATGTGTCAGGATCTGTTCAATTCATTCGTTCAATCGTTTTGGGTAATTTTTACTTGATTTTAATTCATCTTGTCTTCTCTGTTACATCTGTTAACAAGTAAATTTTGTCGATTAGATTTTTTTAAAGCTATTCTTTTCAGATAATGTTTAATTAAACATTTTACTTAATTCGAGGGTACCCGAAATTTTTTGTCATTTTTAAGGTTCATATTTTTGTTGTTAGACAAGCATGCTAAAAATAGTATGCTCCTGAGCAGCAGAACTCGCAAACTATTTTCAGCGAAGTACAATTTATTACTGGGTAAATTTTGATATTAGATAATTTTTCAATTATCAGAAAACTACAAAAATCTAGATTACTCTACTATTTTTTTTCTTTAGTGAAGTGAAAATTGTAGAGCAATCATATACTAAACTCTGAAAATTCTAAACAATCGGATTTGTATTAAAATTCGCTTTATATGACACCCGCCGGATTTTTACAGTTTTTTTTTTTAAATTTTTGATCGCATTCAATTTAAATTTAAAATATAGGTCTACCATATTTTGATCTGAATGCGATCTTGCAGTTTATTATTTCACTACATGTTTCGGGAATAAATTCCCATCTTCAGGTAAAAGAAGAAGAAGATTATTATTCTATAATAGGAAGAAGTTCCTATTATATAGGAATCGTCGGCGAAATTATTAAAAACACATACAGCACACAGACAGATAACACAACCACAACTGTTTTAACACAACCTCTACAGTTGAAATGTGACAGTCGGGCAGTGCGCACTGTCTTCGATAGTTGTGTGTTTACGGTTTTTAATTATGTTATTTGTAACAGTTGTGGTTGTGTTATTTGTCTGTGTGTGTATGTGTTTTTAATAATTTCGCCGACGATTCCTATATAATAGGAAGAAGTTTTTACCTGAAGATGGGAATTTATTCCCGAAACATGTAGTGAAATAATAAACTGCAAGATCGCAAGACGGATCAAAATAAGGTATATTTTAAATTTAAATTGAACCTTAAATGCGATCTGGAGACTGTATATAATGAATTTTGAGCCCATTTTTTTGGGCCCTAGGGTCAAAAAATTGTGAGATTTCCAAAATTGTACACTATATTCAGATTTTAGTTAATTATTTTTTTTTATGTGATACCCCACACTACGTTTTGCGATTTTATCAAAATATTCACCTAGCATCCAAACATTTGGAAAATAAATTCACATTTTGGTTAAAATTGACTTTAATTTGATATCTTACATGGACTTTTGCGGTTTCCTCAAAATTTGACCCCACACATTTTTACTCCCACCCTCTTATTTTTGGAGGATCAATCTCAAAATAAATAGGGTTCTGTAGAATAACAGTACGAACACGCACTCGAAGTTTTATCAAAATCGGTTGATCTCTCTCTCTCCTATGGCGGTACAGCCCAAATCGGGCCCTGGCCTCCACCAATCTCCACCTCCAATCCACTCTATCCACTGCAACCCTCCTCCAGTTTCTTATCCCCATGTCTCTCGCGTCCTCTGCAACGCCATCTTCCCACCTCTTCCTCGGTCTGATACTGGATGAAAACCATAATCTCAATCATACTGTCCATCTGGAACAAAAGTAGACTTGATGTTATGGGTTATGAAATACAAGTTGAAGTCCCATTTACATTACTGAATTTTCTATAATCGGCTTCTGTCTCGTTTTTTTTTCAAAGTTATTACAGTAAAATTTGATGCTGTATAACATAGTCGAGGGTGAGTCCCTCTCACTGGTCGCGAGTCGTGGCGTCCCAATAACACTTTCCCTTCTTCTGGTTGGCTGGTGGTATCAGACAACATCTTCGTGCGGACTCCAAAAGCTTACCAATATAGGTGTTCTACTCAGAGCCACTAGCCTTAACCACAGTTCAGTAGTCACTGACTGCGAGACCTCGGTCAATGAGTTGCAGCCTTCTGCACTGAAGATGGCCGTCGAAGGCGCGGCCGAAGCGTTTGTACCAACCGACCTTGGACCAGGGCCTTACAGCCCGGCAAGGCAAAGTTCTGATAACATTGATACTGGTGAAACCAGTAGTGAAAGCCTCAGACAGAATTGGAGATCGAGTATGCTTGGAACGTGGTCTGCCCAGCTAGATACTTTCGTGTGTAGCTCATGTCATATCTATACTGTTATTAAAATTTGTTTGGTATTGACGTTTGTACTGAAAGGGAAACAACGTTGCCAAACTCTGACCACGTGACTTCTACAAGTTGATAAACACGATACAATGATTCACATACAAACAACTTACAACACATTCACGCTCAAGGTCATTTAATACGGCTTTTCAAGACAAAACAGTTTACTTTTAAAATATGATATGATATCTCTTAATGTACTTTTAATTACCAGTAAGGCATCCAGAGATGATTTTGTAGTGAAGTCGCGTAGCTTATAGTGAATACGATTATTTAATGTATGGTTGCAATAACATGTACGTATTATACTGTACATTACCTTAATCATAGTGCACACTACAGTGCTATTAAAACAATCTGCGTCTTCTGACAGCTAAGAAGCACGTGGTGTTCGGCACAGCTGCGGGAGCGCTGATTGGTCAGTGTGGGACTGTTGACTGAGGAGAAAGGGGGGAGGGAAAGCGCACGCCTGCCGGTGATTGGCTCACCTCGGAGTCTCGTCCGAGTTACCATAGCAACTACTTCTTGTAAACACGCAAGGAGAACTGTCAGAAGACGCAGATTGTTTTAATAGCACTATAATCTGTTCACAATCGCGTAAAAAATCTTTTATTTTTGTGAAATGACATGAACCGTGTTACGCAAATTCTAGTTAAGTCCAACTATGGTAATATGAGATCTTACTTAATATTTTGGTATGGATTTTAAAATCATAATGATTTACTCGAAAAACGTGATAAATAATTACTCTATTATTATATCGTGAACTTAATAAATACAGATAATTTTGTATTAAGCAAGCATAAATATTCGCAATAAACTTGTATCTGCGACACAACTATTTAAGTATTAAACTAACGTACACCCACGAATAATCAAACAAGTGTAACCGAGAACACAGCACTCTTAACAAACAGACTTCGTTACATAGAACCAGTTCACTCTGTGGCGCGACATTCCACACTGGTTTTAATAACAGCACGTGTGGGACATTATTGGCAACAGTGTGCGTTGCTACGGTTACTGTTTACAGTTTTGAGTACGGCGATTGGTTGAGAGGCACGTAGCAGTCAGTTGTTTAATCAACAGTTCCATCTGTCAATACCAAACAAATGTTAATAATAGTATAATCGTACTGGTCTGTAAAAGTGCTGATTTAGTTTGTAATCTTGTTATTTGAATTAGCAGTCTCTGTAACTCCAACTTCGTCGTGTTTATATGCTAAACTGCTAAATGTCATGTTCTTGACCTTTCAATGTTTCCACCAGTGGCGAAGTTACATGGAGGCAATTGAGGCAATGCCTACCCTAAAAAATTCTGTAGAATAAAATTATAAATACGTATGAACTACATAACGTAAAGATTATACATTGTTACCGCGACTGTCGAATTTATTAAACCGAAACGTACTTTACTGAGCGACCGCTAGATGATGACAGGTGAGATTCGGCATAGATCGTTTAAAGCGAATGAGGCAACGTGAACTTGCCTCAGGGTTTTTTGTATACAACGTATGTAAGCAACGTGCGGGTGCGAAAGGGAAGTGAAGGGAGGGGGGATTGTCCCGCGCTGTACACATAGAGCGTTGAGGCATGCCTCACTTCTGTGGTCCAAACAGTTAAGTTAAAGCGCCTGTGTTGTTTATAAGTGTGTTTATTTTATATGGTTATTAAAAGTGTCCCTGTTATTCCGCTGAACTAACACATGATCAAGATTGTTATTTGAATTATTTGTAACATTAAACATATATATAGAAACTAATCAAGTTTAAAATTTTGAAGTTCAATCAGTTGTATTATTGTGTATGACTTATACAAGGATTGTTCAATAGAAACACGTTTATAGCTGTAAAGCATTTTTTATTCAACTATTTTAACAGAAGTGTCCATTAGCATTAAGACATGAGTTCCACTGTTGCACTAACCTGTAGATTCCCTGCTAGTAAAATTCTTACGGCTGTTTGTGGAACCATTCGCTTACATCAAACTCTACCTCAGCGTCCGATTTGAACCAACGTCCTTTTAATGATTCCTTAAAAAAATTTAAGATAAGATTTTTGCCTACCCATTCATGAACTACTAGCTTCGCCACTGGTTTCCACCATTTTCAAGTCTTAAATCACGACAAAAAATATCCTGTTGGAACCCGTGTATATACAAGTGAATCTGCGTTCACGGCAAGTCAATTTGTAAACAATTCTACTAGTCAATACCCTATTGGCTCAGCTCCGTTAAGCCACGCCCTACTATTTGCTACGAAGCTGCGTCTCTCCCTCTATTACCTTTTTGAGCCACACCCACCTTTGTCAACTTACCTAACCCCTGACGGAATACACAGAAGAACGGAATAGTGCAGGAAAACTGTCGACGTAAGCCTGAATTGAACAAAAAAAAAAATTAAGTAGTCTCGATGTTTTAGGAGTAGTTGTTTATAATGTATACAAACATTTTTTGTCTAATCACCTGCCAGCGGCGCCCGGGAAAAATTGTTATAAACAAATTAAAAAACAAATTCAGTTTTTCGCTCATATTTCCGTTAATTTCGCCCTTTACAAGAGTTAAATTTTAAAGCTGAAGAAATTCTACATAAATTTCATCTTAAAAATATTTTTTTGCGAGCAAAACCAAGCGCGGGAGGTCTAAATGTTTATAACGTATAATTCTGTCGTGGTGGGGACGAGACTAGCGAGCGGAGGCACGCGCGCGCTTCATTAAACGTTATAACTCTTGTTTAAATTGAACTATTTTAACAAAACAAAGTGCCTATCGAAAAATGATAGTTTTTTACATGCGACTATTATGAAAAAAGGTTTAGGATTTCATTATGTGTATATTGTACAAGAGATGAAATTACAAAATGCTGTTCTTTTAAAGAATATGCAATTAAATAAACAATTAATTTTATAATGAACTTTCCCGTATAAATTCATTTTCTAGACCCTTTGGTTGATTACTACAAGGAATAAAAAAAATTACAAAAATTTAGTTTTTAAGATTCGCCATTTTTAAAATCCACTTTTTTGGAAAAATCGTAACTAAAAAAAATAACTTACTTTCAAAATATAATTATGCGATAAGTGCAATAATCAGGACACTTCTTTTTAAGCTATTTCGAAAGCTTAAACCTTGCCCTTTAAGATTTAATTATAATAGGTATGAAAATTTACGGTTAAATTGGGATAATTAATAATAATTAGTTCCTACTTCAGCCGATAGCCGCGCGACTCAAAAATTTGCCAAAAAATCGATGCCTGGAAAAGTTATAAAAAAATATTCTATTTTTGTGCAACTTACAGGTGTTGTCGAGCATGTTGTGACGTTCAAATAACCACCGTTTTTAGGTGTTTGCAATAATAATTTTTAATAATTATTAAATAAAATTAATTTTGTAATTTCACCTCTTGTACAATATACACATAATGAAATCCTAAACCTTTTTTCATAATAGTCGCATGTAAAAAACTATCATTTTTCGATAGGCACTTTGTTTTGTTAAAATAGTTCAATTTAAACAAGAGTTATAACGTTTAATGAAGCGCGCGCGTGCCTCCGCTCGCTAGTCTCGTCCCCCACCACGACAGAATTATACGTTATAAACATTTAGACCTCCCGCGCTTGGTTTTGCTCGCACAAAAATATTTTTAAGATGAAATTTATGTAGAATTTCTTCAGCTTTAAAATTTAACTCTTGTAAAGGGCGAAATTAACGGAAATATGAGCGAAAAACTGAATTTGTTTTTTAATTTGTTTATAACAATTTTTCCCGGGCGCCGCTGGCAGGTGATTAGACAAAAAATGTTTGTATACATTATAAACAACTACTCCTGAAACATCGAGACTACTTAATTTTTTTTTTTGTTCAATTCAGGCTTACGCCGACAGTTTTCCTGCACTATTCCGTTCTTCTGTGTATTCCGTCAGGGGTTAGGTAAGTTGACAAAGGTGGGTGTGGCTCAAAAAGGTAATAGAGGGAGAGACGCAGCTTCGTAGCAAATAGTAGGGCGTGGCTTAACGGAGCTGGCAGGTATCCGCTGGCAGGTAATTAGACAAAAAATGTTTGTATACATTATAAACAACTACTCCTCAAGAATCGAGACTACTTAGATTTTTTTTGTTCAATTCAGGCTTACGCCGACAGTTTTCCTGCACTAGAATACAGGTTCTGAAGAAGAACAGTAATATACTAATGAATATACAAACAGAATTTAGTAATGAAGAAATATTTTTTCATATTTTGCAAGAGTGAGATATGTGTGTTGGTCGGTAATCCAGAACACCCATTCTATTGCATTGACTTGTCTGTTTGATTTCAGCTTGTCTACTGTTTCCTAACAACGGCATACGGTACACCGGGCGGACTGTTCACGATAGGCATTACGTTGGGTCTCGCCTGGGAAATTCCGCAAGACATCAGGCCGTTCCTTCAGAACATCACCAAGGACTTGACGCAGCTCCACAGAAGGCACCGTAGAGATTTGTACCCGAAAATCGAATCATTTCTAGACAAGTACGACTATTATTTAATCAAGTCCATACTTTGGTTTACATGGTTCTGTTAAATGATTAAGATGCCAACATTTATTTTTATCCAACGTACACACTGGTTTATGAGACATGAATCGCTCGCACATTTTGAGTGGAAAGTGGGATCCGCAATAGAGCAGACCACAAGTCAGCAGTAATATCTACTGCTGATTTCTAGGGAATGAAGTAGCGCGTGCTATTGAAATTAGCTTTCGCCACTCACATACATAGGCCATTTGTGTACAGAGTTTTCAGTTCATGTCTCATTTGTCTTTACGTTTGTCTGTCCCACGGACACGTGAATATTCTTTTCATGATAAGAATAAAATATCGGTATGGAGAACCATACATGACTTCCATGTTCTAAGATTTATATTTAAAACCATTTTCAAAATGAAATATTTCGATAGAAACTACTTCTTTCTTCAGCTTTAACCACAGTACTGTGGTCATTAACGTATACCACCTCACGTTAGCGCACTCGATTTTCACTGATGATGGCAGTCGATAGCACTGCCGAAACGTCTGGTTTTGTACAAAACATTGGACCACGGCCAAACAGCCCGGGAAGGAATTTTAACAACTAACTACTTCTTTGTTGTGGATAACGTAGTACACATGACATATAAATAAAAATTATCCCCTCCCACTTCAACTATCATTTTCATTTATAGAAAATTACCCCATCCCCTTCAACTAGCCTCTTCATTTATAGATATTCCATCGACGTTTCTACAGTGGATTATTATGATCTTCTTATCAGGATACTTTATTTATCAAAATTAAGTACTTTACTCTTGCTAAAACATAAAATGTTGCTGGTAAACTACCCTTTCCCCGTAACCGATCTTCACTAAAATCAATAGGCCTTGAGTTTTCTACAATTCAGGAACGTACACAAAAAAATATTTGATTCTGTTCGAATGTGCGGCAGTTATCGTTCGTCATAGAAAAAATTACCGTTGTTAAAACATAAAGTGTTGCTGGTAAACTACCCCTTCCCTTTAACCGATCTTCACCAAAATGAACAGATCTTGAGTACTTAACAATTCAGGAACGTACACAAAAAAATATTTGATTCTGTTTGAATGTGCGGCAGTTATCGTTCGTCATAAGAAAAATTACCGTTGTTAAAACATAAAGTGTTGCTGGTAAACTACCCCTTTCCTTTAACCGATCTTCACCAAAATGAACAGATCTTGAGTACTAAACAATTCAGGAACGTACACAAAAAAATATTTGATTCTGTTTGAATGTGCGGCAGTTATCGTTCGTCATAGAAAAAATTACCGTTGTTAAAACATAAAGTGTTGCTGGTAAACTACCCCTTTCCTTTAACCGATCTTCACCAAAATGAACAGATCTTGAGTACTTAACAATTCAGGAACGTATACAAAAAAATATTTGATTCTGTTTGAATGTGCGGCAGTTATCATTCGTCATAAGAAAAATTACCCTTGTTAAAACATAAAATGTTGCAGGTAAACTACCCCTTTCCCTTAACCGATCTTCACCAAAAACAATAGTTCTTGAGTACTCTACAATTCAGGGTTGTATGCAAAAAATTATTTGATTCTGTTTGAAATTGCGGCTCTTATCGTTTGCCATAGAAAAAAAATCTACACATAAATAGACAGACAGACACACACACACACACACACTTTCCGAAAAATTACTTTTTTCATGTTTTGAGGGTAGTACAATCAGAATCTGCAATTATCTCGAACACGATTTTTTTTGCCATCACCATACTTCCATTTCCTAATGAAACATGGAAGTAAAACTCTAGTACAGAGAAGAAAGAATAATTTGACACAAATTTTGGTTTAAGCAATTTTTAAACTAAAGGCCTACTTGAAATTCGGTACTTTGAAACAGTGTTAATTTTTCTTTATATTCGGCCGTAAAAATCCACAGTTCAAATCATGATATACTGTACGTGAGTAACAGTTTTACCACCCAGTACGAACTATACTTCCGGATCAAATAGTCCTCTATGCAAACTAAATAAGGTCTATTTCGGCTGCTATACTACACTTGAAACATTCAAGAATTCTTAGAAATATGTGACAATATTTGTATAAACTTTGATTTTGATTTGTATATTTTCTAATACATTAACAAAATAATTGAAATTCAATAATTAACCTAATTTATCATCAACACGAATAAAATTGTTATACACAGTTAATCAAATCGAGAACCTTGTTTCGTTATTTATTTCTTTTATCCTGGTTTCTATAAGATTAAAACGCTATGGAAGTAGAAAAGGAATGTCCCAATTCTGACTCTGTGCCAGAATTTTAACACCAAGTGACTGAATGAACTGATTAGGCCATGCTAATAGGCAATTTTGTCATACCCATAACAAAAGCCCTCCAATTCCCTTCTGTCTAAGAAAACCCCATATACACCCATATAACCCACATACAGTTCATGTTATGGGTTAATGGCCACATGCAAGAAATATGTATCTAGTAGTTTTTTCACTTTTTCATCTGTCTACCGGATACGAATTTAGCAAAATCTCAAGTCATTTTGTAAAATAAATCTGTTATTTGTCACGCCTGTATTAAGAGCAAGAAACACACACACACACACACACACTCATCTGTTTATTTGTCAGTACAGTGATACATCCAAAGCATACTGGATAAAAAGGTGGTAATCACCGAGTTCACTATTCAAGTGAAATACGCGTACCACCTTGAAGTTATACAATTCAACTCTTGTGGTCCAGACTTGACTTACTTGACTTAAGTCCTTAAATTCCTAGGTGGAACATAGGGCCTCAACGAAATTTCTCCAGCGTGTTCTGTCCATTGCCAGGGCCTTCACCTCCCTCCATGTCTTGTTGACACCAGCCAGCTCCCTTTCCATAGTCCTCTTCCAGGTGTTCCTCGGTCTTCCACGTCTGCGATTACCCTGCGTATTCCCATTCAATACCTGTCTAGCGATATTTTCTGGGGGTCTTCTCAGGGTGTGACCGATCCACCGCCATTTTCTTCTCTTTATCTGTAGTTGGATGGGACTCTGACTTGTGGCCTCCCATAGATCTCTGTTCGAGATGGTCTTGGGCCACCAAATTCTCATTATGTACCTCAGACAACGGTTTATGAAAGTCTGTAACCTTGTGGTGGTGTCCTTTGTCACTTTCCAGGTCTCACATCCATACAGCAACACCGATTTGAAATTTGAGTCAAATATTCTGAGTTTTGTCTTCCTGCGTATATGGGGTGATCTCCATACTGGTCGTAACTGTGAAAATGATCCTTTTGCTTTATTTATACGACTTATCACATCCCTAAGAGCACCTCCATCCTGACTAACCATGGACCAAAATTCTTCTATCCTTTCTATAATTCTTCGGTCTAGTATTAAATCAGAATAATATGGTTAATACGCATTTCCTTAGTCTTTTTGTTATTTATCTTTAAGCCTACTTGCTTATGGTCCAGAGGTTAATATTATTAGATTTTCAAGTTGTACCATTTTTTGTATTCCATGCATCTGTTCTTTTTAAATTTCAGAGGCAAATGAAAACCTTAGTATCTTATATTTTATAATTTATTGAACACAAAAGCCTCACAATGTTCCCGTTATTCATCAAGTCTTAATTGCGCGCGGTACGCTTGTTCCAGCACTTAGAAATTGCATAAATTCTTCTGGGAAAAGTATTTAGGCTGCGATTATTTTGCCTCTTTGTTGAATCCTAAAGTTTTCTGAAAACAGACTTCTCTCTGCGCGACCCAGTGGCGTGTAGTAATTGGGGTAGAGTCTGGTGAGTACGGCGCACGTGGAAGGCAATCAAAAGACAGTTTTCATGGTTGTAGTTGGACGGTTAGTATTGGCTCCTTTAACTAAACGTGTGCAACAGTTACATCCCCAACTTCCGTCATCGTGAAATACTAATTACAAACACAGCGTTCCGACTAACTGTGAATAAGTGGTCGTCTTAAAGTCTGCAAAAACAAAGTAACAAAAAGTAATATAATAAATGTAAATCACAAAAAAAACTTTTTCATCATAATCTTCTTCACAGATTAAACCAAAGATGGTTTGTTTCGGTCTCAAATAGGCAAAGATTAGAGCTGGTCACTCCAGAGCTTCCTCAGACGTCCCACACCTCTCCGTCCCTTCGGCTTATAGTTCCATAGTTGTTTGGGGATGCGGCAGTCATCCATTCAGCAAAGATGTTCCCATCAATTCAGCCGATACTGGGCGATCCTGTCGAGTATACTCATAATATACAGTTCCCGCCGTATATCTGTGTTTCTTCTACGATCATGGAGAGTATACCCTGCCACGTGCCTGATAAATCTCATTTCAGCCGCTTGGATGCGACTGGCCTGGCCTTTTGTTAAAGTCCAATTCTTAGACCGATAAAGAAGAGTGGGAAGAGCCATCACCTTGTAGAATTTTAGGCGTTTTCCTTTACTTGCTGACTTAAGGGTTCCCCTAATGGTCCCGCACATAAGGTTGAACTTATGCAACTTATTCACAACGTCGTTGCATGCATTATTGTAAACAAAAATAAAGTAAAATAAAAAAAATATCATTTTCTAAATTCAACTACGAGGGAAAGTTGAAAAGTTCGCAGAGCGACATCTATTAGCGGCAATGCTACAATTTTTTGTGTGTTGTCAGATTTATATTTCATATAAACGCCTGTTAATTTCGAAATCTATCTGTCAATTTATTCATTACTTACTAGCTGTTTGAAATTAACGTGCCAGG
The DNA here is from genome assembly GCA_034769895.1 of Magicicada septendecula. Lineage (NCBI taxonomy): Eukaryota > Metazoa > Arthropoda > Insecta > Hemiptera > Cicadidae > Magicicada > Magicicada septendecula. Next base: position 15,536,593 of record CM068375.1, on the reverse strand, counting down.
CGTTTTTTGAAATATGGACAAAAACACGAATTCTTTGTTTAAAATGGTCTAACGCCAATGAAAGTCCACAACGAAATGTTAAGTGTGGTAGGAGATGCCGTATCTTCATAAACCATGGTTCATAAGTGGGCACTCGAGTTTAAACTTGGTCGTTTTTTGAAATATGGACAAAAACACGAATTCTTTGTTTAAAATGGTCTAACGCCAATGAAAGTCCACAACGAAATGTTAAGTGTGGTAGGAGATGCCGTATCTTCATAAACCATGGTTCGTAAGTGGGCACTCGAGTTTAAACGTGGTCGTACGAGCTCTGAAGATGATCACCACACGGACCCCCCAAAAAGCGGACACCCCAGCTTGCGCAAACTTTTTGCAAGTTCTTCAGTTAAACTATGACACACACACTCATGCGAGATGCCTGTGATATCAGCAATGGCGTTCACTCAATCGCCGGGCTTCAAATATGGTGTATGAAATTTTTAAATTATGTCTGGAATGACTGCACCTTTTTGGGGCGATCTCTCCCTACAGGCGATCATCATCAATGCTTGTACGACCACGTTTAAATTCGAGTACCCGCTAACAAATCTTTGTTTTTGAAGGCGTAACATATCCTAACATATTTGCCATTTTCTTTTTTGTGAATTTCCATTGGCGCTAGACCTTGTTTAACGAACAATTCAACCGCAGCACGATGTTTTGTCCACATTTCAAAACACGCGTGACACGGAAATTTCAAACAGCTGGTAAACAAGGAGTAAATCGGCAACGTAGTTTTGGTAATTGAAAGGTGTTTACAAGAAATATGAATCGTACAACACACGAAAGATTTTAGTTCTACCGCTAAGCTACAGATGTCGCTCCGCGAACTTTTCAACTGACCTTCGTAACTACTTACTAACTTGCCAACCAAACAATAACAAAACCCCCAGTAAGTTATATATGCAAAAATTTCAGGCTGTATCTCAAGATAAATAGCATTATTGGTAAACGAACTTAATTTTAATGAGATCTTTTCGTATACATGTCGCTGTACTCTGAACATTTGACTCTACATAGTTCAAATAGCTTAAACTGTGTATTTCACTTTAAAACATCAGCGACGTTAAGGCACAAGTTACATTTTCAACATCTAACTTGAAAATGTGTAGCAACTTTTCTGTTTTATCAACTCAATTGTTTTTAATTCTCTCATGTGTTGCTATGTGTTTGTGTTTCCTTAACAATAATGCTATGTGTTTATCCAAAGGAAAGGTGTTGACGGCAGGAGCTGTGTGTTGCGATCCATTTGCGAAGCCCACCACAGGAAGAAAGAGAACACGTCGTTCATAGAAGAACTGATGCACACCATATTCAAGTAAGTCCCGAAACAGAACGTTATTATTCTTACTTATCGGTTACTGAAACCGATTCAGTCTTACTTTTTCAGAAAGTAAAAAAATTAAATTAATTCGAAAAATTACACATTTAGGTCTCACCAGTAAACCCGTGCGAAACTTTCGCACATTGAACCTTCCCCTCCCCCTCCAAAAAAAAAAGATTTAGAGTTTTGTTGGGTTGTTGAAATTAAATACTCAGCGAAGTGTATACACAAAATAGCAAAGAGAGTTTATTAATGTGAACGTATTTATAATTTACAATACCTCTTTGTATACATTATTTGATGTCAGAATGCAATCATCTTGAATTTTTTGTTTGTCATTTTCGGTAATTGATACAAACGTTTTTCCAGAACAGTTCTGCGAAGTGTATACACAAAATAGCACAGAGAGTTTATTAATGTGAACGTATTTACAATTTACAATACCTCTTTGTATACAATATTTGATGTCGGAATGCAATCATCTTGAATTTTTTGTTTGTCATTTTCGGTAATTGATACAAACGTTTTACCAGAACAGTTCTGCGAAGTGTATACACAAAATAGCAAAGAGAGTTTATTAATGTGGACGTATTTACAATTTACAATACCTCTTTGTATACAATATTTGATGTCAGAATGCAATCATCTTGAATTTTTTGTTTGTCATTTTCGGTAATTGATACAAACGTTTTTCCAGAACAGTTCTGCGAAGTGTATACACAAAATAGCAAAGAGAGTTTATTAATGTGAACATATTTACAATTTACAATACCTCTTTGTATACAATATTTGATGTCAGAATGCAATCATCTTGAATTTTTTGTTTGTCATTTTCGGTAATTGATACAAACCGAAAACATTGTATCAATGTACCGACTTAAACTGAGCTTGTTTAACTTAAATTCTAAACAAACAATGTGTTTTAACGTAAACTGAGTATGCTATGTCAGAAGTCGGTAAAAAATCCTATCCACTCATACCTTATTCATCGCTGTAGGCTTTGTATTAGTTGAGAAAAAGGGATGTTGACAACAGAAATAATATATAATGATGATGATTCTAATATCTTTTTTACATTTACTTTCAACTACTGTATTAACCTGGTCATACCGCTGTACAACATGGGATGTTATAATTGTTAAAACTACTGTTGTCAGGGCTGTAAGGCCGTAGTGTTCCATTTTGCAACCACCTTTGCCACAGTACTGTGGTGTTACTGGCGGACATCTTGTCAGTACGTTTTCAAGTCCGTTGTGACACTGAAGATGGTCTCCAGTGGCGAGATTGAAACGTCTGTTTTTCAAAATGAAGACCACGGCCTTACAGTCCGGAAGTAGTATTAACGATTGCGACGGAGGCCGTGAAAGCCCAGGGAATCGATTCAGATCTTACAATCTGCTACTTAGGAATCGATTCAGATCTTACAATCTGCTAGTTAGGAATCGATTCAGATCTTACAATCTGCTAGTTAGGAATCGATTCAGATCTTACAATCTGCTAGTTAGGAATCGATTCAGATCTTACAATCTGCTAGTTAGGAATCGATTCAGATCTTACAATCTGCTAGTTAGGAATCGATTCAGATCTTACAATCTGCTAGTTAGGAATCGATTCAGATCTTACAATCTGCTAGTTAGGAATCGATTCAGATCTTACAATCTGCTAGTTAGGAATCGATTCAGATCTTACAATCTGCTAGTTAGTAATCGATTCAGATCTTACAATCTGCTAGTTAGGAATCGATTCAGATCTTACAATCTGCTAGTTAGGAATCGATTCAGATCTTACAATCTGCTAGTTAGTAATCGATTCGGATCTTACAATCTGCTAGTTAGTAATCGATTCGGATCTTACAATCTGCTAGTTAGGAATCGATTCGGATCTTACAATCTGCTAGTTAGTAATCTATTCAGATCTTACAATCTGCTAGTTAGTAATCGATTCAGATCTTACAATCTACTAGTTAGTAATCGATTCAGATCTTACAATCTGCTAGTTAGGAATCGCTTCAGATCTTACAATCTGCTACTTAGGAATCGATTCAGATCTTACAATCTGCTAGTTAGGAATCGATTCAGATCTTACAATCTGCTAGTTAGGAATCGATTCAGATCTTACAATCTGCTAGTTAGGAATCGATTCAGATCTTACAATCTGCTAGTTAGGAATCGATTCAGATCTTACAATCTGCCAGTTAGTAATCGTGTAAACATTTACACTGTGTAGACGATGGTATGGATTTGCTCACTTCTTTTACTCCTAAGAGGCCTTATTTGTACACCAAAGTATTCAGTTTTATTTTGCCATTAGTTTTATTTTGACATTGATTTGTCTAAGGCCATGAGAAGAAAGCCTTGCCACAAACTACACTGCACCCCACCCACACACTCGCTAAACTTTCTTATACATACTTACATAAACAACGTTTCCGACCAAAAAATAACTTAACATTCGTTAGGATGTTGTAACACTAATCCGGTGCGATGTGTTGCAGTTTTCCGCGGCGGCTGCAAGACGACTACTGGGACGAACAGGAGGACGACAGCGTGTACGACGGAGCACACCACAGCGACGACTGCTCGGACTTCGAACGCGACTGCCCCATACCGATACTGGACCTGGACTTCACATGATAAATAAACTTACCTCATACCTTAATGCGATTGTTTTTTTTATTTTTGTGTTTACCAAAACTCAACGTATCATAATTTCCTTGACACAAACACCGGATGTTGGGATACGAAAAACGGGACGGGGATTACGGTAATATTCTGTGTTCATGACGATATACCTGGGACGATAGAAAACGTTTTATTACTTCAATACATTGAGATCGTCATCGTTCTTTATCAAATTTGCAAGCAAATTCGAATTTGAAAGACATGTTTGAATTGGTATCCAAGTCACTTATTTGACAAATCTGTATAATATTTACCGTATTTCTTCCGTCGTGTAACTTCGTGTTGCGTTCGATTGATTAACGCGTTTCGAAACATGTGTTTCGTCTTCAGAAATAAAAATTCACTCTTAGCGAGGTCGTTACATATTAAAATTGCAAATATTGGAAAAAAATTCCACACATAACCGCGTTACATGAGTGCGCACTCGAGTCGGACAGATCGTACACTGACTATCAATAGCTATTGTGTAAACAGGTTTATTGCGGTATCGTAGAGCGGGTTTGATTTGAAATTTAGATGATTGGTCAGCACGAATTCACGACTGTGTACGTCATTGTACGCTCTATATATATCTCGAATTCTTCCAAGGCGTTCATCTAAGTGAACGTTATGCATACATATACTTTTGTATATATTACAAAAGTTTATGGGTTTCAAGTTGGACTTTAAGCTTGTATATATATGATTTTCGTTTATCAAGTGACGTACGTAGTTGGATTTTATGTTGGATAGTGTTGTCTGACCCTTCAGACTGTGCTTTGGTGTGTGTTCAATAAAACGTTTTTGGAAACCCCTTCCCGTCTGGCCGATATAAAAGCATTCACAATCGTCGCACGATAATTTATACACCCCCGTTTTCTTTTCTCGATTCGTTTACTCATGTAACGCGGTTATGTGTGGAATTGTTTTCCAATATTTGCAATTTTAATATGTAACGGCCTCGCTAAGAGTGAGTTTTTATTTCTGAAGACGAAACATATGTTTCGAAACGCGTTAATCAATCGAACGCAACACGAAGTCAGTCACACGATGGAAGAAATACGGTAAATATTATACAGATTTTGTCAAATTCGAATTCTTTCTGGAGATCGTCATCGAAACTCATTTTGCCTCCTTAACATTGCAAAGATAGACTTTAGGTTTTAAAATACAGTACAAAATTTTACTGTTCATGAAGAGGCGCGTCCCAGCAAAGTTGTTTCGTTTGCGACTAACAATCGCAACGGCTATGCTAAGGTTGTGGGATAAAGTCAAGGTAATTGCATAATAAAGCCATCGTTATGCATACAGACAACAGCTACAGTACAACAGGTTCTAAGTCTGAGACGCGCAATTGTTGATTACAAGTACGTTACATTTTTTTATTTTATTTGAATACATTAATGGAGATATCGATATTTAGCATCACACAATGCGACCTCCTGGTTTTACATATTACTGGTATCACGATGTTGATATACGATTATACGTATGTTGAATAAGAGCTTATGATTTACCAATATTGGAGTACATTGACAGACTTCTTTTTCTTTATCGGCCATCTAAAAACCACATGCCAATTTCAATTCTTTATTCTTTGTTCTTTTCTTTTTCTCCAATATTCTTTCATCTTTTCACTGTGTCTCTTCTTC